>CM061141.1:156560780-157160780 GCA_030789695.1 Scilla litardierei
TTCTGTTGTTTCGAACTATATTAATGCAAAAACCTGAAGATCTTTTAAAATGCTACCTCTACAGACGCTTATTGGGTCCGAGCTTCTAAAGCTCTGGCCTAAGCGGGCCTTGTCACGCTTCGCCTCCGTCCATTTTGGGAAGCGGGGCGTGACAGGTTTTAGTGGTGGCCCATGCAGGTCTTGCAAAAGTTCGGAACAATAAAAGTACCGCATTCATTTAATATCCACGTACGAGTCTGAATTAGGTTCCTTTGTCTTAGATGGTAGGAAGACTTAGATAGATACCTAGGTTGCTAGTCAGGCGCCTTAGTTAAGATTTAGTCATCCTTATTCCAGAATACCTTAGTAGCCCTCACTTGGATCTGACCAAATTAGATTTCTAGAGTCCTTCTTTAAGTCTAGACGCTCGCCCTGCTCCATCGACTTCAGACCTAGCAGAACGTAACCGTGATTCTCTTAGGAAATTTTCCTCTTAGATCCTGATTTTAGTCTAGCTCATTAGGAAAATCTTAGTGCCGAGCTCTCATGATCTTAGACGACCCGATAATTAGAATCCCTGACTTCTAACGACTACCTGATCCTTACCCTTTCGTGTTATCGACTGTGGAGTCCCATCGTAGCTTCGTGAATCGTATCCTAAGTGTGTAACCGTCATGCGATTATCTTTCTTTCCTCCCGATTCACGTGATCGTTTCCTGACGATTATCGTAGATCCTTTGAACCTTTCTCTTTACCAATTTTGCCTCTTTTAAAAGTATTTTCGAAATTCCTTATTCAGTTTCTTCGCTCAGCTTAATTTCTTGAAAACCCAAATACTATATATTTCAAAATTATTGTTTTCGGTTGAGTCAAAATTCTTTCGCTAATCTTGAAACCTCCCTGGTCGTAAAATTATTTTATTATCCCGTACCTGTTTTCAAATCGACATTTTCGTGTCTCAGTTCTAAACCTCGTTATTAATTCTTTAATTCTATATATATATATATATATATATTACTTTTCTAAACTACAAAATTTTATTACTAATCATTCACCGCACGTACTTTTATAATATTTTCGAAACCAAAGAGAACTTTAAATCCTTCTCGTATATGTATAAACAGCCCTATGTTCATCGTGCTCATACTTCAAGAATCCTTGTTTAAACTTACGTTCATCTGCAAAACAATCGCTATCTCATCCTATTTTTATTTCTTTTATTTCTTGTTTTCGAAACTCGTTATTAAATACTTCGCTCGGTTTAACTCCCTTGAAAACCCTTTATTATACATATATTTAAAATTTCTTGCTTTTCGGTTGAAAGTTTCCTTCTTAGATTTTGAAATCTCCTTGGTCGTCAATTTTCAAGTTACTATTTGGTAATTATTTCAAATCGGTATCTTTCATATTTTCATTTTTAAAACCGTGTTAATATTTTGATAATTAAATTTATATTTTTCTGGGCTACAAGATCTATTTCTAAATCACTTGCCGTGCATACTTTTTAAAATGTTTTCTAAACTAGGGGGGAACTTCAATTATTCATTATTATTAATTCTAAGTTCCTCGTGACCACATTTCAAAATCTTTGTGTAAACTTATTTTCCATTTGCAAAACAAATCGTTTTCCCCCTGCCCATCCATTCATTCGTCTTACTTTTTCCAAAATTTTAAAAAATTCCCCCATCTGCTCACTTCCTCCTACATTTTTTATATATAAAAGTATATGATACCATATTTTACACGTAATTCTTCCGTCATCAATCTAATTATTTTGAAGAATACTTTTCGTTCTATCCAACCAACTATCTCCTTGCCCCGCCTTACTTGAACTCGTTCCTTTCGATTTATTTCGTTACACTTTTGGTTTCTGTTTCCTTTATTTTACGTAGATATTAGCCCTTGTAGTTATCCATGCTATCTCCAGTTTAGGAGTAGGCCCTTTGGTAGGTGATGTCGTTGTAGTGCGTGAGTATAGGTAGAGTGTGTAGACCCGTATGAATGTTCGTTCATTAGGATCCTGATGATTGCCCTGGTGTCTTGAATGTGTGCTCAGTGTTAACCATGGTATGCTGGAAGTTGTCTAAATGACGGTATTCATACTTATATGAATGGCGTCATCGCAGGCAGATCCTTAGACTTAGTTTTAGTCTTAATGAATGGTTTATCTTGGTTGTACGTGACTGTATCAAAACTTTGTTTCTTTAAAGCAACTCTTTAAAGTTTTTGAAATTAGCTCACAAGATCACAAATCAATTATCCTTCCTCATCCATTACCACGACTCCACACGTTGTTCCAAATGTTTTAAAAATGTGTCACTGGTTTTAAGTTTCCCATTTCTCTTCTCTTTCTCTCCATTTAGAAATGAAATGTTATGGTTGTTATAGTTTTGGGACTAGCCATTATTGTTGTAGGATTTTGTTTGCGGTTAGGCTCAGGGAGAGATGAGATTGTTATAGCAATGATTAAACCGATTTTGGAACAATATGATATTGGAATAGATTTCTTCGGATGAAAAGAATGGCTTGTCTAAGACTTATTTATAAAACTGAAGTGTGGCAGACTCAATGGAGAATTCTGGTTGAATGAGATTGTATGCGTGAAGATGAGAACTTATCAGATTTGAGGCTTAGACGAATGGTAGATAGGGATGGCTATAGAGTATGGTATGAGTTAGGATGATCGTGAGATTGAGGAGATCTTTTATTAGCATCAAGGCTTGAATGTGGGGTTGATGTAAGAAGACATTGGGAGTAACACAACGTGTAGAGATAAATGGATGGTTAGGTTGTCGGATTTAATATTGGTTGAAAATAATTATAATAAGTAGGAGGAGATGTGATTTTGATAGTTCAATAATTTGGCGGATAAATTTATGGGAAGATATGACAAGGAATGCATTAAGGACACGGCGATTGTTGATTTGTGAAGGTATTATAAGATAGACAAAGCTTTCGTCTTGGATTGGTGATCGACTAGAACATCATTATAGCGACTGATTAATATTGGGAAGAGATTGAGAAAATTTAAAGATGTTATGGAGCGATGATGTTTAGTAGAGTGGTAGGGTAAGAGAATGTGATTGGTATTCTCTTACGAGGACTTGGAGTTGGAAATTTAGCAGCAGTGATGGATCTATGGTTGAGTTTTAGGATGTGAGACTAGTCGTGGCATTATCCAGTGAAAAGATGGGTTATGATGGATTAGTTGAGGAACGATGTTGAAGTTATAGGATTAGAGATCATTGTAGGGAGGATGGGAGTTATAGGCTTAAGTATTTATGGATTTTATTAATTAGTCTTAGTATGAGTGATTCCGAGGGCGGAATCATTTCTAAGGTGGGTAGAATGTAACGGCCGCTTTCCGACCGTTTGTAATTTTCTGCGTGCACGTGTTTTATCGTGCACGTATTTTTATCTGGCTATTTTCGAGCTCCGGCATATGCGATGCGATATGCCGTTGCGATCGTTTTGGTGTGTCGAATTTTATAGTAATTTTTGGGAATGTCTTTTCACGGCTCGTTTTCTCTCAAAACGACTTTGAATGATTGGGGCGTTTTAGTCATTTGACTCAAAACGCCGTTTCCAATTTTACGTAAATTCTTGATAGGCGTTACGCACGATCGGGCTCCGTAGATCTGTGCGCCTCGTCTCCACGATCGCCCCGGTATTTTCGGATTATCTTTCTGACGCCCGGATTTCGAGATATCACCCGGATTAATCCCAACCGTCGATCTGCACCCCAACCTATTTAAAATTTCAAATTGTGATTAGATCTGATTAAATCCATCGTTTTACCCCATACGTATCAATGGGTTAATGTTGCATCTCTTATTTGCATCTTTCTCTGTTTCCTAAGTGCACCCCCCTCTTAGCTCTATCCCTTACCCAATTAACATATAACATATACCCCATTTAGCAATAAATTCTTTTTACAACCCTATTCTCTTAACCCTAACCCTACTTTTTCCCGCAAGCCCTAGGGGAAATTCAATCTCAGCCGCATAACCTATAGAAAACCCCTAGGATGGTTCTTTCAAACCCAAACCTTGCCAAGCCTCACGTGCACCTAACTTCCCTACAAATAATAAATAACCCTACCCTTTCACATTTTTAACCTAGGGCCATCTCTTATTTTAGCCTCAGCCGCCACCAAAATACTTTTCCCGAGCTCTCCCTCTCGCATCTGCTCCTCCCTCGCCATCATCGCCGACCAGCCCCCGCCGCGCATCACCATCGCCTCACCGCGCCCTCGCTGCCTGGAGAAGCCGCTCCCGCCGCCGGCAAGACCACCGGAGGCCGTCCCTCGTGAAGCACGCAGCGGCTTGCGCTGCAGCGCTTTGCGGCCAACGCACGACGGTCGAGCACCGTCTGACTTCAGCGAAGCCCCTGCACCACTTCAGACCATCGACGGCCATCGTCGCGAGCCCAGCGCCGCCCTGCTCTCGCCGTACGGCCATCTTCCGCACGCAGCAGCAGCCCCGTATCTGGCGATCTCACGTCCACAACCCCTCTTAGCCATCATCTCCGCCCAGCGATCGCCGACGTCTTCTCCACCTCCGGCGTCTCCCTCCCCTTTCGATCTCCACCTACAGCCTCTCCCAACCACCGCCTCAGCCGACAGAACGACCGCCGCCACCCTCAACCTCCGGCCAACCCGACTCCCCGATGTCGGCCCTCCCTTCTAGCCAGTGAAGTCACGCAGCCGCTCATCTTATCCACCGGTGTATCTACCCCACCGACGGCACGCTGCTGACAGCCTAGCTCTCCAGACCACGAGCGACGCCGCGAGCTGTCGTTTCCTCCGCTACGTGTCACCGCCATCGACAACGACACGTCGCCCATCTCGCGTCGCCAAGCCTCCAAATGCCGCTGCCCGGTTGACGTCTAGACGAATCCCCTACAAACGAGGAGTCACAAGGAAATACAGAAATTCACGCTTCTGTGACGAACGCGTGTGCACCCAAAACTCACGTCGCTTCAGACAAGTATTTACCAACCGCAAGTATGTTACTTTCTACAAACGTTTTCAATGACGCAGATAATTAAGTACGCCCCCTTGCTACCGTCTGGAATCTGACGATTCCCTCTTTGTTGCGCTACCCGCAGCCGGGGACACGAGCACCGCCACCGTTTCCAGACCCGACGCCAGATTAAATGCGTGTTCCTTACACCAGGTAAGTCCCCTAAACGCATAGTAAAAACCCACACCGTAGCAAACTGAAAACCTAATCTAAAATCTGTCAACTTGAACTAAAATTTATTTTCCAGCACCAGTAAAACGTTGAACAAATCTAGAAAATCGACGAATGGACTTTGTTGACTGTGCACTTAGGGTAGTGGTCGATTTAGGTTGATAAAACACCAAAATCGTGACTTTGACGATTAGGGTAGCCCCGACAACCTAGAAATGAACCTAAATAGGATTATTGAAAAACGCGGCCTGACACCGTCACCGTGACACTGTTTCAGACGGACTTCCGCGGACGAGACGCTTGGACGAGACGCTTCGGGAGGACGACACACTCGCCATCGTAGGCAAGTGTATCCACTTGCACTTTTGGCCGTGCTTAGGCCTTAGTTGGTTAGAATTGTTAACTGTGAACAAATAGAACCGGACGTGAAATGATAGCGTCCGGGACGACTCCTGACGGCTCAGACTTGACGACGAAGTCTGAGCCTGACAACAACAACTTTTGATATTGTAGGGCTATCATGTGTGTGGGTGTGTGTGGACACCCTAGAATAACCCTTCCTGTCTTGTCACGTCTCGTCCCGTCTTACACAGCCCGCTGGGCAATAGGGCACTCTTCGAGTGATCCCTTGTACAGATTCACAGCCTGCGGGTAATAGGGCACTCTTCGAGTGATCCCTTGTACAGATTCACAGCCTGCGGGCAATAGGGCACTCTCCAAGCTAGAGAGAGTGATCCCTTGTACGGATACACAGCCTGCGGGCAATAGGGCACTCTCCAAGCTAGAGAGAGTGATCCCTTGTACGGATACACAGCCTGCGGGCAATAGGGCACTCGCCAAGCTAGAGCGAGTGATCCCTTGTACGGATATCTTGTCTTGTCTTTTCTTGGGGTTTGGGGTTGGGTTGAACGTGCGCACGGCAAGAGGGTTTGATCCCCCTCGAACCGTAAGACGTGAACCCTTTCGTGTCTCACTTGTCTTGTCCTGCCTTGTTCCCGTCACGTCCCGTCTTGTCCTGACACCTTTAGGTTAGTCCAGTAGTTGGTAGCACACGCTACGACTACTACTTGTTGCGCTTTACTTTCCTGCTGCGTTACTTCTGTTTGTTACTCAGTTATAACCCCAGCATGCTAATCAACCAGTAAAACATTGTCTAAAAGTTGATACACTTGCAGTAAAGTCTAACCCTTCTCGTAGACTTTACCTGACGTACAGTTCCTTTCTCTTGGGTGCTATACGTCAGGTGCTCAGCCAGAGTTCGTGGATGAGGCAGACTCACTGGAGTACGAGGAGCCGAGGACGTTCATCCAGAGTTTGTGCCTGACGAGGATCAGATCTTGAGGTCTTTTAGTCGCCACTTTCAGAGGTTACTACTTTCAGTTTTCTCTTAGATAGTTTGTTTCCATGCTTAGGCTTCTTTTTAGACTTTGTACTTGTTGGATATTATATCTCTAATTTAATGAATGCATCTTCCTTTCCGTACTTTCTGTTGTTTCGAACTATATTAATGCAAGAACCTGAAGATCTTTTAAAATGCTACCTCTACAGACGTTTATTGGGTCCGAGCTTCTAAAGCTCTGGCCTAAGCGGGCCTTGTCACGCTTCGCCTCCGTCCATTTTGGGAAGCGGGGCGTGACAGTTTGCACGATAGTGGGCCCTAATCTAGGTTGCTATAGACAGGCAATATCTTGAGAGCGTGAGCTTGGTTCTACATTAAGTTGCGACTAGTTCACCTACATTCAAGCCTTGCAACATTGAAATTCATGATTCACAAGGATAAGTGACGATCCATAGTAGGGATTTCCTATCCATAGATGCTTTATTATATTGAATTCTATCTGCTATTTGAACGATTGTGACACTACTATCAAAACCATTCCATTATTCCATCGATAGCTAGGTGATCAAAATAGAGTACTGTCAATTGTCCTCCCTGAGTTCGATACCCGCTCGCCACTACGTCGTGCGCTTGCGGTAAGACTACAATCGTTTTCCGGGTGTATATCCGAGCGCGATCAAGTTTTTGCGCTGTTGCCGGGGAGGCGACGGTATTTTATTTTCTTTACTTACTTATTTCTTTTTATTTTTATTATTTTTACCTTTTTATTCCTCTATCGAGCTAACAATTCCATCAAGACTCTCTTTTTCTGTGCATGTAAACGAGATCGAAGGCACATCAAGAAGATATATTATTTGATCCCGAGATCGAGCATACGGCAAGGAGGCTTAGAGCCGAGAGGAGACTTTCTATAGAGGAAGATCATATGACCGCTCTGGAGACACCAGAGGAGTTAGCGACATGCATGGCTAGGCTTGTCTCTATCCGAGATAGGCTACGACCTAAGACCACTTCTACTACCTCATCTATTGTGATGCCGGAGTTGGCGGCGGACAAGAACTTCGAGCTCAAAACGGGACTTGTGGTGTTGATGCAACAAGGCCCATTTCATGGGAACTCCCAAGAAAACCCACACTACCATTCACAGTTGTTCTTGTCTAAATGTGCTACTTTTTAGATGCCCGACGTGCCGGTCGACGCTATTCGACTGCGCCTCTTCCCATTTACTCTTCGAGACAAGGCATTATATTGGTTGAGGACGCAAGCCGAGGGGATCTTCACTACATGGGATGCGTTGGCGAGCGCATTTGTAAACAAATTCTACCCACCATCCAAGACTGTCAAGATAAGTTTACGAATCATCCATGATAGTTCAGAAATGCGGATAGGCAGGCAAGCGCTAATGTCCTTCAAGCAAGGACCTCAGGAAACTCTATTTAAGGCATGGGAGAGCTTCAAAGACCTCCAACACCAATGCCCCCATCATAGTATTGAGCCATGGGAGCTTGTGCATAGATTTTACAATGGATTGCAACCGGGCACCAAGCAAATAATCGATGCTACCGCCAATGGAGCTATTTTGTCTAAGATGTCGGATGATGCTACGGCCTTAGTCGAGGAGATGGCCTCAAATAACCAACAATAGGACGACGAGAGGGGACATTCTTCGTCATCCTTGAAGCCGGCAAGTATATACGAGGCAAAGGCCGTAGCGGAGCTCTCTACAAAGTTTGATTCTCTTCACAAGGTCGTGGAGAGATTGGAGAAGTTGATAAGTGAACCGCATGGAGCCCCCACCTTTTCTACACGGGAGGAAGCATGAGCGATTGGCAAGACCAAGCTCATGTTATGTTTGTTAGAAGGGAGCAAGGAGAAGGAGCTATAGAGCAAGTTCAATATGTTGCGGGAAACACCGGTTATTGGGCAAACCCAGCTACGAGAAATCACCCGGGATTTTCATATGCTAATAATGATGGAGCCTTGAATCCACCACTGCAACAACCACAAGCTCGGCCTCCACAACAACAGCAATATCCACCGAGAGGACCCCAATAACAAAACTTCCCACCGAGGCAACAAGCGGGGCCATATAGACCTCCGGGGTACAATCAAGGATGGAGAGCTCCTAATCCACCCCAAGCACCACAGAGGTCGGATCATGAAGCAAGGGTCGAAGAATTCATGGCCGAACAAAATAAGATAAATGCTAGATTGACGGCCCAACAAGACTCTCTCAACACCGTCGTAGCACAATTATCGGAGCAACTCTCATTGCTCAATAAGAACACTCAACAATTGTCGGCTCAATCGGAACAAAACCCGCGGAGTAATACCGGCCACATCAATGCGGTTATGGCGGTAACTACAAGGGGCGAAAAGGATACTACCCCGCCATGATTCAAACCGAGGAGCCGATGGAAGAAATTTTGGATGACACGGAGCCGGTTGATGAAGAGGAGGGCCCGAAAAAGCCAAAAGACGGTGAAAAATCTGAAATTGATAAGCCACAAAAGGAGCGCACTTACATGCCACCGGTACCCTTCCCACAACGGTTGATAAAGGCAAAGATTGAGAAACGGCTCACCAAATTTCTGGAGTATTTGCGCAGAGTGATCTTGAATATTCCTTTCTTGGACGCTATTATAGAAATCCCGTCATATGTTAAGTTCCTAAAAGACTTGATTGCGGGAAAGAAGCGGAAGGAAAAGATCATGCTCACCGAGCAAGGTACATGGTTTACTTGGAAGGAGAAGGAGCCTACAAAATTTAAAGATCCTGGAAGTTTTCGAATTCCTTGTACGCTTGGAGGAGTCCTGCTACAAAAGCTTTGGTAGATTTGGGAGCAAGCGTGAGCCTAATACCCTCACGATGTTTAATAAATTAAATACAGGGACCGACCTAAAGGCGACAGATATGAGAATACAACTAGCTGACGATCGAATCACTAGGCCGATGGGGATTGCGGAGAATATACCGCTCCAAGTACCAGGAGGTATTTGCTTGCCGTGCGACTTCGTGGTAATGGATATCAAGGAGGAGGACGATACATCGCTAATTCTTGGACGCCCCTTCTTGGCCACCGCTGGCGTGATAGTTGACGTGAGAGAGGGTACCTTGTCTTTGAACGTCAGAAACATTGAGGTCGAGCTTCACATTCCTAAGGCGATGAAGCACATGCCTTGGATGGAGGACGTCGATTACGTGGACCTCCTTGATGAGGTCATTAATGCTGCCATGCCATTCGCCATTGGGGCCAAACACCGTGACGGCCTCGAAGAGGGCCAATCTTCTAAGCATGGAGAAATGTTGGGAGACCCTCCAGATCCTTCTATGGACGCTGACAAAGACGACACTGATTTCGTAAAGATTAGAGAGCTATGCAAGCTCTCCACGGCGAAAAATGCAAGGAAAGCTCCGTCAGACAAGAGATTGTCACTGCCGGTAAAGAAAAAGGACGGTAAAAGCTCAAGCTTGGGGGACTCATCCCCCATTACCACCCATAATGAAGGAAAGCCGAGGAATGCCCATGAACATCAATAACCAAATCCAAGTGGCCTTCCCGACAAGTTTGACGCGCGCATCTCACATGCGCCGAATATCGAGCATTAAACGAGCATCTTAAGGGGTCGAGCTCAAGACCTTAAACGAGCGCTTGTCGGGAGGCAACCCGACGGTTTTTATCTTATTTTTAGTTGAATTTTTCATTTTATTTTTGTTTTAGATCTTTGTTAGTGTTTAGAGTCAAGAATCGATGAAAATCTTGATAACGGGCTCCATTTTTCATGACATGAAATGGAGAACAAGGAACCATTTGAATGGAGGATGACCATGGCAAAGAAGAGCGCTCTAGGAATGTGCTCAGGCCTAAGGAGAAGGAAGAAACTGACGGGGAGAATAAAAACAGAAAGTAGGAGAAAAACAGAGAGTTGGAGCTGAAATTAGCAGCCCACTCGGCCGAGTGACATTGTCATTCGGCCGAGTGAAGACCCTACTCGGTCGAGTAGAGTACTGATCAGGAAAGATTCTGAAAACCACTCTCTGTATTTTATATGCCACTCGGCTGAGTGACTTTGTCACTCGACTGAGTGAATCAGATACTTTCAGCACTCAAAAAGCTCTGAGTGAATTAGATACTTTCAGCACTCAAAAAGCTCTGAGTGGCCTTGCCACTCGGCCGAGTGAATCAGATACTTTCAGCACTCAAAAAGATCTGAGTGGGCTTGCCACTCGGCCGAGTGACTTTTGTCCACTCGCCCGAGTGGTAAGATGTACTCGCCCGAGTCGCAACTTTTGCGGAAAATTTCGAATTTTTTTAAAACGCGTCACTCGGCCGAGTGACTTATCCTATAAATCAAAACGTCGCGGCCAAAAATCCCAATTCCTAAATCCTTTCGCCCGAGCACTCGACATTCATCTCCCCGCCCGAATCGCCCCGTCCTCTGCCCGAGCAACACCACCCTCCGGCCGAGTCGGCGACCCCGAGCCGCCGACCCCGCCCTCCGACCACCGCCGTCGGTGCCCTGTTCGCCGCAGGTGATCCGTCATTTCGCCCCAAATTCCCCATTTTCTCCATTTCTCCATATCGTACGCCCAACTCAACCCCAAATCGAAATCAATCTATATATATATATATATCTATCTATCTATTATCTCTGATCTTCTCCCATATATATTGATATTCATTGCTGATTCGTCTATTTGTGTTTCAGGCTATCTTGGGAGAGATACAGGAGCTGATTTGGAGCTTCTCGGAGGAGGCGCTCCTTTGCACGCAACCACCACTTGCACTCGCGTCGTGTTCGGGTACACTCGTTCCTTATTTATAGCACTTTGCATTCGGGTAGGCATGTTTCACGGCTCACATGTCGCCCCATACTAGGTCGCGCACGCGGGCGCCCACCTCGAAGCAGAAGAGGACCAGCGAGCCTGGCTCCTATTCCTCTAGGGCAAACTCCCCTCCACCTAGCCCGCCACCACCTACACTTCCGCCTCCTACTGCACCTATTCCATGACCACCAGCACAACCCGCCCCCGCATTCGACACGATGGGGATTACGTTCAGAGATGACGCACACAGCACCAGATTTGAGCGTATCTCCCATCGTTCGATCGTACCCTCTATGTTCGTGCACCTCGCTGATTTTGAGCGCCTAGTGGTACTTAAGGGACTACTCCAGTTGTATGACAACGTGGGATGGCGTGACTTTTTGTCGGTGTCGGCAGACACTTACATCCGTCCGACACTAGAGGTTCTGAGTTCTATTGCTAGGACTCCTGGGGTTTGCTCTTTCCGACTGATGGATCGTGAGTGTGAGATCACTCTCGACATGCTCCGAGCCTATTTTAAGTGGCCCCCAGTCCCGAACCCAGACCGAGCCTATAGCCCCACGCACATCCCCCCGTCGTCATTTGATGCCCACGCCTTCTGGACACGTATCACTGGATCGCCCCTCACATTTGACCCTAGCCGGGCCAAGGCCTTCGCTATCCTCCACCCATGCCTTCGCATTGCACAACGCCTCATGGTGACCACTTTCCTAGCGAGGTATGAGCCGGGGATGATGTCGACCCCTGAGCTTTACATGCTCTACGGGATGACTCGTGCGCGAGCCTTTGAGAGAGGTGGAGATGTCTTACTCCCCGCCATTCAGATTGACATAGCCAGTTGGTACTTGGACCGCATCGTTATCTCTGTCGGTGCTAGGACACATATCTGTTGCGGCGTTCTGATTACTCTTCTGGCTCCCATGTGCGGAGTAGACCTTCCAGCTGGTTTGCTGCGACCACCGGGCCCCACTTCCCTTTCTGTTGACGTTATAGCCCGCATGAGGATGTTGTGTCCTCATGGTCAGTACCACTGGGTATGGCTGCACGGTCCTTTCGGTGCAGATTACATGGTTCTTCCGAGCCCTGCTCGGACACATATTGGACCCGCGGGAGGGGAGTGGATTCCAGCCATGGACGTCCTCATCCATGTTACGTACGTGCTAGAGCCTGAGGGTGCTCAGCATGAGCCCCTCCTTCCACCTCTGGATCCTGAGATTCCTCAGCCTGCGCCTGACCTGCCTGCACCTCCTGACACCTCTGTCCACACTTCTGTCAGTGTCGGGAGTCCACTAGCTGAGACCACCACCACCACCACCACCTCTGTGACGATGACCGTCGATCCCATTTCTGCTATGAGTCCTGAGTGTCCCACCACCATTATTGAGAGCGGCGAGCCCTCCTTCGCTTCCACAGTGGAGACCTATCCACTTTCTTATTCTCGACCCCTAGGGAGTCATTTTCTGCACACTTCACGGCCTCCCCAGTCGTCGACCCTTTCGTCTCCACTGCAGTTGTCTTCATCGAGAGTGTCATGACATCTGTCCCTATTTCTGTGTCATTGACCTCTCTATCCTCCTCTCCCTCTGTCACCATTTCAGCTTCTGCTGCTACTCCCTCTTCTTCAACAATTCATGCGTCTCAGCCTCCCACAGAGGCTGAGCGTCTTTTTATGAGCACGGCACCACAGCCCCACCCGATAGTTGCCCCTGTTGTTTACGGTAGCCGTGCGAGGCAGCCCTGTTCCTCACCTGTTCGACCCTCTGCTCCACCTCCCCCCGACACCCTAGTTCAATACCTGCGTGCTCTAGAGGGGGCAGTTAGTGGACTCAGAGGAGATTTTCGGGCTCTCTCCGCTACCGTTAGTGCTGTACAGTCTCACGTCGCTTTACCTCCTAGTATTCAGGCTAGCCTGAACCAGATTCTTGCGCAACTGTCACTGCCGCCACTTGTCGCTCCGCGTCCCACCACACAGCAGCCACCGCCACTAACACCTCCACCACAGGATGGTGCTGGTGCTCCACCATCCAGCTAGGCACACACTGGATGCCTCTCATACTTTTGCTGCTGCTAAGCTGTCATTTTGTCTGCTGATTTTGCTCACCTCCTCCACACACATTTTGGTCACTTTTTGCTTATATTTGTCTATATCATTTTGGGAGAGAGGATGTATTTTTGGGGACACTTATATTGCGCCATCTTGATCTCTGCATGCACCATCTTAATCTCTGCATGCACCACTTGCATCTCTGCATACATCATTTGCATACCCATCTCATTTTCTTTTATTTTCATCATTATCATGCATGCATCCTCACCCACCCCACCCATATCATTTTTATCAGTGTGCCACACTTTGCACATTGAGGACACTATGACGTTTAGCTTGGGGGAGTGAGTGTCTCACGCACTTTTCATTTTCTTCATTTTCATTTTCATTTTTTCACCTTTCTTTATTTTACACCTATTTTCACCCACTTTTTCATATTTTTTTCTCATGCATCACCTTTTCTTACTTTTTGTGTGTGCTGCATATGTACAGTAGATCTTATTTTTCTTTTATCCTTATTTCTTTTATCCTTTTGGCTAGAGATGAATTTTCTGTGATGATGATGACGTGGATTTAGCTTATCTCTATATGCATATTATCTTGTCATGCCATCGTCTTTATTTCAGATATCATATGCTATGCTTTGCTATGCATTCGAGATATTAACCCACACCTTCATTATATGAATGTGAATGAAATTCTACTATTGGCTGAGTCTAATGATTTATATTGTATACTTTTCATAGAAAACACACCAAGCTTCACGCATTGATTGCCTATGTTTGGAGTACTGCTTTGTTATCTGATATCACTTCTTTTTTCATGAAAATTGTACGCTTCACTTTCAGGTTGATTGAATGTATGCTATGTTGATATAACTGGATTAGTTTGCTTTCTGAAATCAAATTGAGTAGATTACATTACTCTGCTGAAAGTTGTCGTGCACATTCTATAGAGTGAACTGAGCGTTGCATACTTTTCTTTCTCCACATATCTTGGACATCATTTCTATACTTAAAATAATTGGTGATTCTCCCTTTAGCGAATCTTATATTGGCATATCCCCCTTGCTATAAAAATCCATGCTCCAAACACCCCAAAATCAAAAAGAAAAAAATACATGCATATGTCTCTATCTTTTGATTTGGGATCCTTATTGTATATATGTGATATGAAAAAAAAGAAAAAAAGGGGGAGAAGTACATATATGACCCCATTTCATTTATTTCTCTCTTTCTTCCCTCTTTTATTTTTCATTTTTTTGGAGCTTCAAAAATGGGGAAAGTCTTATTGTTTTATCTGATGCCACCACGCTTATAGATAAGCTTGGGGGAGGGGATCCAATGATGTGTGAGAGAGTGACTACTTG
Source organism: Scilla litardierei (assembly GCA_030789695.1). NCBI lineage: Eukaryota > Viridiplantae > Streptophyta > Magnoliopsida > Asparagales > Asparagaceae > Scilla > Scilla litardierei. Next base: position 156,575,537 of record CM061141.1, read on the forward strand.
TCTGTGCATGACAACCTAAGCTAGGTAATTTTCTATACTCAGGGAGATTTATAAAAGTATTACGAAATCCAGAAATTGAGATTTGGCATGCATTTCATGAAAACCACGCCTTTCTATTCTTATTGCTTCATATTGTGTGTTACCTCTTATACTCCAAATAGAAAGCTATCAATTGAAAAGTGTGTGGTCTATGATTATGTATATTACTTTAGATTGCTTCAGATGATGCTAATTCTAGAATGATTTTCATATTTCATATTGATTTTATATTCTTGGGTTTCTATGACGAATGCATCCTTATATGATCATGATATCGAGATAAAAATCTTTGGCATGTTTTTATTCAACGTATGCTATTTGAGTAAGCATGTCCACGTCCTGAGAAAATGATCTAGCATCTCCCTCTTCATTTTTCTTTTCTATCTTCTTTTTCCTTTTTCCTTATTTTTACCCGTCGGGTTCGCCTTTTACTCATCTTCCTCGAGGACGAATAAGAGATAAGCTTGGGGGATTTTGATCGCTCCTGGGTTTACACCTTTTTTCTGCATGTTTTCATGACATTTTGATCGTCCATATTGTGTTTTCCATGATTATTCAACGATATCGCGTTGCTTTTCACTATTTCTTTTTTTGTTGTCGTATTTCAGGTGATATGGAGCGATCTGGAGCGAAAATAAGATCAAGGGACTTTCAAGCACATCAGAGCATCACCCATGAGTTAGCAGCACTAGAGGATGAGCGGAAGAGAAAGAAATTCGATAGAATTGACGAAGAGGCAAGGAGGAGGAGAAAAGAGCCCAGAAGCAGCTCACTCGACCGAGTGACGGGCTGCACTCGCCCGAGTGAAACGGATACATACTGCTAATTTTCAACGTTCACTCGGTCGAGCCAGAAAGTTTCGCTCGGCCGAGTGAGAAAACTCACTCGCCCGAGTGGTACAGGGATTTTCTTCCGAGAAGCGGTCAACTTACTGGAAATTTGAAGAAGCCCACTCGGCCGAGCATGATTGCTCACTCGGCCGAGTAAAGAAGATCACTCGCCCGAGTGGAACAGGGTGACCGACCCCTGAAACCCCCATATTCTCTGCTTATTATTGGGTTTGTCACTCGGCCGAGTGACATGTTTCACTTGGCCGATTGCGCCGAGTAGCGCAATCCAACTGCTACGTAAATTGGGTTTTCTGGGCTGCGCAGAGGCAATTCTGTCAGGATTTTTTGGACGAATTTGGCTTCTATTTAAACCTAGTTTTGTCCCTAGTTTTAGGAGAGACATGTATTATTTTTTGACGGCTATTCCTTTTGAAAATCTCAGCTGGAGATCATAGACACGCAATTTGGTTTGTCCTTTCTTGTTAAAACTCTTATTTTTATGAATTGTTTCTTCTCTACAATGAATTGTGCTATGATCTAATCTAATATTTCTGAGATTTCCATGATGATTTGTGAGTAGTTTATTTGTTCTAGGGCATGGGGATGAACCCTATGAATCCGATCTTTGAATTGTGATGAATGCATTGAATTGTTGCTAGGATTAATAAAAGGTTAGGTTGTGATTGTTTTATTGCGAGTAGTTAGGAACTTTTATCTATTGGGATTTGCAAGAGATTGGATCCCAATTGATGGGAAGGTCTAGATATTCGACTTAGGTTTATAATTGAGATTCTCTAGATTTGGTTTGCAAGAGATTGGACCAAAGCTAGGATTTCTATTATAAATCTATACTAATATTCGTTTGCAAGAGATTGGACGAATACGAACTATCATAACCTAGATCGTAGCTCGAGTTTGCATGAGAGTGGGCTCGAGGTGCGATTGGATGAGGATGGCGATCTTCACGCTAGTGGTTTAGGTTAGGGTTTGCACGAGAGTGGGCCCTAATCTAGGTTGCTATAGACCGGCAATAGCGCGAGAGCGTGAGTTTGGTTCTATATTAATTTGCGACTAGTTCACCTATATTCAAGCCTTGCAACATTGAAATTCATGATTCACAAGGATAAGTGATGATCCGTAGTGGGGATTTCTTATCCCTAGACGCTGTATTATATTGAATTCTATTTGCTATTTGAACGATTGTGACACTATTATCAAAACCATTCCATTATTCCATCGATAGCTAGGTTATCAAAATAGAGTACTGTCAATTGTCCTCCCTGAGTTTGATACCCGCTCGCCACTATGTCGTGCGCTTGCGGTAAGACTACAGCCGTTTTCTTGGTGTATATCAGGACGCGATCACAAACGAGGTGGAGAAGGTGGAGAGGTCGAGGCTCCAGTGCCAGGTAGCTGTCCTCGAGGCCCGAGTCAGGGAGCTAGAGAAGGTGGACCCTGCCCAAATAGTACAGGAGGCGGTGATGGAGTACTCTGACCGGCCCAGAATTAACTCCGAAACGATGTCGTTTACTGCAAGCACACGGTATAGTGGCAAGCGGGTATCGAACACGGAGAAGAGGTGATATACTACATATCTACTCCTAGGTTGAGTTAGACTTGTGGGTTTATTGGTGGATGTGGAGTATGGAGGGTCGTAATGGTGATGAATGCGAAGGTTGTGTCACTTAACGTCGCAAATAAGGGATTCCACACAATATAAAAAGACTAGAGCTCTAGGACTCGCCACTAGGATCGTCGGATGTCGATGTTAGACTAGGACTCTTACGTTGTATTGGGTTTATGGGGATGGTCTCTTGGCTCATACCACGCTCGTGGGTTAGAGCTTCGAGGTACTTCGATGGCTCTCATTGACGCAATGGTGGTAGCCATCAATGTAGTGATATAGTTCGTCGGTGGATCCCCTCAAGGCACGAGCCGGGTATGGTCACGAGCCTTGGTTGGATCCACTAACTCCCTAATTAAATCCCAAGGATACTCCTTAAACTAATCAATTTCACCGACCGTGGGCATGATCTCGGTACGAGTTCTCCTAGAGATTTGGCTGGATCAACCAAAATATAACCCCTTTTATATCCAACGCATCATCAAAATCCTATCTTTGCATCTAGATCCTAAAATCCTAGGGCTAATCCATTAGCCTAGAAAAGATTATTCAATCATATCAAACATTATGAAAAAAATAGAGATCATTGCTAGTATCATAGAAAAACAATAAGAAGAACTAAAATAAAATTAAAAAGATAAAATACTTAGCTTGATACAATAGGAGGGGCCTATGGTGTAGCCTAACTCCCAAAATATCGTCTCCAAAACTTCTTAGAACTCCCTAAAAACTCTCCAAAAGTCCCTCTAAAAATCCTTCTAATGACGACTACCATTCCCCCCTATATTCCCCTAAAACCCTAGCAAATAGCTCAAGAAGCCCTCTGAAAGCCGTGCCCAAAGCCAAATCCGGACGCAACTTAAGTTCTGGGCCCGCGGCGACTCGGGTCGAGTAGGTAGCTGCTCGGTCGAGTCGTCAGGAAGTCTGTCCAAAACTGCGCTCTGCCTGCTCGGATCGAGTAGGGTCTGCTCGGTCGAGTAGGTAGCTGCTCTGTTGAGTCATCAGGAAGTTTGGATTCTTCCCCAAAACCATGCTCTGCCTGCTCGGACCGAGTAGGGTATGCTCGGTCGAGTAGGTAGCTGCTCGATAGAGAAGGTAGCTGCTCGGTCGAGTTGTCACTCTGCTCGATCGAGTATGTGGCTGCTCGGTCGAGTATGTGGTCGAAAACAGATTTCAGCACTGCAGCATCAGCTTGCAGAAATTCCCCAGAGCTCATCTGACCTCCGATTAGTGTATTCTTGGTGGCATTGGAACCGTCTTTAAGTCTACTATCTGGAAAAAATATCAGAAAAATACTGAAAAAATTACAGGTGATAGAAAATTTGAAAAGAGTGCACGGCTATCCTGTTTCCAGCACTTTAGGTCTCTCGATTCCTTCGCTGCATCATAGCTCGATCGAGTGACCTAGAATCCATGAGTCATGGTATTATAGAACCATGCTTTCTTTATTCTCCTCTTCTTCGTCCCTTCTCTCTTGCCCCTACCTTACTCCTCGGCAGCTTTAAGTCACCGAACACGACGCCTCAGGAGTTACGGTGTCGAAGCACGCGCTCTCTCCTTCAATATACTCCAAATCGCTCGATATTCCCTGAAATGCAACCAAACGCTCTTAAAGTACAATAGTTCCAATTATGAGCGTAAAAGCGTATGAAATCCGTAATTGAGCAATCATTTTGACGTGTAATCATATAGATAAAACGTGGAATATAATGACACATCAAAATCCCCCCAAGCTTGCCTCTTACTCGTCCTCGAGGAAGACTAGTAAGAAGCTAACACGGGAGAGGAATACAATGGAGATTTGAGGCGGTGGCATGTAATGGATACAAGGGGTTCAATCTTAAATTCATAAAATACAAGAACCCAAGGTATGCAAGATCTTGTGAACACACGTCAATATAAAATTAGAACACATATACACAAAAATAATTAAATCTCGCTCAAATTAAAATAACATGGATTTAGATAAATGTAATAAACTTGATAGGTGATAAAATGAGAGTAGATTTGTATCATATCATAGTTTATCATGCAATATACTAAGTTCACAGAAATAAAATCAATGTCCATAACTCATTCTCTAAGCAGTATAATATGTCATGATCAAACATTTTCAAGCATGCGTGGTATTTTGTTATGCTTCATGGAATGAATTTAGCAAATTCAATTAAGGTAAGTCATCACCACACTACGACCATTTCATGACTCCTAGAACCCATCAACTTTGCTATGTCTTTGTTCAATATAGAAATGGAGATAAGGATATGGGATTTTTGTACTTTTATATTGTTTTTGGCTATATGAATATTTCATATGCATTTTTCTTTCTTTATATACACGAGATAACTCAATATATACAAAAGCGGCCAGACCAGACGGGCTTAGGGCATTGGGTAACGAAGAACCCCTAGGGCCTTTAATTAAGGATATTTGTTTGATTTTTGCATTATTGGGATTTTTGCAAACTCATGTAAACGCGATGGAATGCAAAACATGATCAAAGATCATTTATTGGATATTCACAAAAGAAAAAGAAAAATCATAGAATCTAGACATGGCTCGATTTCAGGAATCCTTATCATCACTACTTTGGTTGTTGTGGGGTTATCCTATCTCTTTTGAGTCACTAAAAATCCATGAAGCAATAGAATTATCAATCAAATCACGCAGGAGTCAAATGGTTTTTAGATTTGATTCATTCATTTTTAGCTTAACTGTTTCGAGAATATGGTTGTGAAACTATGGATTCTACTATGAAAAAGCATATTAACAAAGATACACTAATCAAGGAATCGAACTCTAATCTAACAGATATCAGAGTTCATAAAAAATCCACGATATTTCATAAAAAATGAAGCATATGAGAAATAAATATAGAAGTAAACATGGTTTATATGGAAGTTTCGAAGTGTGTTTCACGATGAAGTAAAGTGTGTGCACTATGCGCTCCCCCAAGCTTAAACATCACATTGTCCTCAATGTGTGTATGATATAAATAGAGGACAATGACAAGATAGGGGGTCACTCAACAAAATAGTTTCTCTCCCCCAAGCTTAAACATCACATAAAAATTGGGGGGAGAGGTGAAATAAGCGCCAAATATAAGGGTGAGCATGGATGATAAATAGTGGGCTGGGTGCATGACGTGTCCAGATTTTACATCTTTTCATATCATCATGCCATTGCATTTCATGCCATTTTCACATCCAAATCCCATATTTTCCTACGATACTGCAATTCTAACGTTATATTCGAGTTTCGTAGTGTTTTATGGATTTTCAGGGATTTTGGAGCGATTTGGGACCTATTTTGGTTATGGGCACATCTGGCACATCCGTGAGCCCGTTGGCGAAGCTCTACAGGAATTCGCCAAGTTTTGGAAGCTATGGGAGGAGTGGAGGAGAGAGCAAGGAGAGAGGAGGAGCTGCAGAAGCTTCAGAAATAATTTTTCCAGGCGACTCGACCGAGCAGAGCAGCTGCTCGGTCGAGCAGATGCAAGATGAAAGAGGAGAGCATATACGCAGCCTGCTCGGACCGAGCACTCATGGTGCTTGGTCGAGCAACCCCTAATTTCGACGCTCAACTATTCTCATGCACAGCCCGAGCAGATCTTTTGGCGCCCGAGTCAGCTGACTACTCGACCGAGCAGAGCTGACTCGGGCCAAGCATACAGAGTGGTGATTTTTGGAGGACGTGACTTACTGACATGCTCGACCAAGCAAGACGGCTGCTCGACGGAGCAGCTGACCGAGCAACCTCCTGCTCGACCGAGTCACTGACACGGACGACGGTGCTGAAGGCTAATTTTGGAAGGTTTGTGTGGTCATTCACTGACATGATCGCGGATCTGGCAGCTGCGTTTTTGGGGGTCGTTCATTTTTGTAGTTTTCGAAAAATTTGGCTAGAGGAGGAGATTAGAAAAACTTGTTAGATCTAGATTAAATACTTGGAGAGTATCGAATTGTCTTCGGAGTTCTATCGCAATTTGTTTTTTGGAATTTTTGGATTGTTCTCAGTTATTTCTTTTCTTCATCTTTGGTACGTAAGTTTCTCAATCTTCATTCTATTAATTTGCTATAATGTTTTCTCCCTTAAATATTGTATTTTTATTGGTTAAAATCGCTATGAGTGAGTAATTTCATCTAGGGTTGATGGGTTAGCCCTAAGACCTTAGGGGGGAGATGTAGATCTAGATCCCTAGGTTGAACTGGGAATAAAGGGGAGTATTTCAGTCGATTCTACCGAATCCCTAGGATAACCCGTACCGAGATCATTCCCACGGTCTATGGAATTTATGTGCTTAAGGGGTATCCTTAGGATTCGAATAGGAAAATCGGTGGATCCGACCAAGTGCCACGACCCGCTTCCTGGGATACGCAGGGAGGCAGGGTATATGACGAGAACTAAAATGTATCTGCAAGTCCACTACTCATTGCTGGGAAAAGTACATGTAGTGTTCAACAAACAACCAACCAACAAATACAGAACGACACAAAGTCAGAGAGAAATACTGAAAGCCAAACACTGAACAATTTCATATACATCTCAAACATCCCATTGCATCAAGTCATATAGTACAAGCATCTCTCATCCCAAAAGCAAAACCCAAAGTACACATAGCTCTCTCCTTACCCCTCGCCACCCAATCTAAGCTCCAACTCCCAACTACAGAACTCTAAACTCAACCTCCAGCTCCATATGCCATCTCCAAGAACCACACCTGAAAAAGTCAACGGGGGCACGTCAACGTGTGACCCGGTAGGAATGCCAACTCCCTCTAGTATGCTATTATGAAAATGCAACTATTTTACATGCATTCTTAACAATGTGCTAATGAAGTATGGGATGAGCTAAAGGGAACACGTGTATGACATAAAGCATTGAATGCATAACATAACGAAAGTACAACAACAAAAGAGTGCAACAACATAAGTAAAATAAACGCAGGCGACAAGAACTACAATAGGCGATGTATATAATAAGGGCTACAACATGGAAGGGCTACAAGTAAAGAATGTACATGTAAGAAACAATTGATGATGCTACAAAAGTAATGAAAGTTATCTGAAGTGTTTTGGACCCTAAGTAGTGGGTAGACCCTCTTGGGACTGGACCTCACCCCCAGTTGGGGTGGAACAGGAAAACTTCCCGAGACAAGCTCTTACTAAAGGAGCCCTGTTTTCCCCTTATTTCCCCTTCACATTTTCTCCAATTCTCCTCATTTCTGTCACTCCCCGCCACTCAGGCAAGAACAGGAGGGCCACCAACCACCAATCCAGCCCCTCATGTTTTTCCCACAACTTAGTGTCTCCCAATTCCCGTGTCACCCTCATTTAAGAGGACTTAGTCATTTTCATGAATTTACGAAATACAAAGAAGAGCATAAGAATCATAAGACACAATGCTTTCATGTAAAAGATAATTCACATTTCCAACATCGTATCAAGGCGTCATGCACATCGTGCCATGCCCACCATACCACCACAGCCCAACCACATCACCACGCATGTAAGAACCATAATCACATGTAACTGGAGAAATCGGTATATCATTTGCAACACTTACCATATTTCCCCCTTTCTCACAACAACCCATACAATTTCACAACCACTTTTATCATGTTCCAAGATCATTACATAAAGACATCCAACAACAAGGTTTAGAGCGATATAGCTTGCATATTAAACATGCACATAGAAGCATGAGGTGAACATCACAAATGCCTTCATTTGGTGCAACAACTATGATAAGTAATCACAAATTCTCAATATTTACGACAAGGAATATCATGGCATAGAACTCGTAATTAACAACTAATGGAGTCTTGGTGGTAAGACACTTATAACCATGGCATGACATTGCATACTAATTAGGAAGTATGATATTTTAGCTAGCATGGATGTCAATTGCATGATATACTATAAGGGATTGAATTCCTACACAAATATAAAGTAACACCATTCTAATTTACATGCTAGCTAATGTATCTTGCTAACTATTGTATGTCATTAGGTTGATTAACACTAATGAATAGAAATTTGTTATCATTTACAAAAGATCCCTACAATCATGGTTAGAAACAAGGAAGGCATAGAAACTAATAGCTAGGGTCAAATTCAACACCTTGCATTCCAGCTTGCTGAGAATTGCAAACAGTCACAAACATCAATGGTTATCAGCCATTTCTAGTGAGAATTTAACAAAACTTCCTGAATGAAAGTTGTAGATATGGAAGTTTTGAGTTTACATATAAAATTTCATGCAAAAGTATGAAGTATATGATTTATGGTGAATTATTGTGTGAAGGCTGCCAGTCTGTTTTTCAGACAGATTACAGGGTCTGTTTTGTTTGCTGATTTTGGGCCTATTATAGTCAGAATTTCGAAAGATAAGAAGTCAGATGAAGTCGGAGAAAACCTTGTTAACTTTCCAACGAGACTAAAATAATGCAATTACAGTGTGTGTGCAGGTAATAATCTTCATTTTGCTAAACTGTGTACAAGTTGACAGATTTGCAGACATGTTGTAAAGAATGAATTTTTAACATAACTTCCACTTCGATTTGGAAAAAGTTGTGAACATGAAAGTTGCTCATAACTATGAGATGCACATTATATAAAATTTCCCAAGCATTCCTTATAGTCAATTAAGCCCAGCACTTAGTCAAGTTTCAGCTTTAATCAAGAGATGAAATTAATCAACCAAGATGAGATTTTTACTTCAACAAATGACAATCAAAATAGCATACTAGGGAAATTGGATTCCTACCTCATTTAGCTTCATTTTCTTATCAAAATCCAAGCTTTGGCCTCATGAAAACTTCTTCTCCAAACTCCATCACAAAAGCTCCCATTTGCATGCACAATCTCCTCTTTTAAGCTTCCATCAACTTCTACTTGCTAGCACTATAGATTAGGGCTTTAAAGGAGGGAAGAGAGGATATTTTTCCATAAAAAATTGAGGCAAAAAGTGAGAGAAAAGGGGAAATCCGAAAATAACAAGAAATATTATGAAAAAAATAAAGGAAAAGGGGAAGAAAGAGGAAGAGAACTGAATGGATTCTAGAGTTTTCTCCTCTTTCTTTCATCTTCTTTTCTTTTCTAGACTTTTCTTTTCTTTTCTTTTTCTTTTTCTTTTTCTTTTTCTTTTTCTTAACCCTTAAGGATCCAAGTAGGACATGTCATCATGCTATTATGCACACATACACCCTCTTCAAATTACTAAAGAGCCATTACTCTACACACACCATCCCACTTAATTACTAAATAGCCATTACTTGCATACTCCCCTCTACTATACACACACACCACAACTAATTACAATAATGTCATGTTCACTATGAATAATAATACTACCCCTAATAATAACATATCATCCCTAACACTCAAAACATTATCATATAAACCAACATTAACAAATAATGCATTATCATAGCACTACAATACATTTTATCAACTACACATACATCCAGGACATCCTCATTCAAGCAACCATATGTATACTGATAACACATTCATATAGGCATGCATCCATCAATATAGGCATACATGTAAGCAACCAATAAATAATTACTATACACACTACATATTTACTATTCACACTACACATACACACGCATGTATATACGCATACACACATCCTGGAGTACAAACATGTACACCCTACCGTGCATGGAAACTGGGCCATTACACCAAGGCTCGTGACCATGCCCGGCTCGTGCCTTGAGGGGATCCACCAACGATCTATATCGCCACCGAAATACCTCGATATTCTAACCGACGAGAGTGGTACGAATTGATAGATTTATCCACTAACCCTAATGCAACGTAAGGATCCTATTCCAACATCGATCCCCGATGGTCTTAGTGGTGATCCCTAATACCCTAGTCCCTTTTATTATTGAATCAACAACGATACCACAACCAATCCTCTCAACCCGACAGCTATCTCACTTCGAGATATAGAAGTAAGCTAAGAACCTAAATACAATGTCACCGTCCCTGTGGGATTCGATATCATTTATACTATAATTTGACACCGTCCGCTTGCGGATAGAGCCCGAAATTGACACCTAGGGGCCACATTGCGCCTGGCGACCGTGACACCGCCAGGTGGAATCTAGGTGTAGGTTTCGGGTGCGTCAATTTTTTGGCGTCGTTGTCGGGGACAGCAATAGTGTTATCTCAGTTTATTTTTATTTCGAGAAGTTTGCTAGCAACTCTTATCATTTCTCATCTTTCCACCCTTTTTATTCTCTTTTTATTGCTACCTCGCTACTAACATCTCCCTCCAGCCTCTGATCATTCTTGACAATCAGACGTGATGGAGATGGTGATGCAAGTACAGTGGACCAGTGAATCTGACAGTAACTCAAATGAATTTAGTGTTGAGTATTGGTGTTTCATACCAATCTTATTTTGATGATGATCACAACATTATGTTGTTGCTAATGACTCTCATGTTTTAGTCTCTCAGTTTTATTTCAAGAATATCTTTCTTGGAGCCTAATCACTTGGTGCAAGGATGGACATCAAGTGAAGAAGGGCCAAAGCTTGGACTCAAGGAGTTGCAAAGCTTCGAGATGATGGAGAGAAATCAAGGCATCAAGATTGAAGACTTAGACTCTAAGGAACGAAATGTAATCCATGTAATATTTACTTTATTGCTTTCTCTCTCTCTCTCTCTCTCTCTTTTGAGTCTAGGATTAATGTAATGCCGTGTTAGATGGTTTACTCACTCATGCATATCCATTTAACCATCTTAGTGAGCCTTAGGATTATCATAGAATCCAACCCAATAGGTTCATCTTGTCCAAAGACTCACTTGGAGTCTCCGGCTTTCCATCAGTCGCCTGATGAAGGATTTACAGTCGACTGGGTGATTTCCAGTCGCCTGTCGATCCTTCTACAGTCGACTGATATGCACAGCTCAAGTCAATATTTCAATTGACTCAAACTTGAGCTTTACGCACAGTCGACTTCTGCTCAGTTTACAGTCTCCTGTAGATTTACAGTCACCTGGGAATTGGCGAACAGTCGTCTGTGTAGCGTAAGTGCAATCTCTGCATCTCTCTGTCTTGTCTCCATCTTATACAGCAGACGACTGATGAAGGAATTACAGTCGCATGACTTTATGACAGTCGACTGTATTATTGACATCAGTCGCATGTATGCTTATCTAGAGAAAGAGTGCAGCTCTCTGTTTTATTCCATCCCCTGCAGCATTCGCCGGTTGAAGGATTTACAGGCGCATGTCCTGTTTTCAGTCGACTGTATTGTCTTCTTCAGTCGACTGTCCTGGCTCAGATTATAGCCATTGGATATTTTCTAGCCGTTGATCAGTCGACTGTCTTTTGATCATCAGTCAACTGTTCCTGTCATTTTCGCCCAGTTTCTAGCCGTTGCAGAATTGTTTCTTTGGCTGTTTTCTTGGGTTTTGGGGTTTGATATAGGGTTCCTATATATATGGGTGTGCTGCCATCTCTTATACTTCTTGATGCTATTGAAAATCTCAAGAGATCTATAAGCCACTCTCAAACTCCCTCAATTCCCTCTTTAGAGCTCTCATTCCTCTTCATGCATTGAAGTCCAGCTCAAGGGAATTTATCCAAGTGCTTTCAAGCATATCTCAACACTTGGAGATCCTCTTCCATGCCTTGTATTCATTCATGAGTAAGCATCTCAAGGCATAAGTAAGAGTATTTATTTTACTTGGTGTATTTGTATCTCTAATTCTTTTTGTGGGAATTAGTCTTTCTCTCTTTGTGGGAGTTTATCTCTTTGTGGGATTAGGATATTCTCTTTGTAGGAATAACTCTCTTTGTGGGAGTAACTCTCTTTGTGGGATTTTAGTGTCCTAGTGTAGGGCTAACCCTAATTCTCTGAGTGGGAGTTAGTGATTCTCTTGGTGGGAGTCTTTACCCTCGTGTAGGGTTGGTTGGGTCCTTGTTTAGGGCAAAATCCTCTTTGTGGGGTATCTCCTTTTGAGATTTGTATTCACTTCTCTGTGTGGGAATATAGTGAATATTTGGTGTGGCTGGATGTACCCAAGTTTGGGGAACCAGTGTAATTCCTTGTGTTTACGTTTGGATTGATTGTGTCAATTATTTTCTCTTGCATTTATAATTCCGTATTTGCAAGTTTAATTTTAATTGGACAATTTTATTGCCATTACACTATTCACCCCCCCTCTAGTGTGTGTTGTTAGTATTGCAAAAGTAAGGCGATCCTTACATTTAGCTTTTCTCCTTATCATTTACATTGTCTTCAGGATTCGTGCATGGACGAATCCATGATTGAATGTGCTGCTAGAGAATTGATTGTTGCAGTTCGGTTTATTCGGATCAGGAACCTATGTTGCAGGTAACGTAAATCAGCAACTGGTCATGGATTATATAGTGAACAAGGTTTCTGATGCAGGTACCATTGAGGGCGACATTCACATAATCTTCGAAGAGGACGTGATGTTCCTCCAGACCATTGAATCCTTATCCGATGATGCAAGATGGAGAGAGACTCGTCAATTGGAGCCATTGAATGATTCTCAGTTATTGGATGTAATGGAGAGTGTGGTAGCTGATGTATGGGCCCATGGTCCAGTGGAGTTCCCTACAGACGACCCGGTTACACAAGAACTCTCAGTTTTTATCGCGAATGCTTTCCACAATGCGAACACCTTGGATGGTGTCCCCGTCGCTGATGGAGTCTATGTGCGATACGAGGGAGACACACTACGCTTCTACAACGATAACATCTCATAGATTGTGACATGTGAAGAACATGCCTGTGAGGAGTACACGGATCCCTCACCATTACAAAACAACATTGACCAGGGAAGTTCTCCAGGTTTCTATGTTTGATAGTGAATGCGTACCTGAATACCTTACCTCTGTTGACAGGTGTGCTATGGAAACGGAATCTGTAGACGACTGCCACGACGTACCATCATCTCCCTGCTCTTCCTATGATTCTGCCAACGAAGAGTTTCCACCTTCTGAACCAGAAATTGAGGACGCATCCTTCTCACAGGTGAGAGATGACGGGGGTATAGCGCCCCCTCAGGTAGAACTAAAACCTCTTCCTGCTAATTTGAAATATGCTTTCTTGGGCGAAAATTACACATACCCCGTTATTGTCAATGCAGCCCTCAACGAACCCCGGCTAGAAAGCCTCCTAAAAATCCTTAGATTCCATAGAAAGGTAATAGGGTACAACATTGCTGACCTGAAGGGCATCAGTGAAACCATATGCACCCATAGGATTCATCTTGAGGATAAAGATGCCACTTCCATTGAGCCTCAAAGGCGATTAAACCCCAATATGAAGGAAGTAGTGAAGAAGGAGGTCTTGAAGCTATTAGAGGCCGATATTATTTATCACATTTCCGATAGTAAATGGGTTAGCCCTGTGCAGGTGATCCGCAAGAAAGGGGGCATGATAGTCGTTAGGAACGAAAAAAATGAGTTAATATCCACTAGGACTATCACCGGTTGGCGTATGTGTATAGACTATATAGAACTAAATAAGGCCACCAGAAAGGACCATTATCATCTACCCTTCATTGACCAAATGCTTGAGCGCTTAGCCAAACACAAATACTTTTGTTACCTAGATGGATACTCAGGATTCTTCCAAAACCCGTTGCATCGGGAAGACCAAGAAAAGACGACGTTCACATGCCCATATGGCACATTCGCCTACCGAAGAATGCAGTTTGGGCTATGTAATGCACCTGCCACATTTCAAAGGTGCATGACGTCTATTTTCTCAGATTTCATCGAGAACATTATGGAAGTCTTCATAGACGATTTCTTTGTTTATGGCACCATGTTCGATGATTGTCTTGCCAATTTATCCAGGGTTATAGAACGGTGTCATGACAATTATCTGACCCTAAATTGGGAAAAGTGTCATTTCATGGTGACAGAAGGGGTTGTGCTTGGCCATGTCATCACCTCTAAGGGAATCGAGTTTGATAAGGCCAAAGTCAAAGTTTTCAAAAGTCTACCACCTCCCACTAACCTCAAGGGTATCTGTGGTTTCCTAGGGCACGCGGGTTTTTACCGCCGCTTTATAAAGGATTTTTCCAACATTGCTCGCCCTCTCACGGAGCTCCTAGCCAAGGATGCTCCTTTTGTGTTTTCTGAGACCTGCTTGTTAGCCTTTCACAGGTTAAAGGAAGCTCTAATCTCAGCCCCAATTATACAGCCGCCGGATTGGAGTCTGCCATTTGAACTGATGAGTGATGCTAGTGACCAAGCCGTGGGAGTTGTTCTCGGCCAAAGGAAAGAAGGAAAGCTTCATGCTATATACTACACTAGCAAGACCCTGGATGACGCTCAAAAGAACTACACCACTACGGAGAAGGAGCTACTAGCCGTGGTTTATTCTATCGAGAAGTTCAGATCATACCTCTTGGGGTCTAAAGTGATTATCCACACGGACCATGTGGCGCTGAAATACCTACTGAGACGCTAAACCGCACTTGATACGGTGGATCCTCCTGCTCCAAGAATTTGATATTGAGATCAAAGACAAGAAAGGAGCGGAGAATGTAGTAGCAGACCATCTGTCGTGGTTAATTCAGAAGCATGGAGATGACAGCTTGCCAATTGATGATTCTTTCACCGACGAGCAGTTATTTGCGGCGAACTCCTCTAAAGCCACCTGGTACATAGATATAGTGAACTACCTGGTGAGCGGCATAGTCCCGCAAGGGTTGGCGACTTACTCGAGGAGGAAGTTCCAGCATGACGCCAAGAGCTACTTCTGGGACGACCCATACCTGTTCAGAACATGCGCTGATGGGATCATCAGGCGGCGTATCCTTAAGGAAGAGGCGACCTCCATCATATCGCATTGCCATGATCAACCATGCGGGGGACACGCAGATGTCACCAAAACCACGGCAAAAATCCTCCAAAGTGGTTTCTATTGGCCCACTATATTCAGAGATGCGAATGAATACATCAGGAAATGCCATAGATGCCAGAGGACCGGAAATATCACGAAGAAGAATGAAACACACCTTCAGGTCATCTTAGAGATAGAACTATTTGACTGTTGGGGCGTTGACTTCATGGGCCCCTTTCCATCGAGCAACCGTAATAAGTACATCTTGGTCGCCGTTGACTACGTCTCAAAGTGGGTGGAGGCCATGGCCACCCCGACAAATGACGCAAGGATAGTAGCCAAATTCTTCAAGAATACCATCTTTCCTTGTTTTGGAGTCCCCAGGACAATCATAAGTGATGGAGGAAGCCATTTCATTGAGTAAAAATTCGAGACTATGCTAAAAAAGTATGGAGTTCATCACAAGGTCGCTCTGGCCTATCACCCTCAAACTAGCGGTCAAGTGGAGGTATCCAACACAAAAATCAAAAGCATCCTGGAGAAGACGGTGAGCGCCTCAAGGAAAGATTGGTCACTTGGGCGATGCCCTTTGGGCGTATCGCACCGCTTTCAAAATCCCCATCGAAACAACCCCCTACAGGCTAGTGTATGGAAAAGCTTGCCACCTTTCGGTAGAATTGGAACACAGAGCGTATTGGACAGTAAAGAAAATGAACTTTGATTACCAGAGTGCTGCCACAAGACGAGCCTTGCACAGCAACGAGCTTGACGAAATTCGGTGACACACCTATGAGAATGCAAAACCCAAGGCTTATCATGACAAGAACATCACGGTGGTTCGCCATGATGTCGGTGACCAGGTACTCCTCTACAATTCAAGATTATGCCTATTCCCCGGGAAATTAAAGTCGAGATGGTCCGGCCCTTACAAGATAGTAAGTTTATCTCCGGGGGTGCGGTAGAGCTCGAAGGGAAAACGACAATTTCAAAGTAAACGGCCAGAGGACTAAACCGTACAGAGCAGGAGAGCCAATTGGGCAAGAGAGACATACTTCCTCGAGGAATCCCCCATAGATTGTTGAGAACTGAAGGAGTCGAGCTCATGACTCAAAACGAACGCTTATTGGGAGGCAACCCAATCTCCTATACCTCGGATTTTCTTTTCAATTTGTTTATCTATTTAAGAAAACCAAATAAAAAGGATATTCATTTCTCTTAAAAACACAAAAATTTGATGGGTTCTTCCTTTTTATAGGTTGAAAATGAAGGGACACGCAAATCGAACGGAGGAAAGCTGGAGTAGAGCAGAAAATTTGAAGAGCAGATCAAGGGAGGAGAACAAAGAAAAGGGACACAGCAGACTCGACCGAGCAGACCCTCTGCTCGGTCGAGCAGTACAGGCACAATAAAAAAGGACAAAACAACGCTCTGCCTGCACGGTCCGAGCAGCTTCAGCTTGGTCCGAGCAGATACCGACTCGACCGAGCAGCAGCTCTGCTCGGTCGAGCAGCGTAGGGTTGCCAAAGCAAAGGAGAAACGCCATTCTGTCTACACGGCCCGAGCGGTCTTTGAATGGTCCGAACGGTAAACCGCTCGACCGAGCAATGGTATGCTCGGTCGAGCAAAGCGCAGGCCCAAGAAAAGAGCTCGAAAACGTCATTTTGTCTACACGGCCCGAGCAGCATCAGCTCGGTCCGAGCGGTCTCCTGCTCGGACGAGTAATTATCTGCTCGGCTGAGCAGGACGAAGGGAGTATTTTGAATTATATTTTGATTTATATAAACAGCCAGCTCGACCGAGCACTCAGATTCCTCGGACCGAGTCGGCTGTTGTTGATTGCGGGTCTCATTTTTAAGCCAGGTTCGAGCTGCTTACTTACCCTAAACCCGCCCTTTAACCCTTACCCTAAGCTATTCGACCCTAATCATCTCCCGAGTTGCCTCCTTCCACTTGACCCGGTCGACAACCCGTAGTCGTCGCTGCCTACTGCCGAGTTACCCACGGCCACCGCCTCTCCCAAAGCTGGTACGCAGCATCTATATAAAAGGGCGTTTCTAGGAGCAGCTTGGGGGATACTCCCAATCAGCAGCAGTTACGTGACCGATTGCATCACCGTCTCATTCTTGTCGGAACATTCTTCCCCCTATATACTTTACGTACCACCACACACTTTTATTACGCTAGCATAATGCCGCCACGCTGTGCTAAACCCACAAACACCAACACCAACATACCAAACCCTAGGCCTACTCGGCCTACCCGTCGTACATGCTCACCCTCACAGGATCACACTGTTGGTGAATCATCCATCACTTCACCCCAGCCAAACAACGCTCCAACCCCTCCCGAACGTATTTCTATCGAAGATGCATCATATGACGTCACCTTCCGAGACGATGACCAGGGCGATCAGTTCATTGCCATGCCCCTACTCATAGGTCAGGGAGGCAGCATTACTAGACAGTCTGTTGAACAGGACCTCCCACTGCTCCGTAATCTTATTAGGCACTGGCGAGATGACCCACCTACTGAGTTTCAGCCGCCCCCACATCACCTGGTCCACAGTCGAGGGACCCACCACCTCCTCCAGAGGGTGGTACCTCTGCTTGATGCTGTCCCTACCCATTTTTGCCTCCCTCACATTATATTGTGCACATCTGTCTGTTTGGGGCCCTGCTCTTACATAGCTTGGGGGAGGACCCGCCATCCATCATTCCGTACATACGCATCATTTTTCATCTTCATTGCATCATATCATGTTTTTTTTTCTTATGCACAGTTTTTATTTTCTACCCCCCCCCCCAACCCACCCTATCTAGCATCATCTCCCGCCTACTAGCGTTTTCTCAGCAGTGAGGACACTGCTGGGTTTAGCTCGGGGATGAGCGCTACCGCTTTATTTTTCATTTTAATTTTATATTTTCCTCCCCTTTTCAGCTTTTTAGTTTACTTTTCCACCCCTTTTTTGCTTCTTTATCTTTTTTTCTCATTCTACATCATGTTTTCTGCTTTTTGCCATGCATGCATCCCTCTTTTCATTTTCCTATTTTCTCCGCCCTTTTTCTTTTTATGCTAAGGATGTTCTGCATGATGATACCTCTTGTAGCCCTTAGTAGTTACTCAGGATGCTTATTATATGATGACATGCTATTTATGGTAGTTTCTGTTTTACTTTCTATATGCGTGCATATTCCTTTGATGATCTATCTGAATTAATGCCTGATATGGATTAAAAATCAAATGCATGAAATAGTATCTAGTATGCGCTATGTTGGGTAATGTACCTAGGTTCATGCATCACTAGAACACTTGGAGCATCTGCTTTCTATCTTACTCACTTCTGTTTGCATGCTTGATGTCATTATGTTTATTACTGCATGCGTTTTCAGTATTTATCTAGATAAATGAAAATATACATGCTAGTAATGAGTTTAGTTAGAGTATTATCATATTAAACCGTTGTGCACCTCTGATGAGTGAACCAAGTGATTCATTATTTTCCTCCTCCACACATCTTTATGATTCTCTACATATCAGTTGGTTTCACCCCTACAGCTACCCTTACCGCATCTCACTTCCCAAATATCCCAAAAAGAAAAGGATATAGCTTCTAAATGAAATGTTCAGTTAAAAAAGAGAGAGAGAAAATGACAAAAATATATATGTGTGTGAAAAAGAAAAGAAAAAGAAAGAAAAGAAGGAAATAAAATCGTTTTGTATCCTTTCATTAGGAGATATCACATATACTGGGGAAAAGACAAAAAAATTCCATATCCTGCTCCTAGATGCAATGCCTCAAGCTAAGCTTGGGGGGGTGAACCAACTGATCATATGAGTGTGTATGACATTAGAGTGGAGACGGTGCATAACGGAGAGATTTGATAATACTTGAACTATTACGAAATACTTTAGTTTTTGGAGATTTTTCATGAATCGAAATGAATAATTGAATAGCATGATTCTTTCCATTCTCTACTGCATGCTGTGTGATCTCTATATATGCTCCATGTGTATCTATTGATTGAAAAAGTGCATTGCCAACTCTTTTTATACTAGACTCTATGGACTGCATGGGATTGATATGATTGGATGGCATTATTTTAGTATATCCCTATCTTTTGTCTATATTGCTTGCTAGACATATGATCTGTAAAACTTGAAAATACCATTAGCATGTACTTTTACTATTCGGAGCATCGTGATATACTGACGGGGCTTGAGATCTGATTGAACAACCTTAGCACCCTCCATCCATTTCCATTCTCTTTTATTCTTATTTTTATTTCTTTTTGTTTTTCCCCCGGCGTACTTAGTATTCGTCTTCCTCGAGGACGGGTAAGAGGTAAGCTTGGGGGATTTTGATGTGTCCATATTTTACATCTTTTCATAGCATCATGCCATTGCATTTCATGCCATTTTCACATCCAAATCCCATATTTTCCTACGATATTGCAATTCTAACGTTATATTCGAGTTTCGTAGTGTTTTATGGATTTTCAGGGATTTTGGAGCGATTTGGGACCCATTTTGGTTATAGACACATCTGACACGCCCGTGAGCCCGTTGGCGAAGCTCTACAGGAGTTCGCCAAGTTTTGAAAGCCATGGGATGAGTGGAGGAGAGAGCAAGGAGAGAGGAGGAGCTGTAGAAGCTTCAAAAATAATTTTCCCAAGCGACTCGACCGAGCAAAGCAGCTGCTCGGTCGAGCAGATGCAAGATGAAAGAGGAGAGCAGATACGTAGCCTGCTCGGACCGAGCACTCATGGTGCTTGGTCGAGCAACCTCTAATTCCGATGCTCAGCCAATCTCATGCACGGCCCGAGCAGATCTTTTGGCACCCGAGTCGGCTGACTGCTCGACCGAGCAGAGCTGACTCGGGCCGAGCATACAGAGTGGTGAATTTTGGAGTAGCGTGACTTACTGACATGCTCGACCAAGCAAGACGGCTGCTCGCCGGAGCAGCTGACCGAGCAACCTTCTGCTCGATCGAGTCACTGACACGGTCGACAACGCTGAAGGCTAATTTTGGAAGTTTTGCGTGGCCATCTGTTGCGTGCTTGGGGAGTGAAGAGCGGATCTGGCAGCTGCGTTTCGGGGGGGTCGTTCATTTTTGTAGTTTTTGTATAATTTGGAGAGTGGAGGAGATTAGAAAAACTTATTAGATCTAGATTAAATACTTGGAGATTATCGGATTCTCTTCGGAGTTCTATCGCAATTTGTTTTCTGGAATTTTTGGATTGTTCTCAGTTATTTCTTTTCTTCATCTTTGGTACGTAAGTTTCTCAATCTTCATTCTATTAATTTGCTATGATGTTTTCTCCCTTAAAAATTGTATTTTTATTCGTTAAAATGGCTATGAGTAGGGTTGATGGGTTAGCCCTAAGACCTTAGGGGGGAGATGTAGATCTAGATCCCTAGGTTGAACTGGGAATAAAGGGGAGTATTTCAGTCGATTCTACTGAATCCCTATGATAACCCGTACTGAGATCGGTCTGTGGAATTGATGTGCTTAAGGGGGGTATCCTTAGGATTTGAATAGGGAAATCGGTGGATCCGACCAAGGCTCGTGACCATGCCCGGCTCGTGCCTTGAGGGGATCCACCGACGATCTATATCTCTACATTCACGGCTACTGCCATTGCGTCAATGAGAGCCACCGAAATACCTCGATATTCTAAGTCATGAGAGTGGTATGAATTGAGAGATTTATCCCCTAATCCTAATGCAACGTAAGGATCCTATTCCAACATCGATCTCCGACGGTCTTAGCGGTGATTCCTAATACACTAGTCCCTTTATTATTGAATCAACAACGATACCACAACCAATCCTCTCAACTCGACAGCTATCTCACTTCGAGATATAGAAGTAAGCTGAGAAATTATATACACTGTCACCGTCCCTGTGGGATTCGATATCTTTTGTACTATAATTTGACACCGTCCGCTTGCTGATAGAGCCTGGAATTGACACCTATTGGCCACATTGCGCCTGGTGACCGTGACACTGCCAGGTGGAATCTAGGTGTACGTTTCGGGTGCGTCAGTGCAAAAGATAATTGAGCCATCATATGGGTTGAATTTATTAAACTAAGAAAGCATTTAAAATCCTATACGGTTCTCTCGCTGCTGAGAGGATTCGTGATTATTTAAAGCATAAGATTCTACTTTATAGCAAAAGCAGGTCCAATATCTTTGCCGGTGCAGGCAGCTGCTCTATCTGCACTTTTCTGGCTCAGTCAGGTGCGTATCTCCACGGGCTTCACCAAAGTCCAGTAATGCGGCTCCTAGCATCTCTCCAAGGACTCCACCTGTACCCTGGAAGAGATAAGTCGCATCAATCTGATGTGGAAAATTTTTCCCTAAAATAAAAGTTTTCCAAAGAAGATCGCCAAAAGAAATATGTAAAGTAAAAAATAGGTAGATGATACTTCCCACATCTCTGCTATCATGTACCACGACCGATAGTTCCTTGTCGTTCGTCTCAGGCTTTTCAGGGAGCTCTGGCATATGATATGGGTCTCATCAGGCAAATCCTTATCGTTGTCAATAGAAGGATGAGGTGGCTGTAGAAACTCAATTGAAGGTGGGCAACACTCGGGATCCTTATGAATATCTGTGTCCTCATCCCAATGCACGACCTCCTCGGTGACAAGCTCTGGCTCCGTGGGTGCGAAAGTGAATGTGTCACCCTTGGATGCATCGTGTATGTCAGCCGGCGCGAGGTAGATAAAATCAATTTCTTCTCCATCTGAATCGTCCATCCACTCTTCATATGAACTAGCTGTATCGGTGGGTAGGGGAGCGACGGCGGTGCAAACTGGATCTGCAGTAACACCTCCCGAGTGTCTCTCATCAGAAGTGGCTACATCCGTGCATGGTTCCGCTATCTCCTCAGAGATGGAATTATCAATGTCCCCAGTCTCTCCCTCGAGCTCATAATATGAAAGGTACTTGTTGATTTCATCCATATCTTTCTGGCATCAATCAT
The DNA here is from genome assembly GCA_030789695.1 of Scilla litardierei. Lineage (NCBI taxonomy): Eukaryota > Viridiplantae > Streptophyta > Magnoliopsida > Asparagales > Asparagaceae > Scilla > Scilla litardierei. The sequence goes on from CM061141.1 coordinate 156,597,871, forward strand.
ATGACTCATTCAGTATAGCGCTGACAGCCGTGCTCTCCTCTACATATGCCATAAACGCATTGAGTGTCAAATTGAGAGGATGGTCAAGACTCAAGAGACAGACGCGGCTTTCGTAGGGCATGTGTCCCTCCATGTCACAAGACTCGCAGTAGGCATAGCACTCTGAATATTGATCATATCCTTCCATCTGATAGTATGGGTCCTGTGAATAATATTCGCATTCTTCCATTGGAGTGTCATACTGGGCCGAATAATCATTGCCTGAATAATGCCAAGATTGATCCATTGTACCTGAATAGTCAAAAACAAACAACCTGGAAAAGGTATCAATGGTACAAGAAGATAGAGATAATGATAAAGCAGGTGGTGGGGAAAAATCTCTCTTTCTGTTTTTTTTTGTTTAAGTTTAAGTTTAAGTTTAAGTTTTTGTTTTTTTTTTGTTTTTTAACGCAATCTAATCAACCTAATTATGGTAAATAGATAATATGGCGGAACGCCTCCCCGGCAACTGTGCCATAAACTTGACCGGCCCAGAATTAACTCCGAAACGATGTTGTTTACCGCAAGCACATGGTATAGTGGCAAGCGGGTATCGAACACGGGGAAGCGGTGCTATACTACCTATCTACTCCTAGGTTGAGTTAGACTTGCGGGTTTATTGGTGGATGTGGAGTATGGAGGGTCGTAATGGTGATGGATGTGAAGGTTGTGTCACTCAACGTCGCAAATAATGGATTCCACACAATATAAAAAGACTAGGGCTTTAGGACTCGCCACTAGGATCGTCAGATGTTGATGTTAGACTAGGACTCTTACGTTGCATTGGGTTTATGGGGATGGTCTCTCAGCTCATACCAATCTCGTGGGTTAGAGCTTCGAGATACTTCGGTGGCTCTCATTGACGTAATGGCGATAGCCGTCGATGTAGTGATATAGTTCGTCGGTGGATCCCCTCAAAACACGAGCCGGGCATGGTCACGAGCCTTGGTTAGATCCACTAACTCCCTAATTAAATCCCAAGGATACTCCTGTCACGCCCCGCTTCCCTAAAATGGAGGCGAGACGTGAAAAGGTCCGCACGAGAGTGGAGCGGTGAAGCCCCAAACCCGATAAGCGTCAATAAAACATAAGCAGGTCCCTGTAACCACAAACGGAACAAAAATAATAACACAAGGAGAGATAGAAACAAAATCTCAATCTCAAAAATTGTCCAACATTAAAATTAAGTTCAACATCCAGAAAAGCCACCAGGCTAAAAGAAAGAGTCTAAAGGCCCAGAACAAGGCCAAACAAAAGACAGACACAAACAGAGTATCAAACTAGGTGCCACGCACCGACAACCTAAGCAATCTAACAAAAACCAGACATAGACACTAAGACTGATCTCCAGTGTCTACGAAGTCCTCGATCAACGCGGGTTCTGACCCAGCGCCAGCGAACACCACGTCCACAGCAAGTATCTCAGGCTCGGGCTCTAACATGTGTTACCCAAAAGAGAAAAGGGGCACATGTCAGCAAGTCGAAAGACTTGGGCAAGGAAACTGAAGGTAAGGTAAACAAGCAACCTAGCATTTATAGTATGAATGCATGGCATGGCAAGTATAGTATGGAAGTGACAAGTAAAGGGAAGTACGAGTAGCAAGTACGTCATGGATAACAAGTAAAACACGGACAAGTACAAGTCAAGTGGTTCACGTCAAGTGAACAATCAAGTAAACAAGTTGTGCACAGAGATTCTGCCTGTTGGCTAGAGTGGCTGATCGGGCCAACTCCTAAGCTCAAGTGACCGTTTATCTCTACCCCTCCACGTGTATCGAGCCAGGGAATTACCCCGAACACGGAATGCTCGCTTCTGGAACACGAGCCAGAAAGTGTTTTTAACCAGTATGGCGTAGGGTTATGCCTGCAACGCAGGTGCCTAGCCGATAAACAAGTAGATCGGGCATTGGCTATCAACCAACTCACGTAGCCCGCTTCTGGAACATGAGCCAGGAAACACAAGTATTGTAGTGTGTGCTACGAATGCGACATTCAACATGGATGGCATGGATGACAATTAATCCGTGTACCGTTAATCAAAATTAAACATGACATGATAGTTATGCAACATGATAAATGGCGGTCCTAGCTTCGTTGTCAAGCTAGTTCCTGAAATTACGCTAGGCGAGTATCATTTCGTCGCCTAGTCTATTTTACGCCTACAACAAGCAAATGGCCTAAGACATGGCCCAAACCCTAACTGGCAAGTTTCACTTGCCTAGCACCGAGGATGACGATCAACGAGGGTTCGTCCCACGGACGCTAATCTACGGGGAAGTCACTGTTATGGAGAAACAATCATCAAAACAACATTCATTTCATTAGGGTTTCACAAAAACACAACGGGTTTTGAAAACTTTAAGAGATCGACTATTACCGTATAGGAAACGAAGGAACGATGCCGAGCAACCGCGGCAACAGAAGAACGATCCGGCTCAAATCTGGTAATGAGGGAAAAATCTGGAGAAATAGGTTTGGATGTGGATTTTGGGGGTTTGATGAAAGTTTGAGGAAGATGAGAGGTAGAATGTGTTAAGTGAGGGTTTGGATGATGGATTTTGGGCTTGGGATGAGGGAATAAGGGTTTGAGGTAGTAGGGGCTCAATGAGGGAGAAATCAGGTTTAGAGTTGAAGAAGAAGAAGAAGAAAACGTTTGGAGGGGTATTTATAGAGTTTGGTGGCGGCTAGGGCAAAACTAGGGTTTCCTGTACTGTTTAGTCGGTCAAAGAGCAACCACTGACCGACTAGTTTGGGAACTAGTCGGTCGGTTGACCAACGCAGACCGACTAAGTGTAAACAGTAACCCCTGAGAAATTTACAAAGCAAACTAGTCGGTTCAAGAAGGTTTTCTGACCGACTGGATCGTCATCTAGTCGGTCGGTGCCCCTTCTTAAACCGGCTAACGTGCACCAAAAGTTCTGAAATAGAGCGCGAAGCTCCGGGATCGATTCCTAAGACTCCTAGGCTTGATCTAACAATAAGATATGACCGATATGAAGCCCGTCACGAATGACTTACTTCAACACGCCGACCGACGGAAGAATCTAGGGACTCACGACGAAACGAACGAAAAGAGAACTACGGAGACAGAAATGGAAATCGCAACCAAGGAGAAGCAACCAAATATATATATATATATATAATAAAATCCATACATGAAAAACCAGTCGTTACATCCTCCCCAACTTAAGAAAAATTCCGTCCTCGGAATTTCCCAACACTCACGTGTCCGGGAACAAAAGTGGGAAACGCTCTCGCATCTCATCCTCATTCTCCCAAGTAGACTCTCCAGGCGAGCCGTGTCGCCACATCACCCTCACAAGAATGACAACCTTGTTCCAAAGTGACTTCTGACGCCTGTCCAGAATCTGCACTGGATGCTGGTCATACGTCATGTCGGGGCGAACGGTAATCTCTGAGAAATCCACAGCATGAGATGGATCGCTAATGTATCGACGAAGCTGCGACACATGGAAAACATTGTGAACTCCTTCCAAAAATGGCGACAAGGCTAAGCGGTAGGCTACCTCGCCAACTTTCTCCAGAATATCAAACGGTCCAATGTATCGCGGGCTCAACTTCCCTCGCTTCCCAAAGCGAATCACACCACGATTCGGGGAAATCTTCAAGAACACATGGTCGCCCGGCTGAAACTCCAAAGGACGGCGTTTAGCATCCGCCCAATGCTTAAAACGGTCCTGAGCAATCCTCAACCTCTCCCGAATGTTCCTGACAACATCCACGGCCTCCACGATCATCTCAGGTCCCAACAACTCCCGATCACCAACGTCATCCCAACTCAATGGCGATCGACATTTCCTCCCATACAAAGCGGCGAAAGGCGCCATGCCAATAGACGCCTGGTAGCTGTTGTTGTAAGAGAACTCCACCAAGTGTAGATGGTCCTCCCACGAACCCTTGAAATCTAACATGCACGCCCTCAGCATGTCCTCCAAGATCTGAATCGTCCTCTCGGACTGGCCATCCGTCTGCGGATGGTACGCCGTGCTGAAACTCAGACACGTACCCAAACTCTTCTGCAAACTCTGCCAGAACTGAGATGCGAATCTCGTGTCTATGTCCGACACGATACTCACAGGGACCCCATGAAGTCGCACGATCTCCTGCACGATTCACGTTACATCACTATCCAAACTAGGAAAAGGAAATAAAAACGGAGAGTAAAAGAATTCACCTCCATATATCCCCTCGCTAGCGCCTCAGTGGACTGTCCCTCTCGGAATGGAATAAAGTGCGCGGATTTGGTCAATCGATCTACGATCACCCAAATCGCGTCATTCTGCTTCGGACTCCGAGGCAGTCCAGTCACGAAATCCATAGTGATGTGTTGCCACTTCCACTCTGGAATCGGAAGCGGTTGTAGCAACCCTGCCGTACGCTGATGCTCCGCCTTTACTTGTTGGCAAACCAAACACTTGGCTACACTCCGAGCCACACTCCTCTTCATGCCATGCCACCAATAGTTCAGACAAAGATCCTTGTACATCTTGGTGCCACCAGGATGCACAGAATACGGCAAACTGTGTGCCTCCACCATCAACTCCTCTCTAATATCCCCAGCAGGCACACACAACCTGGCTCCATACCTCAATGAGCCATCCTCATGAATCAAAAAGTCAGTCTGCAGACCGGCTTCCACCTGCTCCCGAATCTTCACCAGCTTCGGATCCTCAGCCTGGCCAGCCTTGATCCGACCCACGATCGTCGACTGAATCTGCATACTCATCAACGAAGAAGCCTCCCCAGGAAGAACAATCTCCACACCAGACTCGCAAAAATCCTGCTGCAATCTCCACTGCGAAGTCAACAACATCACCGCTGGAAGCCTACTCAGCGCATCAGGAACCACATTCACCTTGCCAGGGTGATACTGCAAATCAATCTCATAATCCGCCATGAGCTCCAGCCACCGACGCTGTCGCATGTTGAGCTCCTTCTGAGTAAAAATATACTTCAAGCTTTTATGATCGGTGAAGATCTTCACTTTCTCACTCAGCAGGAAGTGCCTCCAAATCTTGAGCGCAAACACAACAGCGGCCAACTCCAAATCATGCGTCGGGTAATTCTTCTCATGAGTCTTGAGCTGACGCGAAGCATACGCCACAACATGCCCATGCTGATGCAACACACAACCGAGACCCTTGCCAGAAGCATCGCAAAAGATCTCGAATCCTCCACTGCGATCAGCCATAGCAAGAACAGGGGCAGTCGTCAGCCTCTCCCTCAGAACACCAAAGGCATTCTCACAATCACCCGACCAAACAAAAGGTACGTCCTTCCGCGTCAACCTGGTCATCGGCTCAGCAATACGGGAAAAGTCCTTAATGAAACGCCGATAGTAACCAGCAAGCCCAAAGAAACTCCGAATCTCAGACGCTGACTGCGGAACAGGCCACTCTCTGATGGCCCTAATCTTCTCGGGATCCACTGAAATACCATCTCCAGTCACCACATGCCCCAGAAAAGCAACTCTGTCCAGCCAAAACTCACACTTCAAAAACTTAGCATACAAACGATGCTTCCTCAAAATCTCCAATACCGTCCTCAAGTGCGATGCATGCTCCTCCTCCGACTTAGAATAGATCAGAATTTCGTCAATAAAGATAACGACAAACTTATCTAAAAAGTCATAGAAGATCAGATTTATCAGATTCATGAAAACTGCGGGTGCATTGGTTACACCGAAAGGCATAACCACAAACTCGTAGTGTCCATACTTCGTCCTGAACGCTGTCTTCGGAACATCTCCCTTCTTCACCTTCAACTGATGGTAACCACTCCTCAAATCTAATTTAGAAAACACCCTCGAACCTCCCAGCTGATCAAAGATATCATCGATGCGAGGCAACGGGTATTTGTTCTTGATGGTCACCGCATTCAACTCCCGATAGTCCACGCACATGCGACGTGAACCATCCTTCTTCTTCACCAGCAGCACCGGTGCTCCCCACGGAGACACACTATGGTTGATTTAACCCTTCTGCAAAAGCTCATCCAGCTGCCTACGCAATTCCTCCAACTCTGCTGGCTCCATACGATATGGTGCCTTCGAAATGGGCTGCGCACCTGGAATAAGATCAATAGAAAACTCCAAAGCTCGATCAGGCGGCAATCCAGACATCTCCTCGGGGAAGACGTCATCAAAATCTCGCACCACAGCTGGCCTCTCCAACTCCATCTGCATAGCCACAACCTCCACCGGTCTGGTCCGAAATCTAACCGGACCCAGCGAACTGCTACCTCGACTGAACTCAAATACTGGATGTCCAGGAATCTCGAACACCACCTTCTTCCTCCAACAGTCAATCGTAGCATAGAAGCTCGCAAGCCAATCCATCCCAAGGACCGCATCATAGTTGATGATGTCGTGGACAATGAAATCAGCACAAAGCTCACGTCCACAAACCACCAACGGGCAAGAATTACACCCACGATGCACCGAGACCACACCGTTCCCTGTGACGATATTCCAACTCTTAGGAAGAGAGGACGTCGACAAGGAATGCTTCTCCACGAAGCTCCGGGCCAAAATGCACATCGACGCACCTGAGTCAAATAGGACTCGTGCAGGAAATATGCAAACCAAAATCACACCTAGCAAACAGTCTAACAATCAAATCCTATTCTAGCAACAAACATGAGCAAGCAACCAACATAATCAACAATCAAACTAACTAAGGAAGAAAAATAGCTAGAATGAGCGTTACCTGTAATAACCTCGTCCACGGCCATGCTCTCCTCCTCAGTCATCAGAAAGGCCTGCCCTCTCGGCGGAACAGCCTGCCGAAAGGCCTGTCTTTGTGGAACAAGGGGTGCTCCACGTCCAGCGAGCACAGGGGCTCTCTGCTGCTGAGCAGTAATAGGCCCCCGCCAAGGCTGCTTCGACCTCGGACAATCCTTCATGGCATGGGTAGGATCCCCACAGACGACACACTGGCCCAGGAATCTCCTACACTGATCCTTGACATGCCTGGTCCTGCCGCAGAAATGGCAAGTCTTCTGAATAGGCCCTCCTGGCCTCTTGAACTGAGCTGGCTGATTAGGCTTGAAACCAGGCCTAACCACCGCTCTGGCCTGCTCCATAGGCCTCTTCCCAGCACCAGAAACATGTCCTCTCCTCTGACTCAGGTTCAGCTCCTGCCTCCTGGCAGCGACCAGAACCTTCTGATAAGAGTCCAGATCAGAGGAAGACACAAAACTCTGGAGCTCCAAAGCAAGTCCCTGCAGGAACCTTTGAGCCCTCTCATCAGCATCCTGCACCATCTTCGGTGCGAACCGACTAAGCCTAGTGAACTCTTGGTGGTACTGGTCCATCGTCAAGCTCCCTTGCTTCAGATCAATGAAACGCTGCAGCATCTCCTTCTTAGCAGCCTTCGGAAAGGACTCCTCATCAAACCTGGACTTAAAGGTATCCCAAGCTATCGGCTCCACCAGCATCTTCTCTTCTGCATCCCACCAGTTCCGAGCATTATCCTTGAGTTGCCTCTTCGCCAAATCAACCCATCCAGCCGGGGTGATCTTGGCCATCTTCAAGTTATCCTCAATGTTCCAAATCCACTCATCGGTAGCCAGAGGACCATCAGACCCATCAAAATATGCGGGACCCAGCTCCCGAAATCGCTTCGCTCCTGGCTCGGAGCGAGGGGCCTCCGGAGTCGCCCGAGGAGCTCGACTAGCCGGAGCATTCTGGACTTGCAGGAGCACGCCTTGCTGCACCTGCATCATCTGAAGCATCATCCACATCATCTCCCCATTGGTGGGTTCTCGCTCAGGCTCCTCATCATGAGGGGGCGCACCACTACCACCACCACGGGTGATTCGCCTTCCTGCCATCTAATGACACAGAAAACGAAACAATTAGACTCATGGCTTATGACTCAGACATCGAACTTAGTTTATTGGACATTCTAATATTATTATCGTTATTCCGATAATCGCAGTTACAGAGGGGACCTGCATGGGCCACCAACAAAACCTGTCACGCCCCGCTTCCCTAAAATGGAGACGACACGTGAAAAGGTCCGCACGAGAGTGGAGCGGTGAAGCCCCAAACCCGATAAGCGTCAATAAAACATAAGCATGTCCCTGTAACCACAAACGGAACAACAATAATAACACAAGGAGAGACAGAAACAAAATCTCAATCTCAGAAATTGTCCAATATTAAAATTAAGTTCAACATCCAGAAAAGCCACCAGGCTAAAAGAAAGAGTCTAAAGGCCCAGAACAAGGCCAAACAAAAGACAGACACAAACAGAGTATCAAACTAGGTGCCACGCACCGACAACCTAAGCAATCTAACAAAAACCAGACATAGACACTAAGACTGATCTCCAGTGTCTACGAAGTCCTCGATCAACGCGGGTTCTGACCCAGCGCCAGCGAACACCGCGTCCACAGCAAGTATCTCAGGCTCGGGCTCTAACATGTGTCACCCAAAAGAGAAAAGGGGCACATGTCAGCAAGTCGAAAGACTTGGGCAAGGAAACTGAAGGTAAGGTAAACTAGCAACCTAGCATTTATAGTATGAATGCATGGCATGGCAAGTATAGTATGGAAGTGACAAGTAAAGGGAAGTACGAGTAGCAAGTACGTCATGGATAACAAGTAAAACATGGACAAGTACAAGTCAAGTGGTTCACGTCAAGTGAACAGTCAAGTAAACAAGTTGTGCATAGAGATTCCGCCTATTGGCTAGAGTGGCTGATCGGGCCAACTCCTAAGCTCAAGTGACCGTTTATCTATACCCCTCCACGTGTATCGAGCCAGGGAATTACCCCAAACACGGAATGCTCGCTTCTGGAACACGAGCCAGGAAGTGTATTTAACAAGTATGGCGTAGGGTTATGCCTGCAACGTAGGTGCCTAGCCGGTAAACAAGTAGATCGGGCATTGGCTATCAACCAACTCACGTAGCACGCTTCTGGAACACGAGCCAGGAAACACAAGTATATTAGCGTGTGCTACGAATGCGACATTCAACATGGATGGCATGGATGGCAATTAATTCGCGTACCGTTAATCAAAATTAAACATGACATGATAGTTATGCAACATGATAAATGGCGGTCCTAGCTTCGTTGTCAAGCTAGTTCCTGAAATTACGCCTAGGCGAGTATCATTTCGTCGCCTAGTCTCTTTTACGCCTACAACAAGCAAATGGCCTAAGACATGGCCCAAACCCTAAGTGGCAAGTTTCACTTGCCTAGCACCGAGGATGACGATCAACGAGGGTTCGTCCCACGGACGCTAATCTACAGGGAAGTCGCTGTTATGGAGAAACAATCATCAAAACAACATTCATTTCATTAGGGTTTGTAACGACTGCTTTTCATGTATCTGGATTTATTATAATATAATATATGTTTTGGTGAATTTTCTCCTCGTGTGTGGTTTTCGTCTCCGTAGCTTTCATTTCGATCGATTCTTCGTATTTTCTCGTTTCTTCCTTAGGATTGTCGATTTCGAAGTATGTCATTCGTGACGGACTTAATAACGGTCGTATCTTACTGTTAGATCAAGCCTAGGAGTCTTAGGAATCGATCCCGGGGCCCCGCGCTCCATATCAGAACTTTTTGTGCTCATTAGCCGGTATAAGAAGGGGCACCGACCGACTAGATGACGATCCAGTCGGTCGGCAATCCTTCTTGGACCGACTAGTTGGCTTTCTAAATTTCTCAGGAGTTACTGTTTATCGTTAGTCGGTCTAAGAACGTTGGTTGACCGACTAGGTTGCAAACTAGTCGGTCGGTAATGCTTCTTTAACCGACTAACTCATCATCTAATTTTAGTATCAGTTACTGTTTACTCTTAGTCGGTCTAAGAACGTTCATCGACCGACTAGATGTTAAACTAGTCGGTCAGTATTTGTTCATGGACCGGCTAATTCTAAAATCCTATTTTCGTTCAGAAGTTACTGTTTACACTTAGTCGGTATGCGTTGGTCGACCGACCGACTAGGTTCCAAACTAGTCGGTCAGTGGTTGCTCTTTGACCGACTAACCTGTGTTGAAACCCTAATTTCTGGGCAGCCGCCAGCCCATCCTATTTAAACCCATCCCAAATGATTTCATCTTCCTCCACTCGACCCTAAACCCTAAAATCTCCCCCATTGAGCCCCCATCTTCCTCCAAGCCCTATTTCTTCATTCCAAGCCCTAAATCCATCATCCAATCCATCCATCTACTCTATCTACCTCTCATCTTCCCCAAAATCTCACCAAATCCCCAAAATCCCCCAAAAACCCCTAACTCTCCAAACTTCTCCATTTGTTTCCAGATCTGGTCCTAGGGCTCTCCGGAGTGTTTCTTCCGTTTCCTCTCGGTAAGAAATCGATTCCTTGGTGTTCTTATAACCTATTTGTATTTTTATGAAACCCTAATGAAATTTCATGTTGTTTGATGTTTGTCTCCCCATAACAGCGATTTTCCCCGTAGATTAGCATCCGCGAGACGAACCTTCGTGATCGTCATCACCGGTGCTAGGCAAGTGAAACTTGCCACTTAGGGTTTAGGCCATGTTTTAGGCCATTTGCTTGTTGTAGGCGTAAAAGAGGCTAGGCGACGAAATGATACTCGCCTAGGCGCAAATTGGGGAACTAGCTTGACAACGAAGCTAGTTCCGACACATATAGCATGTTGCACAATTACCATGTCATGTTTACTTTCCATTAACGGTACGCGAATTAATTGTCATGTCATTGCATTCTTTGGTGATCCCGTGATTGCGTAGCATCGCTACAATACTTGTGTTCCTGGCTCGTGACCGGAAGCGAGCATAATGAGTTGCTAACCCCAACGCTCGATATATTGAATTGTGAACTAAGAAACAAGCTCCCGTGCGGGGCAACCCTGGCTCACTTGCTGGGCTCATGTGTAGGGACCCTGGCTTGTTTACGTGTGGGATGGGGTAAGGGTTAAGCGGCCATTCAACTGGGGGTCTGCCTGATCAGCAACGGCAGTTGTAAGGCGTAAACTCTGGGGTGTTAGTATTTAGTGCCGATCGGTGTGAATGATGAACCATTCAGCTAAAGGGTGTAAACATCTACAAACAACAGTGAAACGTGAATTGTGTTTAGTGCCGATCGGTGTGAATGATGAACCATTCAGCTGAAGGGCGTAAACACCTACACAACAATGTGAATTGATTGAGAATGTTAGTAGCTTGGCTACTCTTGTCTTGTCCCGATGCTTGTTCTATTGTACTTACTGTTCACCATGTCTTAATTGTGCACTCATGTTATAACTGCCATGTCATGCATACTAAAACTGTTAGGTTGCTAGTTGCCTTACTTTCAGTTTCCTTGCCCAAGTCTTTTAGACTTGCTGACATGTGCCCCTTTACTCTTTTGGGTGACACATGTTAGATCCCGAGCCCGTGTACCTTGTTGAGGACGAGGTGTTTGCTGACGCCGAGCCCGAGCTTGTGTTTGACGGGGAGTACGTGGACACTGGGGACCAGTCCTAGTGTCTTCGTTGTGTTTTACTTTTGTTTAGACAGTTGTTTGTTATCGGTGCATGGCACCTATACTTTGTTATGTCGTTGGTTTTGTTGGCCTTGTTCTGGGCCTTAGACTCTTTCCTTGTAGCCTGGTGGCTTTTCTGGATGTTGGACTTATTTTCTTGTTGGACAATTTATGAGATGTGAGATTTTATTTCAGTCTCTCCTTGTGTTATTATTGTTGTTCCGTTGTGGTTACAGGGACCTGCTTATGTTTTATTGACGCTTATCAGGTTTGGGGCTTCACAGCTCCACTCTCGTGCGGACCTTTTTACGTCTCGCCTCCATTTTAGGGAAGCGGGTCGTGACAGGTTTTGTTGGTGGCCCATGCAGGTCCTTCTGTAACTGCGATTTTTGGAATAGCGATAATAATATTAGAATGTCCAATAAACTAAGTTCGACGTCCGATGTCATAAGGTATGAGTCTAATCTGATTCGTTTTCTGTGTCATTAGATGGCAGGAAGGTGTTTCACCCGTGGTGCGCTCCCTCATGATGAGGAGCCTGAGCGGGAACCCACCAGCGGTGAGATGATGCGGATGATGCTCCAGATGATGCAAGTGCAGCAGGGCATGCTCCTGCAAGTCCAGAATGCTCCACTTGCTCGAGCTGCCCGGGCTCTTCCGGATGCCCCTCGCTCTGAGCCAGGAGCGAAGCAATTTTGGGAGCTGGGTCCCGCATATTTTGATGGTTCTGAGGGTCCTCTGGCTGCCGATGAGTGGATTCGAAACATCGAGGACAATCTGAAGATGGCCAAGATCACCCCGGCTGGATGCGTTGATTTGGCGAAGAGGCAACTCAAGGATAATGCTCGGAATTGGTGGGATGCGGAAGAGAAGATGTTGGTGGAGCCGATAGCTTAGGCTACCTTCAAGGCCAGATTTGAGGGTGAGTTCTTTCCGAAAGCTGCCAGGAAAGAGATGCTGCAGCGTTTTATCGATTTGAAGCAAGGGAGCTCGTCGGTGGACCTATATCACCAAGAGTTCATGAGGCTGAGTCGGTTTGTACCAAAGTTGGTGCAGGACGCTGAGGAGAGAGCTCAGAGGTTCCTGCAGGGACTCGCTTCGGAGCTCCAGAGTTTTGTGACCTCTTCTGACCGGGAGTCTTATCAGAAGGTTCTAGTAGCAGCCAAGAGGCAGGAGCTGCTCGTGAACCAGAGGAGGGGGTCTGTCGTTGGTGCTGGGAAGAGGCCTGTGGAACAGGCGAGAGCTGTGGTTAGACCTGGATTCAGGCCTAATCAGTCTGCTTAGTTTAAGAGGCCAGGAGGGCCTATTCTGAAGTCTTGCCATTTCTGCGGCAAGCCTGGCCATATCAAGGATCAGTGTCGGAAGTTTTTGGGCCAGTGTCTGGTTTGTGGTGATGCTTCCCATGTCGCGAGGGATTGTCGGCATGCGGGTCCGTTGCGGAGGGCACCTGTTGCAGCTCAGCCGTTGCAGCAGCGAGTGTCTGTTCCTGCTGGTCGTGGAGCAGCTCGTGTTCCACAGAGGCAGGCTTTTCAGCAGGCTGTTCCGCCGAGGAGGCAGGCTTTTCTGATGATCGCTGTGGAGAGCGAGGCTGTGGATGAGGTTATCGCAGGTAATCCTCAATCTAGCTGTTACTTTCCTAGCTGGTTTTGATTGTTAGCTTGTGTTGTTTGCTTGAACATGATTGTTTGCTAGACTAGGGTTTGATTGTTAATTGATTGATTAGGTGTGGTTTTGGTGTGCACATTTCCTGCACGAGTCCTCTTTGACTCTGGTGCATCGATGTGCATTATTTCTCGGAGCTTCGTGGAGAGGCATTCCTTGTCGACGTCCCCTCTCCCCAAGAGTTGGAATATCGTTACAGGGAATGGCGTGGTCTCGGTGCATCGTGGTTGCAATTCTTGCTCGTTGGTGGTCTGTGGACATGAGCTTTTCGCTGATTTCATTGTCCACGACATCATCAACTATGATGCAGTTCTTGGGATGGACTGGCTTGCGAGCTTCTATGCTACGATCGACTGTCGGAGGAAGAAGGTGGTGTTCGAGATTCCCGGACATCCAGTATTTGAGTTCAGTTGTGGTAGCAGTTCGCTTGGTCCTTTCAGATTTCGGGCCAGGCCGGTGGAGGCTGTGGCTATGCAGATGGAGTTGGAGTGGCCAGCTGTGGTGCGAGATTTTGGCGACGTCTTCCCCGAGGAGATGTCTGGTTTGTCGCCTGATCGGGCTTTGGAATTTTCTATCGATCTTGTTCCAGGTGCGCAGCCGATTTCGAAGGCACCGTATCGTATGGCACCTGCAGAGTTGGAGGAGTTGCGGAAGCAGCTGGATGAACTTTTGCAGAAGGGTTATATTAATCCTAGCGTGTCTCCGTGGGGAGCACCGGTGTTGCTGGTTAAGAAGAAGGATGGTTCGCGTCGCATGTGCGTGGACTATCGGGAGTTGAATGCGGTGACCATCAAGAATAAATACACGTTGCCTCGCATCGATGATATTTTTGATCAGCTTGGAGGTTCAGGGTGTTTTCTAAATTGGATTTGAGGAGTGGTTACCATCAGTTGAAGGTGAAGAAGGATGATGTTCCGAAGACAGCGTTCAGGACGAAGTATGGACACTATGAGTTCGTGGTTATGCCTTTCGGCGTAACTAACGCGCCCACAGTTTTCATGAATCTGATGAACCTGATTTTCTACGACTTTTTGGATAAGTTTGTCGTTATCTTTATTGACGACATTCTGATCTATTCGAAGTCGGAGGAAGAGCATGCCTCGCACTTAAGGACAGTGTTGGAGATTTTGAGGAAGCATCGTTTGTATGCTAAGTTTTCGAAGTGCGAGTTTTGGCTGGATAGAGTTGCTTTTCTCGGGCATGTGGTGACTGGAGATGGTATTTCTGTGGATCCCGAGAAGATTAGGGCCATCAGGGAGTGGCCTGTTCCGTCGTCTGCATCTGAGATTCGGAGTTTCCTTGGACTTGCTGGTTATTATCGGCGATTCATTAAGGACTTTTCTCGTATTGCTGAGCCGATGATCAGGTTGACGCGGAAGGATGTTGCTTTTGTTTGGTCGGGTGATTGTGAGAGTGCTTTTGGTATTGTGAAGGAGAGGTTGACGACTGCCCCTATTCTTGTTGTGCCTGATCGCAGCGGTGGATTTGAGATCTTTTGCGATGCTTCTGGCAAGGGTCTCGGTTGCGTGTTGCATCAGCACAGACATGTTGTGGCGTATGCGTCTCGTCAGCTTAAGGTTCATGAGAAGAATTACCCGATGCATGATTTGGAGTTGGCTGCCGTTGTGTTTGCTCTTAAGATTTGGAGGCACTTCCTGCTGAGTGAGAAAGTGAAGATTTTCACCGATCACAAAAGCTTGAAGTATATTTTCACTCAGAAGGAGCTCAACATGCGACAGCGTCGATGGTTGGAGCTTATGGCAGATTATGAGATTGATTTGCAGTATCACCCTGGCAAGGTGAATGTGGTTCCGGATGCGCTGAGTAGGCTTCCAGCGGTGATGATTTTGACCTCGCAGTAGAGATTGCAGCAGGATTTTTGCGAGTCTGGCGTGGAGATTGTTCTTCCTGGGGAGGATTCATCGTTGATGTACATGCAGGTACAGTCGACGATCGTGGATCGGATTAAGGCTGGCCAGGCTGAGGATCCGAAGCTGGTGAAGATTCGGGAGCAGGTGGAAGCCGGTCTGCGGACTGACTTTTTGATTCATGAGGATGGCTCGCTGAGGTTTGGAGCCAGGTTGTGTGTGCCAGCTGGGGATATCAGAGAGGAATTGATGGTGGAGGCACACAGTTCGCCGTATTCTGTGCATCCTGGTGGCACCAAGATGTACCAGGATCTTCGTCTGAATTATTGGTGGCATGGTATGAAGAGGAGCGTGGCTCGGAGTGTAGCCAAGTGCTTGGTTTGCCAGCAAGTGAAGGCGGAGCATCAGCGTGCGGCTGGGTTGCTACAACCGCTTCTGATTCCGGAGTGGAAATGGCAACACATCACTATGGATTTCGTGACTGGACTACCTCGGAGTCCGAAGCAGAATGACGTGATTTGGGTGATCGTAGATCGATTGACCAAATCTGCGCACTTTATTCCGTTCCGAGTGGGACAGTCCACTGAGGCGCTAGCAAGGAGATATATGGAGGTAAAATTCTTTTACTCTCCGTTTTATTTTCTTTTCCTAGTGTGGATAGTGATGCATCGTGAATCGTGCAGGAGGTTGTGCGACTTCATGGAGTCCCCGTGAGTAACGTGTCGGATAGAGACACGAGGTTAACATCTCAGTTCTGGCAGAGTTTGCAGAAGAGCTTGGGTACGCGTCTGAGTTTCAGCATGGCGTACCATCCGCAGACGGATGGCCAGTCCGAGAGGACGATTCAGATTTTGGAAGACATGCTGAGGGCATGCATGTTGGATTTCAAGGGTTCGTGGGAGGACCATCTGCATTTGGTGGAGTTCTCTTACAACAACAGCTTCCAAGCGAGTATTGGCATGGCGCCTTTCGCCGCTCTTTATGGGAGGAAATGTCGATCGCCATTGAGTTGGGATGACGTTGGTGATCGGGAGTTGTTGGGACCTGAGATGATCGTGGAGGCCGTGGATATCGTCAGGAATATTCGGGAGAGGTTGAGAATTGCTCAGGACCGTTTTAAGCATTGGGCGGATGCTAAACGTCGTCCTTTGGAGTTTCAGCCGGGCGACCATGTGTTCTTGAAGATTTCCCCGAATCGTGGTGTGATTCGTTTCGGGAAGCGTGGGAAGTTGAGCCCGCGATACATTGGACCGTTTGACATTTTGGAGAGGGTTGGCGAGGTAGCTTATCGCTTGGCCTTGCCTCCATCTTTGGAAGGAGTTCACAATGTTTTCCATGTGTCGCAGCTTCGTCGATACATTAGCGATCCGTCTCATGCTGTGGATTTTTTGGAGATTACTGTTCGCCCCGATATGACGTATGACCAGCATCCAGTGCAGATTCTGGACAGGTGTCAGAAGTCGCTTCGGAACAAGATTGTCAATCTTGTGAGGGTGATGTGGCGACACGGCTCACCTGGAGAGTCTACTTGGGAGAATGAGGATGAGATGCGAGAGCGGTTCCCACTTTTGTTTCCGGACTCGTGAGTATTTGGAAATTCCGAGGACGGAATTTTTCTTAAGTTGGGGAGGATGTAACGACTGCTTTTCATGTATCTGGATTTATTATAATATAATATATGTTTTGGTGAATTTTCTCCTCGTGTGTGGTTTTCGTCTCCGTAGCTTTCATTTCGATCGATTCGTCGTATTTTCTCGTTTCTTCCTTAGGATTGTCGATTTCGAAGTATGTCATTCGTGACGGACTTCATAACGGTCGTATCTTACTGTTAGATCAAGCCTAGGAGTCTTAGGAATCGATCCCGGGGCCCCGCGCTCCGTATCGAAACTTTTTGTGCTCATTATCCGGTATAAGAAGGGGCACCGACTGACTTATGACGATCCAGTCGGTCGGCAATCCTTCTTGGACCGACTAGTTGGATTTCTAAATTTCTCAGGAGTTACTGTTTATCGTTAGTCGGTCTAAGAACGTTGGTTGACCGACTAGGTTGCAAACTAGTCGGTCGACAATGCTTCTTTAACCGACTAACTCATCATCTAATTTTAGTATCAGTTACTGTTTACTCTTAGTCGGTCTAAGAACGTTCATCTACCGACTAGATGTTTAACTAGTCGGTCAGTATTTGTTCATGGACCGACTAATTCTAAAATCCTATTTTCGTTCAGAAGTTACTGTTTACACTTAGTCGGTCTGCGTTGGTCGACCGACCGACTAGTTGCCAAACTAGTCGGTCAGTGGTTGCTCTTTGACCGACTAACCTGTGTTGAAACCCTAATTTCTGGGCAGCCGCCAGCCCATCCTATTTAAACCCATCCCAAACGATTTCATCTTCCTCCACTCGACCCTAAACCCTAAAATCTCCCCCATTGAGCCCCCATCTTCCTCCAAGCCCTATTTCTTCATTCCAAGCCCTAAATCCATCAGCCAATCCATCCATCCACTCTATCTACCTCTCATCTTCCCCAAAATCTCACCAAATCCCCAAAATCCCCCAAAAACCCCTAACTCTCCAAACTTCTCCATTTGTTTCCAGATCTGGTCCTAGGGCTCTCCGGAGTGTTTCTTCCGTTTCCTCTCGGTAAGAAATCGATTCCTTGGTGTTCTTATAACCTATTTGTATTTTTATGAAACCCTAATGAAATTTCATGTTGTTTGATGTTTGTCTCCCCATAACAGCGATTTTCCCCGTAGATTAGCATCCGCGAGACGAACCTTCGTGATCTTCATCACCGGTGCTAGGCAAGTGAAACTTGCCACTTAGGGTTTAGGCCATGTTTTAGGCCATTTGCTTGTTGTAGGCGTAAAAGAGGCTAGGCGACGAAATGATACTCGCCTAGGCGCAAATTGGGGAACTAGCTTGACAACGAAGCTAGTTCCGACACATATAGCATGTTGCACAATTACCATGTCATGTTTACTTTCCATTAACGGTACGCGAATTAATTGTCATGTCATTGCATTCTTTGGTGATCCCGTGATTGCGTAGCATCGCTACAATACTTGTGTTCCTGGCTCGTGACTGGAAGCGAGCATAATGAGTTGCTAACCCCAACGCTCGATATATTGAATTGTGAACTAAGAAACAAGCTCCCGTGCGGGGCAACCCTGGCTCACTTGCTGGGCTCATGTGCCGGGACCCTGGCTTGTTTACGTGTGGGATGGGGTAAGGGTTAAGCGGCCATTCAACTGGGGGTCTGCCTGATCAGCAACTGCAGTTGTAAGGCATAAACTCTGGGGTGGGGTAGTGTTTAGTGCCGATCGGTGTGAATGATGAACCATTCAGCTGAAGGGCGTAAACATCTACAAACAACAGTGAAACGTGAATTGTGTTTAGTGCCGATCGGTGTGAATGATGAACCATTCAGCTGAAGGGCGTAAACACCTACACAACAATGTGAATTGATTGAGAATGTTAGTAGCTTGGCTACTCTTGTCTTGTCCCGATGCTTGTTCTATTGTACTTACTGTTCACCATGTCTTAATTGTGCACTCATGTTATAACTGCCATGTCATGCATACTAAAACTGTTAGGTTGCTAGTTGCCTTACTTTCAGTTTCCTTGCCCAAGTCTTTTAGACTTGCTGACATGTGCCCCTTTACTCTTTTGGGTGACACATGTTAGATCCCGAGCCCGTGTACCTTGTTAAGGACGAGGTGTTTGCTGACGCCGAGCCCGAGCTTGTGTTTGACGGGGAGTACGTGGACACTGGGGACCAGTCCTAGTGTCTTCGTTGTGTTTTACTTTTGTTTAGACAGTTGTTTGTTATCGGTGCGTGGCACCTATACTTTGTTATGTCGTTGGTTTTGTTGGCCTTGTTCTGGGCCTTAGACTCTTTCCTTTTAGCCTGGTGGCTTTTCTGGATGTTGGACTTATTTTCTTGTTGGACAATTTATGAGATGTGAGATTTTATTTCAGTCTCTCCTTGTGTTATTATTGTTGTTCCGTTGTGGTTACAGGGACCTGCTTATGTTTTATTGACGCTTATCGGGTTTGGGGCTTCACAGCTCCACTCTCGTGCAGACCTTTTTACGTCTCGCCTCCATTCTAGGGAAGCGGGTCGTGACAGGGTTTCACAAAAACACAACGGGTTATGAAAACTTTAAGAGATCGACTATTACCGTATAGGAAACGAAGGAATGATGCCGAGCAACCGCGGCAACAGAAGAACGATCCGGCTCAAATCTGGTAATGAGGGAAAAATCTGGAGAAATAGGTTTGGATGTGGATTTTGGGGGTTTGATGAAAGTTTGAGAAAGATGAGAGGTAGAATGTGTTAAGTGAGGGTTTGGATGATGGATTTTGGGCTTGGGATGAGGGAATAAGGGTTTGAGGTAGTGGGGGGCTCAATAGGGGAGAAATTAAGTTTAGAGTTGAAGAAGAAGAAGAAGAAAATGTTTGGAGGGGTATTTATAGAGTTTGGTGGCGGCTAGGGCAAAACTAGGGTTTCCTGTACTGTTTAGTCGGTCAAAGAGCAACCACTGACCGACTAGTTTGGGAACTAGTCGGTCGGTTGACCAATGCAGACCGACTAAGTGTAAACAGTAACCCCTGAGAAATTTACAAAGCAAACTAGTCGGTTCAAGAAGGTTTTCCGACCGAATGGATCGTCATCTAGTCGGTCGGTGCCCCTTCTTAAACCGGCTAACGTGCACCAAAAGTTCCGAAATGGAGCGCGAAGCTCCGGGATCGATTCCTAAGACTCCTAGGCTTGATCTAACAATTAGATATGACTGATATGAAGCCCGTCACGAATGACTTACTTCAACACGCCGACCGACGGAAGAATCTAGGGAATCACGACGAAACGAACGAAAAGAGAACTACGAAGACAGAAATGGAAATCGCAACCAAGGAGAAGCAACCAAATATATATATATATATATATATATATATATATATATATATATATATATATATATATATATATATAAAATAAAATCCATACATGAAAAACCAGTCGTTACATCTCCTTAAGCTAATCAATTCCACCGATTATGGGCATGATCTCGGTACGAGTTCTCCTAGAGATTTGGCTGGATCGACCAAAATATAACCCCTTTTATATCTAACGCATCATAAAAATCCTATCTTTGCATCTAGATACTAAAATCCTTGGGCTTATCCATTAGCCCTAGAAAAGATTATTCAAGCATAGCAAATATTATGAAAACAACAGAGATCATTGCTAGCATCATAGAAAAACAATAAGAAGAACTAAAATAAAATTAAAAAGATAAAATACTTAGCTTGATACAATAGGAGGGGCCTATGGCGTAGCCTAACTCCCAAAAGATCGTCTCCAAAACTTCTTAGAACACCCTAAAAACTCTCCAAAAGTCTCTCTAAAAGTCCCCCTAATGACGGCAACCATTCCCCCTATATTCCCCTAAAAGCCCTAGCAAATAGCCCAAGAAGCCCTCTGAAATCCGTGCCCAAAGCCAAATCCAGACGCAACTTAAGTTCTAGGCCCGCGGCGACTCGGGTCGAGTAGGTAGCTGCTCGGTCGAGTCGTCAGGAAGTCTGTCCAAAACTGCACTTTGCCTGCTCGGATCGAGTGGGGTCTGCTCGGTAGAGTAGGTAGCTGCTCGGTCGAGTCGTCAGGAAGTCCGGATTCTTCCCCAAACCATGCTCTGTCTACTCGGACCGAGTAGGGTCTGCTCGGTCGAGTAGGTAGCTGCTCGGTCGAGTCGTCAGGAAGTCCGGATTCTTCCCCAAAACCACGCTCTGCCTGCTCGGACCGAGTAGGGTCTGCTCGGTCGAGTAGGTAGTTGCTCGATCGAGTTGTCACTCTGCTCGGTCGAGTAGGTGGCTGCTCGGTCGAGAAGGTATCTCAGCACTGTAGCATCAGCTTGAAAAAATTCCCCAGAGCTCATCCAACCTCCGATTGGTGCATTCTTGGTGGTGTTGGAACCGTCTTGAAGTCTCCTATCTGGGAAAAATATCAGAAAAATACTGAAAAATCCCCAGGTGATAGAAGATTTGAAAAGAGTGCATGGCTATCCTGTTTCAAACACTTTGGGTCTATCGATTCCTTCGCCGCATCATAGCTCGATCGAGTGACCTGGAATCCATGAGTCATGGCATTATAGAACCATGCTTTCTTCATTCTCCTCTTCTTCGTTTCCTCTCTCTTGCCCCTTCCTTGCTCCTTGACAGCTTTAAGTCACCGAACACAGCGCCTCAGGAGTTCCGGTGTCGAAGCACGCACTCTCTCCTCCAATATACTCCAAATCGCTCGATATTTCCTGAAATGCAACCAAATGCTCTTAAAGTACAATAGTTCCAATTATGAGTGTAAAAGCGTATGAAATATGTAATTGAGCAATCATTTTGACGTGTAATCATATAGATAAAACGTGGAATGTAATGACACATCATACTCCGAGACCTTTGTCGCCCCTGGGATGTTCAGAGTGATTGAGGAGGGGTTCCTCTAGTGCCGATGCGAGATCGAGTGCAAATTCCCAAGCTTGGGGGTTGCGTTCGAGAGGCTCGAGATGGTTCCTGGTGAGGGCGAAGAGGACGCCAAAGCCATCCGTCCAGAAGAAGCTCCCGAGGCGGCAGCGATCGCCCAGCCCGAAGTAGGAGCTTATACTATTTGTGATGTTTTTCTTCTTTGTAAACGATCTCTTTTTGTAATGGGAATCCTCTTTTTGTAATGGGAATCGATGATCGTCCAGTGCTTGTTGTTTGGTTGTTGCTGTGCCACCTTCCTCAATCCTGGTTGCACTCCAGCTATCGTGCGGCCAGGTTTGGGAAAGACTGATAATTGACGGCTGATCATTTTACTCAAGGTTTATTGAATGGTTGGTACGTTAGAGGAGTTGGCCCCTGCTTGGAAGTCAATACACCGTCGACCTGCCGGGGGAGTGGTCCCTAGCCTTACGGCTGACATGGTGTCGATCTGCTGGGGGAGTAACCCCCAGCCTTACGGCCGACGTCAGGTCGGTCGACCTGCTGGGGAAGCTATCCCCAAGCTTACAGTCGATCGAATGATCAGCCTGCTGGAGGAGTTGCCTCCAGCCTTACAGTCGACGCGTGGTCGACCTACTGGGGGAGCTTCCCCCAGCCTTACGATCGATAGGTCGGTCGACCTGCTGGGGGTACTACCCCCCGTCTTACGGTCAATCAAATGATCAGCATGCTGGGGGTACTACCGCCAGTCTTACGTTCGATCGAATGATCGGCCTGTTGGAGGAGGTGTCCCCAACCTTACGGTCGATGCATGGTCGGCCTGCTGGAGGAGTTGCACCCAGCCTTATGGTGACAGGTCGATCGACCAGCTCGGGGAGCTACACCCAGTCTTACGGTCGATCGAATGATCGGCATGCTAGGGGAGTTGCCCACAGCCTTACGGTCGACGCATGGTCAGCCTACTAGGGTAGTTTCCCCCAGCCTTATGGTCGGTAGGTCGGTCGACGAGCTGGGGGAGCTACCCCCAATTTACGGTCGATCGAATGATCGACCTGCTGGGGGAGTTGCCACTAGCCTTAAGGTCGACGCATGGTCGGCCTGTTGGGGGAGTTGCCCTAGCCTTACGGTCGGTAGGTCGGTCGGCCAGTTGGGGGAGCTAATCCCAGTCTTGCGGTCGACCGAATGATCGGCCTGCTGGGGAAGTTGCCCCAGCCATACGGTTGATCGGGTGATCGGCCTGCTAGGGGAGTTGCCCCAGCCTTACAGTCGATCGTTGTATCGGTCTGATGGGGGAGTTGCCCCCAGCCTTCCGGCCGAATCCTTTTCATCACGTGGGATTCGGGACACCTAGGTGAAAAAAGTGGGGGCCCCTTCTTTTCTTTATTTAGAAAATTTTCTGGTTTGGGTACAATGTTTCAGAGGGGGTCCATACATTCTTCGCCTCATTGGTAGTATTTATGCAAGTGCTCTGTGTTCCAAGTGTGGGTGAGCACTTTACCTTCTAGGGTCGAGAGCCGATAAGTCGCCTAGCCGAGGACCTCAGTGATCCTATATGGCCCTTCCCATTTCATGGCGAGCTTTCCCTTGCGAGCAATCTCTGGGTTAAATATTGCTTTTCTCATGACAAGATCTCCTGGATGGAAACTTCTTCCCTTAACCCGGGAGTTGTAGTAGCGGGCCACTCGTTGCTTCTGTCGGAGGATGGAGGCTAGAGCCTAGTTGCACTGCTCATCCATGAGCTCTAGGTTGATTTCTAGGCCCTCCAAATTCCTCTCTTTGTCAAAATGTCTGAGTCGGATCTACTCTTTGCTTACTTCGATCGAGACAACCGCCTTGGCCCCGTAGGCGAGTTTGAAGGGTGTTTCCCCCGTGGATTCCTTGTAAGTAGTTCGGTATGACCAGAGTATCCCAGGGAGTTCCTCCGGCCAAGCTTCATGCACCTCTCTTATCTTCTTGTGAAGCGGTTCGAGGATGTATTTATTGTCGGTTTCTGCCATCCCGTTGGTCTGGGGATGGGCCACAGAAGCGAACAGGAGTTTGATCTTTCAATCCGTGCAGAACTCTTTGAACCCCGTGCAGTCAAATTGTTTCCCGTTGTCGATGACAATGGATCGAGGGATCCCAAACCTGCTGATGATGGACTTGCATACGAAGCTCTTTACCTTCTTCCAGGTGATGGTGGCCAAGGGTTCTACCTCGATCCATTTGGTAAAGCATTCCACCGCCATGATCAGGAACTTCCTTTGCCCATTCACGGAAGCAAAGGGGCCAGAATGTTCATCCCCCATTTGGCAAAGGGAATGGGACTGATTGTAATGCCCTACAAGCTACTGCACAAGTACTAGAGGGGGGTGAATAGTACTTTAAAATAATAAGGAGTATAATTCCAAATTAAATTGCAAACAACTACCAAATCAATTTGCGGAAGCTTAAATTGAATGACAACAACAAAATTAACAATGCAAACAAATGATGTTAATGGGTTCGGATCCACCCAAGTCTCCCCGACTTGTTCCCGGTGATCCTACGTCCCAACCACCCGGATCCCCTCCGGATACTTAGGTTAGAAACCCTAACCCAAGATTTCCACTATGAATATCTTGTGAAAAACCTTCACAAGATCAAATCATACAACAACGGCAATAGTGAATCCCACAACCCGGGATCACAACCTTCTCTCACAACCGAGAGAATCAACAAGCAATATAAATGAGTTATATTGAAATAAGCAAACTTACCACAAAATCCTATACCTTGAGTTTTTCTTACCCAATAGGTGAAATGAAGGATTTGAGGAAGATGAAGTCACCAAGACCTAGCACCAAGGAAATGACCAGCAATCGGTGCCTAGGGATGATTTGGAGACTTGGATCAAGCAATAGCTTGAAGATCTCACCAAGAACAAGCTTCTCTCTAGATGGATTCTAGATCTAGAAATGAGAGAGAATAGGTTTCTTGTGAGGAAGAGAGCTTTAGATTTGAGTGAGAATGGCTATCTCTTTTGATCTCAATGAATCTCTGAATGGAAGCTCTCACCTAGATAGAAATGACCTAGGTTCGTATTTATAGGGTCCCATAAAAACAACTTAGGTCATTCTCCAACGGATGGAAATCTGGGAGAATTAGTCGGTCAAAGAACAATCACTGACCGACTAGTTCATCAACTAGTCGGTCAGTCAAACAGCATGGACCGACTAAGAGAGGAACTGAGAAGAGATAGAATTTCAGACCTAGAAATCTAGTCGGTCCAAGAAGACATTCTGACCGACTAGTTTCACAACTAGTCGGTCAGTCAGTGAACGTAGACCGACTAAGAGGCAAAATGAAATAGTTTGAACACAAGTTGACTTAGTCGGTCCAAGAACAAAAGTTGACCGACTAGATTGTCAACTAGTCGGTCACCAAACGTTCTTAGACCGACTAACGATAAACAGTAGCTTAGGAGAAATTTAGCATGAATAGTAAGTCACAACTAGTCGGTCAAAGAAGCATCACTGACCGACTAGTTCACAAACTAGTCGGTCGGTGAGTCAACGTAGACCGACTAACTGTAAACAGTAAAGTCCAAGAAATTAAGGAATCAAACTAGTCGGTCCAAGAAGAGTTGCCGACCGACTAGATCACCATCTAGTCGGTCAGTACTTCTTCTTGTACCAACTAACATGCACAAACAAGTCCGAATCGAAGCGCGACGCTTCGAGGAAGTTAGAATGAACTTGTACTAAGATCCTAGAGCTACGATATGAGCGTTATGAAGTTAGAATGGTAAGATATACTCAAGGCTTAACATTCTATATATCGAAGCTAAAAAGACTATAAATAAAACCTTAATAAACGGTCTTCGAGAGCTTCGATTGATTCTTCATAACTTCCAAAACGGCGCAAGAGCTTCAACGAAGCTTTGGGCATGAATACGAGTTTTGGGAAGTGTTGAGATGTCGCTTTGAATGTTCTCGTGAATTTGGCGATGATCTCCAATACTGCGCTCACAAATTGTTAGTACATGGATTATTTATGTTTGCTCATCATCAAAACCAAATCCGGGGAGTCCAATATTCAACATTCTCCCCCTTTTTGGTGATGACAAACCAACATAAATAATAATCAAAAATAATGATTCAAATATAAAATACTTACTCCCCCTGCATTGATGACACGTTAATTCCAAAATGAATATATATGAATTGCATCAATCAGACGAGTAAGATAAATAAAGAGAATCGATTTTTGAAATATCGGATTTTGAAAAATCCTTATATATATCTTAACTCCCCCTGAATCTAATATATCAAATTAGATTCTTGGAAAATGAGTTAAATTTTCATTTGACCTATTTATTATCATTATCTCTCCCCCTTTGGCATTTATCCCAAAAATGGGGGGCATACAACGACAACAACTAGGAAATGGAAAATCCAACACCGGGAGTCGTAGACAATGACGATGGAACTAATTGACACCAAAGGAAAAATGATGAAATCAAATCAAGGTGTGCCAAATTGTCCATTATCAAAAAGCGAGAAACAAAATCATCAAAAATAATATTTGGTAAAAATTTTTTATTTATTGATTGAATAATGAAACCTACTCTCCAATATTCATATTCTTGGTTAAATTTGTGCATGGAAAACAATTCTATACAAATATAGAAATATAATCTATTTAACCACGATTTTCAATCGTCGAGCGACGATTTTACATAGCATGGACAATGAATGAGAATTAATGTGCATGACGAAATTAATATCACAACAATTACATC
Source organism: Scilla litardierei (assembly GCA_030789695.1). Lineage (NCBI taxonomy): Eukaryota > Viridiplantae > Streptophyta > Magnoliopsida > Asparagales > Asparagaceae > Scilla > Scilla litardierei. The sequence continues at coordinate 156,624,162 of CM061141.1, forward strand.
GATGAACGAAGAAATCACATTTCATAAGCGTTGAACGAAGAAATTACATTTCATACCATGTAGACAAATAGAACGACGATGTAAAAATATATGAAAATACCATGAGTACATCCAAAAAGATATCGATACATCAAATGCAACATACCCATCATAACAACATTGATACAACATCATCATCTACATCAAAATATAATATCAACATCAACATTATCCAAAGTACATCAAAATATCCAACACCGACATCCAGAAAACGCAAAAATACATCAAAACAACTCTCAAACCCCATCCAAACCCAAAATACTCTCACTAAGATATATCATCCAAAGCGTAGTGGAGAGTCCTCGAAACTGACAATCACGAGGAAGTGGCTGGATCTGCAGTCTCCGTGGGTCCAGTCGACGGAGTGGACTCAGGCTCTGCAGGGAGAAGAGGTGTCTCAACAGACGGGATCGTCGGGGTAGGTGTGGAAACAACTGGCTCAACAGCAGGGGTCTCAACAGCAGGGGTCTCAACAGCAGCAGGCTCAGAAGTCTGAAGTGCTGAAGCAGAAGTCTCTGGAGCACCGGAAGTGGTGCCATCTCCAGGAGCTGAAGTGGTAGCAGCAGCAGCAGCAGTGGCCTCATCGCCACGGGCTAAGGAAGTGACAAGCTCGTCAATCTCCTCATCGTCCATCTCCTCGGCCTCAGAAACTGAAGGAGGAAGATCAATCCCCATCATCTGAGCCATACGGCAGACGACCTCCTCGGTACGAGCCAAACGCGACTCGTGCCGACGAAGAAGGCGTACGACATCATCTAATGTAGCAGGAGGAGTGGAGGCTGCAGCAGCTGAGGGAGTAGACTGGGAAGCAGATGCGGTAGACCTCTGCACGTGACGAAGCATCGCTAGAGATTTCTTAACGGCCGTCGCGTTCAGAGGAGTACCCAAGGGACGCTCATCGTCAGGAGGGAGAGGGACTCGGAAATGACGAAAGACAAGGGTCAGCAGACACAGATATGGAATATGCGCAGATTTATTGGTCTTGCGTATACACTCGAAAGAGTCCATCTTATCGAGTATAACACGAGCCCAATTAATCTCGCAACCCAAGAAAAGAGCGTAGATAAGCTTCAAGAATGGCTGGGATGGAAGTGAAGATGAGCCGTACTTGGGAAGCAAGCACGACTTCAGAATGAGATTCAAAACCCAGGCATTTGGCTTGAACGACTTTGAAGGAACTCCAATAAAGGCAGGAGGGATCACATGGAAGATGTCAGAAAGAACGGACTGATCCAAGGAAGATATATCATCGACAGAAATGTCTGAAGGCAGGAGACCAGAAGACGAGCAGCCAAGAATCTCCCCCAAGATTTCTGCCGTGAGAACTATAGGAGTTCCCAAGACAGTAGTCTCGATGGAGTGACTAGCATCGTACTGGCCTCGAACACGATTGGCATAGAACAATTTCACAAGGCGAGGATATGGTTTAGGATTGGCCTTAAGATCGTATCGGAGATAATCAAGGAGACCACTATAGGAGAGGAGATCAGCAAGGCCGAGAAAATCAGAAAACTGAACGTAATGCTCTAACAACAGTGGACAGTGCTCTATACGGTTGTACGCTGCGAGACACTGAGGGTCATCGCGGCACAACGATATGTCTACACCGCCGACTGGCATAGGAGCTTTACCCTTAGCCTTACGGGTCTTCGGAGGAGGAGTGGGTTCCCTAGGGCCAGACTCGTCCTCAGGGACAAACTCAGAGTCGGAATCTGGAGGAGTGGCAGGAGTGTGGAGAATGGGCTTTTTGGTCTTAGATTTTCTGGGTTTGACTGTTGCCGTCCTCGGCTTCTTTAGAGGAGGCGAAGATGGAGAAGCTTGGGTAGACTTGGCACGACGCTTAGGCTTAGGTGGATTCCTAAGGACGGAAGGCTCTATAGACATTGGAGAAGCCCCAGAAGAGGCGATAGGAATCCTCGTCTTTGCCATGGTCGAGGCACGACGAGTACAAGCTAATGATGACGGAAGATCAAATACCCTAGCTGAAACCCTAGATTCCCTAGATTCCTACAGCAAACACGAAATGCACAAGCCCTAGAAGAACTTTGAAACCCTAGGAGCTAGAACCCTAGATGAGATATAAAACAAACCCTAGGGAAGGAAATCGACACCTAGAAGAGGGGGTTTTACCTAGGAGGAGGAGGCGACGGCGGCGGACGGTTGGGATGGCCGGAGATCTGGCCGGAGTCGACGGGAATACGAAGAGACTCGAGAGGGTTTGGGTTTTTGCGGGCTTGAGCAGAGAAAAACAACCGACTAAAATGAATTTTAGTCGACTGAAAAAGTGTTTAAGTCGGTCTGGAAGCGAAAAGACACAATTGCCCTAACCCACTTAGTCGGTCACAGTTCAAGCACTGACCGACTAGATTATGATCTAGTCGGTCGGTCAATGAGCTTGAACCGACTAAGTCGAAACAGAGGTAAACAGGGATTTTTAGGACTAGATTTAGTCGGTCGCAGTATACACACTGACCGACTAGTTTTCAATCTAGTCGGTCGGTAAGTGTACTGAGACCGACTAAAGAAGGAAAATGATAAGAGTAAGATAAAAGCTTGATCTAGTCGGTCTGAGTTCACTTGCTGACCGACTAAATGAGCATCTAGTCGGTTGGCCAATGAACTGAAACCGACTAGAAGAGTCCAAAAATTGATAATTGATTTCTCTTCACAAACCACTTGGATGAAACATCTTAACACTCTCATTAGTCATCTAAATTACCCCATAAAACGTCGAAATCTTAAATACGACATTGAAATATGAATTCGATCATAAATTCAAACATATCACATAAAATTCCCAAAAATTCAATAAATCTAGCATGAACGAAATATCGCAAAATATAATAGCATGCAAGATAATTGAATGAAATATGAATCCTATATCTCGGATTCACCCATAATCCCCAATTCTCGACGCAACCGCACAAAGGAGTCCTCCTTTAGGGGTTTCGTGAAAATATCGACGATTTGCTTTTGGGTTTCAACGTACACTAAAATGATGTCCTTTTTAGCAACATGATCATCTAAGAAATGGTGTCGGACATCTATGTGTTTTGATCGGGAATGGTGCACCGGATTCTTTGAAAGACAGATAGCACTTTGGTTATCCACCATGATAGGGCTAGTATCACAGTGAATACCAAAATCCTTCAAAGTGTGTCTCATCCAAAGAACCTGGGCACAAGCGGCACCGGCGGCAATATATTCCGCCTCGGTGGTTGAAAGTGATACGGAATTTTGCTTCTTGGAAAACCAAGAGACAAGAGAATTTCCTAGAAAATGGCAAGTGCCACTAGTACGTTTCCTGTCGGATTTGCATCCTGCATAATCGGCATCTCTGTATGAGACTAACTCATACGTGCTAGATTTTGGATAAAGTAATCCAAAATCAAGTGTATAACTTAGATAACGGAAAATACGTTTTACCGCTACTAAGTGAGACTCCTTAGGTTGAGACTGATAACGAGCACATATGCATACGGCAAACATAATATCGGGCCTACTTGCGGTAAGATAAAGTAAACTACCTATCATACCTCGATATAGACGAATGTCTACATCCTTACCGCCCGTATCCTTGTCGAGATGCGTAGTCGTGCTCATTGGAGTCTTTTTCCTGGAAGCACTTTCCATTCCAAATCGCTTAAGCAACTCCACCGTATACTTCGTTTGGTGGATGAAGATTGCATCGTTCATTTGGCGAATTTGGAGACCTAAGAAATATTTGAGTTCGCCCATGTGGCTCATCTCAAATTGTTCCTTCATAACATTAGAAAACTCTTCGCAAAGAGTGAAGTTAGTAGCACCGAAAATAATATCATCAACATAAATTTGAACTAATAAAATATCATTATTCGCATGCTTAACAAAAAGTGTAGAATCGGCTTCGCCCATTTTAAAATTCAAATCCAAAAGAAAATTCTTTAGGCGATCATACCAAGCTCGAGGAGCTTGTCTCAAACCATAAAGAGCTTTCTTTAGTTTTAAAATATGATTTGGAAATTTTTCATTTATGAAGCCGGAGGTTGAGAAACGTAAACTTCCTCAACAACATCTCCGTTTAAAAATGCACTTTTAACATCCATTTGAAATAACTTAAAATTTTTATGGCATGCATAAGACAATAAGAGTCTAATTGATTCTAATCTAGCTACCAGAGCGAAGGATTCTTCGAAATCGATACCTTCCTCTTGGCGATAGCCTTGAGCAACTAACCGAGCTTTGTTCCGGATGACGACTTGATTTTCGTCGGATTTGTTCTTGAAGATCCACTTTGTCCCTATGACCGTGTGGTTCTTCGATGGCAAAGGAACAAGCTTCCATACCTCATTCCTCTCGAATTGAATGAGTTCCTCCTCCATGGCAAGGATCCAAGCACTATCTTCGCACGCTTCAACTATATTCTTTGGCTCTATTGATGAGACAAAGGCACTATTGGTGAAGTGGTGGACTTGCGATCTCGTCTTGACACTATCATGAATATTGCCAATGACTTGCTCATGGGGATGGTCGCGGACGGTATGAAGCCGCTTGGGAATACCTTGATCACCACTTTACCAACACCGACGATGGTTCCGCTCTCGTTGCCTCCAAATACGACACGATTTCCATTTGCAATGGGAACCACTCCGGAGAGCAATTGAGCGTCACCCGTCATGTGTTTTGAACACCTGCTATCGAGTATCAAATTCCCTTTGGAGCTAAATTTAAATTTGTTGCTCCTTTTCTTTTTCTTTTCCTTGAGTACCTAAAGATAGAAACTTTCATATCATGGTACCCAAGGTCATTGGGTCCTCAAAAGTTAGACCTTTGAAAGCCAAGTCCAATTGGACTTTGACTTCCCACATAATTTCTACTATGCACAACATCCGAAAAATAAGCATTCATATATACTTGTTTTTCATCCATGCTTGTGTCCTTTGGGCTCCAAATAGTGAAGATTTTGGGAGCCATCATCCTATTGGGTGCATGCATGCGTTGTTGGTTTCTACGTGATGCATGTCGTGGATAGGCATAAGGAACATGATGGAATGGTGCACGACGAGAATTATTTATATGATGTTGTGGGTGAACATATGCATGTGTGGGAACACGTGCGTGAGGGTGTCTCACATGGTGTGCACGTGCCCGTGAACGTGTAGCATAGAAATCATCATATGTGTAAGATGGTGGAGTAGGACGTGTGTTCCTACGTGGCATGGTATTTGTGTACATATAAGCATGCCCCTTCTTTGGAGGTCCACCCAAAGTGGGTTTCTTTCCAAAAGAGGGTGTGGACGAGGTGGAAGCACCATTGGTAGATAAACTACCAATAGAGTGTTTGCTACCACTCGTAGAGTCACCGGAAGTTGGCCTAACAAAAGTAGTGGTCGTTTTGGATGGACATCTCATCGTATACCCCAAACCAATGTGGTGATTGGCCGGAAGTAAGTCACTTAGGATTTTATCCAAATGGTCCTTACCCTTATTGAATCTATTGATTCGGCATAATGTGTTCTCATATTTCTCTTTGAGAGAACGCATAGAAGTATCTAATGTGGATACTTGCGATGTGAGCACATAAACACGAGATTTAAGATTTTCGTTCTCAATACTCAAAGTCGAGTTTTGAGAAGTTAAATCCGCTATCCTATGTTCTTCCGGATCATCAATGCTAACATGTTCAAGTTTAGATTTGAGATTAACAATCTCATTTCTTAACTCTTCAACAACGGTGTCGTTGTTGGTGACGATAGTCTTAGGCGAGGTTTGAATGCTAGCTAGGTCATCTTTTACTTTAGTATATCTATTTACTAACTTAGTGTATTTAGACCATAAATGAGAGTTAGCATCCCTAAGGTCATCCATAGTTACCTCATCGCCTTCGTCGTCGCTATCATCGGAGGAGGAAGATCCTTGATCATGCTCCTCTCTTGCCATGAAGCACATGTGCGCTTGCTCCACTTTCTCATCGTCCGACTCTCCGCTTGAGGAATCCTCGGAGTCGGTGAATGTTGTTCCGACAAGTCCCTTTTTGTACCCCTTTTTGTACTTCTTCGACTTGTCGAACTTCGGCGCCTTCCACTTCTCCTTTTGCTTGTTTTGAGGACAATCCGCTTTGATGTGTCCTGGCTTATTGCATTTAAAGCACAAAGGTGGAGAGGCGTTAGTAGAAGTAAACTTAGATTTTTGTTTGAAGTTACCCTTTCGGAAGAAGCGATTGAACTTCTTTGTCATGAGAGCTACGGATTCCATGTCCATTTCTTCTTCCGAGTCCTCATCATCGGTAGAGGTGGATGAAGCCACCTTGAATGCAATCGCCTTTTTCTTCGGCACGTCTTGGTTCAAATAGGACTTCATCTTTTCTTGTAACTTCACCTTGCTATCTTTGCGTACCTCGTATGACATCAAAGTACCCATTAATTGAACTACGGTATATTTATTCATGTCATTACCTTCCTCGATGGCGAAGGTACGTTTTTCCCAAGAAGAGGGAAGTCCTTCGATAAGCTTTGAGCACTTCTCCTTTTGAGTGTAGGACTTGCCGAGGGCCTCTAACTCGTTTATTATGTCAACGAAGCGAGCGTAATATTCTTTCATCTTCTCGCCCTGTTGCATATGAAACATTTCGTAATCTTTGTTTACGACTACGAGTTTAGAGTCTCTTACCCTACTCGTCCCTTCATGAAGTATGAGGAGGGAGTTCCAAATTTGATATGCACTCTTACATGTGCATATCTTATTGAAGTCCTCGGGCTCCAATGCGCATTGCAAGGCGTTCATTGCCTTGGCATTGCTTACCTCCGCGGCGACCTCTGCGGTAGTCCATTTCTCAAAGTCTTCTTCTTCGGGCTCGATGTATTCCTTCATTGTAGTCCTCCATAAAGATGCACTCCGGAGGAAGGTTTCCATCCGGCATTTCCAGTACCCGTAGTTGGTACCGTTGAAGAATGGAGGCCTCGTAGAGGAATGTCCTTCCATCACCGAAGATGCTCCTTCACGGTTCCTGAAGGTGTCATAGTTGGAAGGTGGAGGCACGGTCTTGTTGTCGTTGGCAGACATAGCTAAGTATCTGGCTCTGATACCAAATGTAATGCCCTACAAGCTACTGCACAAGTACTAGAGGGGGGGTGAATAGTACTTTAAAATAATAAGGAGTATAATTCCAAATTAAATTGCAAACAACTACCAAATCAATTTGCGGAAGCTTAAATTGAATGACAACAACAAAATTAACAATGCAAACAAATGATGTTAATGGGTTCGGATCCACCCAAGTCTCCCCGACTTGTTCCCGGTGATCCTACGTCCCAACCACCCGGATCCCCTCCGGATACTTAGGTTAGAAACCCTAACCCAAGATTTCCACTATGAATATCTTGTGAAAAACCTTCACAAGATCAAATCATACAACAACGGCAATAGTGAATCCCACAACCCGGGATCACAACCTTCTCTCACAACCGAGAGAATCAACAAGCAATATAAATGAGTTATATTGAAATAAGCAAACTTACCACAAAATCCTATACCTTGAGTTTTTCTTACCCAATAGGTGAAATGAAGGATTTGAGGAAGATGAAGTCACCAAGACCTAGCACCAAGGAAATGACCAGCAATCGGTGCCTAGGGATGATTTGGAGACTTGGATCAAGCAATAGCTTGAAGATCTCACCAAGAACAAGCTTCTCTCTAGATGGATTCTAGATCTAGAAATGAGAGAGAATGGGTTTCTTGTGAGGAAGAGAGCTTTAGATTTGAGTGAGAATGGCTATCTCTTTTGATCTCAATGAATCTCTGAATGGAAGCTCTCACCTAGATAGAAATGACCTAGGTTCGTATTTATAGGGTCCCATAAAAACAACTTAGGTCATTCTCCAACGGATAGAAATTTGGGAGAATTAGTCTGTCAAAGAACAATCACTGACCGACTAGTTCATCAACTAGTCGGTCAGTCAAACAGCATGGACCGACTAAGAGAGGAACTGAGAAGAGATAGAATTTCAGACCTAGAAATCTAGTCGGTCCAAGAAGACATTCTGACCGACTAGTTTCACAACTAGTCGATCAGTCAGTGAACGTAGACCGACTAAGAGGCAAAATGAAATAGTCTGAACACAAGTTGACTTAGTCGGTCCAAGAACAAAAGTTGACCGACTAGATTGTCAACTAGTCGGTCACCAAACGTTCTTAGACCGACTAACGATAAACAGTAGCTTAGGAGAAATTTAGCATGAACAGTAAGTCACAACTAGTCGGTCAAAGAAGCATCACTGACCGACTAGTTCACAAACTAGTCGGTCGGTGAGTCAACGTAGACCGACTAACTGTAAACAGTAAAGTCCAAGAAATTAAGGAATCAAACTAGTCGGTCCAAGAAGAGTTGCCGACCGACTAGATCACCATCTAGTCGGTCAGTACTTCTTCTTGTACCAACTAACATGCACAAACAAGTCCGAATCGAAGCGCGACGCTTCGAGGAAGTTAGAATGAACTTGTACTAAGATCCTAGAGCTACGATATGAGCGTTATGAAGTTAGAATGGTAAGATATACTCAAGGCTTAACATTCTATATATCGAAGCTAAAAAGACTATAAATAAAACCTTAATAAACGGTCTTCGAGAGCTTCGATTGATTCTTCATAACTTCCAAAATGGCGCAAGAGCTTCAACAAAGCTTTGGGCATGAATACGAGCTTTGGGAAGTGTTGAGATGTCGCTTTGAATGTTCTCGTGAATTTGGCGACGATCTCCAATATTGCGCTCACAAATTGTTAGTACATGGATTATTTATGTTTGCTCATCATCAAAACCAAATCCGGAGAGTCCAATATTCAACACTGATTATAGGTACAAGGTCGGCTGGAGGCGACGAACCGAGTTTTACAAACTTCTGGCACTCTGAGCACTTCCGAACATACTTCGCCGAGTCATGGGCCAGGGTCGGCCAATAGTATCCTTGCCTTAGGATCTTCATCGCGACCGTCTTGCCTCCGTGTTTGTTGCCGTAGATTTCCTCGTGGACCTCTCGGATAACATAGTCCGCTTTATGTGGTCTAAGGCACTTGTGGAGTACCTACCGAATAGCCTTACGTTCTAGTGTTCGATGCTTCTTCTGGTCTGTGGGGGCCTCTCCGGTGGCAAGGAACCACACAATGGGGTCCATCCAGGAAGGTTTTCCATCGATGTTTGATCGCGGCCCCTGAGTGGAGACCGAACGATGCTAATAAAAACCACAGTGCACGGATCGTGTGTAGTCTCTTACGGGTGAAACACGAGGAGGCAGTCAATGAGTATTGGTTTCTATGGATCTTCGGATGAAAGCTATGCGATAGTTACAGTGAATTATCGGTGAATAGTAGAAAAGTGCAAACAAGGGGGTAAAAGCTCTAGGGCGTGGGGAATACCAGCCATTTGACTAGGGTTAGGGTTGAATTAATAATCAATAGGTTGTCGGGTTCATTGGGACTCGGGAGAGGTCCTGTGACCTAAGGGCATTCGCCCATCCCCCACTATCGTTATGCACGATAGGTTATCCCTATATGTCATGTCCTACCCCCCGATGTCGTGATGCAATGATAGGCCAACCCAACCTACACCGATGTCGGTGGTTCTCCGATGCATCGGTGTACGTCAGGCGCATTACACTCGACGAATATCCCCAATCTTCCTCCTGCCCACAGTGACGTTTGGGGATTAAACCAACATTGGGAGGGCTCTAATCGGTGCCCGTTAGCGTATCAGTCACACTGATAGTATGGATCGTCGTAGGGATTGGATCCCCAGGTCAGTCCCCACTTTTGATCGGCGGCCGACCCGATTGCCCCGAAGGGAGGGGGTCGAATCTACGGCGATAATAATCGCCCCAATGTACCCCTAATCTCAACTACCCCAGCAACCCAATCAAATATTTGGTTCAACCCATGGCCCCAATCCAATGGGGTTCATCTCATTGCGTTAGATGAAAACTACTCACTATCCATTAGAATATAGGAGGATTCTAGCAACGGGTAGGCGTCCAAATCCATGGATTCAATCAACAACAGCAATAGATGATGAAACAATCACAGCAATAACAAAGAGGGAAAATTTTTATTAAAGAAATAAAGAGTATTACACTAATCAATGTTTAGAACAATAAAAACTATTGAATAAAAGAGTTAGAAATCTTACAAAACAGCCCCAAAACCTTGAAAAGCTAGAAAAACTGCTGAAAATGAGATTTCTCTCGCATGAAGATGAAGGGGCGGTTATATACGCGCGCCCAAAAGACAAAAATACCCCCCAGATTCGCCCTAAAAGTCATAGGAAAGGGGGTTGACACGACCGCGTCAAGAAATGACACAGTCGCGTCATTCCCAAAAACAATGGGGGTGGGGGGCTTGGCCACACGGTCGCGTTAAAGGAGACACAGCCGCGTTGAAGAATGTCACGCAGCTGCGTCGTCTGTTGATGCGGTTGCATCATTTTGCTCTGGAAGCTGTAAGTTCGCGGCCGCGTCACCCAAGTTAACACGGGTTGCAAAACTCTTTGGTCTTCATTCTTCTTCTTTACTCCAAAAATCTTCTGACGTGGCCATTTGGTTGGAATTAACGCGACCGCGTTAAAGTTCCTTCTTTGACAGATTGACGCGGCCACATGGACATGATGATGCGGCGGCGTGGAGCCCTATTCTTCACTAAATTCTCCCCCTTTGCACAATCAACTCCCCCGCTTCGCTCCTTTCGCATCTTTGCGCTTAGATCTCGCTATATGATCCCAAATTGGTATACATCTCCTGCAAAGAATGTGAGGGACCACAAAGCAAAAGAAGAGAGAAAACGGGGAAAAATGGGGAAGAATATAGAATGAAAGGGCGTAAACGTGCATGGAAAAGGGTGAAAAACTATATACAATAAACACTCGTCAAAATCTCCCAAGCTAAACTCTTCCTTCCTCAAGGAAGACAAGAGAGAGCATAGATCGGAGGAATGCAGTCAAACATGCAAATGATGCGATGGAGCTTTGAAAATTTTCAAAACCTGAGAATATATACGTGAGTGAAATGAAAATTCGAATTCGGGAAATCGAAATGCTCGGAAATCTTTTCGTCGATGAGAATATGTTCCTATGACGCCATTCGTACTCAAATCGCTAAGAAATACACTAGGCGACGGCCATACTCGCATTCTAAGACACTTCCTCTAACCCGACCTTAGATTTAGTGTGTAGGAACCTAGGCTATACAATATTCGAATAGGAGATAAGTACGGGATAATGGAATATTGGTCGATCGAGAAAGTGGCGCTCACGACACTTGATTCGAGAATTTGCCAAGTTTATCCATGATTTTATATATAACGTATATACAAAAGAAATTCTATACACTTATATATAAAAAATATTTCTTTTTATTGGGATTTTCACTTGGGTTGTGTAAGGAGTGTTCGGTCGGCGGCTCCCAGATCAGACGACCTCGGTGCACTAGACCAAGAAGGACCCCTCGGACCTACTAACTCAACCCAAATGAAATCCTTATTCATATGCACTCCCCCAAGATAGGCCTTTTATGTGAGGCCCCAACGGTTACTATCGTGGGGATCCGGTTACTCATCTTCACTGGGGGAATGGTTTGTATCATTATTATTTATTCACAATTCTTTTTCTTTTTGGTTTTTTTATTGAAAATCATTGGGTGGGTCCTTGTGCACCAAGGGTGAGTGGGGTGGGATGTGGACATGCAGTGATGTGGAGGGAATACCTGCGTGAGTGGATGTGGATGCGGGTGTCTGAGCAATCTGAGTGGGGTGGGGTGGGTGGGGTGGGTGGGGTGTGATGCAGACAGGAAGAAGATGTGGTGCAGCAGCAGGGTAGTGACCCTGACTATAATGGTACTGGTAGACCTGGTCGAACTGTGACTGGAGTGTCACCACAGCGATGGCCAGGCCGTCGAAGGAAGTGCAAAAGTCAGAGAGTGTATCACTGACTGCAGTCAGGGTACTGGTCATAGAGTCTCTAAAGGATCTAAACTCCTCCTCCAAGTGAGTTAGCTGCTCGGAATGGGGTCGTGGTCGAGGGAGGAGGAGCGCTGCTGGAACACTCGACGTGAGGTCGAGATCTCATATACTGTCGCATGGCTACGACGACAATGGGCCTAGAGATAGAAGAGGAGAAACTGGGGGTGTCATCGTGATCACGGGGCTAGGGCTGGTGTGGGTCAATCACCTGGACCGGGGCCTGAACGCCTGAAGGTAGGTCAGTGTCGGGTGAGAAGAACCACCTCAAAGTGGTGCCAGGTTCAAATAGCCTAGGGTTGGGCAGCCTAGTATATGGGGTGGAGGCAGGGCCATAAAGCCAGAAGTAATGCTCTCGGTCTAGCGCTCGGATCATACGCATGTTCGTGAGCACCAAAGGTCTAAGGAGGTGGGATCGGGGATAGGAACCATGGTGTCGGGAATCCTAAGAGAGATAGGAGCGAGGGTGGCAATGATGGTGGTGAGTCCCCCATAAGAGATATGTGATCTGGGGGTCGGCTATAGTGTGGAGACATCTCTGCATAAGCCAAGATCCAACATGCAGGAGAAACTGGGGGACCGAGACGTTGCCCTCGTGGAGGACACAGCCCTGTGTAGCACACCACAGGAAAAAGAGCTCATCCTGAGAGACCTGGCCAGTCTCGTATCGGTAGAAAAGTGTGTTCGTGATAGTGCGGTGCACGATACGGAGGCCAGGATGTGTGATGCTGGATGCCTTAGCTCGAGTCTTTGGGAAGACATCGAGCCGGGTGATCTGGAACCAAAAATGGTTCGCATCAAACTCTCGGGGGGTAAGGGTGATTGTTGTGGATAGCTATGTGCTCGAGTGCTCTGGGCCACCAAAAGAGCAGGTTCAAGGAGTCTTTGGAAAGACCATACTCCTTGTTCATGATCCTAAAAGAGAAACCCGTGGGGTAAACTCTAAAGGTGGTTAGGAACTCTATAGTGAGTCTCTTATACGTCCTAGCCTCACACTGCAAAAATTTCTGCCATCCGAGATTTCGGAGGAGGGTACTGATGACATACAAGAGGCCTAGGGCAGACAGAGCTGGGACACTGGGAAATTTAGTGGGGACGATCGCACGAGAGTTCATCGAGATGAACTTCGTGCGCTCATCCTCACTAAGGAAGTTGATGCCTAGCGTGTCTAATTGAGGGGCATGGAGTGGTTCACCGCCCCTCTCCCTAATGGAATGGATCCGACCAATATCTGCTTCGAGAGTCATCGTCTTTTGATGCCTTTTCTTTCCTTGGGAGGGGCCAGTGACCGTGCTCTTCTTTCTACGCTCATGGGGAGGCATCGTGAGAAGGCATGAGGGATGCAAAGTGAATGCAATATGAGTGTGTGCAACTCACGCAAAGATCGACCAATTTCAGAGACAAAAAATTCTAAAATTAAAGAGGTGAGGAGCGAAGTTACCCAAAACGATGCTCCTCGCTGAAGTAGATGCTCGCAATGGTCGTAGAGTGGTTCCCCCAAGCTATCCCAAGCCAAGAGCTCCTTTGATCGTAGCCTGCATAGATTGGGGTTTCAAAAACCACAAAAATCCGAATGCCCTAGGGTTTAGTTGAAACGAAAACAGGATGAAGTGGGTGGAGGGGAGTTTGGATGAGGGTGAGTGAGGGTTTGGGGGATGATTAGAAGGGATTTGAGGAGTTTGGGAGAGATTGGGAGAAGATCGGTCGTTTGGGAGAGAGGGAAAGTCAAAACGTTTCGGGCAAAAATGAAAGTGAACGGGCCGTTTGGGATTTTGGAGCTTATATAAGCAATTTACGCGGGCTGTGTGGAAGATTAATGCGGTCGCGTAAAATGTTGTGAAGGTTAAGGTTGACGCGGCCGCGTCGTCTGAAGACACGGGCTGCGTAATCTCTGGCCGTTTTGAAAGATTTTAGGTTGAAAATACAGAGAGTTCCGCATCCCGTGTTATTTAGAATAACGCGACCGCGTCGTTTCGTCTAAAAAGAGAAATCGACGTGGCCACGTCGCCTAAATTGACGTTGTCGCTTAAGCTCTAAGAAAACTTTTTTCTTTGGCCCCAAATTCCAGAGACATTCACGGGCCATATTGATGGGCACAACGTGGTCGCATTATCTGTCTCTCCCCATGTCATCCACGCGGCCGTTGATTCGGGGTGAATATTGCATAATTAACCCCTTATCTAGCGCCATTTTGTGTGTATATGATGCGTACTTGGTCTCTAATACGAATGTATTTAGAATACCCTTAATTATTAGAGTAAACTCCTATTTTATGCATAAAACAGCAATATACTGAGTATTTCTGCGCTTCTTATATTTTTCATGTATAGATCTCGATCTCACGATTCCAACGACTATTTATTTGTATTTTTCTGAGATCTGTGCTAATTACTACAAATTTTTGAATGCAGAATACAATTTAATTGGAGAAATACGACAGAAATATGCGCAAAATACGAATGTACGAGACACGTGGCATACATCCGCTCCCTCCCGTGCGAACGGACGGACGCGATCGTATCTCAGCAGTGCGGGTGATGTGGCGTAATTTGGACCGTCGATTGGCGATCCAGCTGCCATTGCTGAATGAATGAAGCGGCGACGTGGCCGGCTCTCCGCCGTACAATGACGATCGAACAGTTCACAACAAGCCCGCATTCGAGTCGTATTTGGCGAGTACGGGGGACACGTGGCGTGAATCTAACGAGTCTCTGCACGATCGGACGGACGAAAACGAAGCGGGTTTGGATTCAGCAAACGAAGAGGGCGAGAGCAGGACTTTTCACGGACACATGTCACGTTTGTACGCAATCCCGTAGTGATCGAGCAGCTGTAAATCGCACCGCTCGTAGGTTTGGGTTTGAGCGAAGTATTGGTGCGGGTTTGAGCCCGATAACGCTCTAAAACCCGTAATGCCTCTATATAAGCATATTTCTAGGGTTTTTGATGTATTCTGGCGTATTTGGGGCTCTAGGAGCCGTATTTGGCCGTGAAATTTGGAGGCCCTGGAGACAGAGGCCAGATCTATCATCTGAAGGAGTTTGGGGTTCTATTGTAGAGATCTGGTGATAAAATTCTAAACTTTACTCTTGTATTTTGCGTATTTAGCGCGTATTTTGAGTGTTGATGATGTATTTGTCTATGAATAATGATTCTCTTCTCTCCATGAGTGGCTAATACCCTCATGTGCTGGTTGTGATGTAGTAAGATCTCTGTAATCTCTGATTTTAATATCTTTTCACCCTAATTTGCATGTTATATCGCGTATTTTGCTAGTTTCTGCTCGTATTGTTCAAGTATTATCGTTGTTGGTGTACTTGGATCGAATATGATCTTTGCGGACTTATTCGTGGCGTGATCCTTGCGGACATCGCCGTGACTCTTGCGGGCACATAAGCTTATTTTCTTCATGAAACTAGTATTTTATTCGATACTTAAGGCACTTTTCGATGTTCCTTTATCGTTATATTTTCCGACGTTCTCATGCCTTTGTGGGGTGAAACGTTGAGTTATAGAAAAGGTATTGATAATCATTAATTGCATAGACCCTACGAAATCACAACCAACACATACTCTCCATATTGATACCCCAATATTGCCTTCCCCGTAGTTATCGTAGGATTTCTTTTTCGTATTTAAAACCCTTACACGATTATTTCGCCTTCGAAAGGTGGTTGTTTATCGTCGTATTAGTACTCTTTATAAACTGAAATTCGTGGTTTTGCAGGTCAGTTGTCCCGTGGATATGATACCTGGACTCACCAGGTTATTACTTGTTCGATCTCCTACACTTGGGTGTAGTGCTCACACATTTTAAGAAGAGTCAAGTTTTTGGCGTCGTTGCCGGGGATAACAGCACTTGTAAGCTACAATTTCAGTTCGTATGGAGGAACATTCGATGAGATCCTTCCATCTTGTAGTTTAGGGTTTTTATTAGTTTTTTTTGTTTTATTTTCTTTTATAAAAAAATTCAAAAAAATGGAATACATGAATTTATATTGCACAAACAATTGGTATGATGCAGAGTACGATGTTGCACACAAGCATAGGATGTAGAATCTCACGATCGTTAATTTTAATCAGACAGATTGTGAAACTTTCTTTCAGGCCTAGAGGAGGTTCACAGACATAGTATCGAGCTATCCGCATCATGGTTACATAAAGAAAGAGCTTATGGAGTCCTTCCTATTTGGACTATGACCACAGCTGTAGGAATTTTTGGGAGTCATGACGCCGACAGAGGCGTGGGAGTACATGGAGTCCTTACAAGAGAATGATCAGATCATTAATGAGACTTCGGAGCATGATTCAACGGAGCCTTCATGCCTTGATCAAGGAGAGCAAAGAGTAGACGTACCATTGTAACCCTTGAAAGAGGAAGTTTATTTGCTCATTTAGACACAGGAGGCTACATCCCATCAATTCCAAGAAAACTTCCTTGCTCGGAGTCGGCAAATTCAGCAATCCATTGAAAATCTTACTCTGATTACCACTTGCTTAGAAGAAAATAATTATTTTGAAATTCAATTTCAAGAATCTATTATGAGTTCATCTTCTATTGCAGGTATATCGAGCGAGCCATGTCATGATGAAGTCACGAATAAAAACATCAACATGGCTGGAAGCGTGTGCAAAAGAGATGACAAGCTAGCAATTTTGGATGAACAGGAGGAGGAGACAGCTAGGGACATGTGTTTAGAGATTATCGCTATGGAGCCCGAACCACTCTTTCCCCCAGTTTTTTCCCAAAATCATTTATCCCTCTCCCCAGTGCACATTTTTCTGGGAGTAGTCATCAACATGCTTTACTTTATTTTACTTAATTTGATGCTACATTTGGAATATTTTTATTGAAAAGAATTTTAGACTAAATTGGACTGACATAACTAATCTCTTGCAGGACATACATAATCACTTTATAGAGATGCTTGGAGTTGTGTTGATGGGGTCCAATTTATCTTTTGGAGGAAGATTACTCGCCGAGGAGCGCAAGGAGCAGTAGAACAACTTTCTCCACCATTAAAGATCCGGGATCTGCCATTTGACCATGACATGTTCTTTCCATTAGCGTAGATTTCATATGCTTTTTAGGATGCTTGCTTTTGAATAAACTCGTACCCTTTTCGACATTGAGGACAATGTCCATCTTTAGTTGGGGGGAGTGTATGAGACCATAATTTCTTTTAATAAAGCGAGAGAAAAGAAGAAATCACCAATTCTCATCATTTAAAACTCCTTCACATACCACAAATGCGGATGATTATGCATTGATTGAGTTCTAAAAATTGTTAATGGCTTGAATTAATTATTTTTGCTTCAAGGAATTACTCGTTAATATGCCATTATTGAAAACTTTCAATTGCCATGATTAATATCTCGAAATAGTTTGAATTCATTTCATACATGATACTGTATGAAAAAGCTTAAGTATACACGATTTATTAGAACAGTCTTCAAGTTGAAGAGGAATTTGGCCTTTGTTACTAATGTTTATGTTCATATTTATGGGTGTTGAGTTGCTTACGCAAAAAAATGCAAAAAAATGAAAAAGGAAAAAATGCATCATTCCCTTGAGTTCATTGATTAGCCGGGTCTTCGTGCCTCATGAAGCATTGGAGATTCGTGTCGAAAGATGGATGAATGGGGAGTGCATCCAAAAAGGGAGAAAATAAAACTTAGATGATTCGAGTATTAAGTTCGAGGGGCTCTTCTAAGCCTAATGTCCGAAGGTCGTCTGGCCTAGGAATCATTAACTAAAAGCTCGCTACATGGATCATTCTAAGTCGTCAAAAGAAAAGAAAGAAAAAAAGAAAGAAAAAAGAAGAAGAAGAAATGGTGAATAAACTAAGTAACCTCAATACCCAAGATTTGAACGATCTTTTTGAGATGCCAATTCCTTAGAAATAAGAAAACTAGAACATAATGACATGTTATACTTTCGCTTGCACAAAACGATGCTCGCATGTTATTTATTCAAATTAAATTAGATAAAATATCATGTGATTGATCTTATTCATGAATTGTGTATATTGATGGTCAAAATCATGTTGGAAAGCGTATTATTGAGCCATGCCATAAGCAATTGATAGAATTTATTGTTTTATTAATCATTCGACTTAATCGATCTTTTTGCTAGGGACTAGCAAATCGCTAGTTGGGGGTGTGATTCGGGGTGAATATTGCATAATTAACCTCTTATCAAGCACCATTTTGTGTGTATATGATGTATATTTGGTCTCTAATACGAACGTATTTAGAATACCATTAATTATTAGAGTAAACTCCTATTTTATGCATAAAACAGCAATATACTGTGTATTTCTGCAATTTTTATATTTTTCATGGATAGATCTCAATCTCATGATTCCAACGACTATTTATTTGTATTTTTCTGATATCTGTGCTAATTACTATGAATTTTTGAATGCAGAATACAATTTAACTGGAAAAATACGACAGAAATACGCACAATATACGAATGTACGGGACACGTGGCACACATCCGCTACCTCCCGCGTGAACGAAGCGATCGTAACTCAGCGGTGCGGGCGACGTGGCATATTTTGGACCGTCGATTGGCGATCCAGCGGCCATGGCTGAATGAATGAAGCGGCGACGTGGCCGGCTCTCCGTCGTACAATGACGATCGAACGGTTCACAACAAGCCCACATCTGAATCATATTCGACGAGTACTGGGGACACGTGGCGCGAATCAATGAGTCTCTGCTCGATCGGATGGACGAAAACGAAGCGGGTTTGGATTCAGCAAACGAAGCAGGCGAAAGCGGGACTTTTGACGGACACGTGTCACGTTTATACGCGATCCCGTAATGATCGAGCGGCTGTAAATCGTGCCGCTTGCGGATTTGTGTTTGAGCGAAGTATTGGTGAGGGTTTGAACCAGATAACGCTCTAAAACCCGCAATGCCTCTATATAAGCGTATTTCTAGGGTTTTTGATGTATTCTGGCGTATTTGGGGCTCTAGGAGCCGTATTTGGCCGTGAAATTTGGAGGCCCTGGAGACAGAGGCTAAAGCTATCATTTGAAGGAGTTTGGGGTTCAATTATAGAGATTTGGTGATAAAATTCTAAACTTTACTCTTGTATTTTGCGTATTTAGCGCGTATTTTGAGTATTGATGATGTATTTGTCTATGAATAATGATTCTCTTCTCTCCATGCGTGGCTAATACCCTCATGTGCTGGTTGTGATGTAGTTAGATCTTTGTAATCTCTGATTTTAATATCTTTTCGCCCTAATTTGCATGTTATATCGCGTATTTTGCTAGTTTCTGCTTATATTGTTCAAGTATTATCGTTGTTGGTGTACTTGGATCGAATATGATCTTTGCAGACTTATTCGTGGCGTAATCCTTGCGGACATCGCCATGACCCTTGCGGGCACATAAGCTTATTTTCTTCATGAAACTAGTATTTTATTCGATACTTAAGGCACTTTTCGATGTTCGTTTATCGTTATATTTTCTGATGTTCTCATGCCCTTGCGGGGTGAAACGTTGAGTTATAGAAAAGGTATATATAATCATTGATTGCATAGACCTTAACGAAATCACAACCAACACATACTCTCCATATTGATACCCCAATATTGCCTTCCCTTTAGTTATCGTAGGATTTCTTTTTTGTATTTAAAACCCTTACACGATTATTTCGCCTTCGAAAGGTGGTTGTTTATCGTCGTATTAGTACTCTTTATAAACTGAAATTCGTGGTTTTGCAGGTCAGTTGTCACGTGGATACGATACCTGGACTCACCAGGATTATTACTTGTTCGATCTCCTACACTTGGGAGTAGTGCTCACACATTTTGAGACGAGTCAGCCGCGTAAATCAAAATGGCGTGGCCGCATGGGGTCTCTTCCTCCACTACTTCTCCTCCTTCTTCTTCTTCCTCATGCAATCAAAGACTTAGTCAATTTTTTAGGGTTTCAGGGATTTATTAGAGAACAAAAATCTAAATTAATCTAATCTAAAATAAAGATGAAAATAAAATGAAACATTTAAGTAGAAAACACGTGGGTTGCTCCCAAGAAGCGCTCGTTTTAAGTCGTGAGCTCGACTCCCTATTTGATTTCATCATGGTGGTTTTATGGTGGAGAGATCCCGAATGTGGCCATCTAGGGGTTCCTCCTGAGGGTATACCATCAAGGTCTCCTTTCATCAACAGGTTCACCTGTGAAGTAGTGCTTTAGCATATGCCCGTTTACCTTGAATGAATCCCCCTTTCCGGTAATTTCGATGGCGCCGTAAGGAAAGACTCTAACGACCTTGAACGGTCCGAACCACCTCGATCGTAACTTTCCAGGGAAGAGCTTCAACCTTGAATTAAAGAGGATGACCATATCGCCTTCCATGAACTCCCTTTTTATGATGCGCTTATCGTTCCACTTCTTCGCTTTTTCCTCGTAGATTCAGGAATTCTCATAAGCGTCGAGCCAAAACTCATCCAATTCGTTCAGCTGTATAAGATGTCGCTCATGCGCACTTTTGCTATTGAAGTTCAAATGCTTGATTGCCCAATAGGCCTTGTGATCACTCCATATTTTACACATTTTTCCCGCATGTTTGCATGCCATTTTGATCGCTCAAATCACGTTTTTCACGATTTATCGACAAGATTGCAATACTCTTCACGATTTGTTGTTTTTATCGTATTTCAGGAGATTTGGAGCGATTTGGAGTGATTCCGAGATACACCTACTCCGGAGTGTCACCGACGACTTCCCTGAGGGGTATTTTGATATTGGAGAGGAGCGGAAGAAGAAAGAACGTCGTAGGAGCGATGAGGAGGCAAAAATACGCAAGTTGGGCATCTTCAGTGTCTCACTCGGCCGAGTGAAGGAGTCACTCGGTGACCGGCGCCCCGCTTGGTGTCGCGGCGGCGCGGTGTCGTTTACCGCAAGTTTCACAGTTAGTGTAGGGTGCGGGAATATCGAACTCAGGGAGGCGAGGTTGTGCTTGGGTCAGGTAGGACCTAAATCACCCCGAGGGGCGAGCTAGCCCGAATCGGTGAATGGTTGTCACGAAAGGAAATAAATGGGTATGAACAACAAGAAAGAAAACCCGGGACTTTGGTTTTATATATGGTTTTAAGTCGAACCGATCGGGTGACTTGTCACCCGATCGGTTGACGGTTAGGTCGAAAATCTTGCCGAAGAAATGCTACAGGCGAACCGGTCGGTTGACTTATCAACCGATCGGTTGGCCGCTCCACTCATTTTCCTGAGAACTTAGGGCTGCTCACCCGGTCGCGTCAACCGATCGCGCTCGAACTCAACCGATCGGTTGATATTCCCCAAAAGTTTCCGAGAGTTCTCCCCAGCTCACCCGGTCTGCCACCCGGTCTCTTCATTACTCAACCGATCGGGTCATATGGGGACAGATCTCGGCATGTATCTGATACATCCCAACCGATCGGGTGAGTTGTCACCCGATCGGTTGGGGCTTGTTTCCTGTAAAAACCAATAGATTTGTTTAAGTCCCCGAACGGATGTTCTCGCGGCTGATTTTATTTATAAAAATAGACAAAATAAAGTTAAAAAATAACGCTGAAAAGAGGGGAAAAAGTTTAGAACATTGGTTGCCTCCCATGAAGTGCACTTGTTTAACGTCGTTGGCTCGACGCCCGCAAGAGATGCTCATGGTGGTCGATGCGGGTGATGCCCGAAGTTTGGCATCTCTTTCTCGTTGGAGCTGAAGGCGCTTGGAGTAGTCAGCGGCTGGAAAAATACTTGCTCGACTACCCTGCCCTTGTTCTTGGGGTCCGGGGGCTTTTCCTTGGTGTTGGCGCTTCCCGCCATCTTCTTCAGGATCCGGACCTCGTCTTTAGTGAGGTCCGTGGGCTCTTTCCCCGTTCTCCTCACAGGAGGAGCCTTGGGGAACCCGGGAGGGGTCGTTCTTGCTGCACTCGGTTTTCCAGCAGCTTCTTTATACTCGGGGCCGTCTCCATCTTCTGAATCCCCCAAGTCATCGGGGGGGTTTCTCAGGAGAATCTCCCAGGAGCTCTCCTCTGCAGCTTTTTCCTCTTCCACTTCGAGCAGATTGCACCGAGGGTCATCAGGGGGATCGGGGTGCTTCATGGATAATCCCAGATCAAACTCAACTTTCTCTCCGCTGACGTTCAAAGAGAGTTTTCCGTTCTTCACATCTATTAGAACGCCAGCAGTGGCCATGAAAGGCCGTCCCAGGATGATGGGGGTGTGTGCGTCTTCAGGCATGTCCATGACTACAAAGTCCACGGGCACATGCACCCCTCTCACATTCACGTGGAGGTCATCCACAATTCCCACCGGATATTTGACCGACCGGTTAGCTAGTTGTAGGGTCATACCGGTGGGCTCCAAAGCACCCATTCCTATCCTTCTATACATCGACAAGGGCATCAAGCTAACACTCGCTCCTAGGTCGACGAGTGCACGATGAATCTTCACCGCCCCAATCGTGCAAGGAATAGAGAAGCTCCCCGGGTCCTTGAGTTTCGGTGGGTTTGCCCTCTGAATAAGAGCGCTACATTCCGCCGTCAGCACTACTTTCTCCTTTCTAGACCCTCTAGTCACCAAATCTTTCAAGAATTTTGCATAGGAGGGGATTGTTTCGATTGCTTCTAGGAAGGGGATTTGCAGGATTAGGTCCTTGACCATGGCGAAGAACTTGCCATATTTCTCATCAATTTTTGCCTGAGCCAACCGTTGTGGAAATGGCACAAAGGGTTTGTACACTTTCGGGCTCTCTTCCTCCTTCTTCTTCTCTTCTTCAGAGGCTCCCTCCGGAGTCATAGGATTTGATGACGAAGCACAGGCGTCATTTGATTTTTCGGTCGGTCTCTCAACGACCAATGGTGCTTCCGGGTTGCTAGGGGGCACTCTAGTAGGAATTTGTGTCCCGCTTCTCAGAACGATAGCGGACACATTTGCGTGCTCATGCACGAGTGCCGACGTTTGGGTTGCTCCCCTCGGGTTCACCTCCGGTTGTGGCGGTAATTGGTTTTGTGACCTTGCAAGGTTCGCCACTTGTAACCCCAGCTGGGTTACTTGGTCCGTGAGGGTCCGCTGACCCATTTCCAGCTTTTGGTTGATCTTCTCCTGGTTGGTAATATATTGAGTCAAGAGAGACTCAACCGGAGAGACGGCCCTCTGTTGGACATACTGCTACTGCTGCTGGAACGGCTGCTGAGTCCTGGGGGCGTAAGATTGTTGCTGAGGTTGTTGCTGAAATGGTTGCTGCTGAAATGGTTGCTGCTGTGGCCTAGCCGGCTGATATGTTTGTTGCTGCGGCTGCTGAGGCGGCGAGGGCTGAAATGGTGGCTGGTAACTGAAGTTTGGGTGGTTCCGGTTGTTTGGAGAGTAGGCCGGGTTGGAATTTGTCCTTGGCGGATACGGCGCATTCCCCGTGGGGTTGTAAAATAGTGCGCTCGCCTGATCCAACGGTGGTGAGATGTCACCACCGTCGAATTCCCCAAAGAATTCGGACTCTACCGCAGAAATTTGCTGTGTACCGGCCCCACCGGCTCCTACCATTAGTGCGGAGATCTGGGTCGAAAGCAAGTCGAACTTGCTTGAAAGTTTGTCGACGTCCTCGACTCTGTGTATACCCCCGGATCTTGGTGTGGCTCTCTCGTCACACCACCGCTCATTGTTGGATGCCATATTTTCCAGAATATGCCCGGCATCCTCCTCGCTCCTAGACATGAAGGAACCCCCAGCCGCGGCGTCCATAGAAGATTTCAAGTCATCCCTCAACCCATTGTAGAACAGATTAATAATCTGCCACTTCGGAAGCTCATGGTGAGGGCATCTTCTTTGCATCTCTTTATATCTCGTCCAAGCTTCATGCAATGACTCGTGGCTAGCCTGGGAGAAGGAGGAGATCTCACTCCTCAACTTCATGGTCTTCCCCGGAGGAAAGAACTTCGTCAGAAAAGCGTTGGAGAGCTTCTCCCAGGTGTTGAAAGTGTTGGGGTCCTTCCCCCTTAGCCATTGCTTGGCTTTGTCTCGCAAAGAGAAGGGGAACAGCTTCAGACGGATAGCCTCTGTCGTGACACCATTAATATGGAAGGTGTCACACTTCTCCAAGAAGGAGTCCAGGTGCTCGATCGGGCTCTCCATGGGTGCACCCGCAAACTGGTCCTGCTGGATCCATGTCACTAGAGACGGCTTCAGCTCAAAGCTTTGGGCCGCAATAGCTGGAGATCGGATGGCGGAAGTCGACTCGATGGATGGCATCGAGTACTCCAGCAGAGACTTGTCAGGTGGGGTGTTCTCCTCCATGGATTCGGAATCTTCTCTTCTTCGCTTCTCGGCGGCCAAACGCCTAAGGGTGGCGTTAATCTCTGGATCGAGGGGAATCAAGTCGTCAAGACTCCTTGAACTCCTGCGCATGAAAAACAACAAACACCCGTGAAGCGACAAGTGGGAAAGAAACAGATAAAATAAGAAATAAAAATAAGAAAAATAAAAAAGAAAAAGAAAAAGGAGAATGCGAAAACTATCGCGAGGTAGGGATATGAGCTAGACACGAGGGTTCAAGAGATCCTAAAATAACAAGCACGTTGCCTCCCCGGCAACGGCGCCATAAACTTGACCGGCGCCCCGCTTGGTGTCGCGGCGGCGCGGTGTCATTTACCGCAAGTTTCACGGTTAGTGTAGGGTGCGGGAATATCGAACTCAGGGAGGCGAGGTTGTGCTTGGGTCAGGTAGGACCTAAATCACCCCGAGGGGCGAGCTAGCCCGAATCGGTGAATGGTTGTCACGAAAGGAAATAAATGGGTATGAACAACAAGAAAGAAAACCCGGGACTTTGGTTTCCAGTCCGACGAGAGACTCTCGCCAATACGGCCTACGGGTATGGATAGCGATCGGGATTAGGGTCTAATGGTGAGACGTTGCCTCTTAAAGTGGTACCGGCGTCCCATGGGCCCGATATTCCGGTCGGTGCCCAGGATGATACACCGGACTTCCCGGATTCGATCAGTGGGCACTCCCGTGTCCATTAACACTGATCGATCCCGGGAGCACTAAGCCCGCAACGATATCTCCCAACGTCTCATCCTGCCGCTCCCGCGTGCTAGGATTCGGCGTCTACGCTAAGGGTGTGAGCTATGGCTAGGGAGTCAACCGCCAAGTTTATTCCCCCTTGGCCCGACGGTCAAAGGCGGTCTTTTTCCCGCCGATGACAATGAAACACCCCGCGTAACCGTTAGATCCCTACTCCCTATCGATTTCCTAACCCTATGGACGCATCGGGAAGAGCCCCCGAAGGGGTTTCCACCAAAATCCCAGATTTGGGAACTACTCACAAAAATTCATGAAAAAGCGATCTAAATGAAATTTAACCGTTGGAATCATAATCGGACAATTGCAAAGCGGAAGTAATAGAGTAATAAAGACAATACTAAAATTTTAGAAAGATCTGAAAACTTACAAAAGAGTAACAATTACAGCCGTCACAAGGAAATAAAACAGTAGAAAAAATAACAGCTCCCGTTTCTGGAACCCTAGGGGTTCTATTTATAGACCTTCGCATCAACCGATCGGTTGACAAGTCAACCGATCGGTTGATCCGTTACAAATTAATAACAGAAAACGGCGAGCTTTCACCCGATCACATGAACCGGTCGGGTGAGTTCTTGAGTGACCGGTTGGATCTTGGAGCAGTCGGGTGAATTGATCGGTTCGACGTCCATGTCTTCAGCTCTTCTTCTTCAGCTACAGATGAACCGATCGGGTGAGAGTCACCCGATCGGTTGGCGTTTTGCTTCGAGAAAACAGAGAACAGCCCCCGCTGAACCGGTCTGCGAACCGGTCGGGTGACTTCTTTGTGAGCTGCGGCAGAGACCGGGTGGTGCACGCGTGCATCACCCGATCAGTTGGAAATGACCAACCGACCGGGTGAAGGGCTGAAAGATGAATTCTTTGGCGTTTGACCCCCTGGATCACGCGTGACTTCTCCCGTTGCTCCGGGGACTTGGGATATCATCGTTAAACGTCCCCTACGTGGTCAATCCCCTGCAATCATGGATAAACAAGGAAAAGTGAAAGAAAACGGGAAAATACACGAAAACGAATAAGAGACGGCGGAAAAACACGGAGAAACACAAAAGAAAACGTGCGTGAATATATGAAATATAAACGCACGTCAAAATCCCCCAAGCTGAACTCTTCCTCGTCCTCGAGGAAGACGAGTGAGAGTAGGAGCTCGGAAGGGAAAAATAGAGAGGAAGAAAGAAAAAGAAAACTCCAAGCCCTAGATCGTCCATCAGAGCCACCAAAATCAAAAACGACACACCAAGCAAGCAAACGTCAAATCACACCACTAAACCTAGGAAAGCGAGTCCAAATAAGTGTCGTGGGTCCACGCAGTGAAGCACGAGTGAGCGTGGTTGTGTGCTAGCAAATGGTGATGCTTTCTACGATGCGCTATGAGGCTCGATATACACAAATCCAAGATATGACCCAAAATATCGATCCGAATTGAATTAAGCGGCGAATATAAGCTCAAGCATGCATGAGAAGAGTGAGAATAGAAACGTATCATGCATCGGGGACTCCACAACTAGGGTTAAGGAAATCACGCCACTATTGCTTAGATACTAGCTAAAAAGTTCCTAAGCCAAGTGTTTACGATAACGACGGGGGTTGAGATGATGTGGAGAAGAACACTCGGTGCAAATTCTCGCCTTCCCTTTATTCTTGGCAAGTATGAAAAAATATTCACAGGGAATTTTTTTTTGGGTTTTGGGCAATTGTATTTTTTTTGGATTTTGGGCTATACACAATTTTTCTTTTCTTTTCTTTTTGGGCTTTTCTTTTCTTTTCTCCTTTTTTGGATTTTTGGGTTTTTGGCTATACACATGTGTACTCTCCCAAGTGGGAGAACGGTACACGACGAGGGGATTTGCACCAAGTAAAACAAAAAAGAAGTCGAAACACTCGGGCAAAGGAAACTATTCTCGCTAAATAGAGATTAGGCTAAATGGGTTATCCTAGTCCTTAGTTGTGGAATCCCGACGCATGCGAATTGAAGTATACGATATAAATATAGCATGCATAAAGTGGAAACAAATACCGCATATTCAAATCAGAGCATGATAATCTAGGGGTCATTCCTGGACAGGTATATAAAGTAATATCACAAAGCAGAAGCACACCAAATGCTAGTCACGACACACGACTCACAAAAAGCTAAGTGGACCCACGATGCGTGAAATGCAAGAGGACTCGAAATCCTAGGGTTAGTGAGTGTGATTATCGATGCAATGCTAGGTGTGTGTGACTTTGTGGCGATTCATCATAGGATTCATCTCTAGGACAAAGAGCTAAAAAAGAAGAAAAGAAAAAACGAAAAAAAACACGGAGAAAAACGACTCAAATAAACGAAAAGAAGGACTCAAACGACGCACACAGTGCGACTCCCCCAAGCTGAAGTTTGCATTGCCCTCAATGCAATATGAGTGAGTACGGGAGGGCAATGAAGATGGGTGGGAATACGCACTGACACAAAAAGAAATGAAAACCAGGAAAACTCATAGATTAAACTGAAAAAGAAAGAAAGATCAGAATCAGAATCAAACAAAATGAAAATAAAAATAAAAACACAAGCACGACACCCCAAAAAATGAAAAAGAAGCATACACACAAAAATGAAAAAAACAAACAAAACACGACAGCACACCAAAATAGACGTCCCCAAGCTAGACCAGAAAGTGCTAGCGAAATGATGTGATCAAGGAAATGCAGAGATGTGCAAGGGGGAGTCAAAAACAAAAGAGGTGAAATTAGAAAGCAGGAGAAGGTGAGTCCTCGTCCTCCTCGGAAGAGGGTGTGGATGGGTGGTCGGGGGAGGCTGGGGGTGTGCTGAGAAGTGGGGAATGAGGTGAAGAAATAGGGGCAGTGGTGGTGTGAACAATGGGAGAAGTGTCGGTGGTGGTGGGTGGTGGTGGTAGGAAGGCGATCAAGGCGGTGGTGAGAGGAATAGAAATGGAGGAAGTAGATGTGGTGGTGACGGTAGTGGGAGGTGGTGGGAGGGATCTGGAGCGCACCGGCAATTTCCTCCGGCGCACGTATGGAGTGACGAAGGAGGAGGGAGGTAGCGTGGGTGCGGTGGAAGTGGTCGGGAGGGGTGAAGTGGATGCCGGGATGGGATGTGAAAAGGGTGGAGAAGAATGTGGTGAGGGGGGTGATGCATGTGGGGAAGTGTGGGTGGGTGGAGGAGAAGATCGCCGGGGTGGTGAAGGTGGAGGTGGTGAAGGTGGAGGTGGTCCGTGGATATGAGTAAGAAGGCGGAGAATGGCGGCCACGTTCCTCTCAAGTGCGAGGAAACGTGGGTGAGTAAGAAAGGAGGATGGCGATGGGTCCGAGGAAGCAGAGGACATGGCGAGCTCACGAAGGGCAGCGACCTCCCTCTCAAGTCCCAGACGGGCAGATACCTGACGGCGACCAAAAGATGTAGATTGATGCGAGGCAGAGGTGGTGCGCCAGGTAAGGTCGAAGAGGTGTCGGCGGCAGTGGTCATGCCGGCACAGGAGACAAGGCCAGAAATGGCCGTAAAGAGGTGCTCAGACGTGATCGGTCCCGGAGCAGAAACAGGACGACTCGGGCCAGCCCCTAAATCTCCCACAGACGCAGGGATATCCTGCTCGCCTAAGTGGGCGGCAGGGGACGGTGGTCTGCGGGCGTCTGCGGGAAAGAAAGGAAGATTCAACCCAGCTAAGAAGTCGGGATCAGAAGGAAAAGTCCAATCTCCCACGAGAGCAAGGGTCATGCGAGCGGGGTTGGGCAGAATGGTGTAAGGGGCTGGGGTGGCCATAATGAAATATGAAGCGGCCATCCGAGCGGGGTTTAATCATGTGGATGTGCCGCAGGACATCAATATCAAGATGTGAGGGTCCTGCGGCAGCTGGAAGATTATCGGGGATGGTAATATTGAATTGGGCGTGAGAGCAGATGATCGTGATGATGCCCCCACAACAAAACTTCCCCTTACCGGCCCGGCTGATCTCGAGTAGCTTGTAAACAAGCCAATCGCTGCCATGGATGGGGACGGTAGGGGCCCTGAAGCTAACTCCATCATCATCCCGGACATAAGGAAAAGTCATGGCCCAAAGGATAAAAAGGTCAGGGATAGTCACAGTGCCGGACTCGTCCCTAGGAAAGAATGCAGATGAAATGATCCTGTGGGCTAAACGAAAAACGGGATGAATGATGGAGGATGCCTTGGCCCTTCCTCGGGGATAGTCACGGATCAAAGTGAGGCAAAACCAGAATTGATCGACATCGAACTCGGGCGTGTACCCGTAGTGTCGGATGGAATCATCCCCGAGATTGAGGAAACCAAATATATCATTAATCGTGTTCAGATTTGTGGTGACACTACGGTTACGCACCCTGAATTTAATGATCGACCCGGACTCCCAAACAAGTGTAGAGAGAAATTCGAGTGTGAGTGCCGGGTAGGATATGGCATGTGCATTAAGAAAGGCAAACCATCCTAAGTTAGCGAAAAGAGATTCGACCTCGGTGAAGACACCGAGATCGACAAGTGTACGTGCGTGCGGGAACTTAGTGGATAGATGCCCTCGAGCATCAAGCCTACGGTAAAAATCTTTGTGCTCCTGGTTCCGAAAAATATACCCGTGCGGGCCCAACATTGGGTCCACAGGGGGGACAACAGGCGGAGGAGGGCCAAGTGTAAGTGCTCGTGTACGGGAAGGGGGGCGTGTTTGTTTTCGTCTCTTTCGAGACGGCTCCTCTTCCCGCATAATTCCCTTCCCCTTGTCCTTATCCTTAGCCATGTGTGAGTGTGCGTGTATGAATGAGTGTAAAAACAGTGGATGCACACTAACACAAGTAAACGAGCAAGCACAATTTATAGGGCAAATATATAAATACAAGCTTAGGAGCGAGTGTACCCAAGCGGAATGGCAGAGCTTGCTCGTAGATGCCCCCACACTGTTCAGCAAGAGTAGCATGGAGCCGCGGCGTTCTCCTTCGGCAAGAATTTTCGGATGGGTGTGGTTTGGGGGAAAACTAGGTCAAAAATTAGGAATGGGAGGAGAGAGAGGGTGTAGATGATGGAGGGATTGATGGAGGAGTTGGAGAGAGGGAGTAATGGAGGAGTAGAGGACGTGGGGGAGTGAGGATCGGTTGTTGGGGAAGAGGGGAAGGCGAAACGACGGCGGATTTTGCGATCGGGCGAGGGTGAAAACGAGCGGGTGTCGGGGGGTTTATATATGGTTTTAAGTCGAACCGATCGGGTGACTTGTCACCCGATCGGTTGACGGTTAGGTCGAAAATCTTGCCGAAGAAATGCTACAGGCGAACCGGTCGGTTGACTTATCAACCGATCGGTTGGCCGCTCCACTCATTTTCCAGAGAACTTAGGGCTGCTCACCCGGTCGCGTCAACCGATCGCGCTCGAACTCAACCAATCGGTTGATATTCCCCAAAAATTTCCGAGAGTTCTCCCCAGCTCACCCGGTCTGCCACCCGGTCTCTTCATTACTCAACCGATCGGGTCATATGGGGACAGATCTCGGCATGTATCTGATACATCCCAACCGATCGGGTGAGTTGTCA
The DNA here is from genome assembly GCA_030789695.1 of Scilla litardierei. Taxonomy (NCBI): domain Eukaryota; kingdom Viridiplantae; phylum Streptophyta; class Magnoliopsida; order Asparagales; family Asparagaceae; genus Scilla; species Scilla litardierei. The sequence continues at coordinate 156,654,767 of CM061141.1, forward strand.
CCCGATCGGTTGGGGCTTGTTTCCTGCAAAAACCAATAGATTTGTTTAAGTCCCCGAACGGATGTTCTCGCGGCTGATTTTATTTATAAAAATAGACAAAATAAAGTTAAAAAATAACGCTGAAAAGCGGGGAAAAAGTTTAGAACATGGGTTGCCTCCCATGAAGCGCACTTGTTTAACGTCGTTGGCTCGACGCCCGCAAGAGATGCTCATGGTGGTCGATGCGGGTGATGCCCGAAGTTTGGCATCTCTTTCTCGTTGGAGCTGAAGGCGCTTGGAGTAGTCAGCAGCTGGAAAAATACTTGCTCGACTACCTTCCCCTTGTTCTTGGGGTCCGGGGGCTTTTCCTTGGTGTTGACGCTTCCCGCCATCTTCTTCAGGATCCGGACCTCGTCTTTAGTGAGGTCCGTGGGCTCTTTCCCCGTTCTCCTCACAGGAGGAGCCTTGGGGAACCCGGGAGGGGTCGTTCTTGCTGCACTCGGTTTTCCAGCAGCTTCTTTGTACTCGGGGCCGTCTCCATCTTCTGAATCCCCCAAGTCATCGGGGGGGTTTCTCAGGAGAATCTCCCAGGAGCTCTCCTCTGCAGCTTTTTCCTCTTCCACTTCGAGCAGATTGCACCGAGGGTCATCAGGGGGATCGGGGTGCTTCATGGATAATCCCAGATCAAACTCAACTTTCTCTCCGCTGCCGTTCAAAGAGAGTTTTCCGTTCTTCACGTTCCAAGAGATATATCGGCGTGCACTCGGCCGAGCATCAGAAGCCCACTCACTCGAGTGACGTATCCTGTCCGCCCGAGTGGCTCCCAGACGATGCCCATCAAAAACATCGAAGTTATTATTTTTCGTCAGTCTAAGCATCAGAAGCCCGACTCGGCCGAGTGGCAATTGCCGTCCACCCGAGTGAAGAGAGCCCATCGGCCGAGTGACGACAAATCACTCGGCCGAGTGACGCCCCAAGTGACGACCCCCAAGACCCCAGACTTACTGGAAATCATCAGGGTCTATCACTCGGCCGAGCGACTTTTGTCACTCGGCCGAGTAAGCCGCACGCCTGTAACGGAAAACATGATTTTGAAGATGCGCAGGGGCATTTTGGTCACGGTTTTTTGGGCAGTTTTGGGGGGTATTTAACCCCAGATTCTAACCTAGTTTGGAGAGCTTTTCTATTGCTTTTGGCAGCCTTTTTAGATTAGATTTTTTAGAGCTTAATTCTTGTGATTGGAGAGGAGAGAAAAGGGCTATTTTGTTGGATTCTTGGAAAGCTACATTGGTTTGTCTCCCTCTCTATTAAAAATCCTATTTTTATTGCTATTTTGAATATTGCTATGAATTCCATTGCTGTTTCTATTGATTATTCTTCCATTAGCAATAGATTTGTGAGTAGTCTAAACGTCTTAGGGCGTGGGGATGAACCCTACGAGCCCAATTTCCGATTTGTGACGATTCGGTAGAACTATTGCTAGAATTGATTAGGGTTAGTTTGGGATTGATATAACACGGATAGCTAGGTGTTCATATCGATTGGGATTTACAAGAGATTGGATCCTAATTCAATAAGAAACCCTAGAAATCAGAATTGGGTTGAAATTGAGTTTCCTTGGTTTGCAATAGATTGGACCGATACTAGAATTCTCAGTTGCAATTCTATACTGATACCCGTTTGCAAGAGATTGGACGGGTAGGAACTATCCCAACCTAGGTCGTAGCCCGAGTTTGCACGAGAGTGGGCTCGGGATGCGATTGAACGATGACGTTGATCCTAATGCTAGCTTGCCTAAGCTAGGGTTTGCAAGAGATTGACCCGAGCCTAGGTTTGCTATAGACCGGCAACAGCGCGAGAGCGTGAGCTAGGTTTTACATTCAGTTGCAACTAGTTCACCCGACATTCTACCCTAGCAATTATGAAACCGATGAATCACAATGACGAGATACGGTGAGTAGCGGGGATTCCCTATTCCCTAGGTGTCTTTATTTGATTTTATATCTCTTTACATTGTTTGACGATTGTGACAACATCGCCGAAAGGCAATTTCCTACTTTTCTGTTCCTATAGCCAGGTTGTTCGGAGAAGGCACTATCATACGTCCTCCCTGTGTTCGATACCCGCTCGCCGCTACACCGTGCGCTTGTGGTAAAACTACACGGTCACTCTTTAGGGTGTACGCCCGGGCGCGATCAAGTTTTTGGCGCCGTTGCCGGGGAAGCGATTGTGTTTGATCCTACCACCCTAGCTATTTCTTTCTTTTTTTTTATTTCTTCATTTTTTTACCTAACCCTTCCATTGTGCTAATCACTTCTTTGAAACTTTGTTTTCCCGTGCATGTACACGAGATCCACTGCGGACCCCGTAGATATATTGTTTGATCCTGAGATCAAGCGTACATTGCGGAGAATCAGAGCGGAGAAGAGACCTGATACGGAAAGGAGGTTTATGAACGTTCGGGAGACACCTGAAGAGTTAGCGGCAAGAATGGCGAGGATTATTTCCATTCGAGATAGGCTCCGGCCTAAGACTTCCTCCACGACCTCGTCCATAGCCATGCCGGAGTTGGCGACCGACAAGAATTTTGAGTTGAAGACCGGATTGGTGGTCCTTATGCAACAAGATCCTTTTCATGGGAATCCCCATGAAAATCCCCACTACCACATCCAGCTCTTCCTATCAAAGTGCGCCACCTTCCAGATGTCGGGCGTCACCCTAGATGCCATCAGACTGCGCCTCTTCCCCTTCACACTAAAGGATAAAGCTCTTTATTGGTTGAGGACGCAAGCTGAAGGAGTCTTCACCACATGGGATGAGTTGGCGTGCGCGTTTATCGACAAGTTCTATCCGCCCTCCAAGACGGTAAAGATTAGGAGTGCTCTCATGTCCTTCAAGCAAGGACCTCAAGAGACACTCTACGAGGCATGGGAGCGCTTCAAAGACCTACAGCATCAGTGTCCCCACCATAGCATTAAAGATTGGGAGCTCGTCCATAGCTTCTACAATGGTCTCCAACTGGGGACCAAGCAGATTATTGATGCCACGGCAAATGGGGCCATCCTATCGAAGACTCCCGACGAAGCTACGGCCTTACTTGAGGAGATGGCCTCGAACAATCAACAGTGGGGTGACGAGCGAGGACACTCTTCGTCCTCCTTGAAGCCATCTAGCATCTATGAGGCCAAGGCCGTGGCGGAGCTTGCCAACAAGTTTGATTCTCTCCACAAGGTAGTGGAGAGACGGGAGAAATATATTACGGAGCCCCAAAGAGCCCCTTCCACATCCACACCAACAAGTCAAATGTGCGATTGGCAAGACCAATCCCAAGCTATGTATTTGGGAGGAGAACAAGGAGAGGGATCTTTGGAGCAAGTTCAATACGTCGAGGGGAACCAAGGATATTGGGCCAATCCGGCCACTAGAAACCACCCCGGTTTCTCCTATGCCAACAATGATGGAGCATTGAACCCCCCGCAACAACTACCTCATCAAGCTCGACCACAACAACAACAACAACATTATCCACCAAGGGGGCCACCGCAACAAAATCTCCCACCAAGGCAACAAGTGAGACCCTATAGGCCTCCCGGATACAATCAAGGGTGGAGAAATCCAAACCCTCCACAAGCTCAACAACGATCTGAATTTGAAGCTAAGGTGGAGGAGTTTATGGTCGAGCAGAAGAAGATCAATGCTTCCTTAAAAGCGGGCCAAGACTCTCTTACAACTGTCGTTGGACAAATTGTGAAGCAACTTACGTTGCTCAATAGAAACAATCAACAGTTGCCAGCTCAACCCGAGCAAAATCCACGGGGTAACACCGGCCATATCAACGCCGTGGTTGCAGTTACTACGAGAGGCGGAAAGGATACCACTCCCGTCATGATTCCTACCGAGGAGCCCGTGGGGGAGATTGTAGAGCCAAGCGAGCCGGTCATTGAAGTTGAGAGAGAGAAAGAGCTGCAAGGGGAAGTAAAGTCCAGAGCCGAGCAGCAGATTGAGGAGCGCCGTTTTATGCCACCGATCCCATTCTCTCAGAGGCTAGCTAGAGCAAACATGGAGAAACGGCTAGCCAAGTTTCTCGAGTATTTGAGAGGGGTAAGCCTCAATATCCCCTTCCTCGACGCTATCGTGGAAATCCCGACATACACCAAGTTCTTAAAGAATTTGATTACTGGAAGAAAGAGGAAGGAGAAAATCATGCTCGCCGAGGAGGGGACTTGGTTCACAAGGAAAGAGAAGGAGCCCACCAAATTCAAAGATCCGGGGAGTTTCCGAATTCCTTACACCTTAGGCGGCGTCCCTCTACAAAAGGCGTTAGTGGACTTAGGGGCTAGTGTTAGCCTCATGCCTCTCTCTATGTTCCGAAGACTAAACACCGGCACAGATTTGAAGCCCACCAACATGCGGATATAACTAGCAGATGGTCAGATCACAAGGCCGGTAGGGATCGCAGAGGACATCCCGTTACAAGTCCCAGAGGGCATATGTTTGCCATGCGACTTTGTGATCATGGATGTCAAGAAGGAGGGCAATACGTCGCTAATACTTGGACGCACATTCCTTGCCACCGCCGGTGTCATTGTCGACGTACGTAAAGGGACTCTAACATTGAACGTCGGCAACATCGAAGTGGAGCTTCATATACCCAAGGCAATGAAACACATGCCTTATCATGAGGAGCTCGACTATATGGACCTCCTTGACGAGGTCATTGAGGAGGCGATCCCCATTCCATCGGCGCAATATTCGAGGATGACTTCGAAGAAGGCCCAGATTTGGGCCAAGAAGAAAAGACGAAGCACTCCCCCGATCTCTCCATGGAAATTGATGAAGGCGACGCTGATGTTGCAAGAATACGAGAGCTCTGCAAGCTCTCAAAGATGAGGACTCCGAAGAAAGCTCCACCGATACGAAAATCGGTGTCACCGGTGAAGCCGAGGCCTGGAGCAAGCACTAGCTTGGGGGAGCCACCTCCCAACACTACCCGAGACAAAGGAGCACTGAGGAAGAACACGCCGCCACAACATCCAAATCCGAGCGTTCTTCCCGATAAATTCGACGGGTGCATCTCATATGCACCCAATATCCCGCATTAAATTGAAAATCCAAGGGGGTCGAGCTCAAGACCTTAAACGAGCGCTTGTCAGGAGGCAACCCGACGGTTATCTCTTTATTTTTACTTTGTTCTTTATTTTTGTTTTAGAAATTATTAGTGTTTCGAGTCGTTTGCCTGAAAAATTCGTGATAACGGGTCCTATTTTTCTTTAACAGGAGAGGAGAAAGGGATATCTATCATTAGGAGGATGAACAAGGCGACAAAGAGCGCTCCAGGAATGCGCTCGATGCTTAGGAGGAGGAAGAAATCAACTGGAGGAAGAAAAACAGAGATTAGAGCCCAAACGGAGCCAAACAGCAGAAAACAGGGGTCACTCGGCCGAGTAGAACATCCACTCGGCCGAGTACATAAGTTCGTCTGCCCGAGCGGCGCACAAACGAGGGAAGTCTGCTGTACCAAACTCTCTGTTTCTTTTCTTGATTTCAGTATAATTGCCACTCGGCCGAGTATATATCTTCACTCGGCCGAGTGAAACTGATACGCTCCTAGGGCGAGAACTGCCGAGTAGCTTGTGCCACTCGGCCGAATGGACTTTTTCCACTCGGCCGAGGGTGGCAAAGCCACTCGGCCGAGTCGTAAGCGGGGAGGAATTTTCAAAAAAATATTCACGTTACGTTCACTCGGCCGAGCGACTTAGTCGCTCGGCCGAGTCGTAACTTTTTCTATAAAAAGGGGAGCGGGTCGGCGCGTTTTTCGAAACGAGAAAAATCCCAAATCGCCCGACTCGCTGCGACTTTTGGTATTCCTCGGCCGCTTCACCCCGCGACTCGCCCGATTCAGCCTCGCTGCCGCCGTGCTTGGCCGACCACCACCGGCCGACGCCGCCGCCCCTCCGCCCGAGTCGCCGACGACGCCCTTGCGCCGGCCGAGCTCCGGTAACCCTATTTCGCCCTATTTTCTCCTATTTCTTGTATTTTTCGACGATCCATGTGCTTAACGAACCCCTAAACCAAATTAACTTCAATACTTATCTATTATACCCCTAACCCCCCATACATTTTGAATATTACGCGCTGATATCTTCGTTTGATGTGCAGGCTATATTAGGGAGCTTATGGGAGCCTAGGGGAGCTTCCGGGGAGCGTTTTTGGCTTCGTGGAGGCGGCGTCTTCGCACGCATCCACTATTTTGCTCTCGCGGCGTGTTACGGTATACTTGTTCCACTTATTTTCGCACGCCGCGTTTTTTCTATTTTTGGTGAGCACTCGGGGCACCTATGCCGCCCCGGACACGGCCACGGTCTAGGAGAGCTTCCGCCAAGCGGAAGCGGCCGGATGAGCCCGGCCCCTCCCATGAGATGGAGGACTCTCCTCTGCCTACACCACCTCACCCCGCACAGCCACAGCCTACAGACCCCGTTCACCCCGCACAGCCACTCCCAGTCGACCCACTGCCACCACGAGCTCCACTTGTCGGGCCGCTGGGTATTACGTTCCGAGACGATGCACATCGCGTCGCTTTTGAGCGTATCACCCAGCGCTCGATAGTGCCCTCCAGGTTCGCACACCTTGCTGACCTAGACCGCCTGGGGGTACTCGAGGGATTACTCACGTTGTATGACAACGTGGGTTGGCGAGACTTTCTTTCCGTGTCGGCGGACACCTACGTCCGCCCGACACTCGAGGTGCTCAGCTCGATCGCCCAGACCGCTGAGGGATGCTCCTTCCGACTCATGGATCGAGAGTGTCGGATCACTCTCGATATGCTTCGAGCGTTCTTTCAGTGGCCCGCTGTCCCCACACCCGACCGAGCCTACGCCCCCACACACATCCCTCCCCCATCCTTCGATTCACACGCCTTCTGTGCCAGGATCACAGGTTTACCACTGGCCTTTGACCCTAGTAGGGCCAAGGCCTCGGCCATAGTCCACCCCTGCCTCCACATAGCACAGCGCCTTATGGCGACCACCTTTCTGGCGAGGTACGAGCCTGGGACGATGTCGACGCCTGAGCTCTATATGCTCTACGCGATGACTCGCCCCAGAGTTCTCGATAGGGATGGAGTCACGTTGGTCCCCGCCGTTGAGATCGACGTCGCTAGCTGGTTTTTGGACCGCATCATCGTATCGGTGGGTGCTCGCTCCCCGATATGTTACGGCGGTCTGATCACTCTGCTAGCCCTGATAACCGACGAGGACCTTCCGGCTGACCTGCGACGAGCCCCGGGCCCCACTGCATTATCGATAGACATCATGGCCCGGATGAAGATGCTTCGTCCGCATGGTCAGCGGCATTGGGTATGGTTGCACGGTCTGTACGGTGCTGACTACATGATCCTTCCGAGCCCCGCTCGGACACACTTAGGACCAGCACACGACGACTGGCTTCCGGCGATGGATCTCCTGATCCCCGCCGCCTACGTGCTAGAGGCCGAGGGAGCTGAGCCTGCACCACCTGCACACCCTGCACCGCCAGCTGACCCTGTGTTCCCTCAGCTTGAGCCTGCACTTTCTGCCGCTCCTGACACTTCTGTCCCCACTTCTGCCAGTGTCGGGAGCACACTTACTTAGCCTACGCCCACCACGCCCACCACGTCTACCACTACCACCACCACTGTTGTGCCCTTGTCGGTTGAGCCACTCACTTCTCTGCTACCTGAGCGCCCACCTACTTTTGTTGAGAGCGGAGTGCCTTCTTTCGCTGCTGTCGTGGAGACCATGGCCAGTATGATCTCCGCTGGGATTTCACCTTTTGGACCCCACACTGCCTCCCCAGCGGTTGACACTTCTGTCTCCACCGTAGCCGTTCTATCTGAGAGCGTCGTGACATCTGTCCCCACTTCTGTGTCACTGACCTCTCTTGCCGCCTCGTCACCTATTTTGTCTTCCACTCCCTCTGCTGCTGCTTCCACCTCACACCAGCCTGCGTCCTAGCCTCGCCCTGAGGCTGGGCATCCACTAGTGAGCACAGCACCTGTACCACCCATTCCTGCTGTCCCGATCACCTACACCGCCCGTATTAGACAGCCCTAACCAGCTCAGCCTAGACCTGTCCGTCCCTCCACTCCACCACCCCCTGACGCCTTAGTTCAGAGCATTCGCGCTCTTGAGGGGGGGTTGAGTGGACTCCGGGGTGATTTTAGGGCTTTGTCTTCCACAGTCACCGCCATGCAGCACCGCCTCGAGCTACTTCCTAGCATTCACTATTGCTTGACCCAGATTCTCGAGCGACTGCCACGACCACCACCCGCCCAGCAGACCGTTTCACGTCCACCACCACCACCCCCCCCCCCCCACCTCCGCCTCAGGGCGGAGATGGCGCAGCACCACCAGCTTAGGCACACCCTTGATGCCTCCGATTTTTTGTCGTTATGCTGCCCATTCTCTGCTTGGTCCTGATGATATTTTTGACCACCCCCCCCCCCCTCCCATCACTACTATTGTCCATGTTTTGATCATAAGATTCTATATCCTTTTTCCGGGAGTGAGGGAGAGTATTTTTGGTGACACACATATCTGGATCACTCTTGTCCTTGCATGCATCACACTCACATCATATTTTTCATTTTGTTCTTTTTATTTCTTTTTATCATGCATGCATCCCCACCCCCCCTCCCATTACACGTCTCTCGGTGTGCCACACTTCGCACATTGAGGACACTGTGCACTTTAGCTTGGGGGAGTGAGTTCTCACGCTTTTTGATTTACCACCTTTGTTTTTAGTTTTCTTTTCCACGCCATTTTCGCATTTGCACTCATTTTCATCACTTTTCTTTTTTTTACCATGCATCATGTTTTTCCTATTTTCTTCGTGTGCCGCATTGTAAATAGTTTTATTTTCCCTTTTTATCTTTATTTCTTTCATCTCATGCTAGAGATGACTTTTCTGTGATGATGATGACGTGGAGTTAGCTTTCTCTATATGCATGCTATATTTGTCATGTCTTAGCTTTTATTTCTGATATCATATGCTATTATCTGCCTTGCATTTAGAGATAGTAACCCGCACTTTTTCCATATGAAAATGGATGAAATTCTATTATTAGCTGAGTCTGAATATTCATATGTATGCTATCGTAGAAAACACACCAAGATTCACGCATTGAATGCTTATATCTGGAGTACCGTTTTCTTTTCCTATATCACTTCTATTTGCATGACTTGTACACTTCACTTCAGGATGATTGAATGATGTTAGCTATGATAAATCTGGATTAGTTTGCTTTTTTAAGATCGAAACCGAGTAGATTAGATTACCCTGCTAAAGTTGTCATGCACGTCTTATAGAGTGAACTAAGAGACATATTTATTTCTTTCTCATTATATCTTGAACATTAATTCTCTATTTTAAAATCATTGGTGAATCTCCCCTTGGCGATTCTAATATTTGGCATTTCCCCCGTTACTAAATTCCTAGCTCCAAATTTCCCAAAACCAAAAAGAAAAAGAAAAATTCTTGTATATCCTTCTCTCTCTTTTGATTTGGGATCATTTGTGTATTTTTATTGCCAAAAAAAGAGATTTGAGAATAAGAAAAGAAAAGAGAAAAGTAGTTCGAAAATGATCCCATCTCATATACTTTGTCTCTTTCTTCCCTCTTTTGTTTTATTTTTGACTTTTGGATCTTCATAAAAATGGGGACGTAAATATCGTTTTATATATACCACCACGCTTATAGATAAGCTTGGGGGGAGAATCCAATGGTGTGTGAGAGAGTGACTACCTGACGGTGCATGACAACCTAGGCTAAGTAATATTCTATACTCGGTGAGATTGTTTTAGCTTCACGAAATCCAGAAATCTACGCCTAGCATTCACTTCATGAAATCCACGCTTTTCTATTCTTCCTACTCTATTTTGTGATATCCTCTATACTCCTCATAGAAAGCATTCAATTGAAAAGTGTGTGATCTGCGATATTGTATACCGCTTTAGATGATTCAGACGATGTTAATCTTAGAATTATTCCATTTTTCATGCTATATCGATATTCTTGGGTTTTCTATCTCTATTTTCATCATATACTATGATATCGAAATAAAAACCTTTGACATGTGTTTTACATTCGATGCATGCTATATGAGTAAGCAAAACCCACGTCCTGAGAAAAATGATCTAGCAGCTCCCCGCTTCGCTTTCTTCTTTCTTTTTTGTTTTCTGTTTTTCCATCGTTTTCATTTTCTAAATCCACTGGGTTCGCCTTTTACTTATCTTCCTCGAGGACGAGTAAGAGGTAAGCTTGGGGGATTTTGATCACTCCATATTTTACACATTTTTCCCGCATGTGTGCATGCCATTTTGATCGCTTAAATCACGTTTTTCACGATTTATCGACAAGATTGCGATACTCTTCACGATTTGTTGTTTTTGTCGTATTTCAGGAGATTTGGAGCGATTTGGAGTGATTCCGAGATACACCTACTCCGAAGTGTCGCCGATGACTTCCCTAGGGGTATTTTGATATTAGAGAGGAGCGGAAGAAGAAAGAACGTCGTAGGAGCGGCGAGGAGGCAAAAATACGCAAGTTGGGCATCTTCAGTGTCTCACTCGGCCGAGTGAAGGAGTCACTCGGCCGACCAGCGAGACCCCGCTCGGCCGGCCAGAACGGACACGTTCCAAGAGATATATCGGCGTGCACTCGGCCGAGCATCAGAAGCCCACTCGCCCGAGTGACGTATCATGTCCGCCCGAGTGGCGCCCAGACGACGCCCATCAAAAACATCGAAGTTACTGTTTTTCGTCAGTTTGAGCATCAGAAGCCCGACTCGGCCGAGTGGCAATTGCCGTCCGCCCGAGTGAAGATAGCCCATCGGCCGAGTGACGACAACTCACTCGGCCGAGTGACGACCCCCAAGACCCCAGACTTACTGGAAATCATCAGGGTCTATCACTCGACCGAGCGACTTTTATCACTCGGCCGAGTAAGCCGCGCGCCTGTAGCGGAAAACACGATTTTGAAGAGGCGTAGGGGCATTTTGGTAACGGTTTTTTGGGCAGTTTTGGGGGGTATTTAACCCCAGATTCTAACCTAGTTTGGAGAGCTTTTCTATTGCTTTTGGCAGCCTTTTTAGATTAGATTTTTTAGAGCTTAATTCTTGTGATTGGAGAGGAGAGAAAAGGGCTATTTTGTTGGATTCTTGGAAAGCTACATTGGTTTGTCTCCCTCTCTATTAAAATCCTATTTTTATTGCTATTTTGAATATTGCTATGAATTCCATTGCTGTTTCTATTGATTATTCTTCCATTAGCAATATGATTTGTGAGTAGTCTAAACGTCTTAGGGCGTGGGGATGAACCCTACGAGCCCAATTTCCGATTTGTGACGATTCGGTAGAACTATTGCTAGAATTGATTAGGGTTAGTTTGCGATTGATATAACACGGATAGCTAGGTGTTCATATCGATTGGGATTTGCAAGAGATTGGATCCCAATTCGATAGGAAACCCTAGAAATCCGAATTGGGTTGAAATTGAGTTTCCTTAGTATTGGTTTGCAAGAGATTGGACCGATACTAGAATTCTCGGTTGCAATTCTATACCGATACCCGTTTGCAAGAGATTGGACGGGTAGGAACTATCCCAAACTAGGTCGTAGCCCGAGTTTGCACGAGAGTGGGCTCGGGATGCGATTGAACGATGACGTTGATCCTAATGCTAGCTTGCCTAGGCTAGGGTTTGCAAGAGATTGAACCCGAGCCTAGGTTTGCTATAGACCGGCAACAGCGCAAGAGCGTGAGCTAGGTTTTACATTCAGTTGCAACTAGTTCACCCGACATTCTACCCTAGCAATTGTGAAACCGATGAATCACAATGACGAGATACGGTGAGTAGCGGGGATTCCCTATTCCCTAGGCGTCTTTATTTGATTTTATATCTCTTTACATTGTTTGACGATTGTGACAACATCGCCGAAAGGCAATTTCCTACTTTTCTGTTCCTATAGCCAGGTTGTTCGGAGAAGGCACTATCATACGTCCTCCTTGTGTTAGATACCCGCTCGCCGCTACACAGTGCGCTTGCGGTAAAACTACACGGTCGCTCTTTAGGGTGTACGCCCAGGCGCGATCACCTTGTGCTCTAGTTCTACTGGGAGATGGCATAACTTTCCATAAATCTTGCGATATGGTTCCAATAGGGGTTTTGTATGCCGTCCGATAAGCCCACAGGGCGTCATCTAGTTTTGTCACCCAATACTTTCTCGAAATTGCGACGGTCATTTCTAGGATGTTCTTTTTCTCCCTGTTGGAGACCTCCACTTGGCCGCTTGTCTGGGGATGGTAGGCGAGTCTGATGCAATTTCTTAATAGGGATTCGAACTTGTTCTCGATAAAATGTTTTCCTCCATCACTAATCACAACTCTTGGAACACCGAATCTGGGGGAAAATGTTCTTCTTGAAGAACTTGGAGACCATGCGGGCGTCATTAGTTGGTGATGCTACCGCTTCAACCCATTTAGAGACGTAGTCTACCGTAACCAAAATATATTGGTTGCCAAGGCTAGATGGAAATGGCCCCATGAAGTCTATTCCCCAAACGTTAAATATTTCGATTTCCAGGATGTTATTCTGTGGCATTTCATTTCTTCTGGAGATGTTTCTCATCATTTGGCATCTATTGCTGTCACTACCCGCTTCCCAGGATACCCGATAAGTACGAATCCATATCAGGTATTCCCGAAACTATGGGTGTGAAGAAAACCGAGGAGAGAGAAGAGAAGTATTGCTCGGAACAGAAAACCCCGTAGGCCACTGTGCACATGCTGGGAAGGACAAATAAAGCTCCAATACAGAAATAACACAGAGCACTAGACAAAAGTACATTCATTTTATTAATTCAATGATACATCTTTTGCATACACCATCTGTACAAGGGGGTACAAAAGTGGGAATACAATAAAAGAGAAACCCCAACCCAAAAAGTACAAAAAGGTGTCCACACCCAGTACGACACACATACTAATCTACCCCGGAAAAGTCCAACTATGCGAAGTTGCCCACAGGTTCTACCTCTGAACTGGGAACAACCTCTGGTGTCAGAACCCGCACGGCTGCTCTGGTCTTACTCCAGAAAACCACAAGGTGGGACACGTCAACGCGTGACCCAGTAAAAACTCCTAACACTCTAATAGAACCCAGTTTTAGAACTGGTCTCCCTAATAGGCCAACTAACTACAAGTGTCACATCAATCTCAAGGTTTACGCAGAAATTAAGAACAGAACACAAGTACTGAAAATAAACAACAGAAAGCGGAACTAAAGTAAAATTACTGATTAAATTAATTAAAATTAAACATTGTTCTGATTTGGAACCCTGGTAAACCGTAGGATGCTAAGGAAGTGGACTTCACCCAGGGTGGGTGAAAAGTGGTACCGCAACCAGCGACACGAGCACTGGAGGGGCCTCTCGTAACTCCGTATCCGAACAGGACAAGGTACAAGAGCGAGACTCATCTTGGTTTTTCTTGGGACAAACGGAGAAAACCATCATTTACCGACATGGTGCGACATGAGCACACCAGCGGCCTCTCTAGCCCTCTCAAACTCCCCTTCCGGGGGCGACACATCGGGCGAGATATGCTACTACTGTCCGCTCCTTAACACCTAAAATTTACCTGTGTTCCCCCAAACCCACATCCGGAGTCTCACCCATTTCAGAATGGATTGAACGCTCCCGATATCAAACTATCTGCTCACTCTCAGTTTTTAAACACATGACACCATTGTTTCAACATTGATTCTTTAACGGTTTCGACTACCGCTTTTACTTCATCTTTACACTTAACTCTTATCCTCATCATCACATAGAGCACAACATATAATATAATAGCATGATAACTGAAATTGAACAAAAACATAAAATAGCAAAGTATGGCATAATAGTATTGTAAAACTCGAATCTGTCTAAACAGTTACAGCAGAAAGGACAGCCAGTTTGACCTACCTACAGTCCATTTTAGCCTCTGGTCTCTTCACGAAAGTTGTAGATCTAGGGGTTTTACACAAGCACACCAAATTTCAGAGAAAAATTCCAAGTATAAGAATTATAGTGATTTTTCTCATAACAGGCACAATTTCAGTCTGCAGAATCAGAAACTGAGGAATTTTCAAGTCCAAATTACTACTAATTAAAAGGCAGATTTAGAATTTTTAAAAGTATAAGTTGAAGAGCTTGAAGCCAGCTTTCCAACTGCACCAAGATTTCAATAGTTTATCAAGTGTGTAGAGATTTATGCCCATTTTACTGAAAGGTGTCCAGACTGTCTAAAAACAGATCAGTTTCAGAAACAGAATTTTTACCCTAATTTTCAGCTCGAATTTGCAAAACTTGTAAACATGAAAGTTATTAAGGGCTTCAATATGTACAACATATATTTTTTTTCATGCATGTCCATGTAGCCAATTAGGTGCAGCAAGCTACCAAAGTCTCAGCCAGTTCTGAGCAAATTTTAGCATGTTGTTCATCTAACTAAGTACATGTTTAACATCTAATTTGCAGAACTAGAGCTAACCTAATTAAGACCCTAGTTCCAAAATTAAGTCCTACTAAAGGATTAGAAATTTCTACCTCAAAAAGTCCTTCTCAAAGTTCCTTGGCCCTTCTTCTCCTTGAAGATCTTGAAGCTTTTCTTCTCCAACTACTTCTTCAAAATTTATAGATTGATAATGAAGATAGTTTGGCCTTGGTGGTGGTGGAGGTTGTGGTGGTGGAGTTGGTGGTGGAAGAGGAGGAGGGATGTGGTGGAATAAGTGGTAGCTATGGCGGAAGAGAAAGGGATGAGAGAAAGAAAGGAAGAGGGTTCTCATTTTGTTTTCTTTTTGTTTTCTTTTTTCTCTAAAATTTTTCCCTTTCAAATCTCATCCCATGGATGAGTCATTCCTTAATCTTCTCTCCTAATACCACCTAGTTAGGAGTTAGGTGAGAATCATTCTCCTAATGCCACATGAGTAGGGGTTAGGTGAGAGTTAATCTTCATATGACACCTAGCATGAAAAGGTGGCAAGTCATGACAAATTAGGATTTTAATTTTTTAATAAATAGGAATACATGCATTAGTACTAAGTACCATCCATTATACATGTATTTACTCATGTATACTTCATTTAATAATTCTAAATTGTGAGTTGAAATCATTTAAAAATAATTCCTTCACTACAAAAATTAAAGAAAATATGTTAGGATCCCCAAAAATTATACGTACACATATACACCCAAAAATACGTGCATATACACGTATATATGGATACTGGGTATTACAATCGCACTCCTTGATAAAGCTGTTCACATCCTTGAAAAGTGTGGGCTAGTAGAAATCGCATTGGAGGATTTTCGTCATTGTTTTCATCGTACTGACTTGCCCTCCGCATTGCAAGCGGTGGCAATGTGAAATTATGGATGTCATCTCGCTCTCCGGGACACATCTCCTGATGATACCATCATTGCAAGTCCTGTAGAGGAGTGGGTCATCCCAGAAATAGCCCTGGATGTCATAGAGGAACCTCTTGCGCTGTTGTGAGGTCATGTCGTATGGCATGATCCCTCAAACAAGGTAATTGACGATATCGGTGAACCAGGGAGTTTCTGAAATGGAAACATCGAAGAGATGGTCATCCGGGAAGGAGTGGTCTATCGGAAGGGGAGGATTTGGGTCGTCAAATGTAAGGCGCGAGAGGTGGTCTGCGACTACATTCTCGGCACCCTTTTCGTCTCTAATCTCCAAATCGAATTCCTGGAGTAGGAGGATCCTCTTGATTAGCCGGGGTTTGGCGTTATTCTTGTTTAACAGATATCTGAGGGCGGCATGATTGGTGTGGACAATAACCTTGGCCCCAACGATATACGACCTGAACTTTTTAATGGCGAAGATGACTGCGAGGAGTTCCTTTTCTGTAGTAGTGTAATTCCGTTGGGCTTCATCCAAGGTTTTGCTAGTGTAGTAAACGGCATCGAGTGTATTGTCCTTTCTTTGCCCCAGAATTGCTCCAACGGCGACATCGCTTGCGTCACACATTAATTCAAAAGGCAGGCTCCAGTCCGGGGGTTGGATGATTGGTGTAGTGGTGAGATCCTTCTTTAACCTGTTGAAAACTAAATGACAATTGTCAGAGAATATAAAAGGGGTGTCCTTAGCTAGTAATTCGGTTAGTGGTCATGCGATCATGGAAAAATCTTTAATAAAGCGGCGATAAAATCCCGCGTGTCCAAGGAAGCTTCTAATCCCCCTCACATTCACGAGAGGTGGCAACCTCTCGATAACTTCAATTTTGGATCTGTCAACCTCAATTCCACGAGGCGAGATGATATGCCCTAGAACTACCCCTTCTTGGACCATGAAGTGGCATTTTTCCAAGTTGAGCACTAGATTAACTTCTTGACACCTTTCAAGCACCTTAGTTAAATTTTTTAGACAAGTATCAAAGTTTGCGCCATAGACGGAGAAGTCGTCCATGAACACCTCCATGATATTCTCGACAAATTCAGAAAAGGTGGCAGTCATGCACCTTTGGAATGTCGCGGGTGCATTGCATAGTCCGAATGGCATCCTTCGATAGGCGAAGGTGCCGTAGGGACAAGTGAATGTAGTCCTTTCCTGGTCGTCGGGGTGAATGGGTATTTGGAGGAATCTAGAGTACCCGTTAAGGAAGCAAAAGTGTGAGTGCTTGGCTAAGCGTTCCAGCATTTGATCAATGAAGGAAAGATGGTAATGGTCTTTTCGGGTTGCCTTATTGAGTTTCCTATAGTCGATGCACATTCTCCACCCGGTGACAGTCCGAGTGGAGATGAGCTCATCTTTATCATTCTTAACCACTGTCATTCCTCCCTTCTTAGGAACTACTTCGACCGGCTAACCCACCTACTATCAGATATAGGGTAGATTATTCCTGCTTCAAGCAGTTTCAAAACTTCCTTTTTGACCACCTCCTTCATATTGGGGTTAAGACGCCCTTGAGGATCGATGTAGGTGACACTCTCATCCTCAAGGAGGATCATATAAGTGCACCTACCGGGGCTAAGACCTTTTATATCATCGATCGAGTATCCTATGATATTTCTAAGTTTTTTAAGATAGCTAGGAGGTCGTTAAGCTCAGTGTTAGACAATGAGGCATTGACTGGGTACGTGGAATTCTCACCTAAGAAGGCATACTTTAAATTAGGGGAAAGGTTTTAAGATCTACCTCCAGGGAGTCGACACCCCCTACCTCCATTATCTCGGCATGTGGCATGTCCCTTGAAGGTTCAATATCCCGGTAGGAAGCATGGTGGCTTTTGTGTCTTGCAACTTCTGAAGTTGAGGCTTCCCCCATTGATGGCATTAGTGTACTAATCCGGTAGCAAATTTCGATGATCTGCGGTACCTCTTCTCGGGGCGTAATCGGTTCTTGTTCACAGTCGAGTCTCCCAGATGGAGGTTGGTACTCAATGCTGCAGGTGGCCCCTGTAGCTGGGTTATCCATCACAATCCTCTCAAGTGGCATCAGCTACAGGAAGGAATTCTATGCGTCCATATGGAAATCTTGATGTGGAGGGGTGGCGTAGTTTGTCAAATGATAGTAGGGTAGGTGAGGAAAAGGGTCGTAGGGGCGAATTGTAGGTCGATGTTGGTCATGCATGTATCCCTGCACGTGGCATATACAGTGGCTTGCCGACACAATTGGATTGAAGGAAGCTGGTCCCGTTCTTAGCTGGGTTAAATGCTGTGTCAAGCTGTCCATGCTATTTGCAAGGACTAGTGCGGTTCTCGTAGTGGCCAACATCATCAGAAAAACCTGTATTCACCTGCAAAATAAGAAAAATAGAGAAGTGAATGTAGGGTGAAGAAATACGTAGTCTCTCTACAAAGACTAGAAAAAAAATCAAATCGTGCCTCCCCGGCAATGGCGTCAAAAAGCCGATCGTGACCACCGCATGGGGACTGAACGATGCTAATATAAACTGCAGCACACGGATCATGTGTAGTTGCTTACGGGTCGAACACGAGGAGGCAGTCAATGAGTATTGGTTTCTATGGACCTTCGGAAGAGAGCTACGTGATAGTTACAATGAATTATCAGTGAATGGTAGAAAAGTGCAAACAAGGGGGTAAAAGCTCTAGGGCGTGGAGAATCCCCACCATTTGACTAGGGTTAGGGTTGAATTAATAATCGATAAGTTGCCGGGTTCATTGGGACTTGGGAGAGGTCGTGTGACCTAAGGACATTCGCCTATCCCCCACTATCGTGATGCATGATAGGTTATTCCCTTATGTCATGTCCTATCCCCCACTGTCGTGATGCAATGATAGGCCAACCCAACCTACACCGATGTCGGTGGTTCTTCGATGCATCGGTGCACGTCGGACGCGTTACGCTCGACGAATATCCCTAATCTTCCTCCCGCCAACAGTGGCGTTCGGGGATTAGACCTACATTGGGAGAGCTCTAATCGGTGCCCGTTGGCGTATAGTCACACCGATAGTATGAATCGTCGTAGGGATCGGATCCCCGGGTCAGTCCCGACTTTTGATCGGTGGCCGACCCGATCGCCCCGAAGGGAGGGGGTCGAATCTACGGCGATAATAATCGCCCCAATGTACCACTAATCTCAACTACCCCATCAACCCAATCAGATATTTGGTTCAACCCCATGGCCCCAATCCAATGGGATTCATCACATTGCCCTAGATGAAAACTACTCACACCCATTATGTCACGCCCCGCTTCCCGTTATACTTAGAAGCGAAGACGCGTGCGGGTCCGCATGTGCTTAAAACAAGGAGGATGTATTTTTTCGTTTCTTCCCCCTTGGTTTAAGCACAATAAGCGTCACTTGTAGGTTCTTGCATGCAACTCAAACAACACAGATAATTGATTTATATTACAATCTCAAGTCTCAAAAGAATTACAATAGTGAAAGAATGGAAAGAGAGAGGGTCATAAAGCCCATACAAATATTGGAAGAAACGAGAACAAAGATGATGTGAATGTACAAATCTTCTCAGCGGGAAACTCAGCGGCAAGGCACTCCTGATCAACCTGCTCAGTCTCTAAGCAACTCCTCTGCAAACCTGTCTGATACCTGACGTATATTTCACAAGAAGAAACAAGGAAATATACGTCAGCGAGGATCGCTCGGTAAGATTTAGAAGGTTAAAATAATTGACCCCCGACAAGGTTTTCAAAAACAATTCGTGGCAATATGAATGACGAAATAGAATTTACATAGTTAAAACATGTCAGCGTAAGAAATGTATGAGCATATCAAGCATAGTGCACAAGCAATGGCATGGCAAGTGTAGTGTGTACAGCAAATAGCGTGTCAAGTGTAGTGTGTACAGTAGATAGCATGTCAAGTGTAGTGTGTACAGTAAATAGCATGGCAAGTGTAGTGTATACAGCAGATAGCATGTCAAGTGTAGCATGTACAGTAAATAGCATGGTAAATGTAGTGTAGACAGCATATAAAGTCCTTCTAGGCATACATGCAGATCTAAAGAATTTAAAGTAAAGTAATGACCATTCTAAAACGTTATTAGCATGGCAATTACAATTTCATGTCAATGTTTTCTATCACTCATAGGGTTCTCGCCTTTAAGACGTGATGAGTAAGTCATTCTTCTCGCAGGGGTATAATCGCGATTGATACTAACCCACCGTATAGGTGGTGTTCTTGAAGACATGACCCTTTCATATGCTTAGTGGCCGCTCAACCCTAACCCCACCCCAGATGTGTGCTGGAACACGAGCCAGTCTAATCGACTCAAACGACATCACGATTTCACGAAATTTAATGCAACGGTGCAAAAATGTACACTGCCTGTTATAGACGATTCTGGTGTCCGAGCGGCTGTGCCAAGGGATACACCGTATCAAGCTTAAGGATTTAAAATATAAATTCTAACACCTGCGTACATTATATTATTAACACTGATTTATAAACATATACTCTTTTAACTAACATTACTAACTGGTTGCAGTTCTGATTTCTATTAACAAATGGTCAGATGAAGTAACCAGTATACACTACTTATTATTATTATACACTACCCTATAAGTTATACCTACAAGATTAACACATTATCTTATACAGGGAAATCTATTCTCATATATAGGTGTCCATGTTAGGCATATCAAATCACTGTCCCCAGTTTACCATGGTTATAGTTACTAATATCAAGACAACCTATTAAGGTAGGGTACAGATAATTTTCTAGTACTTGTCTACATTAAAAGGGAACATTAAAAAAGGGGGGTAACTGTTTGCTTATATAACAATGAGTTACAAGAAAACTCACCAATTCTACATCTCTCGTCTGTGTCTCCTTCCTCCTTGGTTTTTACTTACAGAGGAGGACGATGGAGATCGAGAGGGCTCAGGGCGGTGGCTGGAGAAGGCGCGGCGGGGGATCAGGGTGGCAGCGGGGCGGCGCGGCCAGGGGATCAGGCGGCGGCGGCCGGCGGATTTCAGCAGCGGGAGATGGGGTTGAGCAGGGCAGAATGAGGTCAAGGCTGGGGATTGGGTTTGCGGCGATCGGAGGGGACTGGTTTCGACAGTTTGAGGGGGGTTTTCATGTGAGGGGAGACGCGACGGGGCGACGCCGGAGATTGGGAGGATGGTGGCTTGCGAGATGGGTGCTTGGGGCGTCGGAGAACTGGGTGCGTGTGATGGATGGAGGAGAAGTCGGAGCTTTGGGTGTCGGACGATGGGAGTTCGGGGGTCGCTTCACGAGGCGCCGGAGCGAAGGTGCTCTTGGGGTTGTATGGTTGGCGGAGGCCTCGGGGCGACGGGTCTGTGGATTTGAGGAGATTTCGAATGGTGGAGTTCGTAGGTGCTGGGTTTCGCGAGGCTGGGGGATGGTGAACGAAGGGGAGCTCTTGGGAGGGCGGTCTGCAGTTTGTGGCGGTCGGAGATCAGAGTGGCGGGGCGAGTTGCGGCGTGGGCATGGGGGGCGTAGCGGGCGGTGAAAAAGGCAGGGGAGGCGCTGGAGATGGAGGTGGCGTGCTGGGCGTGCTGCGGATTTGTTGGCTCGCCGGGGAGGTGCGGCGCTGGGTTGGTGCGGGTTTCAGAAGGGAGGCAATCAAGCGGTTTGCGGCAAACTCGAAGGGGGCGATGGAGAGGGAAGGACGGCGGGTTACGGTGAACGGCTGTCGAGCCTCTCGCCTGAACTTGGGGGTGGTTTAGTGTTACAGCGAGATGGCGTGAGGTTTGGGGCGAGGCGAGCTCAGGTGTGTGGTATGGACGTCTCCGAGGGCGGAGAGACGACGGTGGAGTCGAGGAATCGACGTATGGCGGTGTGCGGTTTCTATGGGGAAGGTCGGGGCGGAGGAGCGGGGTGTTGGCGGGCAGTCGGAGAGTGGGGAGGAAACGGGGATGCGAGGCGCTGTGTTTGGTTCGGTGGTTTACGGAGGGGAAGATGAAGGAGGGGCTGGGCTTGCGGCGTGGCGGGGGGTGTTTTGTGATCGGAGAAAGGGGGTGAGGAGCGGGTTGCAGGTGGGAGTTGTGGTGTTCGGGGCTTGGGCGGCTGTCGGAGAGCGGGTTCATGGTTTTCGTCGTCGTGGGTTGGGCTCTCAGAGGTTACAGCTGGGGCGAGGGTGGCGGCGAGTTTGGGGAGAGGATGGCCGGCGAGTTGGTCTGCAGGCGGGGCGGAGATCGGATTAGTGGTCGGAGATTTGGGGAGGGATGTGACAGTCCGAAGTTTTGAAGGAGAGGGGCTGTTGTGGTTTTTATTTTGGAAGAAGGGAGCAGGGTGTGGGTTTAACGGGGAGAGAGAGTAGGGAGAGAGGTTTTGGGAACGTGGGGAGAATGTGGGAGCCTGGGGGTTCTGTTAGGATAGTGGTTGTGATTACATGGGTTTGTTGCAACTGAGGTTCCGTATGATAAGGGATTACGTGGGGTTAGTTAGGGTACTAGCCATGGGACTTGGGGATATTCCATTAGGATTTGATAAACTTTTGAGTTAAGATTAGACTTAGGTACAGATATTTTGGTTATTATCATTAGAGATAATAATATGAATTAATGGATTAACCCATTTTCTTTTTGATATTTAAAAATTAAGGTCTAATTAAATATAAGGTATTTAGGGATTTAATTAAGATAGAATCTATTAAAATATTTAGATGATTAGGATTAAGGTTAGATATTTTGGTTTAGTTAAGATGTCTTAGTTTCTTAGATTCATTAAATTAGGATTAAGATTTGGCAAGATCAATATAGTTAGGATTCGGTCGAAAGGATTTTGTTGATTTTGTTGGGTGTAAAAGATTCGATAACAATGATTTAGGTAGAAAATATTGGTTATGATTTGATCGTTGAGATTTATTATGTTTTACTAGCTTCAGATTTGATTTAGGGAAATCAATATGGTTAAGGTATTCAAACGGTTTATTAAGGTATGATTTAAATTAATCCTTTTTAATAAAGTTATTTTGATAGAATTTTATTTAGGGAAACAATTAAGATATTAGATATTTACATTAGAATTCAAATATGGTTTTGATGATTCATCAAGATATTTGGTTTGGAAAAATTAAGTTGATCAACCTGATTAAGATTGGGTTAGGAGAGAATCGATGTGGTCAACTTATTATTACGATTCCACCCCTGTAGTCAACGTCAACCAAGAAGATATAAACTCGATCGCTAAGTCGCGGGATCGAACTATACTAAATACAACCATGTCAATAAATCACCATACTAATTAAATACGTACAAATAAAAACAGGCCGTTACACATTAGAATAGAGGGGGATTCTAGCAACGGGTAGGCGTCCAACTCCATGGATTCAATCAACAACAGCAATAGATGATGAAACAATCACATCAATTACAAAGAGGGAAAAATTCTATTAAATATATAAAGAGTATTACACTAATCAATGTTTAGAATAATAAAAACTACTGAATAAAAGAGTTAGAAATCTTACAAAACAGCCCCAAAACCTAGAGAAGCTAGAAAAACTGTTGAAAATGAGATTCCTCTCTTAGGAAGATGAAGGGGGCGTATATAACAAAAATACCCCCAAATTCGCCCTAAAAGTCGTAGGAAAGGGGTTTGACATGATCGCGTCAAAAAACGACGCGGCCGTGTCTTTCCCAAAAACAATGGGGGATTAGGGGGCTTGGCCACGCGGTCGCGTCAAAGGAGACGTGGCCGCGTTAAAGAAGGTCACGCGGTTGCATCGTCTGTTAACGCGGCCGTGTCGTTTTGCTCTGGAAGCTATAAGTTTGCGGCCGTGTCACCCAAGTTAACACGGGCCGCGAAACTCTCTGGTCTTCATTCTTCTTCTTTACTCCAAAAATCTTCTGACGCGGTCGTTTGGTTGGAATTAACGCGGCCGCGTTAAAGTTCCTTCTTTGACAGATTGACACGGTCGCGTGGACATGATGACGCGGCCGCGTGGAACCCTATTCTTCACTAAATGCTCCCCCCTTGCGCAATCGACTCCCCGACTTCGCTCTTTTCGCATCTTTGCGCTTAGATCTCGCTATATGATCCCAAATTGGTATACATCTCCTGCAAAGAATGTGAGGGACCACAAAGCAAAAGAAGCGAGAAAATGGGGGAAAACGGGGATGAATAGAGAATGAAAGGGCGTAAAACGTGGATGGAAAAGGGTGGAAAACTATATACAATAAATACTCATCAATGTTCATTAGCTCTTCTTCCTCCGTGATGGGGCTTTGGAGGCTCTCGCCGTAGATGGCGTGACCCAACTCTTTGAGGGAAAAGGAGGCCAGTTTGGAGAGGGCGTCTGCGCGAGGGTTCTCCGTCCTTGGCATGTGGATGGACTCAGTGTGCTTGAATCTGGACAATTTGGACTTGGCTGAAGTAAGGTAGCGATGCATGGTTTCGTCTCGCGCTACATAGTCTCCTTGCAGCTGGCTGATAACGAGCCTGGAGTCACTGAGGAGGCGCACCGAGTTTGCCCCCAGTGCTCGGGCTAGTTTCAGGCCATTGATGGTAGCCTCGTACTCGGCTACGTTGTTGGTGGCTAGAAACTCGAACAGGTGGGCGTACTCTGTAGTGTTCTCATTAGGGGATCAGATGACGATGCCCGCTCTGCTGCCTGTCTTGGTTGCAGATCCGTCCACATGGATGACCTATGTGTCCTTGCCCTCTAGTCGATCATCAGGAACGCTTCAGTCAAAAAGAGGGATAAGGGGTGAGGCATTACCATGTCCGGGCTCGCCCCGTCGGGGGGTGTCGTGTCGCCAATGGTACACTTGGCGATGAAGTCTACCAGTGCTTGCCCTTTGATGGCTGTCCTCGATTTGTATCTGAGGTCAAATTCACTCAGCTCGACCCCCCAGTTCAGCATCCTCGCAATCCGATCAAACCCCTTGAGATTTTGCTCGAGCTGGGAGTCGGTCAGGACCAAGATGGTGTGATCTTGGAAGTAGGGTCGGAGTCACCGTGTCGAAAGGACAAGGGTGTAGGCCAATTTATCCAAGGGGCTGTACTGCTCCTCCGCGTCTCGCAGGACCCGACTGGTGTAGTACACTGTCCTCTGTACCCCTGCGTCTTCCCTGATCAGCACCGAGCTCACTTCTTCCCCGGTGCTGGCCAAGTACAGGCTCAGGGGTTACCCTTCCTTAGGCTTGGAGAGGAGCGGGGGGTTGCAGAGGTATTCATTCAGTTCGGCGAACGCATGGGCGTAGCTCGCGTCCCACTCTATAGCTTTTCTCTTCCCATCCGACTCGACGAGGGCCTTTCTCAGGACCCTGAAGAACGTGAGCGATCTTTCTGCCGATTTGAACAGGAAACGCCCCAGGGCCGCGATTCGGCCGTTCAACCTCTGCAGCTCCTTGATAGTGGTTGGTTCTTTCATGTTGATCAGAGCCTCAATCTTGTCTGGGTTGGCCTCGATGTCGCGGTTGGTGATCATGAAGCCTAAGAACTTCCGAGACTTCACCCCGAATGTGCACTTCGTGGGGTTGAGCCTGATGTTGTGCTTCCGTAATTGTTCAAAGGTTTCCCGGAGGTCGGTGATGTGGTCGGCTGGGCTCTTGGACTTGACCAACATGTCGTCTACGTAAACCTCCATGTTCCTCCCGACCTGGGAGCCAAAGACCATGTCTACCATTCTTTGATAGGTCGCTCTAGTGTTCTTCAGACCGAAGGGCATCTTTGTGTAGCAGAATATCCCATGATCGGTGATGAACGACGTTTTTTCCTCGTCTTCTGGGTCCATTTGCACCTGGTTATATCCGGAATATGCGTCCATGAAACTGAGCATCTCGTAACCTGAGGCACTGTCTACGAGGTGGTCGATGCGGGGCACGGGTAGCTATCCTTGGGCAGGCTTTGTTGAGGTCAGTGAAGTCTACGCACATTCGCCACTTGTCGCTTGACTTTTTCACCATCACCATGTTGGCTAGCCATTCGGGGTACCAGACTTCCCTGATGAATCCGGCCTTGAGTAGGCGCTCAACCTCCTCGGTCGCGGCTCTCATCTTTTCGCCGCCCAAGTTCCTTTTCTTTTGTCGGATCGGCTTGAAGTTGGGGTCGGTGTGTAATTGGTGGGTGATTACCTGGGGGTTCACGCCAGGCATGTCTTTGGGTGACAAAGCGAAGACATCCAGGTTGGCTTTCAGGCACCCGATCAATTCATCCCTCATGGCGGGGTTGAGCTCCGATCCGATTGACACGAACATGCCTTCCACGCTGGTGACAGGAATGAGCTCCGGTTTCTCGACTGGAATCGGTCTCGAGTCATCTGATCCCCACCTTCGGTCGAGAAGATCCATCTGGTTGTACCGTTTCACGTCATGCTCCTGGCTGGACAGCTGGTAGCAGGTTCTCGATCTCGCTGGGTCGCCCTTCATCCTCCCAACTCCTTGCGGGGTCTTGAACTTGACCATCTGATGGAGGTTCAAGACTACAGCCTCGGCCGCGTTGAAGAGCAGCGGACCGATTATCCCGTTATAACCGATCCGACTCTCAAGGCCATGAACTATATTGTTAAAGTGATTAAGTGGGGAGGTTCCCCAAGCGTCACTGGGATGCAGATTATTTCAATGATTGGCGTAGAGTGTCCCGTGAAGCCGACAATGGGACCCGAACAATGTTCCAGGTCGCCCACCCGCATCCCCATCTTCTCTAACGTTGATATGAAGAGGATGTCACACAAGCTTCCCGTGTCGACGAGCAGTCGTCGGACCAGGGAGGTGTCAACGACCGCCGAGACGACCAACGCGTCGTCGTGTGGTAGCCCGACCCCCTCCAGATCTTCCTCGGAAAAGCAGATGGGCTGAGGGCCATCTCCGGTTGTTTCAGAGTGTTTTCTCACTACAAAGCGTTGACCGTGGATAACCCGGTCAACGTGGTCAAGGGGCCCGCTAGGGTCCCTCGGGCGAGTCAAGTTGGTGCTGTAGAGGCTCGAATCGGGTCTGCCGACGACGTGGAGCGTGTCGACTGGTTCGTCTCGGGGTCCTCGGTCGTTGGTAGGACGAGGGGAAGCCTCGGCCTGGGTTGAGACGCTCGGCCTCGGTCGGTTGCGCTCGGCCTCGGCGGTCGGACGACGAGGGGGAGCCTCAATCGTCCAGCTGGTTGCGTGGTCGGCGAAGGGCGGAGGGGAAGCCTCGGCCCGTTGATTGGGTATCCTCCTGCGAAGACGAGAACACTCGTCAGGGGGGCCGGACCTTGGTTCCGGCCAAAACCCCTCCGATGCCTAAGTCAGACGATGATCTGAGTGAGGAGGCCCGGCGGAGACGGTACGACTCGAGAGGAGATCGATACGGCGTCTCACGGCGCGAGCGGGGGAGGAAGGAGATGAAATGGGGGAACTAGGTCGTTGATGGAGTACCTTAGGTTCTAGATACCTGAGATGCGGTCCCTTGTCCTGTCGTCCTCCTAGCCCTTTTATAGACTTCCGCCGTGATTGCCCCTGACCCACGTCGCTCGTCCGCCCCCAATCGTGCCCCCTCAATCCGCCCCCTGCAGCCGCTCCCTGCGTCACGCCAGCCTCTCCTCATAACTGCCATTAAGTGGTAGTGGGATCGAGGGAGCGGTTATCGCAGGAGTGGGTGAGTGACCCGTATGTTACCGGGGCCGGGTCGGATCTACATTCGGGGGAGTCCCCGATAGGGCCTTATCGAGTGGGCCTGAGTGCTCAGATGAGCTCTTGACCGGAGGTCGGGTTTCTGGACTCGTGTCTTTCAGGCCCCGGCCAAATAGGCGTAACAATTGCCCCCATCGGTCGGGTCGAACGGCCTCGGCCGGTTCGGCCCGGCCGATGTGACTTCCGCCGACTTTGACAGGCTCGCCAATCGATGTCGACTCATTTATTAGTCGTCATCATGAGTTGGTCCGTTCGATACTTTTAAGGCGCGGGCTCCGAAGCGCCGTCGGTCCTCTGATGCTGCCACGTGTAGCTGCAAGCTTATCCCCATCGCTCGTGGGGTCGTCTTAAGTCGAGAAGCCAAGGGGTTCGTGAGCCGCCCTTGGTGGGGTCGACCGGCCTTGGCTTGCTCGGTTCGGCCGGTGTGCCTCCTGGGATTCCGAGTGGCGCTTTAATCGAGGCGTGGTCATAAATGTAGGTCATGATGAGGCGGATCGATTGGACTTCCTTTGGCGCCGATTTCGAAACGCCGCCGGTTCTTCGAGTCCTGCCACGCGTTATTGTCAGGCGCTTCGAATTCGTCCCTGCGTCCGACATATAAGATCCCCAGCTGCGTTGATCTCCTCTCCTTTCTTGCTCTTCCCATTGCTCTAGGCTTTCTATAACTCGGAGTCTCCCGTCGCCTTCGCTTCTTCGTCTCCTTCAAACTAGTTAAAAGGTAATTTCTTTCTCGCCCTCGTATTATGGCTGCTCTTAGGATAGGCGGTTCTGGTCGAGGGGCGAGGGATTCTCCAGAGTCCAGGTGGGGCAGGCCCCGGCTAGTGGGATCAGGTTCCTCTTCCGGGAGTCGTCCCCTCCAAGATAAGGGGAAGGGGAAGCTATTCCCAGACTACGCCTGTGATGACGTGGCGTCGGCTGACGTGCGTCTTAACGTGCCCCCGGCTATCCTCCGTACGCCGTCGAGGACCGTTCCTTCGGCGGTCACGGAGATCCGGGAAAGGTATCTCTGCTTCCCGTACGATGTCCGAGTTCCATTCGTCGACGAGCGGATTTGCCTTCCGAGGAGCAATGAAGTCGGCGTCTGCGTCGAAATGTTTCGCCTGGGTCTTCGTTTCCCGCTCAATCCCTTCCTTGTCCAGGTCATGGAGTATCTCATGGTGCCCCTTTGCCAGTTCACCCCTTGCTCGATCGCGGTACTGACGGGCTTCGCTACGCTCTGCTGTACCCGTGGTCTGGAGCCGTCTCTCCCCATTCTCTTCCATTTTTACCAGATCCAGACGGTCGGCCCAGGGTCATGGCTATAACTCCGAGCCCGCTCGAGGAGGGAATGCCTCGTCGGGCTGCCCCGCTGGTCGGGGGATTGGAGTTCGGATTACGTCTTTGTGATCTTCCTGGAGGATGCCCAGATTCTGACAAGTTGGGGCGGGTCTGTCCAGCCTCGTCCGCCGCTAGCCCTTTCTGACGTCGATCAGGCAGCCGCCGCGCTGCTGTCGACCCTCCCCTTGGAATCAAAGTCCATCTGGTCTTTGTTGGACGACCTACTCCTGAAGGCCGTCTTGTGGTCTCCGGGTAGGTTGTTTTATTCTGTCGTGAATCGCCCTGTGACTCATCCTGATTTTGGTTTCCCTCGCAGGGATGGCCGGCCGCGAGTTCGTCCGTGACGTCGATGAATTGATCCGCCGTGGAGCTGCTCGGAGCCGAGGTAGTACCTCTGGAAGGGCGCCTCGGTGGACCGTTGAGGAGGAAGTGCGCCGAGCCGAGCCTTCCGTGGGTAAGGAGGTGGCCGCGCCTCCCGCCTCTTCTTCTGGCGATCCCCTTCCCGGGGGGTCACAAGGGCCGGACCCACCCCGTCAGCCCAAGAGGCAGGGGGTAATGACGGGTCCGGTGCAGTCCCTCCTGCCCTTGGCGTGCCCCCTCAGGTTCCCGAGGGTGAAGATGGTGCGAGGCGGAAGCGTTCCCCTCCAGCGCCTTCGGAGCCCCACGGAGGAAAGAAGAGGAGGGGGGCGCGGATCCCTCCAGTCCGGTGGGTTCCGCGCTTCCCGTGGCGACCACCGGGGATCCTTCAGTAGCTTTGTCAGCCACCCCCCTCGCAGCGTCTTCGTCCGTATCACCGGGGGTCGGGACCTTGTTGGCGAGCAACTTGGCTTCGATCGTCGTCCCTGGGAGTTCGATGTTTGTCGACCGAGCCTTGGCCCAGCAGGTTGCCGAGGTCTCCGTCCCTCCCCGGGACCGCAGCCTCCTCAAGAAGATCCCGGCCGACAAGATGTCGGATTCCTTGGTCTGGATCCTCCAACAGGTTCGGTTATCTTGCTATCCTCTCCTTCTCTTTATCCTCTTCTTAGCCCATGTCTCGTCTTTCCAGGGTTCAGCGCTCGCTGTGGAGTTGCAGTGTCGAGCCGTCCGCTTGAGGGAGCTGGAGGAGTCCTCCATGAGGGCCCAGGAGCGGGCCGGGGCGGCTGAGGTGGCTATGACGGAGGCCCAGATGGAGTCTCAGCGTCTCAACCTCCGTGTGGCCGAGTTGGAGGGACGAGTGGGTGACCTCCAAGGAAAGCTGGAGGATGCTCATCAGTCGGCTGAGGAAGCGGCGGAGTCGTTCCGCCTGGAGAGGGAGGAGCTTCAGAGGGAACTGTCGGATCGGCGCCAGGTGACGCGGCTTGCAGAGGAGGTGGAGAAGGGCGTCGTCGAGACCCTGGGGAAGAGGATCTTCGAGGTTCTCAGGGAGGCCTTCGGTAAGTATGAAGACCTCATCGCCCCTCGGATCGTCGAAGTCGTCCAGTCTTCCTTCCGGGAATGTGCGGAGCGTGTTCGGCAAGCCCCTCCGCCGGTCGACCCCCCTCGCTCCGAGCAGGGGGAGGTGCCCGAGGATGTGTCCTCCCGAGCCCGGGCTCCCTAAGCCGTCTCTCCTGGCCTTATCCTTAAATTTTTAAGCATCCGCTTCGCTTTGGGCCAGTCTACTTGAAATGGGCCCCGCCATCTCCTTTGGCTTCGCTATCGGCTCCGGGGCCAATAATTGCTGGTTGCATGGCTGCTAGCTTGGGCTAACTACTTTGGGTCTTTTGTCAACCAATTTTGCTCTGTCGGTGTCGATCTAGCTTCTGTAGGTGATGAACTCTGTCATTCGTCGTGAGTGGATTATTTGTAGAGTGTTTCTTTCGCCTTGATTCCCTGTAAATAAGACACGTTTCTGTACCCTGGTTAACTATTATAAACGAAATTGACTTACTCGGACTTCTCGTGTATTTTGCGTTGCTGCCTCGTTCTTGGCCTAGGATTGGATGACGTTCGCGTCGGCCGGGGGAATTGCCCCCAGACTTATGGGCGCAGGAGTCGGTCGGCGAAGGCAAAACTCCTCGGCTTAGGTCCAGTCGGCGTTTGCGCTGGCTGGGGGAATTGCCCCCAGACTTATGAGCGCAGGAGTCGGTCGGCGAGGGCGAAGCTCCTCGGCTTAGGACCGGTCGGCGTCCGTGCCTGCTGGGGGAACTGCCCCCAGACTTATGAGCGCAGGAGTTGGTCGGCGAGGGCAAAGCTCCTCGGCTTAGGACCGGTCGGTGTTCGCGCTGGCTGGGGGAATTGCCCCCAGACTTATGAGCGCAGGAGTCGGTCGGCGAGGGCGAAGCTCCTCGGCTTAGGACCGGTCGGCGTCCGTGCCTGCTGGGGGAACTGCCCCCAGACTTATGAGCGCGGGAGTCGGTCGGCGAGGGCAAAGCTCCTCGGCTTAGGACCGGTTGGCGTCCGTGCCTGCTGGGGGAACTGCCCCCAGACTTATGAGCGCGGGAGTCGGTCGGCGAGGGCAAAGCTCCTCGGCTTAGGACCGGTTGGCGTCCGTGCCTGCTGGGGGAACTACCCCCGGACTTACGAGCGCGGGATTCGGTCGGCGAGGTCAGAGCTCCTCAGCTTAGGACCGGTCGGCGTCTGCGCTGGCTAGGAGAATTGCCCCCAGGCTTCCAAGCGCAGGAGTCGTTCGGCGAGGGCAGTGTCTCCCTTCCTCCTTCAGTGAGGCAGCGACCTTCATTCTTTTGCACTATTAGTGAAATGTCAATTCCGTCGAGGATTTAAGAAAAGACAAAAAGGGAATGCAATTGTACTCTTAAGAGCCCTGTCGGACTGGTACATTTGGAGGAAAGGAAATGGGGAATAAAGCTAGACAGAGGGATGTAAACCTAGATAATCCCCTCGGACCAGGCTACGACTGGGGGAGAGAGCTCGCCCGCTCACTCTACGATGCGGAGGTATCCTTGGACGGTGTTGATCTTCTTCCCCTTGTCCGGCTGCATGGAGGTCCCTTCCCCATGGGCCGGCTCGTCGGCTAAGTTCCTGGCATGCCCCCGACTCATCAGCTTCTCAATGTCCTTCTTCAAGTGCCAGCAGTCTTCAGTGTCGTGGCCGTCGTCCTTGTGGTACTTGCAGTATTTCTCCTTCTTCCCACCTCTTTTTTCCCTCGGTGGGGGGCGATCGGTGCGTTCTTCCTTCTGCACTTGGGCGAGGACGGCGTCTGGGGTGACGTCTCTCGCACCTTCTCCGCGCTGCCTGTTTCTCGGCCTCTTCTCGGTCCGGTACCCTTCGGGACTGCCTCGTCCGTTGTCGCCGCGCTTGGACCCTCCAGTGGCTTTTCCTGCATCCACGGCCAAGGCCTCCTCGGTCAACATGAAGCGCTCGGCCCTTGCCATGATCCCGGGGAGGTCCTTCGGGGGATCGTTGTGCAGGGACTTCTTAAGGCCTCTGTGGCGGAGCCCTTTCTTAAGGGCCGTTTGGACCACCAGGTCGGGAGGGCTGTTCACGTTCAGCCTCTCCGCATTGAAGCGGCGCATGAACTGCCGGAGCGGCTCGGCCGGGCCTTGCACTATGTTGAACAGATGTTCAGCATCAGGCTTGATCTGCCTCCCTACCATGAACTGCTTGCAAAACAACTGGGTGAGTTCCTCAAAGCTGTCGATGGAGCGGCTGGGCAGGCTGCGGTACCAGGTCCTCGCCGCTCCCCTGAGAGTAGAATAGAAGCTTCGGCAGAGCAGGTCATCGTCAGCTCCTTGGAAGGACATGTCCCCCTCGTAGTCCATTACGTGGTGTCCCGGGTCCCCTATCCCGTCGTACTTCCCCAGCGCCGGGATCCTGAATCGAGATGGGACCCGTGCGTCGGTTATTCTCCGTGATAGGGGGCACCGGTCTCCGTGGATGCCTCCGGGGATTCGATAGTCGCCTGCCTCTGGCTCGTTCGGTGGCGGAGGGTGCACAGGCGCCGGCGGGGCTGGCTCCGCGGCCCTCGCCACGCTGGGGGTCGGGCTGACCCGGCGCTCCCGGCTCCTCCGGCGGGAGCTCCTGCTCCGCCGTGATCGGTCTCTCGAGTGGTGTCGTTCGCTTCTCCTGCGGCGGGACGACCGTGACCGACGAGATGATGCAGTCATCGACTCGCCCTCCGTCCATTCGGTTTCTCTTCGGCTCCTTTCACGATAAGGGGAGGAGGCGCGTGATCTCGCCTGACGGGAGTCGGACAGCGTGAACCGACGATCCGCGTTCGGCTTTTTGGTCCCGTGGTCGTCGACCACGGCGGACCGCAAGAGCGGGGGACCCCCCGCCCATCGATGGCCAGCGCCCAACGTGCCTCCGTTGGATGGTGCAGGGCCGACGAGTTGCTGTACCGTCGCGACCAACGTCTGGATGCTCGCGTTGGTCTCCTGAGCCAGGGCACGGAGCTGTCCCTGTGTGGCCAGTCCTGAGCCGCCGGTTTCTTCGGTTGAGGGGTCGGGGTGATCGCCGACGGGCGTGTCTTCGAGGTTGCCGTTGGATGCGCCATTCACCTCCTCTGGGATGGGGGGCATGCGCTTCCTTCCATTGCTGGCTCGTGCCATTGTTGGTGTGGTTTGCTTCTTCGTGGGACGTGATCGCTCCGGGATGTGACCCCAAAGAACGATTGTAGTTTTACCGCAAGCGCACGGTCAAGTGGCGAGCGGGTATCGAACACGAGGAGGTGGTGTCGGCTCCAATCTATCCTAGGTTGGTTTGACTACGATGGTTTTATTGGTGGAGATGGCTATGGTATGATATAATGGAAATGGTGGTGGATGTCGGTGTCGATGATAAAGAAATCGGTCAAATATCGATTCAAATACAATATAATAAAAGAGGGAATTTGCCTTGCGGCGATCCTGTCACAATCGTCAGGCAAAGTATGGGGATATAAAACCAAATAAAGACGTCTAGGGCTAAGGAATTCCCACTACGGATTGTCATACATCATTGTGAATAGTGAATCTCAATATTACTAGACTTGCGTTGAGGTGAACTAGTCGTAACTGAATAGAGAACCAAGCTCACGCCGTCGCGCTATTGCCGGTCTATAGCGAACCTAGGATAGGGCCCAATCTCTTGCAAACCCTAGCCTAAGCCACTAGCATTAGGATCGACATCATCGTTCAATCGCCCCTCGGGCCCACTCTCGTGCAAACTCGGGTTACGATCTAGGTTGTGATAGTTCGTATTCGTCCAATCTCTTGCAAACGAATATGGGTATAGAATCACAATTAAAAATCCTAGCTTTGGCCCAATCTCTTGCAAACCAAATCTAGAGAAATTCAATTGTCAATCTAAATCGAATTTCTAGGGCTTCCCATCGATTGGAATCCAATCTCTTGCAAACCCCAAATCGATGGAAATCCCTAGCTATCCGTAATAAATCAATCACAACCTAACCTCCTAGCAATTCTAGCAATTTAGAAATTCATTCATCACAAATATGAAATTAGATCCATAGGGTTCATCCCCAAACCCTAGAACATCAAATCTACTCAAGCATAGCAACAACGATATAGGAATCAATAAAAACAATTGCTTGCATGTAAAAAGATAGCAAATCAAAGATTCAAATAATAAGAATAGAAATACTTAGCTTTGATGAAGAATTCCAATCCAAATACAAGCTTGTTGATCCAAGAGGGGGCCTAGGGCATGGCCTAACCTCTAAAAATAACCTCTAATAAAACATAATGGG
The DNA here is from genome assembly GCA_030789695.1 of Scilla litardierei. NCBI lineage: Eukaryota > Viridiplantae > Streptophyta > Magnoliopsida > Asparagales > Asparagaceae > Scilla > Scilla litardierei. The sequence continues at coordinate 156,688,828 of CM061141.1, forward strand.
GATCCCCTCTAATGGTGGCTACAAACCCCTTAAATACTCCCCCAAAACCCTAGCAAGAAACCCTAGAAAACCCCTCAAATTCGTGCCCAAAAACAGCCCAAACCGCAACTTAAAATCTGGGCCCAGGCCGCACTCGGCCGAGTGGAATATGTGACCCGGCCGAGTGACACTGACATGCAAATTCCAGCACTGCAGCATCAACTTGCAGAAATTCCCCAGATTTCATCCGACCTCCGATTTGCGCGTTCTTGGCGGCGTTGGAACCGTCATGAAGTCTACTATCCATAAAAAATATGAGAAAAATACTTTGATTGCTGGAATGTTAGCAGATTTCAAAAGAGTGAGAGGCTGTCTGAAAATCTGGGCGCTGCATGTCCTTGGCATCACTCGGTCGAGTGGCAAATGTCACTCGGCCGAGGGGCATTTGGTACTCGGGCGGACGGCTTTCGTCACTCGGCCGAGTCGGGCTTCTGGGGCAGACTGACGGATTACAGTAAGTTGGACATTTTGGCTTGCCGTCGTCTGGGTGCCACTCGGGCGGACGGAGTCTCCGCACTCGGCCGAGTCGGCGTGCGATGCTCGGCCGAGTGCACGCTGATACATCTCTGTTGCATGTCCGATCTGGCCGGCTGAGCGGGGTCTCAATGCTCGGCCGAGTGACTCCTTCACTCGGCCGAGTGGCATGCTGAAAATGCCCAATCTTCATCTTTTCGCTCCCCCGTCGCTCCTACGGCGTTCTTTCTTCTTCCACTCCTCTTCCATTGCAGAATAACCCTCAAAAGGGCCATGGTTGACTCTCCGGAGTGGGCGCAAATCCTCTTGATCTCACAATCGATCAAAATCGCTCCATATATCCTGAAATACGACAAAAACAAGAAATAGTGAAAAGTATCGCAATATTGTCGAATAATCGTGAAAAGCGTGATATGGGCGATCAAAACGGTATGCAAATATGCAGAAAAAAGGTGTAAAATATGGAGTGATCAAAATCCCCCAAGCTTACCTCTTACTCGTCCTCGAGGAAGATAAGTAAAAAGACGAACTCGGGAGATGAAAAATAAGGGAGATGAAATAAAAGAATACGAAGTGGAAGGGGTCGCTAGATTATACTCTCAGATCTCAAGCCATAAGCTACACATCACGATGACTTGGAAAATACGAATCACATGCTACAAGGATTTCATATCTTTCATAAACATGGTACTTGCAAGCTTTTAAGCACAATAAGAGGGACTCTCTAAATTCATACAATCAATTCATATCCACATCACGCATTTCATAGAATTTAATATACAAATGTTGGCGATGCACTTTTCAATCAAAAGTTATAAATGAAGCATATAAGATACACACCAAGCATGCAATAGAGAATAGAATAAGAGTCATGGCGTTCACATATTTATTTTAAATCATGAAAAATCTCCATATCTAATATATTTTGCAAAGTCTAAGCATTATCGAATATTCTCATTCATGCACGTCTCCACTCTAATGTCATACTCACTCATATGGTCAAATGAATTCACCCCCCCAAGCTTAGCTTGAGGCATCGCATCTAAAGGAATATGATAGTGGAAAATGGGATTTTTGCCTTGGTTTTCCCAAGTATTTTGTGGCTCCAATAATGAGATAGAGAAACAAATTTTTTTTCTTCTTCTTTTTTTTTCTTTTTGATCTTTTTTTTGTTTCTCACTTTTCTTTTTGGATTTTTGTAGGAGCTATTTGATTTGTATTTTTTTTTGGATTTTGGCTCCTTTTTGGCTTTTTGGACTTTTTGGAGCTAACTTTTTCTTTTGTGGGGATTTTTGGGAAATAGATGCGATATAAGTAGCTTTATGAGGTGAACTCAAGTGACATGTAGAGAATAAAAAGATATATGTGGAGAAAGAAACAATGTAGCACTCGGTTCACTCTAAGATGTGCACGAACGGTTCAATAAAATAATACTTCAACTAAGACTCATATGTAAGCATGGATATTCTCAATCATCTCAATAAAGAGTGAAGTCAAGCGGTAAAGCGCACAATCATATCAAGCATGCAACAGAAGGTGAATAAGACAATAAAACTGATGCTTCAGATATACTAATGATGCGTGAATCTTGGTGCATTTCCAACAAAAGCATACCAAACACTAATCCATACATTCAGTTTCAATTAATATCATGCATTCATGTAGAGGAATCATCAAAAGAAATAGATTTGCAAGCACATGTGAATAGCAAGACTATGGAATACTCTAAGTAGCATGGCAAGGAATAATAAGCATCGTGATGGTTGGTAAAGCAATAAGAGATATCATCATACAAAACTCATCTAGCGGAAAAAGAGAAAAGGAAAATAAAGAAATAAAAATAAAAGATGGGAAAGAAAAGAAAATCAAGCACACAATATGATGCATGAACACATATAAAAGGAAAATAAGATGGAAAAATCAAAAAGATGATGAAAAATTTTTAAAAACCCTAAAATAAAGTAAAAATGCAACTAATGCATCTAAATGGCATGGGAATGCACTCCCCCAAGCTTAAACTTCACATTGTCCTCAATGTGATCATAATGAAAGAATATGAGGAACAACGATAATAATAAGGGAGGTGAATGAAAAATGATGAAATGAATGACATGAAATCCTAATGCAACTACATGCACATGCAATGATGCATGAGAGCGCTTTCCCCCAAGCTTATACCAAACAATCCTATTCAAATGACTTGACCAAAAATGTCATGGCTTTGCAAAGCGTGATCAAGTCAAACGAATAAGAAAGCAAGGTTTCACTTGAAAGAAATGCTCGAATGTGGTGAGCAAAAGGATGTGACACATCAAAATATGGAGAGGGCAATTAATGTATATAATGGGTTTGGGGCGTAAAAGAGTTTTGTTGCCATCATATGAGGTGATATTTATTCAAGCAAATCTATACGGTCCTCTCGCTGTCGAGAGAATTCGTGTTTATTCAAAGCATAAAAATTCTACACTACTGGATTGATATCACCTATAGCAAAAGGCGGATCCAGTATCTTTGCCGGTGCAGGCAACTGCTCCAACTGCTCTTTCCGTGGCTCCGCCAGGCGCGTATGTCCATGGACTCCAACGAACTCCAGCAATGCATCCTCCAGCATTCCCACAAGGACTCCACCTGTACCCTGCAGAGAATAGGATGCATCAGTTCGCTGCAAAAAATTCACCCTCATAATAAAAGTATCCCAAAGAGGATCGTCGATAGAAATGTATGGAATAAATAATGGTGGACGATACTTCCCTGGAAATAATCCAATATCCTCACGTGCCGTGATAGCTGTCTCCACGGTGTCTTCTCTATGCTGCTCAGGTAAATCTAGATCATAGGTGTGGACCTCATCGAGATGCTCATCATCATCGTCAGACTCATCCCAGTGCACCTCTTGATCATATTCATATGCGTCCATGGGTGCTAACTCCTCGCTCTCCTCCTCATATACGTCCCATCGTACCTCTTGATCGGATGTACATGAATCCTGCAAAAGGCACGATGAATCATAAAAAACATCATACACTGGAGGGAAATCAAAGATAAAGGGCGAGGGAGTAAAGAGATCTCCCTGAAGGGGAGCCATAAGCTCTGTGGGGTAGTCCTCTGCGTCAGTGGGAGGATGAGGTGGCTGCGGAAGCTCTAATGGAGGAGGATAGTGCTCGGGATCCTCATGAATGGCTGTGTCCTCATCCCGATGCACGACCTCCTCGGTGATAAGCTCTGGCTCTGTGTGTAAGGCCTCCTCAAAAGCATGCTCTGGCTCGATAGTGTGCTCATTTGCCTTCTCATCAACTATCAATATAGGCTCTCCCTGGGATGGTGATGCTGGCTGCTCATGTGTGTCAGCTTGTGGGGATGTATCATGTGGAGGGGAATGCCCGCAAGAAATCCGAAAATATAGTCTATCCCCCTCAAGTCTGACATGGATGTCCTCCTCAATTGTTTCTGCAGCTGAAACACGGTTCATAACAAAATCTGCAAATCGTAGCTCAAATGCATCACCTGCCATAATGCTCTCTGAACCGGTGAACCTCACTGACTCCAAGAGACCCTCCAATAATCTCTGAAATGCGTCCTCCTCTGGCTGCGCATATGAGTCAGTTTCTGCTTCCTTCACTGCCTCTTCGTCCATCCACTCTTCATATGCAATAGATGTATCGTAGGAAGTGGGATCGACGACGGCACATTCTGGCTCTGGTAGTAAGTCTGGCGATGCTTCTTGCCCATAAAATGAAGAAGCAGAACTGATATCTTTGGAAATCCCTTCAACCTTAAGCATGAGCATATTCATTTCAAGTTTCCTCTTCACCCGTTCCAATAGAAGGTTACCCTTTTCAAGCCCGGCTTGCACTTCAACCTGGTGTGCATGTATCTCATCAAAAAAGATCCTTTGTCTCTCATCAAGCTCAGGCCAGTGCATCTCCTCAAAAAGGTATTCGCCCATCTGAGCACTCTGATCAAAATAGTATTCTCCCATCTGAGCACTCTGATCATAATAGTATTCTCCCATCTGAGCACTCTGATCAAAATAGTAATCTCCCATCTGAGCACTCTGATCAAAATAGTAATCTCCCATCTGAGCACTCTGATCAAAATAGTAATCTCCCGTCTGAGCATTCTGATCAAAATCTGTGGTCCACGTAGTATAATCCATAGCACCTGATCAACAAAGATAAATACCTGGAGAAAAGATATCAGTGGCACAAAAGAATATAGAAATGATAATAATGGTGGCAGGGGTGAAAATTTCCTTTTTATTTATTTATTTTTTTTCGTAGTCTAATCAACCTAATTGTGACAAATTGGCACCCAACGGAAACACCTCCCCGGCAACGGCGCCAAAAACTTGATCGCTCCGGGATGTGACCCCAAAGAACGATTGTAGTTTTACCGCAAGCGCACGGTCAAGTGGCGAGCGGGTATCGAACACGAGGAGGTGGTGTCGGCTCCAATCTATCCTAGGTTGGTTTGACTACGATGGTTTTATTGGTGGAGATGGCTATGGTATGATATAATGGAAATGGTGGTGGATGTCGGTGTCGATGATAAAGAAATCGGTCAAATATCGATTCAAATACAATATAATAAAAGAGGGAATTTGCCTTGCGGCGATCCTGTCACAATCGTCAGGCAAAGTATGGGGATATAAAACCAAATAAAGACGTCTAGGGCTAAGGAATTCCCACTACGGATTGTCATACATCATTGTGAATAGTGAATCTCAATATTACTAGACTTGCGTTGAGGTGAACTAGTCGTAACTGAATAGAGAACCAAGCTCACGCCGTCGCGCTATTGCCGGTCTATAGCGAACCTAGGATAGGGCCCAATCTCTTGCAAACCCTAGCCTAAGCCACTAGCATTAGGATCGACATCATCGTTCAATCGCCCCTCGGGCCCACTCTCGTGCAAACTCGGGTTACGATCTAGGTTGTGATAGTTCGTATTCGTCCAATCTCTTGCAAACGAATATGGGTATAGAATCACAATTAAAAATCCTAGCTTTGGCCCAATCTCTTGCAAACCAAATCTAGAGAAATTCAATTGTCAATCTAAATCGAATTTCTAGGGCTTCCCATCGATTGGAATCCAATCTCTTGCAAACCCCAAATCGATGGAAATCCCTAGCTATCCGTAATAAATCAATCACAACCTAACCTCCTAGCAATTCTAGCAATTTAGAAATTCATTCATCACAAATATGAAATTAGATCCATAGGGTTCATCCCCAAACCCTAGAACATCAAATCTACTCAAGCATAGCAACAACGATATAGGAATCAATAAAAACAATTGCTTGCATGTAAAAAGATAGCAAATCAAAGATTCAAATAATAAGAATAGAAATACTTAGCTTTGATGAAGAATTCCAATCCAAATACAAGCTTTTTGATCCAAGAGGGGGCCTAGGGCATGGCCTAACCTCTAAAAATAACCTCTAATAAAACATAATGGGGATCCCCTCTAATGGTGGCTACAAACCCCTTAAATACTCCCCCAAAACCCTAGCAAGAAACCCTAGAAAACCCCTCAAATTCGTGCCCAAAAACAGCCCAAACCGCAACTTAAAATCTGGGCCCAGGCCGCACTCGGCCGAGTGGAATATGTGACCCGGCCGAGTGACACTGACATGCAAATTCCAGCACTGCAGCATCAACTTGCAGAAATTCCCCAGATTTCATCCGACCTCCGATTTGCGCGTTCTTGGCGGCGTTGGAACCGTCATGAAGTCTAATATCCATAAAAAATATGAGAAAAATACTTTGATTGCTGGAATGTTAGCAGATTTCAAAAGAGTGAGAGGCTGTCTGAAAATCTGGGCGCTGCATGTCCTTGGCATCACTCGGTCGAGTGGCAAATGTCACTCGGCCGAGGGGCATTTGGTACTCGGGCGGACGGCTTTCGTCACTCGGCCGAGTCGGGCTTCTGGGGCAGACTGACGGATTACAGTAAGTTGGACATTTTGGCTTGCCGTCGTCTGGGTGCCACTCGGGCGGACGGAGTCTCCGCACTCGGCCGAGTCGGCGTGCGATGCTCGGCCGAGTGCACGCTGATACATCTCTGTTGCATGTCCGATCTGGCCGGCTGAGCGGGGTCTCAATGCTCGGCCGAGTGACTCCTTCACTCGGCCGAGTGGCATGCTGAAAATGCCCAATCTTCATCTTTTCGCTCCCCCGTCGCTCCTACGGCGTTCTTTCTTCTTCCACTCCTCTTCCATTGCAGAATAACCCTCAAAAGGGCCATGGTTGACTCTCCGGAGTGGGCGCAAATCCTCTTGATCTCACAATCGATCAAAATCGCTCCATATATCCTGAAATACGACAAAAACAAGAAATAGTGAAAAGTATCGCAATATTGTCGAATAATCGTGAAAAGCGTGATATGGGCGATCAAAACGGTATGCAAATATGCAGAAAAAAGGTGTAAAATATGGAGTGATCAAAATCCCCCAAGCTTACCTCTTACTCGTCCTCGAGGAAGATAAGTAAAAAGACGAACTCGGGAGATGAAAAATAAGGGAGATGAAATAAAAGAATACGAAGTGGAAGGGGTCGCTAGATTATACTCTCAGATCTCAAGCCATAAGCTACACATCACGATGACTTGGAAAATACGAATCACATGCTACAAGGATTTCATATCTTTCATAAACATGGTACTTGCAAGCTTTTAAGCACAATAAGAGGGACTCTCTAAATTCATACAATCAATTCATATCCACATCACGCATTTCATAGAATTTAATATACAAATGTTGGCGATGCACTTTTCAATCAAAAGTTATAAATGAAGCATATAAGATACACACCAAGCATGCAATAGAGAATAGAATAAGAGTCATGGCGTTCACATATTTATTTTAAATCATGAAAAATCTCCATATCTAATATATTTTGCAAAGTCTAAGCATTATCGAATATTCTCATTCATGCACGTCTCCACTCTAATGTCATACTCACTCATATGGTCAAATGAATTCACCCCCCCAAGCTTAGCTTGAGGCATCGCATCTAAAGGAATATGATAGTGGAAAATGGGATTTTTGCCTTGGTTTTCCCAAGTATTTTGTGGCTCCAATAATGAGATAGAGAAACAAATTTTTTTTCTTCTTCTTTTTTTTTCTTTTTGATCTTTTTTTTGTTTCTCACTTTTCTTTTTGGATTTTTGTAGGAGCTATTTGATTTGTATTTTTTTTTGGATTTTGGCTCCTTTTTGGCTTTTTGGACTTTTTGGAGCTAACTTTTTCTTTTGTGGGGATTTTTGGGAAATAGATGCGATATAAGTAGCTTTATGAGGTGAACTCAAGTGACATGTAGAGAATAAAAAGATATATGTGGAGAAAGAAACAATGTAGCACTCGGTTCACTCTAAGATGTGCACGAACGGTTCAATAAAATAATACTTCAACTAAGACTCATATGTAAGCATGGATATTCTCAATCATCTCAATAAAGAGTGAAGTCAAGCGGTAAAGCGCACAATCATATCAAGCATGCAACAGAAGGTGAATAAGACAATAAAACTGATGCTTCAGATATACTAATGATGCGTGAATCTTGGTGCATTTCCAACAAAAGCATACCAAACACTAATCCATACATTCAGTTTCAATTAATATCATGCATTCATGTAGAGGAATCATCAAAAGAAATAGATTTGCAAGCACATGTGAATAGCAAGACTATGGAATACTCTAAGTAGCATGGCAAGGAATAATAAGCATCGTGATGGTTGGTAAAGCAATAAGAGATATCATCATACAAAACTCATCTAGCGGAAAAAGAGAAAAGGAAAATAAAGAAATAAAAATAAAAGATGGGAAAGAAAAGAAAATCAAGCACACAATATGATGCATGAACACATATAAAAGGAAAATAAGATGGAAAAATCAAAAAGATGATGAAAAATTTTTAAAAACCCTAAAATAAAGTAAAAATGCAACTAATGCATCTAAATGGCATGGGAATGCACTCCCCCAAGCTTAAACTTCACATTGTCCTCAATGTGATCATAATGAAAGAATATGAGGAACAACGATAATAATAAGGGAGGTGAATGAAAAATGATGAAATGAATGACATGAAATCCTAATGCAACTACATGCACATGCAATGATGCATGAGAGCGCTTTCCCCCAAGCTTATACCAAACAATCCTATTCAAATGACTTGACCAAAAATGTCATGGCTTTGCAAAGCGTGATCAAGTCAAACGAATAAGAAAGCAAGGTTTCACTTGAAAGAAATGCTCGAATGTGGTGAGCAAAAGGATGTGACACATCAAAATATGGAGAGGGCAATTAATGTATATAATGGGTTTGGGGCGTAAAAGAGTTTTGTTGCCATCATATGAGGTGATATTTATTCAAGCAAATCTATACGGTCCTCTCGCTGTCGAGAGAATTCGTGTTTATTCAAAGCATAAAAATTCTACACTACTGGATTGATATCACCTATAGCAAAAGGCGGATCCAGTATCTTTGCCGGTGCAGGCAACTGCTCCAACTGCTCTTTCCGTGGCTCCGCCAGGCGCGTATGTCCATGGACTCCAACGAACTCCAGCAATGCATCCTCCAGCATTCCCACAAGGACTCCACCTGTACCCTGCAGAGAATAGGATGCATCAGTTCGCTGCAAAAAATTCACCCTCATAATAAAAGTATCCCAAAGAGGATCGTCGATAGAAATGTATGGAATAAATAATGGTGGACGATACTTCCCTGGAAATAATCCAATATCCTCACGTGCCGTGATAGCTGTCTCCACGGTGTCTTCTCTATGCTGCTCAGGTAAATCTAGATCATAGGTGTGGACCTCATCGAGATGCTCATCATCATCGTCAGACTCATCCCAGTGCACCTCTTGATCATATTCATATGCGTCCATGGGTGCTAACTCCTCGCTCTCCTCCTCATATACGTCCCATCGTACCTCTTGATCGGATGTACATGAATCCTGCAAAAGGCACGATGAATCATAAAAAACATCATACACTGGAGGGAAATCAAAGATAAAGGGCGAGGGAGTAAAGAGATCTCCCTGAAGGGGAGCCATAAGCTCTGTGGGGTAGTCCTCTGCGTCAGTGGGAGGATGAGGTGGCTGCGGAAGCTCTAATGGAGGAGGATAGTGCTCGGGATCCTCATGAATGGCTGTGTCCTCATCCCGATGCACGACCTCCTCGGTGATAAGCTCTGGCTCTGTGTGTAAGGCCTCCTCAAAAGCATGCTCTGGCTCGATAGTGTGCTCATTTGCCTTCTCATCAACTATCAATATAGGCTCTCCCTGGGATGGTGATGCTGGCTGCTCATGTGTGTCAGCTTGTGGGGATGTATCATGTGGAGGGGAATGCCCGCAAGAAATCCGAAAATATAGTCTATCCCCCTCAAGTCTGACATGGATGTCCTCCTCAATTGTTTCTGCAGCTGAAACACGGTTCATAACAAAATCTGCAAATCGTAGCTCAAATGCATCACCTGCCATAATGCTCTCTGAACCGGTGAACCTCACTGACTCCAAGAGACCCTCCAATAATCTCTGAAATGCGTCCTCCTCTGGCTGCGCATATGAGTCAGTTTCTGCTTCCTTCACTGCCTCTTCGTCCATCCACTCTTCATATGCAATAGATGTATCGTAGGAAGTGGGATCGACGACGGCACATTCTGGCTCTGGTAGTAAGTCTGGCGATGCTTCTTGCCCATAAAATGAAGAAGCAGAACTGATATCTTTGGAAATCCCTTCAACCTTAAGCATGAGCATATTCATTTCAAGTTTCCTCTTCACCCGTTCCAATAGAAGGTTACCCTTTTCAAGCCCGGCTTGCACTTCAACCTGGTGTGCATGTATCTCATCAAAAAAGATCCTTTGTCTCTCATCAAGCTCAGCCCAGTGCATCTCCTCAAAAAGGTATTCGCCCATCTGAGCACTCTGATCAAAATAGTATTCTCCCATCTGAGCACTCTGATCATAATAGTATTCTCCCATCTGAGCACTCTGATCAAAATAGTAATCTCCCATCTGAGCACTCTGATCAAAATAGTAATCTCCCATCTGAGCACTCTGATCAAAATAGTAATCTCCCGTCTGAGCATTCTGATCAAAATCTGTGGTCCACGTAGTATAATCCATAGCACCTGATCAACAAAGATAAATACCTGGAGAAAAGATATCAGTGGCACAAAAGAATATAGAAATGATAATAATGGTGGCAGGGGTGAAAATTTCCTTTTTATTTATTTATTTTTTTTCGTAGTCTAATCAACCTAATTGTGACAAATTGGCACCCAACGGAAACACCTCCCCGGCAACGGCGCCAAAAACTTGATCGCTCCGGGATGTGACCCCAAAGAACGATTGTAGTTTTACCGCAAGCGCACGGTCAAGTGGCGAGCGGGTATCGAACACGAGGAGGTGGTGTCGGCTCCAATCTATCCTAGGTTGGTTTGACTACGATGGTTTTATTGGTGGAGATGGCTATGGTATGATATAATGGAAATGGTGGTGGATGTCGGTGTCGATGATAAAGAAATCGGTCAAATATCGATTCAAATACAATATAATAAAAGAGGGAATTTGCCTTGCGGCGATCCTGTCACAATCGTCAGGCAAAGTATGGGGATATAAAACCAAATAAAGACGTCTAGGGCTAAGGAATTCCCACTACGGATTGTCATACATCATTGTGAATAGTGAATCTCAATATTACTAGACTTGCGTTGAGGTGAACTAGTCGTAACTGAATAGAGAACCAAGCTCACGCCGTCGCGCTATTGCCGGTCTATAGCGAACCTAGGATAGGGCCCAATCTCTTGCAAACCCTAGCCTAAGCCACTAGCATTAGGATCGACATCATCGTTCAATCGCCCCTCGGGCCCACTCTCGTGCAAACTCGGGTTACGATCTAGGTTGTGATAGTTCGTATTCGTCCAATCTCTTGCAAACGAATATGGGTATAGAATCACAATTAAAAATCCTAGCTTTGGCCCAATCTCTTGCAAACCAAATCTAGAGAAATTCAATTGTCAATCTAAATCGAATTTCTAGGGCTTCCCATCGATTGGAATCCAATCTCTTGCAAACCCCAAATCGATGGAAATCCCTAGCTATCCGTAATAAATCAATCACAACCTAACCTCCTAGCAATTCTAGCAATTTAGAAATTCATTCATCACAAATATGAAATTAGATCCATAGGGTTCATCCCCAAACCCTAGAACATCAAATCTACTCAAGCATAGCAACAACGATATAGGAATCAATAAAAACAATTGCTTGCATGTAAAAAGATAGCAAATCAAAGATTCAAATAATAAGAATAGAAATACTTAGCTTTGATGAAGAATTCCAATCCAAATACAAGCTTTTTGATCCAAGAGGGGGCCTAGGGCATGGCCTAACCTCTAAAAATAACCTCTAATAAAACATAATGAGGATCCCCTCTAATGGTGGCTACAAACCCCTTAAATACTCCCCCAAAACCCTAGCAAGAAACCCTAGAAAACCCCTCAAATTCGTGCCCAAAAACAGCCCAAACCGCAACTTAAAATCTGGGCCCAGGCCGCACTCGGCCGAGTGGAATATGTGACCCGGCCGAGTGACACTGACATGCAAATTCCAGCACTGCAGCATCAACTTGCAGAAATTCCCCAGATTTCATCCGACCTCCGATTTGCGCGTTCTTGGCGGCGTTGGAACCGTCATGAAGTCTACTATCCATAAAAAATATGAGAAAAATACTTTGATTGCTGGAATATTAGCAGATTTCAAAAGAGTGAGAGGCTGTCTGAAAATCTGGGCGCTGCATGTCCTTGGCATCACTCGGTCGAGTGGCAAATGTCACTCGGCCGAGGGGCATTTGGTACTCGGGCGGACGGCTTTCGTCACTCGGCCGAGTCGGGCTTCTGGGGCAGACTGACGGATTACAGTAAGTTGGACATTTTGGCTTGCCGTCGTCTGGGTGCCACTCGGGCGGACGGAGTCTCCGCACTCGGCCGAGTCGGCGTGCGATGCTCGGCCGAGTGCACGCTGATACATCTCTGTTGCATGTCCGATCTGGCCGGCCGAGCGGGGTCTCAATGCTCGGCCGAGTGACTCCTTCACTCGGCCGAGTGGCATGCTGAAAATGCCCAATCTTCATCTTTTCGCTCCCCCGTCGCTCCTACGGCGTTCTTTCTTCTTCCACTCCTCTTCCATTGCAGAATAACCCTCAAAAGGGCCATGGTTGACTCTCCGGAGTGGGCGCAAATCCTCTTGATCTCACAATCGATCAAAATCGCTCCATATATCCTGAAATACGACAAAAACAAGAAATAGTGAAAAGTATCGCAATATTGTCGAATAATCGTGAAAAGCGTGATATGGGCGATCAAAACGGTATGCAAATATGCAGAAAAAAGGTGTAAAATATGGAGTGATCAGGACGGTTTTCGGTTCCCACAGACGGCGCCAGATGTTTCAGAGTGTTTTCTCACTACAAAGCATTGACCGTGGATAACCCGGTCAACGTGGTCAAGGGGCCCGCTAGGGTCCCTCGGGCGAGTCAAGTTGGTGCTGTAGAGGCTCGAATCGGGTCTGCCGAAGACGTGGAGCGCGTCGACTGGGTCGTCTCGGGGTCCTCGGTCGTTGGTAGGACGAGGGGAAGCCTCGGCCTGGGTTGAGACGCTCGGCCTCGGTCGGTTGCGCTCGGCCTCGGCGGTCGGACGACGAGGGGGAGCCTCAATCGTCCAGCTGGTTGCGTGGTCGGCGAAGGGCGGAGGGGAAGCCTCGGCCCGTTGATTGGGTATCCTCCTGCGAAGACGAGAACACTCGTCAGGGGGGCCGGACCTTGGTTCCGGCCAAAACCCCTCTGATGCCTAAGTCAGACGATGATCTGAGTGAGGAGGCCCGGCGGAGACGGTACGACTCGAGAGGAGATCGATACGGCGTCTCACGGCGCGAGCGGGGGAGGAAGGAGATGAAATGGGGGAACTAGGTCGTTGATGGAGTACCTTAGGTTCTAGATACCTGAGATGCGGTCCCTTGTCCTGTCGTCCTCCTAGCCCCTTTATAGACTTCCGCCGTGATTGCCCCCGACCCACGTCGCTCGTCCGCCCCCAATCGTGCCCCCTCAATCCGCCCCCTGCCGCCGCTCCCTGCGTCACGCCAGCCTCTCCTCATAACTGCCATTAAGTGGTAGTGGGATCGAGGGAGCGGTTATCGCAGGAGTGGGTGAGTGACCCGTATGTTACCGGGGCCGGGTCGGATCTACATTCGGGGGAGTCCCCGATAGGGCCTTATCGAGTGGGCCTGAGTGCTCAGATGGGCTCTTGACCGGAGGTCGGGTTTTTGGACTCATGTCTTTCGGGCCCCGGCCAAATAGGCGTAACACCGGTCTTCTCTCGGTTCCTTGCTCGCGGGACGCTCGGTTCCTTGGTTCGGGACGGGCGTCTGTTGGCTTTGAAAGGGTGGACTTTGGGGGAGCCCGGTGCGGGTGTCGCCGCGGCGGTGCTCCTTCGTCCCTTGGCACGCGGGCGCACCATTTATGGTGTGGTGGTTTTGACATGGATTTAGATTCGTCTTCCCGCAGACGGCGCCCGATGTTTCGGGGTGTTTTCTCACCACTGATTGATAGGTTGGAGGTTCGGGGGTCGTCGCGGTCACGTGAGACGCGTGCGGCCTCCGGGGTCGATTTTCCGAGCGTTCGCTGGGGCGTAAACGCACGGGTCCGTGCGTCGATTTGCCGAAGGGTAGCTTCGGCAGAACGACGACTTTCTCGGGCGATCGGTCGGTCGGGCCTGTGGCTTGAGAGCGTTCGGACCCGAGCGATGGAGCGCCGAAGGGTGGCTTCGGCTGGTTGGCGACTCCTTGGATCTGCACTGACGAGAGAGCTCGTCAGGGGGGTCGGACCTTAGTTCCGACCAAGTCACATCCGATGCCTAAGTCAGCACTTGTCTAAAGGATGATCGGTGAGATCGAGTATGGTTCACGGAGAGACCAATACACGAGTACTCGGACCGAGCTATGTAGGAGAAATATATGGTGGAAGGAAAAGGTCTCGAGGGGTGGAGTACCTAAGATCTGAGTATTCAGGCTTCGATCCCTTGGTGTTTCGTCTTTTCGTCCACTTGTAGGAGTTTGCATGTCAACGCCTTATGGCGTCCCGTCATCTCGTCCTTCGCGCTCCTCCGCTTTGATGGTCACTTCAATGGTGATCAAGACAAGCATGATTTAGAGAGTGGTTTCCTCGAAGGGCGGGAGGCCAACGGTGTGGCGGTGCTGGGCCGCGATGCCCCGGCCCGCTCGTGGGGCCTTTAGGGCTTGAGCCTAGTTCAGCTTCTTGGTCGTGGGACTGGCCCGTCTTTCTTCGGCCCGGGTCGTATCATGTGAGTAAATCGGTCTCCGATTTATTGAAAAGCGGATTTTTTTTTCAACGACCGAGTTAAATCGGTTTCGGATTGTTCTAGGAAAAATCGGCGTCCGTGCGCTCACAACAACCATTAGACCGCGATTTCAAACGCGCCTCTCAAATAAGTCTCGATTCTTCTCCCTCTTTTCAAACCCCAACTCACATCAAGCTTCAGCTTTCCAATGGCACTCGACGCCCGCTTCTTCTCCTTCTCGTCCTCCTTCCTCCCCTCTCTCACGACCAAACAACCCAACCCAAGACTCTCAATCCTCAATTCAAAGGGAACCCATGTCCCCAAATCAATCCCTCGTCTCTCTGCATCTTCTACAGCGATCTCTGCTCTTGTCTCCGAGAGAGCCGAGCCCATCAAGCTCACTTATCTCGAGGTTCCATTTCTCTTTCCCCATCACCCCTTTCTGTTTCACTTTAGTTTTCTACCTAGATTTTGTTGACACCCGTCTCGTCGAACAGGGCAACAGCTGGCTATGGGATGTGAATGGGGTCAACATCCTCGTGGACCCAATTCTGGTGGGCAATCTCGATTTCGGCATTCCATGGCTCTATGATGCTGCTAAGAAAGTGCTGAAGAGTTTTCGGGTAATGTAATGTAATTTCTCTTTTTGTTTCTTTGGATTGTGATACATGATTGATTGCGTGTTTGTTGAGGCAGCTTGAGGATCTGCCGGAGCTCGATTGCTTGCTGATAACGCAGAGCCTCGATGATCATTGCCATTTGAAGACTCTGAAGCCACTCTCCAAAATGGTTCCTGAGCTGATGGTGATCTCCACACCAAATGCGGAGTCGAAATTGAACCCCCTTTTTAGGAATGTACGCTGCTTAGCTAACATTTTGCAATCTTGAATGAAGTTGTCTCAAGTTTCTCGTATTGATGTGTTAACGTTTAAAATTATTTCCTTTGATCCTCGTCGCATTCATTGTCACCGCATCACAACTTCAGAGATGTGATGATGATCAATAGAAATAATTTTATACTTTAACATGCCCCCGTGGGGGAGCGCTCTTTTTAAAGGTTGAAAGCCGGACTTTTTGATGGCGTTAAACACACACACACACACACATACACACACACACACTCACAAAACCATCTCACCATCTCATTTTATCATTTACACACACATGCTATATGTACATGTGGATGTGCACATGTATACATGTACACGTCCACAAAAGATGTGGTTTTTCATATTTTCTTTGAAAATTTTTAGGATTGTTTTACATAATCCAAAACCACAAAACCTCAAATATGGGTGAACCCTAGGGGTATTTGTCCATCGATCCACCCATTGTAAAAAGTTCAATTATTCTGAAACTGTGCAACTGTTAAATTAAGGGTTAAATGGTATCGAATTCACTTGATTTTTGGTGTGTTAATCATTTATGTGGTGTACAACAATCTTAAAATTTTTTCATAAAAATAATACGGGAAACCCCCTTTTTGAATGGGCGTGCACAGCTAACATACCTGTGCACGTGCACATGGTCATTTTCCTCTATATATATAGAAAGGCCTCCTACACACACATAGGGTAAAGTGTTCTTAGTGTGAGTCCTTAGATGAACTCTAAGGAGCCGCCCCCATTTCCCCCCATATCCCACATTGTTTTTCGAATTTTTTTCTTGGGATTGTTGTTCACCTCATGGATGATCAACATACCAAAAATTAATTCATTCCAATACTTTTAGAGCCCTCATTTACCGTTGCAACTTCATAGGTTTTTCAGCACGTTTTCAGACCGTTGAAGTTGCAATGGGTAGATGGGGGCTCTGAAAGTATTAGAATAACTTGATTTTTGGTATGTTGATCATCCATGATGTGAACAACCCTATGAAAAGTAAAATCTAAAAAAATATGGGATATGAGAGAAATGAGGGCGACTCCTTAGATTTCAGCTAAGGAGTCACCCTAGGAACACTTTACCCATATACATATATATATATACATACATATATATATATATATATATATATATATATATATATATATATATATATGAGGGAAATGTGCCTGAGGTTGAACTCAGGCAGCAATACCTGCGCACACCCCCGCTGTTCGGGGTTTGTAAGTATTTTTTTTGAATTTTTTTTGCAGTAGGTAGATATACTTGTTATGTAGCTCCCCACAAAATTTCAGGCCAATCCAACGCCGTTTGAGCCTCCGTTCATCGATTTCAAAAACGTTGCGCAAAATTGTCCAGAAATTCTGGACAGTTTTGCGCAACATTTTTGAAATCGATGAACGGAGGCTCAAACGGCGTTGGATTGGCCTGAAATTTTGTGGGGAGCTACATAACAAGTATATCTACCTACTGCAAAAAAATACTAAAAAAATAGTTAAAACACCCGAACATCGGGGGTGTGCGCATGTATTGCTGCCTGAGGTCAACCTTAGGTACATTTTTGGGTATATATATATTTTTTGGAGAATATGCTTGTACTATATTGATACGAGAAAAAAATGTACATGGCTGGAGGGAGGAGGAAGGATGATCGCAAGTCGGAGCGAGGCACAGACGCCATCACCCCACCATTAACAGCCACCTTCCGCTATCCCAGGAGCCAAGAGCAGAAAAGAATACAATATCCACAACCTAAGGGATCAACCCCCAATTTGAAGGGGGAGAATTCTCACCATCATGAAGCTCCCAGACCACCTGTCTCATGGCAACTCTAATATCCTCAGCAATATCCTCAAAGAGAGCCGTCTGTCTCTGATAATTACATTCAAAGATTCTCCTGTTACGCTCCCTCCAAATGTGCCAGGTCATAACAGCCAGTACGGTTTTGGCCAATCTACCCAAGTCGCCCTTTGCATGGAAGTGAGAGAGAATCAAACCCCCAATACCAGCTAATGAGGACGGTAGAGGAGCAGAGCACCCCATTTTTAGGAAACTCCTGCAGAGGAGGTAGTTAGAAAAGCTGCACTCAAAGAATATATGATCTATAGTTTCATGGATATTATCAGAACAAAGAATACAGTAAGGTGAAGTAGGCACTCCCCATTTCACGAGCTTATCACGGGTGAGCAGCTTCCCGTGAAAAGCTCGCAATAACGAAATAGCCATCTTGGGGATGTGCCCCTGGAACCAGACAACCTTGTAGAAGGGAAACAATGGCTTTATAGCTCTAGTCCCAGCCCAGATATCACGCAAGGAGGGGGACTTGGAGACCCAGGTCCAGCAGTCATCACCAACCGATAGCGTTATGTTTAGTATCAAGTGACGCACATCAGCAAGAGATCTGGAGTCAACCCAACCCATATCCGTCCAGTAATCCCTAACCATAAACCACTCTTCCCCAGCAGGGATCATATAAGCGTCATTAAGAGGACCACAAGGAAGCCAATTATCAAGCCAGAAAAGAGTAGAGGCACCATCTTTGACAATACGCTTGGTAAGTTTCTTAGTGAATTCACGACAGTGCAAAATGAATTTCCAAGAGCCAGATTGCATAGGATGTGCTTTAGCAAGAAAAAGGCCAGTGTTACCCAAATAGTGATTCCTCATGTAGGAAGCCCAGATTCCACCATGTGTAAGCATACGCCAAGAAAACTTGACACCATATGCATTGTTCAACTCAGCAAAACTTCTAAGCCCCACCCCTCCTTCTTGCTTAGGGGAACAAATATCATCCCAAGCCCAGAGGTGATTTTTCCCCCAAATAAATTTCCTACATATAGCTGTAAGAGTGCGCAGAACGGATTTGGGTATGCGAAAAGCCTACATCCAGAACACCACCATCCCATAGATAACAGTTTTAACTAATTCAATACGGCCAGCAATGGATAATAAAGACGATGACCACCCCTGCAACCTGCTTTTGCACCTGTCAATATAGGTATATATATACCTCTATTGACATGCGTGATTTGAACATGTATTGCTATGATATTATATTGAATTCATTGCCACTGCATTAAAAATCCAGAGTTGCAATGCGGATCAAGGGAAATAATTTTATATTTTAACACAATGCCACTAATTAAATTTCATGTTTCATATATGTTAAATGGTTGAACTACTTGTATAATGCACTGAATCGAGAGCAGATTACCTTTTATGCAGGTTACATATTTAGAACCTTCACAGAGCACTGAAGTGGAAGGCAAGAATCGTGCAAAGGTCATTGTCACAGCAACTGCAGGCCCTGTATTAGGGCCTCCTTGGCAGAGGCCGGAAAATGGGTAAACATATAAATTTTAAGTTGTAACTTGTATTGATGTTTTGTTCCTATGTTTGATATTCACTATTTATATGTAATGCCTTTCAATGCACATGAACTGATTCTTTAATGCATCAATCATCAATAGGTACATAATCACTTGCAAACAAAGTCAGTTAACTCTGTACTATGAACCACACTGTGTCTACAATCATTCCTTCCTGCAAAAATACCAGGCAGATGTAATCATTACACCAGTTATTAAGCAACTGTTGCCCGGATTCACTTTGGTTTCTGGACAAGAAGACGCAGTTAACCTGGCCAAGTTACTGCAAGCGAAGTATGCATACATATTTTTTGATGTGTAGATTATTTGATCTTGCTGTTACTTAAATTAACATTGTAATCATTTCGTTCTAGGTATGTAGTTCCAATGAAGAATGGCGACCTGGACAGCAAAGGAATACTTTCAAGTTTGGTTAATTCTGAGGGCACAATTGAGTCATTTAAGGTCAGTGACAATCCTGATTGACTTAGCAGCTGAATTTTGCATATACAAGTGAAACTATTGGGTAGTCATAAACTTTTGCTTCATCTGTTGCACATACTACTTTGATATTCCTCTTAATGGAGAGGAAAAGGATCTACTTAAGTATTGTAGCATTGAATGCCCGTATGTATAACTGGGGTATGCACCTATACCACAACTGAACTACATCCTATTATTTCAGATTCACTCTGTAGATGCAAATGCATCCATGATATGCAGCAAAATCATGCAAACTGTATGCACGGAAAAAAATGAATTGGCCAGGAAGAATGCATGATATATATATACATAGCATTACTCTTTCTCCTCCTGATTTGTAATAGCACCATAGAGAACTTCCCACCTGAGATTGCTCTAGCTCAAAGACACTTAATTATAGGGATTTTCCATACTTTGAAGAAAATACTTTCTAAGCCTATGTACAATTCTGGATGTGAAGTTTCCATTCTTTGAATAAGTCCATCTTTTCCGCTGGGTTAGTTCCAACTCCTGTCACATGTTATTCTTCTGTATCTCCAGTTGCATGAGCACCCATGATTAACCATGCTGTAGTCTATACCTATGAACCCACTTTACTTCTACCTTTCTAAACATTTTGATATCTAAGACGCACTGACTTTTTAATCTTTCGGCTCACTTTCATTTGTGGGCACGATCACCTTGATATTGAGCATGTATCTCCGTGATTGCATATGCACGTTTAATTCAGATAGTTCCGAACCCATGCGAATAGTTCTCTTGAAATTTGCTATATCCATAATAAGAGGTTACAATCAGTGCAAATCGATCCCAATTTCCACATATATTGCATGATTTACAGGATCTAAGGCCCTTCCTTCTGAGGTCATAGCATCTCTCTTCCTTCTGAAAGAGCTTATGAGCTGCTTCCTTAAAAAAACTCTTTCTTCTTGGCCTTTGGTTAGTAGTTGCATATCAATTTGTATCCAGCCATCACCTTTTAATTAACATGTAGTGTTGACACCCAGAGCACAGCTTATCTACCTACTACATATGATATTCCTAGCTGGTTTTGTATTCTTGATACAACCTTCCGGAAGTTTATCCCGATTCCTGAATTTGTGGTTACCGTTCCATTTTCAAGTATTGAGTTCATTGTACAAGTTTGCACTGCAAAGCTCTTTTGCTGGTGAAGGATTCAGGACAATGCGTTACTTTTATTTTTCTAACAATAATATTTACATATTGCTCCTCTTAGAACTCCTTGTAGTTGCTGCAATGCAGTACTCCTTTTCGGATATTGCTTAATGATAACTTATTCTTTCTTCTAACCTATCCAATCTACAATTTTGGAATATCGTCAAACATCTTCAGTAGTTGATGTTCCCTTGAGGTTCCATCATAATGTGATGCATCAGACTCAAATCCACCTTCTTCTATGACCCATCAGTCTGCTATGCATAATAGATTTTGTGTAGTTCTTTCCCCCCATACACATCTCTGGAACATTCTGTCTGTTTTAAAAAATCTTTGGATGAACATTTACAGGGTAAATATATTACTGATGAATGGACCAACCTAGATGCTATATCATTAATCATGGTTGTCTACACCACTCAAATGGAGCATTGGCTTGAAGCAAATCATCTCTAGCTATTGCAAGCACTGCAAAAGAAATAACTTTTATATTAATTTTCTTCAGCGATCTTACCTACATAGCTTGATTAAGATCTTCAACTTGCACGATGAATAAGGAGTTAATTGATATCGTTTTAGTAGCCTAGGGAAGATTGGACTATAGTTCTGGTAGACAGTTACCAAGATAACAGATAATGGTGTTATAAAACTTTTTATCAACTTATTGCATAGACTAGAATAATTTGTTGATTTATTGCAGAATACCACTGTGACTTCGGCCAGAAAACACTATTAAACTTGTTCTCATTATAGCTTCTAGCTTTGATTGAGTGAAGCAGCTCATGGGGGATGCAGGATTGTTGGCGATACTCTCTTGCGTTAGTGCCCTTTGTTTCCTAAGTAGATTATTGTCACAAAAATTACCTTTGATATACTAATAATGAGTCTAGATACTTTCAAGTAGATAAATTTTATGATGTAATATGTTAGAGGGTTTTATGTAAAAGGGTGAAAAAGGGATTTTGTGTAAAAATACCAATATTTGTACTAGAAATAATATATACCTAGGAGAGAACAAATGAACAAACTCTTCGTAGCATTTTCTCCAAATTGTCTCTTATTTTTTCATCGTATCATAGCCATAATCTTAGCGTAACCCTAACCAGCATAGCCTCAACCATAGCAGCTGAGTGACAAAATTGCTCATCGCCATCGAGCCAAAACCATAATCCAACTCCTAACCAAATTCGTAGCCACGGCCCTTTTCATCCATCATCACCAAAACCCTAACATCAAACTCGACAACCACATCGGTAGCCTCTTTGACCTTATCTGACGAAGATGAAGCCACTTCCGGCATCGACCGATGAAGATGAAACCCAAATGTATATATCTATTAAAGACATCGAAGTCACTCGGGTGATGACAAGGCTTCCACGAGCATCACCAACTTGATTTGACCACAACACGCTCTTTTTATCCCGACCAAACCATGATGGCTGCTGTCGCTTCTTCCCCGGATCTGGCCACGACTCGATCCGACTATATCCTCCGCAACCGTTACTTATTCTCCTTTGGCTAGTTCTCCTCTTCAACTTCTTATTCTGTTTATAGTGACTAGATCTGTAGCTTAAAAATGAAAAAAAGTAAAGAAGAAAGAGCAAAATATACAAAAAATTGTAGCCTTTCTTATTCATTTTGTTCTTTTGTATATAGCTAGGAGTTTATGAGGATGACGCTTGTGGGTGGTTGTTTGTATAAAGTTTTGATGTTTTGGCGTTTTAGGTTCTTTGGCGTTACTTATTGGTGGGCATATGGCAATTGGGTGTTTGGTTGTTTGGCGTTTGGTTAGTTTGACGTTTAACGATTTTATGTGTTTGTAAGTTTGACATTCTTTGGCGTTTGGATAGTTGTCATTTGAGAAGAGTAGGGAGTTGTTGAGATTGTGGATTCGAAGTCAGAGGGCAAGTCCAATTTGTTCAGTTGCCTAACGATGAATGGAGCAAGTATTAGATGTTTAAGGAGTTTTGAGAAGCTTAGTTACATTCATCTTCTATCACTACGATTTTATCCAGCTTAGTTAACCTAATTGCATGCACTTATACATCAAGTTCTTAGACTTAAGTGATAAATTTAAGATCTTCCAATCATATGACGAGGAGTTAGGTATATTATTATCTTTTTATATATCCACTTGTAGATAGATAGTGATAGTAGTGTGATACTAGCATGTAACTCTACATCCATTATTATGGGTATTAGATCGGTTAATGTTACTTCTTTTTTATATCTGAAGTCTAAGTTGTTCAGATGTCTAACGATGAATGGAGCAACTATCAGACATTTAAGAAGTTTTAAGAAGCTTAGGTGAATTCATACTTTATCACTGCAATTGTAACCAGTTGAGTTACCTAATTGCATGCACTTTCACATTAAGTTCGCAGACTTGGATGATAGATTTAGGAGTTTCTGATCATATGGCTAGTGAGTTAGCCTTATTATTATTATTATATATCAATATACTTGTAGACAACGATACTAGCAGGTGGCTCAACGTCCATTATTACCTGTATTAGCTCTGTTAATGTTACTTCTTCCTAATACTTGACATCTATTTTACAGCTGCCTAAAATGTGATTTAATTACTTTCTGTTAATTAGTTGATACGATCTTTGAACTGTTCTGTAACCTTTTTTCTGATCATCGTGTCTTTCAGAAGATTGAAATGCAGAGAATGATTGGCACATGGTATGAGATTGGAGGTTTTTATCACTTGGATGGATACATTAGATCATTGGCTCGTTCTGTAGTTACTTCCTCCCTTTTTATGTATTGCAAATTAGGTTATCAGGTCTTAAAAACTTAAGATAGTTGCATCCTAAGGTTCATAGTTTGTATATGTTAGAATGTAAGCCTTGTCAATTAGAAAAACACTACCCAGTTCTTACCAAACACGAGTTAATAAACGTGCTTAAAATCCTTTTGAGCTGGTCCTTTTAGATGTATAAGGATCTTATCGTGCTGAGTCTAGATTTAGATTAGGTATTTTGTCACATTTGTAGATGATTTTTTTCGTTTAACTTAGATCTGAAGTATTATTCGTTTTAAGAGTTTTTATGCTGAAATATACAATCAATTTGGTATTTATGTTAAAATCTTATGAAGCAATGATGCAAAACAGTATTTAAGTAATCAGTTTGTATCTTTTATGTCGGAATATAATTATTCATCAATCTTCATGTACGCACACAATCCTAACAAAATGGTATGGAAGAGCGTAAAAACATACATTATTAGAGGTTGCATGAACGTTTTTAAATGTAAATATTTCAAAAATTTTCTGAGCTTATGCTATTTTAACTGCATGTTATCTTACTAATTGTATGTCATTTACTGTGCTTAATATTGAAATTTCTTACGACTTATTTGTTGAAGCATGTTTATTTCCTTTATCACTGAAGGTATTCAGAAATGTTTGTTTCGTGCATATTTAAGTCAGCGATGATTCTAAACTTCATCCATATTCTTTAAAGTATGTGTTTTATGATAATCTCGTATACAGAAAGGATATAAATATTACTATCTTATGATCACACCATCTTTTGTGTCTGCTGATGTTAAATTTTTTATGTCCTGACTCCTAACCATACTTCATTAACAAATAAGACAGTAACCAATTATTAAACATTGACATTAATACGTTTTTATTTTATCTATTGACATCAAGAAAATCTGAGATTATGCGGGTTTACTAACAATAGAAATGATTAGAACTGAGCTTTTAGATACAATCTCAGCTCTAAGTGCTTCTGTCTCCTTGCTTCAAGACTCTATGCTATATCCCTATTTGGACACTTCTTTTAGAATCTGCAAGTGAATACGAGTTGGTTGTTGATTTAGATATCCTGATTGCTCATATAAAAGTCACTTGTTCTTGTACGGCTCATTCACTTTACAAACATGTGTCTGTTTGTCTCTCTCAACCCTATGTAACATTTCTCTCTTCCATTGATTCTCACCGGTTTCCTAAGTTTATTTTAGAATAATTTTCATATTTAGATTGTCGTGTCGTAATGGTAGATGAAATGAATATATCGAGCTTAATGAAACTTGAGATCTTGTACCGGCTTCACATGGTATGTAGGTGGTTGGTTGCAAATGGGTGTATATTGCGAGGTTGAATACTTATGTTTTTCTCGCTCGATTGAAGGTCAGGTTTGTTGCTAAAGATTGTCCATAGACATATGGTGTAACTATCGTGTGACTTTCTCTATAGTTACGAAGATAAACTCGGTACATTTATTGATCTATTTGGCTGCCACTCGTCACGGTCACTATATCAGTTGGATGTTAAAATTAAGTTTTTTAATGGTATTCTTATGAAGAAGTATACATAGAGCAACTGTTGGGCTTTGGTGCTCAGATGGAGTTTGGTAAGGTGTGCAAATTGAAGAAGTCGTTGTATGACATGCAGTTGTCATTGAATGCTTGGTGGGCACTTTGTAGATTCTATGTGATGATTTGACCACAAACAATTTTAAATGGATCACTCCATCTTCAATTGGACCCATCAAAAAAGCATTAGATCATCGGATGGTCACTCAAACACGAAACAGGTGATGAATAGTGTTTAATCAACAACAATAGACAATTACAGCTTAAGATAATTTTGTGAATATCAAAGATAATGTAACATAATAATATATACAATTGTCACACAGATAGAATCACAAACATATAATTCAACAATCACAAATACCAAAGAATATTTATTAGTTCGGTTTTCTGGACATACTCTAGAACCAAGCTTTCTTACTTGAGATTTTTCACTATCCTTCTTTCAAATACACAAGAATACGAACAACTTATAATTTTGACAAACTCGTTACCAAATTGTACATTAACCAATTTTTTAAATCAAAGAGATTATCTTAACACTTTAAGAGTATCAAAATAGAGAATTATCAAAAATTACAACTTATCCTAGAACTTGAGTGATCATGTATGTGAATCAATTGAATGGGTAAGAGCATTTTCTGTTCATAAGATTGTAGAACAGAAAATTTGTGTACTCTTGAGTTCTTTCTAAAGAGAGAATCAAAAGAATATGAAATATTATGTCTCCTCTGAAATGGGGGTTGCAACATTATATATTAAGGTGAATTACAATGTTCTAAACATTCAAAAAAATATAACGGTTGTAATTACTATTAATGTATAATGTTGAATGACTTACATATATAAATTGGCTTGACTAGTCGATTAATAGTTTTATTAGTCAACTAATCATTACTAACATAGAACAATCAAAGTCTCTATTAGTCGACTGAAGAACTGTTAATATACAATGACTGATAATCTGAAAGTAGCAGTTCTGTATTAGTCAACTATGATGACTGTTGGTAGACTAATAGTTCAAAGAACAAAAATGTTTATATCCGCATTAGTTGACTAAAGAAGCTGTTGATCGACTAATGGTTCAAAGAACTGAAAAGTAGTGTTCTGTATTAGTCGACTAGGATAAGTGGTTAGTCGACTAATTAACATGAATTTGCACATATATATTATTTGTTTTGTGTTAGTCAACTACTAGGAGTTGCTAGTTGACTAACAACGTAATTATCGTAGAATAGATTATGAACCAAGTAGAGTTGGTTCCAAACGATTGTAAGGATATTTCTAAGTTAAATCTCTTATAATTTGTGATGTGTGTGTATGTAATGAAGGCTACATACAGAAGATCTATACAAAGAAAAAAATACGTCAATGATACAAATATAAACCCAACTTTAAGGTAGTCAATTGATGTGCATGAAGTACACGTTCTTTGTTCTAGTACTTGCGTCCAAGTACTAGAGTCAAGTACTCGAGCCTAGTCACATCAACATATGCTTTACCCAATGCTGCATAAAATATATTAGCACAAATCATATGGTTTGATCATCATCAAAACTAATATTAGGGATATCCAATATCCAATATTCTTTTTCTTTTTTGATGGTGACTAACAAATTGATAAAACAAGTCAAACTTAAAAGTGTAAGTATGCTCCCAATGTAATAATACATATCATGACATGTCCCTTTTTGTCTTTACCAAAAAGGCAGTGACATCATAAAAGGATATAACCTGCACAAAAATAGTTGTATGCTATACCTTTTCTTTTCTTGGTACATGAAAAGATAACATGAGGTATATTGGCACCACTACTATATTGGGTCCACGAAATTAGGCATTAGGAACCTAAATCTAATTAGAATTTAGTTTCACATTTTTTAGTAAAAAAGTAACCATTTAAATGGTAAACTGTTTTAATGTATGAAGATATATATACATTTTGATCATACAAGTATACATCTTTATGAATCTATATAGAAACAGAATGATATTTATAATGCATTGAATTCATATTGTGAATAGATTGAGACTTAGCTTTATTTAATTGTCTTTTATTAGCATTTATTTTTTAAATTGATTAGACAATTTGCTATTTATGAATGTATAGTTTATTTTGGTTATTTTACAAGCGTATTCTTATGATATTATTTAGAATTAATTTTCTTTGCATATCTTAAACCATATCTATTATTTCATGCATAATGATAAGCTGATAGTTTATTTAAAATTTCTTTGATTTTATTGAATTTTGTGATATTCTTAGAAATTTCATCATATTTTAATTGTATTGATGAAATATTTTTTTTCATGTCCACAAAGTTGACCATTTAAATCATTACATTCCTTTTTAAGCAATATATTTTTATTTTTAATGATTTATTTTCTGACACCAATTTTTCATTCTTAGTAATCAATTCATCTAAATTTATAGATTTAGAAATAAAATCTTTATGTTTGATCACTAAGTTATCATTTTCATGTTTGAATGATTTATAACTAGTATTCAACTTTTTAGATCTGTTGTATAATTCATTAAAGCATTTAACAATTTTTATTATCAATATGATTATATACCTCACCTTTAAGTGTCATAAAGCACATACGTATGTTTTTTTTCTTGTTCTTCATCTGAAGAGGAGTTGCTATCATCTCATGTTGTCGCTAATACTTTGTGGAACTTGTTGAAATTGTTCATGTTTGAACAAGGGTTTGAGAACATGGTTTCGGGCATAGGAAATTTTTTAGATTTCTCATAGTTTTGCCCATTTTATCGCTTTTGTTTTGAGTTTTTGTTTCAGATTTATATGGATTTATAAGTATATATTTCTATAGAAATGCATTTGTAATAATTACTTTAGAATTTTAATGAACTTTATAAAATAATTTTTATAAATCAATAAAATTTTAGAGTTTTTATAATTTTAGAATTTTAATAAATATTTTATGTATATAATTCAAATAGGTTCATGAATTTAGAAACTCATTTTTTGTTGAATGAAATGATGTTTCTGTCGAAATGGCCGAAACTGGCGGCCGAAATCGGCCGAAACCGATTAAAACCAAATTGGTTCGGGTCGAAACTGACCGAAATCAAAACCACTTGGTTTTGGTCGAAATCGTGCGAAACAGAACAAAACCAATCGAGACCGAGTTATTAGCAACAGTCTTGTCGTGTCCTTCGAAACCGAAATCGGAACCAAGTGGTTTCTGTTGTAACCTCGTTACTTGGTTTGAATTATATGACTTCAACATCATGCAATTCTTCTTGATGTGACGACGCTTCTTGCAATTAAAATACAAATACAAGTTATTAGTGTTCTTCAATTTATTTGGATTATACTGGCTTTTCTTGAGAAATTTCCTGAATTTCTTCGTAAGGAGATCAATGTCATCGTCTTCTTCATCTAATTCTTCAATATTAGAAGATACGTTAAATCCAAGTACTTTGTTCTTTGGTATTTCATCTTGTCTCTGATCTTTGACTTGAACTTCGTAAGCTATCAAGGTACAAATTAGATCTTTCACGATGAGAGTTGATAGATCGTTTGCTTTCTCAATTACAATGGTCTTCTTATGTCATACCCTACTTCCCAAAATATCTTTAGAGCGAAACGCGAAGGTTCACAATGTGCTTAAACCAAAGGAAATAATTGAATTTATTTTTTCTCACTATTCACTTGATTAAATACGTCAAGGTTTTAGGTCTCGGTCTTGGTATCGCTCTTCCCAAAATTTAGGTTTCAGTATCAGTATCGCTCGTTTCGGTGTGTTTGGAAGCAAGTTTCGGTTTCGTTCGTTCGATAGTTTCGGCAGTTTTGTTTCGGGTATCGGTTTCGGAGATACTTTTAATATGTATTTTATACATATAAATGCGTACAAAATTTTTCTGGTATTTTTCCGATATTTTTTTGTATTTTTCTGTATTTCCCTGTATTATCCTGTATTTTTCATGCTATTTCCTGTATTTTCATGTATTTTTCATGTATTTTTCTTGTAAATTTCTGTATTTTTCTGTTTACATTTCTCATTTGCAATAACAATTAACTAATTAATTAATATAAAAGAACAATAATAAAAATTGATGAGCCATAAATATGACATCATAATACAAAAACTGAATTAAATACATTACACGATACAAAAATAAAGAAAATAATTACAAAAATACAAAAATACAAAAATCTCATTCGAAGTTATCATCCGGTTGTGGTGATGGTAGTATGGTGGCTAAGTCAGTATGATCGAATCTAATATAAAAAGATGTGACATTTAAATGCAGAGTCTTGAAATATTTCTTATATGTGATAATCTCACATTCCTTCAATTCAAAAGCCAAAATTTCAACGACACGCCTCCAAATACTAGTAATGCAATAAAAATGGCCAATATGATGCGTATAGACAATCGAATTCAGAAGCATGTATTCTATCGTTTGAATGGGGCATGCACGTGGATATATGCAGTGCTTATGATACTGGCTTTTAACCTGATTAATGGAGAAATCAACTCGGTTGACTTCTACATTAATCAGATTAAAGACCAGTATCATAAGCACTACATATGTCCATGTGCATGCCTCATATTAAATTACAGATTGCATGCTTCAGAATTCTATTGTCTATGCGCCTCATAATGGCCATTTTACGGCATTACTGAGGTACTCTGGTGACCTGCCGTTGTAATTCTTCTTTTGAATTAAAGGGAGGAGAGATATCCATATATAAGGAATATGCCAAGACCAGGTATTTAAATGTACCATCTTTTCTCGCCGGGCATGTCCTCGACTTGAAAAGGGAACCCGAACACTTTAATGCTGGGCCTGTAAGACGCCTTCACTTTGAAAAATCTCTGCACGTCCATCTTTCGGTGCTTCGAAACATGTCATCACATCGATGGTTAACTTGTACACTTGTAATCATGTAACGAGTTAACATGTAAAAAGTTGTAAGCAGTTATGAAATGTAGTTAAGTATGAAATACAACTATCGTCTATAAAATACCTTTAAAGATTTGCATATATTTTTTGTATTTTTTTCTGCATTTTTCTGCATTTTTCCGGTATTTTTCTATATATTTCCTTTATTTTCTGTTCACATTACTCATTTGTAACAACAATTACCTAATTAATTAATGTAAAATTCATGTATTTTTCTGTTCACATTATTCATTTGTAACAACAATTACCTAATTAATTAATATAAAAGAACAATAAAAATTGATGAGCCATAAATATGACTTCATAATACAAAAACTGAACAAAATACATCAAACTTCAAACGATACAAAAATGAAGAAAATATCAAAAAATACAATTCTCTCATTCGAAGTTATCATCATGCTGTGGTGCATAGTTGTATGTTGGATAGGAATATTGCATATGTTTCGGTCCTAAAATGATATCATTATGTTATCATATGCTGAGGGCCAGCTCGGCTCGACGAAAGGCGTGTCATGACTGCTGGACTGCTCAGTCACATTCGGACCGTAACTATATTGACTACCATAATCTACATAGACATCAGAAGGTCTGTACGGTGCAAAATAACCGTCATGACTGCCTGAGTATCCATTGGAATACGGTTTATGAATGTCAAGAGTATCATAACCTACATAATAATCAGAAGAACGTTGATACCCGTGATATTCAAATTGTTTACAGTAGGTATCGTCCCCTTGTTCTTCACTTTGGTGCTGCCTAACATGATCTTTATATCCATGCGAATGTGGTGTATCATGAGCATGGTCCCCACGTCTCTCAGTAGGACGAACGGATGCCGACGGACCACAACCTTTGTCTATATCACATTGATCATCAGGAGACGAATCATCATCGATATCGTGCCGATCTTGAGTGGCTGCCTTCTTTCGGTTGTACGTGATATGTGATGCGTCTATATTTTCCATACATTTATCACATCATTTCACGCCATTTAATCCCTCAAAACTCATTTTATAGCTCATTTGATCGTTAATCGTATTATATCACATTCAGAGCTTTATCTCATTTTTCAGGAGTTTTGAGGCGATTTGGAGCAAGATGCGATCATGGACACGTCCGAGCTAGCCGGAGCATCAATGCCACTTGGTCTACTTGGTGCTTGACGAGGTAGAGAAGCAAGTTTGAGGAGAAGAGGAAGAAGGATGGAGAATAAAGGGCAAAAGAATGCAAGTTTCAAAAGGGCTTCAACACGTCCAGACTGCTCGACCGAGTGGACTTGTCCACTCGGTCCGAGCAAAGCATGGCAAAAGAAGCAGCGCAGCTCCGAGCACAGAACATTCGCTCGGACTGAGTAGTTTAGCTACTTGGTCGAGCGAAAGCAAAAGAGAAGGATTTTGACACTTAGCCGATCTGAAGCATCTGAAGGTCACTCGACAGAGTAGCCTTGCTACTCGGCCGAGTTAATTAAGCGACAGAACGTCGATTTTTGAAGCTCTGCGACCCCATGCAGCTCGCTCAAGCAGACCAAGCCACTCGGCTCAGTCGAGCTAATCAAGCGGCAGCGCGACTTTTGAGCCAAAGCAATGACCCTCTCTGCTGCTCGACCGAGCAGACATGTTCACTTGACCGAGTGCATAGGTGGCTCGGTCGAGTAAGGAAAAACAGCCCAGATTTCAGGACAGTCTCACTCTTTTGAGATCTGCTATCATTCCAGTTGGCAAAGAATTTTTCTCATATTTTTCATGGATAGTAGATTTCATGACGGTTCCAACGCCGCCAAGAACACGCCAAACGGAGGTCGGATGAAATCTGTGGAATTTTTACAAGATGACGCTGCAGTGCTGGAATCTGCCACTCGACTGAGTGGAAATTCCACTTGGTCCGAGTCAGGCCCACCACTTAGGCGGCCAGAAACAAATTTGGGCCGAATTCCAAAGGGTTTTTGCTGCGTTTTTCTAGTGTTTGAGGGGACTATAGATAGAGGTTGTAGCCGTCATTGTGAGGATGATCCTATCTTATTCTTGGGAACTTTGTAGAGACTTTCTTTAGAGGCTAGGCAATGCCTTAGGCCCACTCCCTTGTATTAATCTAAGTATTTTGTTCTTTGAATCTATTTTGATGTTTTCTATGATGATAGCATGTTCTTTATTGTTTTTATATCTATTGCTATGCTTGAGTAGTTTTATTGCTAGGGCTAGGTTGAATCCTATTGCTAGGGCATCATATTCGATGGGGATGGTGATCCAAGATATTGGCACCAAACCCATCTAGATTTTGGGGTTTTTTGAATGTTGGAACTTAGCCTAGGGAAGGAATTCGATCACAATCGGATCTAGGAATTGACAACCCTAGAGCCCTCGAATTAATAACTCTTGGTGGTCGATGAACTCACCCTAGGATAAATCCAACAATTAAGGGTATTCCGTAGCGTAAAAGATGATTTATGATGGTGGCATCGATGCAATCCAAGATATTGGTGCCGCTACAACGTAGCTAGAGATTGAGGAAGCCGTAGAGTTATGTTGTGATTTGTTATCATCGGCAGTGACATGAATTCGATAGATGCGGTGATCCACGATAGTGGCAATCGTCCTGAAAAGTCCCCTCACGTTCGAATAGGGTTGCAACGTCGTCAATCTAGGTGCGGTGATCTACGATAGTGGCACCGAAGTAAAGAGCCAACACAACATATTATCGACTCGTAGGATGAAGCAATGTCTAGATATGTATGAGCTTCATTCCGTGCCCGAAACAGTAGTGAGGATACCGAAACCCTAGTGATATTTCTCTCATTTGTTTTCTATTTGTTTTATTTCTTTCTTTCTTTGTGTGGAGTCAGTTTTCTACATCGAGTGACACAAACGTTCGCATCCATCACCATTACGACACTTCAAAATCCACATCCACCAATAAAACTCGCAAGTCTAACTCAACCTAGGAGTAGATAAGTAGTGTGTCACCGCCTCCCCGTGTTCGATACCCGCTCGTTGCTGTACCGTGCGTTTGCGGTAAAACGACATCGTCCGGGTTTAATTCCGGGTCGATCAAGTTTTTGGCGCCGTTGCCAGCGTGGCGGACCGTCATATTATCTATTTATCATAATTAGGCTGATTAGACTGCGTAAAAATGGAAATTAAAAGAGAAATTTTTTCCCACCACCCGCTTTATCATTATTTCTATCTTTTTGTACACCTGATATTTTTTCTAGGTTGTTTGTTTTTTTGACTATTCAGGTACAATGGAGCAATTTTGGGATTATTCAGGCAATGATTATTCGACATAGTATGAGGCTCTAATGGAAGAATATGGAGATTACCTACATGACCCATACTATCAGATGGAGGGATATGATCACTATGCAGAATGTTATGCTTATTGCAAGTCTTGCAATATGGAGGGACACATGCTTTACGATAGCCGCCCTCTTGAATCATGACCATCCCATCAATTTGGCGATCACACAGATGGAGTTTCAACGGAAGGAATCCTTCGCTGAGTTGAATGCGACACTTAATCGAGATCAACAAAATATCGATGATATCAGCAGGACTCTTCTATCTCATGAGCCCGTGGGAGAGACCGAGGACATTGATGCCTCCACCTCTGAGGAGACAACAGTACTAGATACTGAAAGAACTGCGATGAGACACTTGGGAGGTGTCACTGTAGAGCCGGGTTGCGCCGTCATCGCTTCACCACCCACCGATACATCTAGTTCATACGATGAGTGGATGGACGGAGAAGATTCGGAGGGAGAAGACATTGAGGTTATCTACCTCGAGCGGGATGACAGATATGACGCATCCAAGGGCGACACATCTACTTCCATACTTGGAGAGCCCAAGGATATTTTAGCATTCCGCTGGTCCCCCTACCTGACACTTGAGTCCACATGACCACCTGCACTTACTACTGAGAAGGCTAAGCTAAGCCAAGCCATCGGGTGCCTCGTGTTCTAGGACGGAAACGAAGGAGGCATAAAAAGGAGAAGATGAAGTTTACATTGCCTTCTATACCTGAGGAACCAGAGGAGGATGCCGAGGCAGTGCGTTGTGAGGATATGGATGCTGTCACCTCTGACGAGACAGTGACGCCTAGCACGATT
This sequence comes from Scilla litardierei, assembly GCA_030789695.1. Lineage (NCBI taxonomy): Eukaryota > Viridiplantae > Streptophyta > Magnoliopsida > Asparagales > Asparagaceae > Scilla > Scilla litardierei. Next base: position 156,722,990 of record CM061141.1, read on the forward strand.
GCAGTTACGTCTGATGAGACAAGTGAGACGAGACACTCGGGGAGTATCGCTGCAGAGCCGGAGGTTACTGTTCAGGAGGAGGCCACAGAGAAGATTGCACCGCATTTGCCTTCCATCACCATGGCTGAGCATCCATTAGAGGACCATCCTTCAGAGCTCATTGCTCCCATTAAGGTAGAATCTTTCACCCACTCTTTTCCTTTATTCGAATCAACCCCTATTTATGATAATTATTGTGATTCGGATACTGATGACATGTCACATCTTTTGCAGGATACGTTCGCACACGAGAAGGAAGTAATTTGGGACGTATACCCTGAAGAGCAGGGTGTATTATGGGACGTGTCTGACGAGGTGAGTGAGGAGCCACCTACCATGGACGCTATTGAATATGATCAGGAGATGCGCTGGGATGAGTTTAACGATAATGCGGAGTCGCCTGATGAGACCCACGCTTATATGCCAGAGATACCTGAAAAACATGAGACGAACGACGAGGAGTTGTCTGTTGTGGTGCATGATAGTAGAGATCTATTTGCAGGGAAGTGTTGTCAACCATCTTTAATTTTAAATATTTTTATTGATGACCATCTTTGGGATACATTTATTTTGGGGAAGAATTATCCACATTAGATTGATGCGGCTTATCTCTTGCAGGGTACATGTGGAGTCCTGGGAGAGATGCTGGGAACCGCATTGCTGGAATCTGATGGAGTTCGTGGATACATGCATCTGACAGAGCCACTGAAGGCGCAATTGTAGCAGTTGCCTGAACCAACAAAGATACTGGATCCGTCTTTTGCTACAGATGGTATCAATCTAGTAGAGTAACCGTAATGTAATTTTTTACTGCTTTCAATAATCTCGAATCCTCTCGACAGCGAGAGGACCATATATGTTTATTGCTTTCTTAGTTAGATATCTTGAATAAAAACAACTTCATATGCCGGCAACAAAAATCTTTTACAACCCAAACCCATTATATGATTTGATTGCCATCTTCACATTTTGAGATGTCTCACCATTTTGCTCACCCACCATCGAGTATTTCTTTCAAGTGAAATCTTACTTTCTTATTCGTTTGACTTGATCTCGCTTAGCGAAGCCGTGACATTTTTGATCGAGTCATTTGAATAGGATTGTTTGATATAAGCTTGGGTGGAAGGTGCTCTCATGCATCATTGCACGTGCATGTAGTTGCATTAGGATTTCATGTCATTCATATCATCATTTTCCATTCACTCCCTCATATTTATCATTGTTCCTCATATTTTTCCATTATGATCACATTGATGACAATGTATAGTTTAAGCTTGGTGGAGTGCATTTCCATGCCATTTAGTCGTGTAAGTTGCATTTTTATCTTATTTTTAGGATTTTCAATTTTTCAAAAATTTTGCATAATTTTTCGATTTTTCATCTTATTTTCCTTTTATGTGTGTTCATGCATCATACTGTGTGCTTGTTTTTCTTTTCTTTCTATTCTTTTATTTTTATTTCTCTATTTTCTTTTCTTTTCTTTTGCTAGGTGAATTCTCTGTGATGTTATATCTTATGCTTTCACCACTTTCATAACGCCTATTTTTCATGCCACGCTACTTAGAGAATTTCATAATCTTAATCTTTATAAGTACTTGAAAATATTCTTTTGATGATCTTTCTAGTGCAAATGCATGAAGCTTATTGAAACTGAATGTGTAAAGTAGTATTTAGTATGCTTTTATTGGATGCATACCAAGGTTCATGCATCACTAGCATAACTGAAGCCATGCTATTATCTTTTATTCAAAATTCTTGTTGCATGCTTGATTTGAAAAATTTGATTGCTTGACGACACTGCTGGTTGATAGGATTAGGAATACCCATGCTTATGAATGAGTTTAGTTGATGTATTATCCTTCTGAACCGTTTGTGCACACTTTTGAATGAACCGAGTGTTATATCTATTCATTCTCCACAAATATCTTACATTCTCTACATGTCACTTGATTTTCTTCCCCAAGGCTATTTTATCGCATCCATTTCCAAAATCTCATACAATTGCAAAGCTTGCTCCAAAAAGATCAAAAAGCCAAAGAGGAGCCAAAAATCAAAGATTTAATTCCTATTGCTCCTACAAAAAGCCAAAAAGAAACAAAGTTTCAAAAATTCAAAGAAAAGCTCAAATTTCATCTCTTGGAGCCAATACATATACTTTTTGGGAAAACCAAAACAATAATTCCTATTCCACCAAGAATTCTTTGGATGTGATGCATCAATTCAAGCTTGGGGGGAAAAATCTTTTGACCAAACGAGTGAGCATGCCATTAGAGTGGAGCTGTGCACGAACGAGAAAGTTTGATAATCCTGAAACTTAACGAGATAATTGAGTTACATGGATTTCCTATGATTTGATATGAGTACGTGTATGTCTTGATTCTTATTCCATTCTATACTGCATGCCCTGTATGAAACTTCTACGCTTCAGTTATAGCTTTTGATTGAAAAGTGTATAGCCAATGTTATGTATATTCGATGCTATGAAACATATGATGTGGATATAGGCCAAATGTATGAACTCTAGAGAGATCCTTTTTATTCAATCTTAAGCTCTCAAGTACTTCATTTATATAAGATATGAAATCTCTGTGGTAGCATGTAAGTTATTTTCAGAATTGTTGTGATTTGCGGTGAATAACTTGAGATCTGAGAGAATAATCTAGCGACCCTCTCTTCTTTGCATTCCTTTTCATTTTATTATTTGCACGTCCCGGTGAACTTACTATTCGTCTTCATCGATGACGAGTAAGAGATAAGCTTGTGGGATTTTGATGTGTCCATATTTTTCATACATTTATCGCATCATTTCACACCATTTTAATCCCTTAAAACACATTTTTATAGCTCATTTGATCGTTTATCGTATTATATCACTTTCGGATCTTTATTCTCATTTTCAGGAGTTTTGAGGCGATTTGGAGCAAGATGTGGTCATGGACACATCGGAGATAGCCGGAGTATCAATGACATAATCTACTTGGTGCTTGATGAGGTAGAAAAGCAAGTTTGAAGAGAAAAGGAAGAATGATGGAGAATAAAGGGCAAAAGAATGCAAGTTTCAAAAGGGCTTCAACACTTCCAGACTGCTCGACCGAGTGGACTTGTCCACTCGGTCCGAGCAAAGCATGGCAAAAGAAGCAGCGCATCTCCGAGCACAGAACAGCCGCCCGGACCGAGTAGTTTAGCTACTCGGTCGAGCGAAAGCAAAAGAGAAAAGGATTTTGACACTTAGCCAATCTGAAGCATCTGAAGGTCACTCGACCGAGTAGCCTTGTTACTCGGCCGAGTTAATTAAACGATAGAACGGCGATTTTTGAAGCTTTGCGACCTCGTACAGCTCGCCGAGCAGATCAAGCCACTTGAACGAGTAGCTTCCATATTCGGTCGAGTTAATCAAGCGACAGAGCGACTTTTGAGCCAAAGCAATGACCCCCTGCGGCTCGACCAAGCGGACATGTTCACTCGACCAAGTGCATAGGTGACTCGGTCGAGCAAGGAAAAACAGCCCAGATTTCAGGACAGCCTCTCTCTTTTGAGATCTGCTATCATTCCAATTGGCAAAGTATTTTTCTCATATTTTTCATGGATAGTAGACTTCATGACGGTTTCAACGCCGCCAAGAACATACCAAACGGAGGTCGGATGAAATCTGTGGAATTTTTACAAGATGGCGCTGTAGTGCTGGAATTTGCCACTTGGCCGAGTGGAAATTCCACTCGATCCAAGTCAACTCGAGCCCACCACTTAAGTTGTGGCCAGAAACAGATTTGGGCCGAATTCCAAAGGGGTTTTTAGGGTTTGATGTGACTATATATAGAGGTTGTAGCCGTCATTGTGAGGAGGCCCCTATCTTATTCTTGGGAGCTTTGTAGAGATTTTCTTTGGAGGCTAGGCCATGCCTTAGGCCCCCTTCCTTGTATCAAGTTGTTCTTTGAATCTATTTTGATGTTTTCTATGATGCTAGCAATGTTCTTTATTGTTTTCATATCTATTGCTATGCTTGAGTAGTTTTATTGCTAGGACTATGTTGAATCCTATTGCTAGGGCATCATATTCGATGGGTATGGTGATCCAAGATATTGGCACCAACCACATCTAGATTTTGGGGTTTTTTGAATGTTGGAACTTAGCCTATAGAAGGAATTCGATCACAATCGGATCTAGGAATTGACAACCCTAGAACCCTCGAATTGACAACTCTTGGTGGTCGATGAACTCACCCTAGGATAAACTCAACAATCAAGGGTATTCCGTAGTGTAAACGATGATCCACGATGGTGGCATCGATGCTATCCAAGATATTGGCGTCGCTACAATGTAGCTAGAGATTGAGGAAGCCGTAGAGTTATGTTGTGGTTTGCTATCATCGGGAGTGACGGGAATTGTAGAGTTATGTTGTGGTTTGCTATCATCGGGAATGACGAGAATTCGATAAATGCAGTGATCGACGATAGTGGCACTCGTCCTGGGAAGTCCCCTTACGTCCGAATAGGTTTGTAACATCGTCAATCTAGGTGCGGTGATACATGATAGTGTCACCAATCTTAGTCGTTTGTTACACCCATATATTGCTTACTAGGTGATCCACGATGGTGGCACCGAAGTAAAGATTCTGCACAATATATTATCGACTCGTCGGAAGAATCAATGTTTAGATATGTATGAGCTTCATTCCGTACCCGAAGCAGTAGTGAGGATATCGAAACCCTAGTGATATTTCTTTCATTTGTTTTCTATTTGTTTTATTTATTTATTTCTTTGTATGTAGTCAGTTTGCAACATCGAGTGACAGGACGTTCGCATCCATCACCATTACGACACTCCATAATCCACATCCACCAATAAAACTCGCAAGTCTAACTCAACATAGGAGTAGATAGGTAGCGTGGCACCGCCTCCCTCTGGTCGATACCCGCTTGCGGCTGTACCGTGCGCTTGCGGTAAAACGACATTGTCCGGGGTTTAATTCCGGGCCAATCAATATGTGCTGGGGCATGACTTGGTCGCGGCTGATTTCTTTTTGTATGTTCTGCTTCTGCAAGCACCTCGTCTAACCAAGGATTTTCTCTGTCATCGAGCATCCTGTCTTCTGTCTCCCTGGTCCATTTATGCAATGGACCATCGTCATGGAAAATTTGATCCAATTCGATTAGTTGGTGGTCATCTCGCTACTTCTCACATGTCTTTGTCTCAGTCTCATATTATAATGTAGATAGACCAGCTTTTTATGATGATCCATTGTTAGCATGTTTCTGGTCTTAGTGTGAATGAGTGAGAATGTGGTCCAGTTTCGTTCACAGTTGGAAGAAGAGACCGTTTGGCTCAAAACATGCACAGTTAAGCGTGTAAGAGTTGAAGCTTGCTCTATCCCAACGCTTAACCACCTTTGAGCTAAAAAAGTTCCATTGGTCAGAAAATATGGATCGTTTATGAGGAACATATAGAAATCTAAGATGCTTATAGATACCTGGAGTGACCTTTGTTATCGGCATTTCTGCCTTGCTGGAGCTGAATAACCAACTCTCATCTTATAGGCCTTCAGCTACAATTATCAATCATAATTTTAGAATGTGAACTACTTCATCGAATCATATATCGAAATAAAAATATACGAATTTCATTTACCTTTGTCTATGTCAATTTGATTCGAGATGTCTGGTTTCAGCCTCTCGATCACACATTTGAGTCCAACCAGCACCTCTGTGTCGTTTGATGCATTGGAGGAGTACTGGAAACGAGGATTTAGAAAATAGTATGCGGCATGAATATGTTGATTTTGCTGCTTATCTCATCTTTTGTCGATCATGTCCCACCATTTTCTGTATCCTCTACTAACATTCTTCCGAACTTCTTTTACACGGTACATGGCCTCGTAGAGATGAACCATCTCAGCCTTATCATCGCTATCGACCATTCGGAGAACCTTCACCAGTGGCTCAAATACGGCGATAACATTAGAGATATCTTGCCAGAATTCATCGCTGTGAATCAGATCATACACGTTTTAAATGGTCATATCGTTTGGTTTAAGCATTGGAATGTTTTCGGACCATATCCTTGAGGTGTTGATTCTCCGTAGGTCTCCTCGATGCACGTACAGAGAGTCCAAAGCAATAAAGTGGGTCTCAAATCGTGTGATCGCATGACTGATCAACTCTTTTACACCCGTCTCTCTTTTCATCAAGCTGAGCACACACATCCTTTGTTGTATATAAATCTTGCTACCATCTGACTTTGTGCGACAATATTTTTGACTACTTCTTTTGCCATATTAGAAAATATCAAGTCAATAAATGTGCCGCACACGGGGTCCAATACAGATGTTATCTCTTTCGCATCAGTATCTGCACAGCTGACTTGTAGTTTGTCCCATTGTCGGTAACTACTTGGACAACTCTATGCTTCCCAATTATTTCTGCATATTTGTTCATAAGATCAAATATGTATGGACCATTCTGGAATTGGTCGGTTACATCCACAGAGTTTAGGAACATTGTTCCGTGGGTCGAATGCACGGAAATTAATAATATTCCTTCTGTTTTGTGTTATCCAATCATCACACATCAGTGTGCAACCATACTCATCCCACTGACTACGAAAAGTGTCTACATACCTTTTGATCTCTTCATACTCCATGTCCAAATATGTGTGTGACAGCTCCCAATCAATGTGTGGAGCAATGTCACGTCCCACCTCTGTAATAGCATCCACCATGTGCTTGTAATATGGGCTATTGGTCGCATTGTATGGGATGTGGTTGAAGTAGAAAAATTTGGCTATAGCTCGGCCGATAAAGGACTTGGCATTTTTAATGAAGGAATTCTTTATGGTTGACAGAGATGTACACTTCTTCATCAGAGAAAAGGGTTGGCTCTGGGTCTAAGAACACGGGTTGGTCTACCGGTTGGCTTAACATCGCGAGCAGAACCACACGCGAACATACTGGCCATTAGTCCGACACGACTATCTGATCTGGCTACTCTAGAGGCCCCAGACCCAGACGATACTGCTCCCATCCTTCTGCCCTCACACGTCTAATCTCTTCTTCGGCAAGTTCTTGCCTACTTGCTCTAAGGGCTATTCTAAGGTCTCTCGCCTCCTCGGTGTCATCCTCATACTCATCTGAGTTATTTGATATTTCCTCAGTAGTCCTTGCCTTTATCTCCTCCCCGATCCCCTTCTTATCAAATCTGGCATGTACCCATTCTTTCTTCTTCTCAAATACGTGTGCTTTCATCTCCGCACACACTTCTTTCGGTACCTCGGGGCATGTCAGCACATCCTCGGTAATCCATGCCAAGTGATCCTTAAGGCGAGACATGCCTCTATGCATTTCTTTACGGCAATAGTTGTACCATATATGTCTATGGTTATTTTCGATCATTGTATAATGAGACCACCCAATATCCACCGCTTCTCCTTTGGAGTTCTTCGAGACATTTTGTAACGGCCGGTATTTTCAGGCGTGTTTTCGATTGTGCGTACCGGTATTTTCTTCTGTCATCCAGTTAACTTTTGTCCGTATGTGTCGACGCGAGCGCGTCACTGTTTTCGTTTTACCGTGTCGTCATTATTTGCCATCAAGTTTTAACTAAAATAATTTAACTTAATTATTCTGCTAATTACAATTTACTAATTACAAAATCTTAATTACTTTAATTAATTTCACTAATCACGTTTTCATTTTTAATGATGACTAATTAAATCTACTTAATTACGTATTTACCTTAACCATACATAAACGACAACACACACGTTGCTAATCAAATCTTCTGAAATCAAAGTTGGCTTTCTCTTTGTTTTCGTTTGAGCAAAGCAGTACGTCTCTACAACCCTTAGTCTAAAGATTGCATTAAACACCCGTCCCAATCAAATTAATACTGCTTTGACAAATGTTAAGGGTGTGTCTCCCTGCTCATCTTCTTAAGACGAACGTTCTCTTCCCTGATGAACGAACCTGCAAACCATTTCCCAAATTCACCATCAGTGTCTCCCTACAATCTGTTTTTCATTAACCCAAATTTCCATCAACAAATCAGCCCAAATAATCAAACAAAACATCAGAGCCCAAATCCTCCCCAATTTCATCAAAACCAGAATCAAACAAAAACCCATATCAATCCCCAAACAATTTCAGAACCCAAATCAAAACAAACTTCAGATCTACACAAAAATCAACAAACCCTCAACTGATCTTCCTCCTCTATCCCGATCAGCCCTCTCATTGCGCGCACCACCCTACGCCGTGGACCGTCGCCGGAGCACCACCCACGCGCCGCCAGGGGAGATGCTGCGCCGCCCGCCGTTGGCCGGAGAAGCGCGCGCCGCCGCCCTAACGCCGTGAACCGTCGCCCGTGCGCTGGTAACCGCCGCTGGCCGGAGCAGCGCCTGACCGCCGGAGCGCCACCATCCCGTGCGTGACCCCCTCCCGCTGTCGCAAGGTGAAAGCCCCTCTTCCCTTCGGCTTTCTTTTGCGTGAGATACCCTGCTTGCAAGTTGAAATAAAAAAATATATATAAAGAAATGAAACAAAGAGAGAGGACGAAATGATAATGGACAGAAGGAGATAGTGAGACATAGGGTAAGAGAGATAAGTGCCTAGCTACTAAAGAGATAAAGAGAGAGTTAATTAATAAGAAGAGAAAAGTTGACAGCCTTTAATTAAGAATAAGAGAAGAAAGAGAGAGAATGGAAGGGGGGGGGGTTTGTATTAAAATAATGTGGGAGTAGGTATAAGTGGGTGGGGGTATTAATTGGGATGTTAAACATACCATTAGCTTAAGTTAAGATTAGAATAAATAGGTTGATAATGATAAGTTTATAGGTTAATTTGTTAGTATCAATTAATTTCAGAATGTTAGTTGTAAACTTTGTTAGGATAATAATAATGGTATAAAATGAGGCGTATCATGTTAGTGTAACACTATATAAACATCACCCTAGCCAACGAACCCAGTAAAATTAGACGAACCCACTTTAAGGATTAACCCGATATTTTGATTATCTCGCAATATATCTAATTCGGTGAATTGTTTAACCCCCGGAAGTACCAACACGTAGCACCCGTCCAGACGAACCCACGACAACCGATACCACCGGAACCAGGCAAGTGATACTTGCCAATAAATGTTTTAGGCCACGTTTTTAGGCCAATTTGTTTGTTAGCGTAAAAAAGACTAGACAGTGAAATGATAGCTGCCTAGACGCCCTTTTGATCTAGTTTGACAACGAAACTACATCCGACACCCTACTTGATCTAGCTTGACAACGAAGCTAGATCCGACACTTTTACTTGCTTTCATTCATGCTGCCATGTCATGTTTAATTTTCAATTAACGGTACGCACTTTAACTGCTCATCCCATGTCATGTCATGCATCATGTGTTCTTCGTGATTGAGTAGCACACACTACAAATGTTATTGCTATTGAGGCTAGGCACCTGCTTTGCGGGCACATCCCTATGCCAAAAACACTTCCTGGCTCGTGATCCAGAAGATGGGCGCCAGTCCATATTGAGAAACACTTCCTGGACTCGTGATCCAGAAGCGAGCTCACGTACTTGGGAAACCAAGGCTCGACACATGGGGAGGGGTAGGGTTAAGCGACCACTCAGCGTAGAAGTGTGCCAGTACAGCCACTTCAGCTGTAAGGCATAAACCCTGTGCACATCGTGAAATGATAATGTTCGTGACTCGTGAAACAGTGTTTTTCGTAGCTTCTGCTACGACGTGCTTGCATGTCATCATGTCATCTTAAATTCTTGCATTCTTTAAATGTCATGTCAATCCATTATTTAGAACTGCTAGTCGCTCTTTTATTATTTGTATCCTTGCACAAAAGTCCCCGCTTTCCTTGGGAGACTTTTGCTGACATGTGCCCTTTTCTCTTTGGGTGTCACATGTCAGGTTTTGAGCCTGACTTAGTTGCAGAGGACGACAGGTTGCTGACGTTCAGTTTGAGGATTCCGGTCCTACCCTTAGTCTCAGCCGGCGACTCTCTTTTAGTTGTTGTTACCTTCTTAGTAGCTGTTGTTAGGTAGTTAGGTGCGTAGCACCATTACTTGTAGTTTCGGCCATGCTTTAGGCCTATTATTCAGACTTGTACTTTTGTGAATATTCTGGATGTTGGTGGATATTTTCTTTTGTATCCGTTTTATTATTATCATGTTGTTTCGTCGCAATGCAAAGGACCTGCTACTATTTGAAATTTTTACAGACGCTTATCAGACTGCAGCTTCATAGCTCCACGTCTGAGCGGACCTCCTCACGTCTTGCATTCCATATTAGGGAAGCGTGGCGTGACAGGTTTTAGTGGTGGCCCATGCAGGTCCTCTTTGCATCCGCGAAATATCGTAACAACAATAATGATAACAACATCCATTTAAATATTCGGAACATTCAAGTCATGAATTGAGTCTAATCAGAAGGTTTTCCTTGTCTTAGATGGTAGGAAGACTTAGATGGACGTCCAGGTTTGGTAATCAGGCGCTTTTGTTGAGACTTAGTTGTACTCGTCTTAGGTTACCTTAGTGGTCTTCCACCCAGCCCTGACTATATTAGATCCCTAGAGCTTTTCCTTTAGTCATTCGTTGAGTCCATAACTTCCGGGCCAACAAAACGAAATTTTGATACTCTTAGGACCCTTCCATGGGACCTCTATTACAATCTAGTTCATTAGAAAGTCTTAGTGCTAAGTTCTCCTGATCTTTAGTCGACCTAATAATTAGGCCCCTGATTTTTATTATTATTCTTAGTCCTTACATCGCTATATTAATGACCGTAGAATTCCATCGTAGCAGATCCACCTAAGTTAATTCCCCGTCGTGTTTACATTTTAAACCATTCAACTCCCTTTTTACTCTCGACCCACGTGATCTTCCTGACAGCCATCGTTATCCTTTGAATCACTCCCATTACTATACTGATTTTACTATCGATATCTCTTTTCATGGAATTCCTCGCCCAATTTAACTTCTTTGAAAATCTTCAATAGGCCCCATATTTTTCAACTGACTTAAAATTATTCTTTGATTTTGAGTTTACTTCGCCGAAACTTTTAGTCACTAAATTTTTAATGATTTCAAATCTATACTATCCTATTTTACTTTCTACGTATGGAGATCTTTATCTTTAAACTTTTTGTTGATATTCTGCATATAAATGATAAGTTTCCTTCAATGGACCATGATCCGGTCAATGTGCTTGGCTAAGTTTGTTGGATCACCCTAGCTAGACTTGGGGTAAGTGATCCTGGCTTAGTCACTTCCTTAACAGTGTCCGCTGGACCGCAAGGACGTGAGTCATGATTATGTATGGAATTTTCTTTCTTACTATACTTCAACGGATTTCGAAACAACCGACCATATGCTAATTTTAAATACTTAATAAAACTTCAACTATTTCAGTGTATTAGTTCTGTATTCATCGTATTTATACTTCTAAAAGTTTTGTTAAAAAAATCTATCTCCATTTACGAAACAAATACTACATCTCTACACCCATGACTCTTTCGTCTATTGCTCATCTACTGTTTTAACTTATACCACATACTCACTATCCTTATATACGTTATTGGGATATTGTCACATTTTTACACATACCTACCATTCTCTCATTTAATCATTCATAACCATTTCTATGCCATCTGATCAAGCTAACTCTTGTCACGAATACTGATTTGATACCACTGTTCTACAAACAAAGTCGAGATTACTCGAACGTGATAGAACGGTATAATAATACGCGGTCTTAAATTACTTCTGGATCAGTGTCTAGAAAGGAATGGAAAGGGGGTTGGTCAACCAATGGATTTGTCCAGAGGTCATAGAAGTGACCTGTGCCTTCAAGCCCTAATTGTCTGGCTGGTTTGGGAGTTAAGTTAGAATTCTTATTATTAGGCCAACCTACACTATTAGATAGTCAAGCAACGTTTGTTTTCCTCATGCTCGCTCATTACTTGTCCTTTTCAATATTACTACATCTACCTCGTTGTCTTACAATTGTCATCACGTTGCCTGTTGGTTAAAACGTTGTTGCTACCATATACCATGCCACCGTCGTTACTTTTGCACTTGATACACTTACCACACTTGAACAGCCATCAGTACTTTACTTTTCGCTAGTATATGCATGTCTGTTCTTACTTTACTTTTTGCATCTGTAAGATCATCTTTCTGATCGAGCTAACTCCATATTCTTGTCTCACCTAAACCCATTCGTCGCGAACTTGATTCGTTACATCATACAACTCTGTATCCTACACTATCTCTCGGTTACCACCTTAGTGCACCCATCTACTTATTACCACCTTAGCGAGATTAGTTTTAAATTTGTGTTATAACCCCCTTTTTAATGTTATTCTTTTACCTTTATTTCTATCATCAGTAGCGTTGAATTTTGTTATGCATTATGTTGATAGGATGTTAGATATGATTATTATTATTAGAGGATTGTATTTAGGATAAGATTAGTTTGAGATGATATAAGGTATGGTTGTATTGATTGTTTACTATATGATAGACAGAATGATGTGTTTAAAAGTTATATTTTCCCATTTGGATATACCCGTTCATAATGGCTTCAATAGGACTCCATATTATGAGTGGTGCACAAGAAGACAAATACATTACGGATTTGGAGTTCATATTAGTAGCAGCCGATAGCAACTTTTTAGGTATTACATGATTTATGATGACGATGATGATTAGTAGAGTATATACAGTAACAAGAATTCATCGTATGGATCGGGTGATGGAGACGCCGGAAATGATATGATATGTTGATACGAATGGATAGTTGCGTAAATTGATCCAAGTTGCTTGGGATAAGATTCAATAAGAAATGATGAGATGTGATGTAATAATTTGTTGATTAAAGTGTTTTAACTTATGAATTGTCACGATGAAAAATGAGTTGGGAACATGATAAATGTTGATGGTAGATGGTGATGTATACTAGGCGTATTTGCACTTGTCATCTTATGTTAGTAATTGGTAGAGCACCGTTATATCAATGGATTAATACAAGAATAAGATTAGAATTGGGATTTGTGGATGTTGCAATTATGGTACTACAAGTTAGGTTATACCATGAGCCATTATGATACATTACGGATGAGACAGCCTCTGAGAATGTACAGTTTTGTTTTGAAGAACTTAAGTATAGAGGATATCGTACAGTAAAGATCCCCGAGAAGATATTACTGTCTTAATAGCAATGATGAGCGAAGGAGTGAAGAAATTTATAAGAAGTATTGGCTGAGGATAGTTGGTATTTTTCCCTTTCGATATTGCCGTGTTTAAAGTATTAATTGTTTAAGACAAGAATTACAAAAAAAAATCAAAAAGAAAGGGAAAGTATTGGACCTATATTTAAGTTCATGGTATGCATATAGTCGTAACATTATACAGTGACGAGACGAGAAGTGATGATTTGTTTTAGCAACACTTGTTTAAGTTTATGAGTTTAGCAACCTGAGTGTTAGGATATTGGGGTTACTGTTAAGAGGATATATATATATATATATATATATATATATATATATATATATATATATATATATATATATATATATATATATATATATATATATATATTATTTTTCTCATCCTTATCTCTGCCCATCTTGGATAGCTGTCACTAGCCTTTTCGCTTGCCCACTAACGGTTAAGGCCATCGATGGTGCTTAGCCATCCGAACCTCTTTTTGAGACTCAGTCTTAACCACATCACTTGAGTCTTTTCCTAACCAATTTCATTTCTTCGTCTCGAAGTATTTCGGGTCATATTTTACCTCATAAAAATACGAGAGCATTATCCATGCTTGTTTTCTGCTCCTTAGTTGATAAGAATTCCGAGGACGGAATTTTTCTTAAGGTGGGTAGAATGTAACGGCCGGTATTTTCAGGCGTGTTTTCGATTGTGCGTACCGGTATTTTCTTCTGTCATCCAGTTAACTTTTGTCCGTATGTGTCGACGCGAGCGCGTCACTGTTTTCGTTTTACCGTGTCGTCATTATTTACCATCAAGTTTTAACTAAAATAATTTAACTTAATTATTCTGCTAATTACAATTTACTAATTACAAAATCTTAATTACTTTAATTAATTTCACTAATCACGTTTTCATTTTTAATGATGACTAATTAAATCTACTTAATTACGTATTTACCTTAACCATACATAAACGACAACACACACGTTGCTAATCAAATTTTCTGAAATCAAAGTTGGCTTTCTCTTTGTTTTCGTTTGAGCAAAGCAGTACGTCTCTACAACCCTTAGTCTAAAGATTGCATTAAACACCCGTCCCAATCAAATTAATACTGCTTTGACAAATGTTAAGGGTGTGTCTCCCTGCTCATCTTCTTAAGACGAACGTTCTCTTCCCTGATGAACGAACCTGCAAACCATTTCCCAAATTCACCATCAGTGTCTCCCTACAATCTGTTTTTCATTAACCCAAATTTCCATCAACAAATCAGCCCAAATAATCAAACAAAACATCAGAGCCCAAATCCTCCCCAATTTCATCAAAACCAGAATCAAACAAAAACCCATATCAATCCCCAAACAATTTCAGAACCCAAATCAAAACAAACTTCAGATCTACACAAAAATCAACAAACCCTCAACTGATCTTCCTCCTCTATCCCGATCAGCCCTCTCATTGCGCGCACCACCCTACGCCGTGGACCGTCGCCGGAGCACCACCCACGCGCCGCCAGGGGAGATGCTGCGCCGCCCGCCGTTGGCCGGAGAAGCGCGCGCCGCCGCCCTAACGCCGTGAACCGTCGCCCGTGCGCTGGTAACCGCCGCTGGCCGGAGCAGCGCCTGACCGCCGGAGCGCCACCATCCCGTGCGTGACCCCCTCCCGCTGTCGTAAGGTGAAAGCCCCTCTTCCCTCCGGCTTTCTTTTGCGTGAGATACCCTGCTTGCAAGTTGAAATAAAAAAATATATATAAAGAAATGAAACAAAGAGAGAGGACGAAATGATAATGGACAGAAGGAGATAGTGAGACAGAGGGTAAGAGAGATAAGTGCCTAGCTATTAAAGAGATAAAGAGAGAGTTAATTAATAAGAAGAGAAAAGTTGACAGCCTTTAATTAAGAATAAGAGAAGAAAGAGAGAGAATGGAGGGGGGGGGGGTTGTATTAAAATAATGTGGGAGTAGGTATAAGTGGGTGGGGGTATTAATTGGGATGTTAAACATACCATTAGCTTAAGTTAAGATTAGAATAAATAGGTTGATAATGATAAGTTTATAGGTTAATTTGTTAGTATCAATTAATTTCAGAATGTTAGTTGTAAACTTTGTTAGGATAATAATAATGGTATAAAATGAGGCGTATCATGTTAGTGTAACACTATATAAACATCACCCTAGCCAACGAACCCAGTAAAATTAGACGAACCCACTTTAAGGATTAACCCGATATTTTGATTATCTCGCAATATATCTAATTCGGTGAATTGTTTAACCCAGAGAACCGGAAGTATCAACACGTAGCACCCGTCCAGACGAACCCACGACAACCGATACCACCGGAACCAGGCAAGTGATACTTGCCAATAAATGTTTTAGGCCACGTTTTTAGGCCAATTTGTTTGTTAGCGTAAAAGAGACTAGACAGTGAAATGATAGCTGCCTAGACGCCCTTTTGATCTAGTTTGACAACGAAACTAGATCCGACACCCTACTTGATCTAGCTTGACAACGAAGCTAGATCCGACACTTTTACTTGCTTTCATTCATGCTGTCATGTCATGTTTAATTTTCAATTAACGGTACACACTTTAACTGCTCATCCCATGTCATGTCATGCATCCTGTGTTCTTCGTGATTGAGTAGCACACACTACAAATGTTATTGCTATTGAGGCTAGGCACCTGCTTTGCGGGCACAGCCCTATGCCAAAAACACTTCCTGGCTCGTGATCCAGAAGATGGGCGCCAGTCCATATTGAGAAACACTTCTTGGACTCGTGATCCAGAAGCGAGCTCACGTACTTGGGAAACCAAGGCTCGACACATGGGGAGGGGTAGGGTTAAGCGACCACTCAACGTAGAAGTGTGCCCGTACAGCCACTTCAGCTGTAAGGCGTAAACCTTGTGCACATCGTGAAATGATAATGTTCGTGAAATGATAATATTCGTGACTCGTGAAACAATGTTTTTCGTAGCTTCTGCTACGACATGCTTGCATGTCATCATGTCATCTTAAATTCTTGCATTCTTTAAATGTCATGTCAATTCATTATTTAGAACTGCTAGTCGCTCTTTTATTATTTGTATCCTTGCACAAAAGTCCCCGCTTTCCTTGGGAGACTTTTGCTGACATGTGCCCTTTTCTCTTTGGGTGTCACATGTAAGGTTTTGAGCCTGACTTAGTTGCAGAGGACGACAGGTTGCTGACGTTCAGTTCGAGGATTCCGGTCCTACCCTTAGTCTCAGCCGGTGACTCTCTTTTAGTTGTTACCTTCTTAGTAGCTGTTAGGTTGTTAGGTGCATAGCACCATTACTTGCAGTTTCGGCCATGCTTTAGGCCTATTATTCAGACTTGTACTTTTGTGAATATTCTGGATGTTGGTGGATGTTTTCTTTTGTATCAGTTTTACTATTATCATTGTTGTTTCGTCGCAATGCAAAGGACCTGCTACTATTTGAAATTTTTACAGACGCTTATCAGACTGCAGCTTCATAGCTCCACGTCTGAGCGGACCTCCTCACGTCTTGCCTTCCATATTAGGGAAGCGGGGCGTGACACATTTTAATTACTGTGACATATAACAAGGTAAAATTGTAGTGAAAACGACATTATTCTTTATAATTTCTAACCTCATTTTTACAATTTATATTTTTTATTACTATAAATATTTACGAGCAGAAGTAGAAAGTATTGTAAATTTTAACTCCAAAAATAAGGATGGCTACGACTAATTTTGAAAAGGATCTTTAATGTATTTGATTAGATATAATCGACGACGTCACATTATGATAATATGCAATCTAGTTTGGTCCAGTTTAACACGGCCAGACATGTTTGGCTAGGTTAGGATCACTATCATAGTCAGAGCTGGGGTGATTCAAAGCCATATGCGCAAACGATTCTAGACACCGGTTCGTGGACGCCTTAAGAATGCCGATTATTAAAATGTGTAACATCGATTTAATTTAGATTCATTTTTTCTAGTTTGATATAATCGACGGCGTCACATTATGATAATTGGCATTCTAGTTTCGTCCAGTCGAACCCGGCCATGTAGGTTTGGCTAGGTTAGGATCACTATCCCCAGTCAGAGCTGGTCCAAAGCCCTAGGCGCAAACGATTCTAAGCACCGGTTTATGGACGTCTTAAGAATGCCGATTATTAAAATGTGTAACATCGATTTAATTTCGGTTCATTTTCCCTAGTTAATCCTAATTAGCTAGGTGTATCCTAAAATTAACATCTTAGGATTATAATAATTTTTATTATCAATCCTAATCAACTTATTAGGAAGTTAAAATTATTATCACATAACAATTTATGTTTCATAATAATTTAATTTATTAATGGATATTCTAATCAGGTAGTAGGAATCTAAACAATTATCACATAATTAACTTAGATCATAACAACATTGATCGAACAATAATTATCACATAGTTGTCACATATCTATTCTAAATTATCACATAATAAAAGAGATCTACTTGTCAAAAATAGTTTTTCAAATTTTTTTAAGAATGCCGATTCGTGGATCATTATCCCCAGTTAGAGCTGGGGTGATCCAAAGCCATAAGCCCAAACGATTCTAGACACCGGTTTGTGGACGCCGTAAGAATGTCTATTATTAAAATGTGTAACATCAATTTAATTTAGTTTCATTTTTCTTAGTTAATTCTAATTAACTAGGCGTATCCTAAAACTAACATTTATTTACGATCGTAGTTTTCCATTTATTTACGAAAATTGATCGTAGTTTTCCATTTATTTACGAAAATTGCTCATAGTTTTCCATTTATTTACGATCGTGCCATTCCTTTTATATTATGGTTATAGTGTAATGGGGAACTTCTTTTAAAGATATTTTAGAGTCAAATAATTACATAATGTGTTAAAAATTATATAATGTTTTAATTTCTAACCTATTTTTTATAATTTCTAACATTAATTTCTTTATTATTTTAAGTATTTTTTTTACTATTTTTACTATTTTCAGTATTTTTTACTATTTTCAGTATTTCTATAGTATTTATAAGTATTTATAATTTTTAGTATTTCTAACTTCTTTTTAGTATTTCTAAGTTTTTTAGTATTTTTAAGTTTTTACTGGACATTTGTACTTAACAATAACATAATAGATAATTTTTTTTGATAAATAAGTTCATACTTAACATAATAGATACTTTTTAACTTTAAATGTATTTTTCTGTCAATTTTTTAATTTCTAACATTAATTTCTAACATTTTTTTATAATTTCTATTTCTAAGTTTCTAAATTCTAACTTTATCGTCTCTTTTTCTATAGTAAAATGCATTGAAATGAAAATTTAGTTATACATTATGTAATATTAATTGATCATTAATTAATGTAGTTAATCATCGGCTTTGAAAAAGTAGTTGGATTAGTTAAGTAATGATTGAAAATATAGGTATTATCCGTATTATCATTAATTAATTAATGATCTGCTACAATTTGTAACTTAAAAATTGTAAACATTAGGTTAAAATTTGTAACTTAAATGAAAGTTTGTTACTAACAATGGTAGTTAAAAACTTAAAATTTGTTACTAAAAATATTTTTAATAATTAACAATATTAGTTAAAAACTTAAAATTAGTAACTAATAAGATAATTCCAAAATAATAATCATACTACTAAGATAATTAAACATCTTGCAATTCAAATTAAATATTTTGCTATTCAAATTAAACATTTCGCTAAACAAACTCCTCTTACAAAAGAATATGGCAAAACTTGTAAATAAATCCTAATATGTTTAGGAAAATGTGGAGTGTTAATAGCAGGCAGCTAGTGCTGCATCACCGGTCATTTTTCCAACTACAGTCACAAAATAAAATGTATTTACAAGATTGCCATACATCTTATTTATGTATGAATAAAACAATGTCATTTGTGTAAATAACGAAAAATTGTTTAGCAAATTTTAAAGTGACTGGCAGCTTTCCCACTTCCCACTACACAATTCGTCCAAATATTTAACGGTATTTACAAGTTTGCCATTCAATTTAAATCTCAGTTTTTATTATTATGGAAAACTTGTAAATACATCTAAATATTTGGTCAAATATTCACTTTGAATGGGTGAGCGCGTATATACTACATATTTTTTTCCCAACCACTACTTACCTATGTCGAATCCTCTCGAGGCTCGATCTTTCTCTTTCTCGACAATTCCTCTCAAATCTCGATCGACACTTCGTCTTTTTTTTGACTCCGACCGCTCCGTCTTCATCCGATCGTCTTCGAGCTCCGTCTGTCACTTCATCTCGAGCTCTGTTCGTCACTTCGTCTTTTGACCCCGAAATTGGTCGGAGCTAGGGCACGCTGCGAATAGCTTTGGAGCTAGGGCACGTCGACTGTGAAAAGCTAGGGCACGCCGACGGTGCAAGGTTTTGGAGCTAGGGCACGGGTGAAACCTTTGGAGCTAGGCACGGCTGAAATCTTTGGAGCTAGGCACATCTGCAAGATTCTTCAATGCTTTCTTCTTTGCAACAAAGATATTCATTTAAGATGTCTCCTCTCTTTTTATATTTCTTTCTTCAATAATTCACGGGTTGAACTGTTGTGTCATGGGGAGGGATTGTTCACGGGGTGGTTAATTGTTCAATCACGAGGGGGATTGTTCACTCACGGATTGGGGGGGATTGTGCACTCACAGGAGGATTGTTCACTCACCGAGAAACCGTTTGTGTTTTGTAGGAATTTGTTTGCTTTTCATCTTCTCTTCGGCCAATTTTAAACGGTATTGGTCGGTACTAGCTGGTACCAGCCGATATACCGGCCGATACTGACCAATACCGGCCGATACTGACCGATACCGAGACTTGTAGGTAGCTACCGAGAACGAAATGAAACGGCCGATACACACAAGTATTGGCCGAGACCTAGAACCTTGAAATACGCCTAGCGTAAAAATAAAATTCACAGATTCTTTATGTCATTCATTTAACAAACCTTAGAAATAAAATCTAAAACATCCAAATCTACATAAATATAAATCAAATTATTTCCAGAAACTTGAGTCCTTTATTCTATCTTGAATTTTTAATTACAAAAAGCTATACGTCTAAGACAAAGGAGATAACCAAAATCTAATATACAAAATACAAAGAAACTATCTAAGTAAATTATGTGAATAATCTTGCTCTGGTCTAGCTACTGGGTCATGTGGCTTATCCTCAACATACATGTCTCAGCATTTGACTTACGTTTACAAAACAACATGAATGTGATCAACGATTAATCTCGGTAGGTTCCTATAAAGAAAACCAACGATTAATGAAAAGCATGTGTAATCAAAACTCATAGAAATAGATATGAATCTCGAGCAACTAAAATATGACATAAAAATTTCAAATGAATAACAATGTAAACAAATCTATAAATGTCACTGAAGTGATGTTAAGTGTAGTGTAATGTCTGAACAATGATGTCAACACAATATAAAATCTAGTCAAAGTGCGTGACTTATACACCCGAGTCCAAATCTTAGTCTAAAATAAGATAGATTTGTTGGGGTCAACTCTAAGAATTTGGTTTGGGTTTTAATCCAACTTTTGAATTAAACCCGCACCAAAACACAAACCTTAATCTGTATTGTCGGCTGTTAGTCGACTATCAAAACATTAGTGATCGATTAATGGCCGAATAGAAGCAGCTTACGCTTCATGTGCCGGGTAGTTGACAAATGACTACTCATTAGTCGACTAATCTGATGCAGAAGCTTGTTTAAGGAGTTTTACCTCTATTCTTCAACTTAAAATATTTGTTACTCTTTACAAATATTTCTTATATGCATTCATAACTCTTTGCGACGTGTTATTCCCTCTCGAAGAAGTTGATTACAACACTTGTGATCGGCTCCATATATCACATTTACATAAAGTTTCTTCCTTCGTTTTTTGTAAAGAGCTATCATCTGTGTGACTCTAAAAACCTGATTCCTTCTCCGGCACTAGTTGTGCATGAAGACCACTCATTTTGGAATTGTCAGTATCTGGTTGGTGTGAGACACGAATCTCTTTCGACCAAATGTGTGTATGTCAGTGACAGACTATGCAGTCCAGTCCATTCGTCAAAACTGTCACTGAGATGTGTAGGGTACAGAAAATGGTCAAATTCCATTATCCCTTAAAGCCTTGAGTCATTTGCAATCCCAAAGTAGCGGTGGGATGAAACTTGTTAACTCTTAACTAGTTTATCCCTTTTACCTTAGCTAGGGGTTTATTATGGGTCCATTGACTCCTCTACGACACCTCCCATATCCGAGGAGACGAATCTAGTCTAGACGGCCACTCCTTTCTCACGCTTAAGACTATACCCATCGAGTATTTACGTACCGAGCGCAATGCCGATGTTCGGTAAAAGCCAAAGTACAGCCTTCCATGTGTATGTGCCTTTGCACATCTTTGGTCATAAGGACTATAATGCATCAATTGTCACCTGAGAGGTTCTGTTGACAGCCATAGTATGATTACCATATAGAAGCATCTCGATAAGTCATGCTGTGATTGTTATCTAATAAGCACATGCATTGTCTCATGATGTATCCATATCAAGTGGCTATGAGCTCAGCCGCTACCATCACAAGCTAGAGATCAATGCACATTGGTCTATCTGGAACATCAATGGTCTGTTTTGATATTCCTACGACCAGAAACATTTAGGATATGTGTTTAAGCGGATCTATTGAGCCTCATTATCATGATATCATCATGATCCCAATGTCACTCACATATATCCAAGAACTTTATTTATGTAATTATATAATGACAATCATACATATTCAGACATGTATAAAAAACTACATAATAAAGCATCACCAAATGGCTTACTATTATTTTGAACAAGATGTTTTTACAATTACAATAATTGTCTGAAGGGCATATATTCCCCAACAGTTTGATCTCAAGACCAAGTTAGAGCCATAGCCTAAGTTGGAACTACTACCAGAGTCGGAGTCCTTAATTAAAGTCTGAATCAGTCTTCTAGGTTGAGCCTCCATTTGAGCCGCCATCCAACCAACTTGTTGATATTAAAGCAAAAGCACTTACACTTTATTATCCCGGTTGGTTCACATCCCACGAACTAGTAAGTATTATATCTTTTCATATATATATATATATATATATATATATATATATATATATATGAAAATTTTCAAATGCAAACATTTCGCACCGTGCGAAAATGTTTTTAGTTTTTTTTTGAAATTTTTTTTTTCAAAAATTCGTTTTTCCACCCTCATTATATGTTGTTATACCCCCTCAAAAAATAATGGTTGAGAAATAATGCCATTTGGCCTTCGATCAAGGCATTTCATCAAATTCGCACGTTTTGAGACCGTTAAATTTGTAACGGGTAGATGAGTGCTCTAATGCCCAACGGGTTCACCCATTATTTTCCCTGGGGTATATAATTGTATGGATTAAACATCAAAAAAAGAATTTTTGAAAAAAAAAATTTCAAAAAAAATAAAAAAATTGTTTTCGCACGGTGCGAAAAGCCCTTTTTTCGCATTTGAAGATCCCTATATATATATATATATATATATAGAGTCTATTATAGTCTTTTGTAGCCTTATTTATAAAATCAAGTGTTATTTCTTTTAGAATTCTATGTAAAATAGGATTAGTTTTCTTAAGGGTTTAGTTTTGATTTTTTAATAAAAGGTCTTTTATGCGTATATAGATTATTAAAGATTGAACAAAAAAATTTTAGATTGTGAGAAACCTATACCTTAAATATCTTTACATGCGAAGTGCAAGAGTGGGTGTGCGAGTCATCTGGGTGCGACGCTCAGACTTTTGTTTCCTTCTATCATATCCCTAGTGCAGTTAGCAATTTCTTCTCCAAAGCCACAGATTTATTCCATCAAAAACCATAATCCCTTGCAAACCCCATTAGTGTAAGCAATCGATTGATGAAGGATGATGCCATTGCCCAGGTCGTTCCCCTTGACCTGAAGTTCCAGTTCACAAATTTATTATCTATCAGCACATCTCTTGTATTATCAATAATAATTGTTTCCTCTACGATAACGTGGAGGCTGACTACAGTTTGGAGTATCAACTGATAATGGTATCAACTGATAATGATATATCAGTCATATTGAGTCTGATTTGAAGCATGACGTTTGGTACAACCAAAATTGGTGGACGCTGCCGATTTGGCTAAAATAGCCAGTATTGAAGGATATTTGGGGTCTGAAATACCAAGGGTTGATTCAATGGTGTTATGTTGTTGTTGTTGTTGTTGTTGTTGTTGTGTGGGTGGGTGGGTGGGTTGGCCTTCACTGAAATCAAATTTTTTTAATGCCAGTAACCCCAATTGTCAATTCTATTATTCACATTGTCCAAAGTTGTTAGAACTTAGTTAAGAAAGTTCAATAATTAACAGTCAACTTCAGAACTGACTTTCTCAATATTTTCATTACTTTAATTGCTTTTCCAAGATTGATAATTCAAATAACATATCTATCTAGAAATATGTTCGTCATAAACTGTATAATTGCACATGGTTTCATAGAGAGTTGAACTAATAGTAACACATTCTTAGAATAAAAAAGCATGATGAAGATTTCTTATTTATTTAAAAACAAAGATTTGTAGTTGCATGCATTACATATTATAATTTGAAAATAAATTTTAATGTTTTATGCCATGATAGTACGGTAGTAGTACCAACAATTGATACCGCCTATCTAAAATTGTCGAAACTCCGTATACCAACACCAAAGAAGTGAGAACCGTGTCTGCCATCAATACCACCAAAATACCACTAATTCTGAGATTCGAATGTAGCTATCGGGTTGTTTGCAATTAAACAAATTTAAACGGGACCAATTTTCAAAATCAGCCAAAAATTTAAAATAATTTTAAATATCGATCAAATTTAACTTTAATTAAAAAAGTCGATCAACTTTTCGCTACGTCGACGAAGTAGCCCTTATAAAACCGCAGGTGTTTGCTGTGGAGAAGTTGGCTCGATTCGGCGCAGGAGAAGCAGTCGTATTACAGACAAGTTACCTTGTGCAGAGATAACTCTGATGTGCTCGAATTCGACCTATCTGACTCTACACAAGTCAGATATGAGGATGTTGTGCATTTGGCTTCTACATCACAGTTGGTCGTTCGGTCGTAGGAGTCTGAGGGTCGATCGCTTAGCATTAGGTCGTTCGGTCATAACGCGGTTAGAGTCCGTGTTCGGTCGAATGGTCGTATGGAGGCTCGATGGAGATTGCTCGTACACATGTGTCGACACTTCGACCATTTCGATACAGAAGATCGTTCGGTGTAAGGAGCCCATTGGGATGCGGCCTACTAGGAAGCGGCGGAAGGCCCACTAGAGTGCGGCGGCATTAATTGCGTACAACGATGATTGAATTGGATGCCGTAATTATCGGGATCCGTATCCTTAGGAGATCATATCCAATGATGACACCTATTGTAACCTAGGGTTATAAATATGGAGTTTTAGGTTAGGGTTTTGTGTGGACGCCATTGTATCCTCTGAGAGAGCCGCCATTTGTGAGAGCCAACTTTGAAAGATTGTATTGTGAGCTTTTGGGAGATCTTGTGTGCTTCTTCGTTGGACGAAGAGAAGATTTGTATTGTTCTTTCCTCTCGTAATAAAGCTCATCGGTGTTCCTTATTGGCTGGTCCACGGCCTAAAAGCAATTCTCTTTGTGCTCTATTGATTGTGTGTTGCTGATCTTTGTCCTTGGTCCCTGACGATCTTGAGTATTCCGCTTTGTTGGTGTGTTCAACCGTGTTGGCCGCACAACAAATTGGTATCAGAGCTGTATGGTGTCGGAGATCAATGTAGAAGGCGAAGATGAGTAGCGGTGGCAATGACGATTCCTCAAAGGCGCCGACTTCTACGTATTCTTCATCCTCTCGGACTATCGTGTCTAACACGAAGTTCGAAATAGAGAAGTTTGATGGAAAGATCAACTTCAGTATGTGGAGATGCGAAGTCATGGATATCTTGAACCAACTTGGTCAAGATATCGCATTGTACGAGAAGCCGACGGACATGTCCGATCAGGAGTGAATAACTCTGAATTGGAGTGCATGTGATACTATCCGCCTGTAACTGTCAAAGGAGAAGAAATACCCATATATGGAGGAGACAAGTGCAAACAAGTTCTGGAAGGAGCTCGGCGACAAGTATATGAAGAAGAACATCCAGAACCGGCTACACTTAAAGAAGAAGCTTTTTGGGTTGAAGTTGGCCGAGGGGGTTTCTATCGAGAAACACCTCGACTACTACAACTTCTCACCGATATGAGGAACATAGATGTCAAGGTCGATGATGAAGACAAGGCGATCATTCTCCTCAACTCTCTATCCATCGAGTATGAGTACTTGGTGTCGGTTCTTACGTATGGTAAGGAATTGATCACTTTCGAAGAGGTGTCCAACACTCTGACGAGCAACGAGTTCAGGAAGAACGAGTGGGACACCTGCAACCGAGCTTTGAGCGATGCTCTTACGGTCGTAAGGGGTCGTAATGGTGAGAAAGGTGGAGATCGAAGGTGGTATTTCAGATCCAAGTCTAGAGACAAGACGCGAGGCCCTCAGCACAAGGTGGTAAAGGACCAATGTGCTTTCTGACGAGAAAGAAGACATTGGGTCAGAGACTACCCGAAGCAGAAGACGCACGACACAACTGCCAACGTCGTTAAGGGCGTTGAGGTCGAGGAGTACGTATTGGTCGGTGCTTCGAAGGGCGTGACGTCAGATGGTTGGGTGCTCGACTTTGGGTGCTCGTTCTATATGACGCCACATCGAGAGTATTTTATGACCTTCAGGGAAGGTGGTAAGTGTACAATCTTGTTGGGCGATGACCGAGCTTGCAGTACGGCAGGCGTCGCGACGGTGCAGATGAGTATGAGCGACGGTGTTACACGAGACATCGAGGAGGTACGCTTTGTTTCCGACCTAAGGTGTAATCTCATATCGCTCGGTTCACTCGAATCCAAGGGATGTCGAGTGACCATGGAGAATGTAGCTCTAATGGTGACCCGAGAAGCAATGATCGTGATGAAGGGGAAGTATCAAGGCAACATCTATTATATGGATGGTTTGGTTGTAGCTGGTACAACGGATCTGACTCGTGAGGCAGAGAGGGACGACTCATTGTTATGGCACATGCTTTGGTCATGTGGACGAGAAAGTTTTGCAGAAGCTTATCGTTGGAGATCGTCTGAAAGGTGCCAAGACCGGGAAGATCAAGTTCTGCGAGCAATGTGTATTTGGGAAACAGACACGTGCTTCATTTGGGACGGCCATCCACAGTACAAAGGCAGCGCTCGACTATGTACACACCGATGTTTGGGGCTCGAGTAGGACGGCCTCATTGGGTGGGAACCACTACTTTGTGTTGTTCATCAACGATTTCTCACGAATGGTATGCGTGTTTTCACTGAAGTCAAAGGACCAATTTCTTAGCACTTTTATCGAGTGGAAGAAGCTGGTTGAGACTCAGACTGGTTGACGAGTCAGGCGTATGCAAAGTGACAACAACGGTGAGTATAAGTCAGATCTCTTCAAGAAGTTCTGCAGATCGGAAGGAATACAAAGGCACTACACCGTTGCTGGTACGCAACGTCAGAATGAGGTAGCTGAGAGGATTAATCAGACTTTGTTGGAGAAAGTTTGATGCATGTTGTCGTCTGCTGACCTATCGAAGGAGTTTTGGGCAGATGCCCTGGCATATGCGACCTACTTGGTCAATCGGCTACCATCTGCTGCATTGGAAGGAGGACCTCCATTGGAGGTATGGTCGGGAAAGCCAGCTTTTGACTATAGGTCACTTCGAGTTTGGGACTGTCCAAGTTACTACGCCGTGAAGGAAGACAAACTCGATGCTCGAGCCAAAAAAGCAATCTTCTTGGGCTTTAGCAATGGTGTTAAAGGATATCGACTGTGGTGCCTGACACAGAGGAATATGATCCGGAGCAGAGATGTAATGTTTGATGAGTCGGCGTTACTGAAAAAGGAACATGAACCAAAGGTGGAGATCGAGCAGACACAATTGAAGCAGGTCTACGACAATGTGTTCGAGACTCCACAACGGTCGATCGTCGACTCAGATCGACCCACACCAGAAGTAGTAGAAGATGGGTTCCAGGCCGTTGGTGTAGTTGGTGGTTTAAGTTCAGTCGGTGGAGATAGCTCGTCTCCAACGATCGTTCAGTCGAGGGATTGTATCGCAGTGTCGAGGCCGAAGCATGATATACGACGACCTGCAAGGTACTTGGAGTTGGTTTCATTTGCCTTTTCCGCAGTATGTATCGATGTTCCTAACTCATTCGATGAGGTGGAGCAAACCGAAGACCCGAAGCGGTGGAGAAGTGCAATTGACGAAGTGATGGATCGTTGGCTAAGAACGACACATGGGATCTCGTGGAGCTTCCGAAGGGCAAGAAAGCAATTGGGTGTAAATGGGTCAACCAAGGACGGGGTCGAATCTGGAGATCTTCGCCACAAAGCTCGCCTCGTAGCGAAGGGCTTTGCACAGAGAGAAGGCATTGACTACAATGAGGTCTTGTCTCCTGTTGTGAAGCATTGCTCGATTCGGATTCTGTTAGCGTTGGTTGCTCAGTTCGACCTTGAACTGGTGCATCTGGATGTCAAGACGACGTTCTTGCACGGAGAGCTCGAGGAGGAGATCTATATGGTTCAGCCTGATGGCTATGCGAGTGGTGACGGTCGTGCATGTCGACTGAAGAAGTCACTTTACGGGTTGAAGCAATCACCACAGCAATGGTATGTTTTGAACGCTTTATGACGGATGATCAAGTGTATGTTCGTAGCCCCTATGATCATTGCGTGTTCTATCAGAAGTTGGTTGATGAGTCCTTCATCTATCTTCTGTTTTATGTCGATGATATGCTCATTGCTTCATCGAATAAAGAGGAGATTCGTAGATTTAAGTCTCAGTTGAGTTCTACATTTGAGATGAAGGATCTGGGTGAGGCACGGAGGATTCTTGGGATGAAGATCACAAGAGATCTCGAAGTGGAGGTACAGTTCATCTTTCACATTCGCTATTTGAATTTTGTTATACAGAGATTTGTCTGTGAGAAGATGAACACCATAGTTACTCTGCTTGCACATCACTTCAAGCTCAGTGCCGAGCATTGTTCGAAGAATGAAGAGGAGAAGAAGCTCATGACGACCGTACCGTATGCCAATGCGGTAGGAGCCTTGATGTATACAATGGTACCGGATCTATCACATGCAGTCAGCATGGTGAGTAGATACATGCACAACCCGGGGAGAGAGCACTGGTGAGCAGTGCAGTGGATCGTGCGTTACATCAATGGCACAATCGACGTCAGACTGACATAAAGTCGAAGTGTTCATGGTTCGCACACAGTCGGGTATGTTAATTCTGACTATGCAGGCGACTTGGATGGGAGGCGATCGATGACAGGCTACGTCTTCACCCTGTCAGGCACTCCAATATGTTGGCGGAGTATCATTCAGTCTACGGTGGCCTTGTTTACTACGGAGGTAGAGTATATGTCATTGACTAAAGCGGTGAAGGAGACGATATGGCTGATGGGGTTGATGGATGATGTGGGAGTCTACCAAGAGCGGTACGATGTCCATTGTGATAGCCAGAGTGCGGTGCACTTGGCTAAGAATCAGGTCTTTCATGCTCGTACCAAGCATATCGACGTTCGATTCCACATTGTTAGGTTCTATGTGGGAGAAGAAGATGACGACATCAACTTGCTGAAGATCGAAAAAAATGACAACCCAACGGACTTGCTGACGAAGATTGTATCGGGAGTCAAGTTCAAATATTGTTTGGACTTGCTCAATGTGGTTCATTAAAGAAGTTGATGTCGGCCCCAGGAGGGGGCATTGGGCTCGGTGGAGCCAGTTGAGGCTCGATGGAGCCAGTCGTAGCCTTTAGGGGCATTGTGACTTGAAAGAGTCAAACCAGTCCTTGGAGGGGACAGTCGTAGCTTGGCAGAGCAGTTGGTTCTTCGGGACATTTGGCTCTTCGGAGCAAAATAAGGAGGGAACACCATTTGATGCTCGACCAAGGCCAGCGAGGGTCGTCCGTTGGACGGAGACTTAAATCTTGCCAAGGTGGAGATTTGTGGAGAAGTTGGCTCGATTCGGCGCAGGAGAAGCAATCGTATTGCAGACGAGTTACCTTGTGCGGAGATAACTCGCTATGCTCGGATTCAACCTATCTGACTCTGGACAAGTCAATATGAGGATGCTGGGCATTTGGCTTCTACAGCAGAGTTGGTCGTTCGGTCGTCAGTTCGAGTCTGAGGGTCGATCGCTCACATTGGGTCGTTCGGTCATAACGCGGTTAGAGTCCGTGTTCGGTCGAATGGTCGTATGGAGGCTCGATGGAGATTGCTCGTATGCGTCACTCGGCACTTCGGCCGTTTCGATAAAGAAGATCATTCGGTCGAAGGGAGCACATTGGGATGCGTCCCACTAGTAAGCGGCGGAAGGCCCACAAGGGTGCGACGACATTAATTGCGCACAACGGTGATTGGATTGTATGTCGTAATTGTCGGGATCTGTATCCTTAGGAGATCCTAGCCAATGATGACACCTATTGTAACCTAGGGTTATAAATAGGGGGTTTTATGTTAGGGTTTTGTGTGGACGCCATTGTATCATTTGTGAGAACCGTTATTTGTGAGAGCCAACTTTGAGAGATTGTATTGTGAGCTTTTAAAGATATCTTGTGTGCTTCTTCGTTGGATGAAGAGAAGATTTGTATTGCTCTTTCTTTTTGTAATAAAGCTCATCGGTGTTTCCCTTTGGCTGGTCCACGGCCTAAAAGCAATTATCTTTGTGCTCTATTGATTGTGTGCTGCTGATCTTTGTCCTTGGTCCCTGATGATCTTGAGTATTCTGCTGTGTTGGTGTGTTCAACTGTGTCGGCCGCACAACATTTGCAACCCTGTCCATTTTGAGATCAAAATTGCCAGGGTCAGGGAATTTCTCAATACATACTAATACATACTGCAAAGAAATGGCTCAATGGTAAAAAGGATTTGGTTAAAAAAATGGGAGTGACCAGCTTCAAGATGGGTCTACTACTACTAAATCCACAACAAAACAACCGGATGGCAGGAATGCGGAAAATTGGGCTCTACTACAACTACAACTACAACTAAACAACATGACACCAGGAAGAAAGAAAGGCGGAAAAAAGTAAAGTAGAAGATCTTTCACTCACAAATTTAATGAGTAATCTCATCATTTCATCTTGTTCATAGAATATGTTCCAATAGAAGTTAAAACATTCCAATACTACTAAGATCTATAATACCAGGATAAAGGATAACGTTTATATGGACAAAACTTTAAAATGAGACAAAAATCAGAAATAATTTTAAAAACCTATCAAAATTAAATTTAATTACAAAAACCGACCAACTTTTCACCACGTCGGATTTCACTCGCAAAATGACGTTGACTATTTAAAACAACATGGGTTGGCAACCCCGGTGTACAATTTTATCGGGGTTGCCAACACCGGTCGTTTAAATTGACCGGGGTTGCCAACCTTGGCTTTTTTTCAATATCATTTTGCGAGCGAAATCCAACGTGATAAAAAGTTGGTCGGTTTTTATTATTTAATTTAATTTTGTCTGTTTTTAACATTATTTCTGACTTTTGTCTCATTTTGAAACTTTGTCCATGTAAACGTTATCTTGGTATTATAGATCTTAGTAGTACTGGAATGTTTGAACTTCTATTGGAACACATGCTGGAACTAGATGAAATAGTTGAGATTACACGCTAATTTTGTGAGTGAAATTTTTTTTTCCGCCTTTTGTTGTTGTTGTTGTAGTTGACCAATATTGAACCCCGGACCTCTCGTTTTTTAACCAAATCCCACACCGTTGAGCCATGCCTTAGGGACACACATCCTCGATCAACATTGTGACCACATTGCTTCTGCTATTGGGGATTATCCTATCCATTCAATGGCTTGCTTTAGAGCAGTCTAGGGAGAGTGCTTCTTTGTAACTACTGGATTAGGTACCGGTTTAGATTCCATCTCTAACCAGGTTTGTCTTCTGTGTTCATAAGAGATGCCCTACAATTCATTGATCCATAATCGCCGGGTTTCATTACGGCTCCGACTTTTCTTCACAAGTACATGTTTTTTAGAACGTGGGAAGTCGAAATTTCTTTACTATATGTAGTTAGGCATCTATGCCTTATTTTCAGCTCTCTGCAATATTAACGTTGCTGCGGTAATTACAATGTTGTCTCAGCTCACTATCATTTTCAATCTTGGTCATGCAGGAACTCTTACGCAGAGAGATTCCTAACGCGAGTGTGTTGGAGCCCAAACCGGGCGAGCCTCTCGGAATTTCCATGTCAAGTGTTCAGTGATGCATTAGACATTCTTATGGGCTACATGTATGAGCCCTGTACATATTCTATTTAGCTGCAAATACCATCAACATACGAGCGCCACAGGCTGTCCTATTTTATGATATCTAGCTAGTAGTCTGATGCACATCTAGCGTGATCTTGAGAGCAATCTTGAATAGTAGCATGGAAGGGGAAGTCGCTGCAGTCATTCTCATCAATTGGCCATTGTATGGAAACTCATACCATTTGCCTTCGAGGAGGATCATACTACAATACGATGTTGGCACAAGTCATTCTTTGTATTGTAAATTGTTTGGAGCAAGGTCGTAGCTTCGCATGAGAATTTCCAAAGAGAGAACAATATTGCTATCCTTGCCTGCACTTTATATATATGTTGTCCTTTTCCTATGTAATATTTTTTGAATTAAAAATTGAAACGATATGCATTTATGTTTCGTATCCATGGCTTGTATCATTGACGATTTCGTATTATCACAAGTTCTTACTGCAACTTCATTTTAATGTCTCAACGTGCTAAGGCTATGCGGACATCATAAAATTAAGGTTTTTCTGATATATTTATAGGCTATGGTTGATACTGTTGATATTTTTGTCATTTTTTGTATATTAAATCATCACTTAAAAAAATAATATCAACCGTATCAACACTTGTGGTTCAACTAAATCCCCAGCCTGATTTTAAAAAAAAAGAGAGAGGAGATTCCAACCTGAATCCGGGTAGACCGCTCTGAATCCGAGCCTTAGGTGTATTTGATCATCGATCCACTAGTTGCAAAAAGTTCTATTGTTAAGAAACCGTTCAACCTGCAACGGATAGATCGAGTGTCAAATAACATTGAATTCACTTGATTTTTAATATGGTGATTATTCATATGCGCTATAAGTCTAATTTTTTTTTAAAAAATACAGGGATGTTCAAATCATGCTAACAAAGATGAAATTTGAGCTCCGGTCCTTATCCTAGTGGTTGAATCACCCGGCCACCTTGGTGGCGGCCCGGGTTCGAAACCCACTAGATGAAATCTACCTCATGTCGCGACCTATCACTTAATTTAATATTACTATTCTTTTCCCGCTTGGTTCTTCTGCTGTGTTTCTATTCTCTGGTCTTTCTAAATCGATGCAACGTCCATTTTGATGTAAAGAGAGAAGTGAATTTTAAAATTTTCTTCTTCATTCTAGTGCCAAATAAAAATCATAAAAGATCAAAATTTTTATTGGGAAGTTCATTATTGCACAATTTCTTAGGGCACAATTTCTCAGTTGATGTTTTCACAGCTTTGGTCTGGTTCGGTAGATTTCCACAAAGTGGGCCCGGAGGCCAACTGAGCCAAAGAAGGCCGCTCTCCTCAACCCGTGGGCTCCACGTGAAGGGTGCCCTGCCTCGCGAAGAACGCGAGTGACCCAAATATACGCGATTATCAATCTCACCCGAGAAAAGCGCCCCCACATTCCCCCGACGATGAGTGCATTCATGATATTATGGGGTGCCCCATCAGAGGCGGGGCCCATGGGTCAAATACAATAAAGCCCCTTTAATGCCCGGGCGGCCAGCGGGGGAATGCTCCGAAGAAGGCCATCGCATATAAGTACCTCCTCCAGCAATGAAGGACGGGACGGATCTGGGATATTTGACACTCAGATATACCTACTCCTTACATCTGCTTCCACTGCATATTTCTTCCTCCATGGCTCGGCCCGAGAACTCGTGCACGACCTCTTAGCGAGTCGGAATCGATTCCACCGAGCACTCTTTTGTCAAGGTCTAACTTAAGCTTCGGAGTGGATTTGGTCGGAACCCAGATCCGACCCCCCTGACGAGCTTCTCGTTTTGCAGACCATGTGAGACATCGTCCAGTCGAAGCTCCACTTTGGCATCCCATCGCTCGGCCCCGAGCACCCTCACACCAGAGCCCGCTCAACCGATCGATCCCAACGATCATCCCCGTATTCTACATCAGCGACGACCTTCAGACTACCATACCTTTAACCTGTGGTGAGAAAACATCCTGAAACATTTGACGCCGTCTATGGGAACGAAGTCTACACCTGCGTTGACA
The DNA here is from genome assembly GCA_030789695.1 of Scilla litardierei. Lineage (NCBI taxonomy): Eukaryota > Viridiplantae > Streptophyta > Magnoliopsida > Asparagales > Asparagaceae > Scilla > Scilla litardierei. Next base: position 156,756,716 of record CM061141.1, read on the forward strand.
ACCACACCAAAGATGACTCGTTCCCTTACCAAAGAACCCAGGAGGCCCGTCACGGTTGTGCCCGGCCCCCGGGCTCGTCAACACCATCTCTGGCAGAGCCGCATCGAGCGAACGCATGCCCTGGATCCGAGACCAGGAGTCCAACAGGCGATGGACGTGAGCATCAGCCCAAAGAGACCCAGAGACGCCTGCCAACCCATAAGCTTTTTCAAAGAAGACCTGGAGGGGATCGAGCTGCCGCATGATGACGCCTTAGTCATCATTGCCATTATCAACACAGCCGAAGTTCGGCGGCTGCTTGTCGACACGGGCAGCTCGTGTGACATCCTGTTCCTGTTGACCTTAGAGAGGATGGGGATGCGAACGGATGACCTGGAGCCATGTTCAGGTCCGATAGTCGGATTCACAAGACACGCCGCCCCGATTGCCCGCCTGCTAGTGACACTTGGAGAGCCTCCTCACTCGGTTACTCTGATGACAAAGTTCATGGCTGTGAGGATCGGATCAGCCAACAACAGAATCATCGGTCGGCCACTCCTTAACATAGTCGGTGCTATAGTCTTCACCCTCTACCAAATGATCAAGTTCCAAACTCCAGAAGGGATAGGAAGGGTGAGAAGAAACCATGCATAGTCGAGGACTTGTTACCAACTGTCCGATCGGGAGCACGAAGCCAGGCGACTCAACCCAATGGATCTCCTTGACTAACGAGGGGGCCCGGACAGATCGAGGCCTATGCTGGTCGAAGAACTGAAACTCATACATGTCACAAACTTGGAAGGGAGGTTCATATTCATCGGCTCGGGGCTCGACCCTGTCCTAACGGAAGAGCTGATCGAGTGATTGAAAGCCAACCTAGACTTCTTCACCTGGTCACCCAACAACATACCGGGCGTGGATCCCTAGGTGATTGTTGAGTATTGGACTTCTCCCTACTTGGTGTTAATGATGAGCAAACATAAATACTTGTGACTAATCCTCTATTTGCAGTTAATCCATTGCCTAAACATACCATGAAGATCAATTAGCAATGGATGACACTTAAAAATCAATGAAAGCAAAGGAAGTGGATTGGATGATCAAAGATGGTGATTGAAGCTCCTAGAAGACTTCAAGCTCATGCGTTGGATAGAAGAGAGAGTTTTTCAAATGTAATCTTCTTGTTTCTCTTCTAGTATGTAGCTTAGAAGTAGAACTATGTTGGAGCACACACTGTAACGGCCGGTATTTTTCCTACGCGTGTAATTTATTGTGTGTGCCCGTATCTTTGCTCGATCGTCCGGATGTGTTGTGCGCGAGTTCCTTGTGTGTCGACGCGAGCGCGTCTCGGATGACTTTTAATTTTCACGGCGTGATTAATTAACCTTAACCCTGATTAATTGCACTAATTACGCTAATTAAATATCCCAAAGCAAATATTGATTAAGCCCTAATCCTAATTTAGTTGCTAATTAACCTACCCTATTGACTCCACCTCCATCTGTTGGTGAGATCCAACAACACTATTCAATCCATCCCCCACCTACAGCTATCTCTCCTTCAATATGCTCCCCTCATTGTTCCTATAACAGCTACGACAACAACGACACCAGGGAAAAACCACCATCGTCTTCTTCGACCTTCTGCAAAACAAAACTTCTCCAATACAAACCAGCAAACAAATCTGTTCACCTTTCCAAACTCAAAATTTAGTTCCCAACATTCTCAACACAAATCAGCCCTCAAAACACCCGCACCAAAACTGAAACCCAAATCAATCTCCAATTCAAAATAGAAATTAGATCAATATAGCAAGAGAGGAGATCAGTGATTAAAAGAAATCCAAACCCCCCAACATTCAGATCTGAACCCTCTTCTTCCATTCTTCTTCTTCCTTCCTCTTCCCTAGGCCGGCACCACCCTCAGCCCTCACCTGAAGCCGCCGCCGTCGCCTTCAGCTCGCGCGCGCCGCCCAGCAGGCAAGCCGCCGCCGTCGCCACCCAGGAGCGCGCGCCGCCGCCGTGCGCTGGAGGCCGCCGCCTGGGCTGCCGGAGGACGCGCCTGGAGCCGCCGCCGGCCGGTCTCCGCCCCTCCTCCCTCCTCCGCGCGATGGTGAGGTCCTCCCCCTTTTTGCTGGAGTGCGTGAGTACCTTGCTGCAACGAATGAAAACAAAAAAAAAGAAATAAAACAAAAAAACAGAAGATGAAAGAGGAGAAGAGACAGAGGGTTAGAGAGGGGGCAACCTTATTAAAGTTTTAAGAGAACTTGACAGCTAGGGAGAAAGTTGACAGGTTAAAGGTTAAAGAATAAGAGGGGGGATTTAATACTACTATTAATTAATTGTGTAAGAGGAGTAGTTGACAGCATGGGTAAAGAAATAGGTTTAAAAAAATTAAAGAAGAGAAAACCTGTGAAGGATTATTAAAGAATCAATAAAAAGAGACTGGTTGTAGTAGGTGTATTAACTTGTTAGAATAGGTGTTAATTGTACATAAGAATGACAGTAGATAGAAAGAGAGCAAGGGAGATATATTAATTTGTTAGAGTAGGTTTAGAGTAAGCTGAAGTGTTGAATGTAATGTTAACATGATAAAAAAAAACCCATCTTTAGTTGGTATTAGGTTAATTAACAGGTTGTTAGTGAAGTCTAATATCAGCTAATTAGCTTTATTTCAGCATGTTAAATAACTATTAATTAATGTTGGGTTAATAATAATAAACGAAATGAGGCGTATCATATTAGTGAAGCACAATATAAACATCACCCTAGTCTGAGACCCCAGTAAAAATCTGACGAACCTAATTTAGGGATTAACTGAATTTTGTGCTTATCTTGCAATGGACCTAATTCGTTTGACTTGTTTAACCAAAACAGAGAACCAGTCGTTCTATAGCGTAACGCTCGTCGAGGCGAACCCACGACCACCAATATCACCGGAAACAGGCAAGTGATACTTGCCAGTAATTATTTAGGCCGTGTTTTAGGCCAATTTGTAAAATTGTGTAAAAGAGACTAGGCGGTGAAATGATAGTCGCCTAGACGCCCTATTTGATCTAGTTTGACAACGAAACTAGATCCGACACTTTTTACATGTTTCCATTCATGCTGCCATGTCACGTTTACTTTCAATTAACTGTACGCACTTTAACTGCTCATTACATGTCATGCATCAAATTGTTCTATCGTGATTGCGTAGCACACGCTACAATAATTGTAACTATTGAGGCTAGGCACCTGCTTTGCGGGCACAACCCTATGCCAATAACACTTCCTGGCTCGTGATCCAGAAGCGAGCACAGTGTTGTTGGGAAACCAACGCTCGATACACGTGGAGGGGTAGGGTTAAGCGATCACTTGAGCGTAGAAGTGTGCCCGTACAGCCACTTCAGCCAAAAGGCGTAAACCCTGTGCACATCGTGAATACAAGTTAATCGTGAAATCGTGAAATCGTGAAATAGTGATTTGTAGCTTTCTGCTACGACGTGCTTAATTATTTTCATCCTGTTAATTTAATTGTTGCACTCTTTTAATGTCATGCCATATCATCATTGTAAGAACTGCTAGTTGCATTATTTTATTTGTATCCTTGCACAAAAGTTCTCCGCTTCCCTTGGGAGACTTTTGCTGACATGTGCCCTTTTCTCTTTGGGTGACACATGTCAGGATTTGAGACAGAGCAGGTTGTTGAGGACGATCAGTTCGTTGACGCTGAGTTCGAGGTCCCTGCTGAGACCGAGTTCGAGGACACGGGTGACCAGTCCTAGACTCGTTTGGAGTCTCCCCTTAGTTGTTATCTTTCCTCAGTTGCTGTTAGGTTTCGGTGCGTAGCACCTACCTCTCTTTGTTTTGTATGGCCATGCTTTAGGCCTATTGTTCAGACTCGTACTTTTGTGACTATTCTGTGATGTAATATTTGTTGGATGTTGTTGGTGGATATTTTTCTTATCTGCTTTATTATTGTTGTTGTTTCGTCGCAATGCAAGGACCTGCTACCTTTCGAAATTTTTACAGACGCTTATCAGACTGCAGCTTCACAGCTCCACGTCTGAGCGGACCTCCTCACGTCTCGCCTTCCATATTAGGGAAGCGGGGCGTGACAGGTTTTAGTGGTGGCCCATGCAGGTCACTCTCTTTGCATCAGCGAAATATCGGAACAACAATAATGATAACAACATCCATTAAATATTCATAACATTCGAGTCATGATTAAGTCTAATCTGAGCATTTTCTTGTCTTAGATGGCCGGTAGACGCATCACCCGAGGAGCTGGTAGTGGATCTGGAGCTGGTGGTGGAGCAGGACATGGTGAGGATGCTGATAGAGAACCCACCACGAGGGAGATGATGAGGATGATGCAGCAGATGATGCACGTTCAACAGGGCATGCTTCAGAATGCCCCTCGCTTCGAGCCAGGAGCGAAGCAATTTCGGGAGCTGGGCCCGTCATATTTTACTGGGTCAGAAGGATCATTAGCTGCAGATGAATGGATGAAGAACACAGAGGATAACCTGCTTCTCTCGAAGGTTAACCCGGCTGGATGGGTTGACTTAGTGAAGAAGCAACTGAAGGACAATGCCCGCAGTTGGTGGGAGTCAGAAGAGCAGCTGTTGGCGAAGCCTATCCCCTGGGCCACTTTTAAGACAAGATTTAATGATGAGTATTTCCCTCGAGCTGCCAAGAGGGAGCTGATGCAGCCGTTTATCAATCTGAAGCAAGGGAATCTGACGGTGGACCAGTACCACCAAGAGTTCATGAGACTGAGTCGCTTTGCACCGAAGATGGTGGAGACTGCTGAGGATCGAGCTCAGAAATTCTTACAAGGCTTATCTTTGGAGCTGCAGAGTCTGATTTCCTCTTCAGACTTGGATTCTTACCAGAAGTTTTTGATAGCTGCCAAGAGGCAGGAGCTGATTGCCAATCAGAGGAGAGGACAGTATTCAGGTGCTGGGAAGAGGCATATGGAGCATGCCAGAGCTGTGGTTAGGCCTGGGTTCAAGCCTAATCAGTCCGTGCAGTTTAAGAGGCCAGGTGGGCCTACTCCGAAGTTGTGCCATTTTTGTGGCAAGGCTGGTCATGTGAAGGAGCAGTGTAGGAGATTCTTGGGCCAGTGCTTAGTTTGTGGTGACGCCACGCATGCATTGAAGGACTGTCCGAGAACTAAGCAACTGTGGAAGGCACCAGATGGAGTTCAGCAGCAGAGAGCTCCAGTGGCTGCTGGACGTGGAGCGCCTCTCATTCCCCAGAAGCAGGCTTTTCAGCAGGCCGTTCAGCCTAAGAGACAAGCCTTCACGATGACTGCAGTGGAGGCAGAGACTGAGGACGGAGTTATTGCTGGTAACTTCTATACTAGTCTTCCTTATTCATGCATTATATTTGATTAGTTATATCCATGTTAATTTAGTTGCATATTACCATTAGGTGTCATCTTAGTTTCATCTCACCCGGCCTTGACCCTGTTCGATTCTGGAGCTTCCATGTGCATCCTATCTCGGAAGTTCGTAGTCGAACACTCGATACCCACCTATACACTTCCCAAGTGTTGGAACATTACGACTGGGAATGGTGTAGTGAAGGTTGCACTGGGATGTAAACCGTGCCCGTTGGTGATTAGTGGACACGAACTGTATGCTAATTTCATCGTCCACGACCTATCCAACTTTGATGCTATTCTTGGCATTGATTGGTTAGGAGCTTTTTATGCCACGATTGACTGTCACCGGAAGAAAGTGGTGTTCGAAATTCCTGACCATCCAGTGTTCGAATTTGTCGGCGGAGAGTGTTCGCTTGGACCTGTCAAGTTCCGAGCCCAGCCTTACCGATTGACCGTTGCATCTATGATTGCTGAGCCAGAGAAGCCTGCAGTAGTGAGAGACTTCGAAGACGTCTTCCCTGAAGACATTTCTGGACTGCCGCCCGATCGAGCGTTGGAGTTCGGCATCGATCTTATGCCAGGAGCTCAACCAATTTCGAAGGCGCCGTACCGTATGGCTCCTGCAGAATTAGAAGAGTTAAGAAAGCAGTTGGATGAACTACTACAGAAGGGTTTCATTCATCCCAGCGTATCTCCCTGGGGTGCACCCGTCTTGCTGGTAAAGAAGAAAGATGGCTCGAGGAGAATGTGCATCGATTATCGGGAGTTGAATCAGATCACCGTGAAGAACAAGTACCCGCTGCCTCGCATTGATGATATCTTCGATCAGCTTGGTGGATCGAGGGTATTTTCGAAGTTAGATCTCCGGAGCGGATACCATCAAGTCAGAGTCAAAAAGGAAGATGTGCTCAAGACCGCTTTTCGGACTAAGTACGGGCATTACGAGTTCGTTGTCATGCCGTTCGGTGTGACGAACGCTCCTGCTGTGTTCATGAATCTCATGAACCTTATCTTTTACGACTTCCTTGACAAGTTCGTGGTGATTTTCATAGACGATATCCTGGTGTACTCGAAGAGCGAGGAGGAGCATGCAGAGCATCTGAAGATAGTGTTGAAGACGCTCCGTCACCATAAACTGTATGCCAAGTACAGCAAATGCGAATTCTGGCTAGATAGAATTGCATTTCTTGGGCATGTAGTATCGGGAGCTGGTATCTCAGTGGATCCGGAGAAGGTCAAAGCAGTTAGTGAATGGCATACACCTCGATCGGCATCGGACATCAGGAGTTTCCTTGGATTGGCTGGATACTACCGCAGATTTATCAAGGATTTCTCGAAGATAGCTGAGCCGATGACAAGATTGACAAGGAAGGATGTTAAGTTCAGTTGGTCAGACTCGTGTGAGCAAGCCTTTTCTACCTTGAAGGAGAGGCTGACATCTGCACCAGTTTTAGCTATTCCAGACAGAAGCGGAGGCTTCGAGATTTTCTGCGACGCATCAGGCAAAGGACTTGGATGCGTTCTGCACCAACACAATCATGTGGTCGCATATGCTTCGCGACAATTGAAGGTCCATGAGAAGAATTATCCGACCCACGATTTGGAGCTAGCCGCCGTCATCTTTGCTTTGAAGATTTGGCGACATTTCTTACTGAGTGAGAAAGTGAAAATCTTCACCGATCACAAAAGTTTGAAATATATATTCACCCAGAAGGAACTAAATATGAGACAGCGTAGATGGATGGAATTGATGGCAGACTACGACATCGATCTTCAGTATCATCCAGGGAAGGTAAATGTCGTACCAGATGCCTTGAGTCGACTGCCCGAAGTGATGATTATCACCGCTCAGTGGAGATTGCAGCAGGACATACGAAGGATGAATGTTGAAGTTGTACTACCGGGAGTCACATCGTCGTTGATGAACATGCAGATTCAGTCGACGATTGTAGATCGAATCAAAACTGCTCAAGATGGAGATGCTAAGTTGAAGAAGATCAGAGAACAAGTCGAAGCAGGACTTCGGACAGATTTTCTGATTCACGCGGATGGATCTTTGAGATATGGTAGTAGGATCTGCGTACCTGCCGGAGATATCAGAGAGGAGTTGATGAATGAGGCTCACAGTTCGCCTTATTCTATTCACCCTGGAGGTACTAAGATGTACAAAGATCTTCGACAGAATTTCTGGTGGCATGGGATGAAAAGAAGTGTGGCACGGAGCGTTGCCAAGTGCCTCGTGTGTCAGCAAGTGAAAGCTGAACATCATCGCATTGCCGGATTACTACAACCTCTGCCGATTCCCGAGTGGAAGTGGCAGCACATCACGATGGACTTCGTGACTGGCTTACCTCGGAGCACCAAGCAGAACGACGCGATCTGGGTCATCGTGGATCGATTGACCAAGTCCGCGCACTTTATACCTTTCCGAGTTGGGCAGTCCACGGAGATATTAGCAAGGAAGTATATGGAGGTAATGACCTAACTCATGCCTTAATAATTTCCTTCTAGTACTAGTCGTAATGCGAATTATGTCGTGTAGGAGATCGTGCGCTTGCATGGAGTCCCTGTGAGCATTGTATCAGATCGTGATACGAGATTCACATCTCAGTTCTGGAAGAGTCTGCAGACCAATCTGGGTACCAGTCTGAAGTTCAGTACTGCGTATCACCCGCAGACGGATGGACAGTCGGAGCGCACTATTCAGATATTGGAGGATATGCTGAGAGCATGCATGTTGGATCTCAAGGGTTCGTGGGAGGATCACCTGCACCTGGTGGAGTTTTCCTACAACAACAGCTACCAGGCGAGCATTGGCATGGCGCCTTTTGCTGCTCTCTACGGGAGGAAATGTCGATCGCCACTGAGTTGGGATGACGTAGGTGATAGAGAGCTCTTGGGGCCAGAGATGATTGTGGAAGCAGTTGATGTTGTGCGAGATATCAGGGACAAGCTTCGGATCGCTCAGGACCGTTATAAGCATTGGGCTGATGCTAAACGGCGTCCTCTGGAGTTTCAGCCAGGAGATCATGTGTTCCTGAAGATCTCACCAAATCGAGGAGTGATTCGATTTGGAAAGAGAGGCAAGCTTAGTCCGAGATTTATTGGACCTTTCGATGTGCTGGAGCGAGTTGGAGAGGTAGCATATCGCTTAGCTTTGCCACCGTCCTTGGTGGGAGTGCATGACGTCTTTCATGTGTCCCAGCTCCGTCGTTATATCAGCGACCCTTCTCATGCTGTGGATTACTCAGAGATCACAGTTCGACCAGATCTGACGTACGAACAGCAACCGGTGGAGATCTTAGATCGACGTCAAAAAGTTTTCAGGAACAAGACTGTTGATCTAGTCAGGGTGATGTGGCGTCGCGACTCGCCAGGAGAGTCTACCTGGGAGCGGGAAGATGAGATACGGGAGCGTTACCCATATTTGTTCACTACTCTTTAGTGGATAAGAATTCCGAGGACGGAATTTTTCCTAAGGTGGGTAGAATGTAACGGCCGGTATTTTTCCTACGCGTGTAATTTATTGTGTGTGCCCGTATCTTTGCTCGATCGTCCGGATGTGTTGTGCGCGAGTTCCTTGTGTGTCGACGCGAGCGCGTCTCGGATGACTTTTAATTTTCACGGCGTGATTAATTAACCTTAACCCTGATTAATTGCACTAATTACGCTAATTAAATATCCCAAAGCAAATATTGATTAAGCCCTAATCCTAATTTAGTTGCTAATTAACCTACCCTATTGACTCCACCTCCATCTGTTGGTGAGATCCAACAACACTATTCAATCCATCCCCCACCTACAGCTATCTCTCCTTCAATATGCTCCCCTCATTGTTCCTATAACAGCTACGACAACAACGACACCAGGGAAAAACCACCATCGTCTTCTTCGACCTTCTGCAAAACAAAACTTCTCCAATACAAACCAGCAAACAAATCTGTTCACCTTTCCAAACTCAAAATTTAGTTCCCAACATTCTCAACACAAATCAGCCCTCAAAACACCCGCACCAAAACTGAAACCCAACTCAATCTCCAATTCAAAATAGAAATTAGATCAATATAGCAAGAGAGGAGATCAGTGATTAAAAGAAATCCAAACCCCCCAACATTCAGATCTGAACCCTCTTCTTCCATTCTTCTTCTTCCTTCCTCTTCCCTAGGCCGGCACCACCCTCAGCCCTCACCTGAAGCCGCCGCCGTCGCCTTCAGCTCGCGCGCGCCGCCCAGCAGGCAAGCCGCCGCCGTCGCCACCCAGGAGCGCGCGCCGCCGCCGTGCGCTGGAGGCCGCCGCCTGGGCTGCCGGAGGACGCGCCTGGAGCCGCCGCCGGCCGGTCTCCGCCCCTCCTCCCTCCTCCGCGCGATGGTGAGGTCCTCCCCCTTTTTGCTGGAGTGCGTGAGTACCTTGCTGCAACGAATGAAAACAAAAAAAAAAGAAATAAAACAAAAAAACAGAAGATGAAAGAGGAGAAGAGACAGAGGGTTAGAGAGGGGGCAACCTTATTAAAGTTTTAAGAGAACTTGACAGCTAGGGAGAAAGTTGACAGGTTAAAGGTTAAAGAATAAGAGGGGGGATTTAATACTACTATTAATTAATTGTGTAAGAGGAGTAGTTGACAGCATGGGTAAAGAAATAGGTTTAAAAAAATTAAAGAAGAGAAAACCTGTGAAGGATTATTAAAGAATCAATAAAAAGAGACTGGTTGTAGTAGGTGTATTAACTTGTTAGAATAGGTGTTAATTGTACATAAGAATGACAGTAGATAGAAAGAGAGCAAGGGAGATATATTAATTTGTTAGAGTAGGTTTAGAGTAAGCTGAAGTGTTGAATGTAATGTTAACATGATAAAAAAAAACCCATCTTTAGTTGGTATTAGGTTAATTAACAGGTTGTTAGTGAAGTCTAATATCAGCTAATTAGCTTTATTTCAGCATGTTAAATAACTATTAATTAATGTTGGGTTAATAATAATAAACGAAATGAGGCGTATCATATTAGTGAAGCACAATATAAACATCACCCTAGTCTGAGACCCCAGTAAAAATCTGACGAACCTAATTTAGGGATTAACTGAATTTTGTGCTTATCTTGCAATGGACCTAATTCGTTTGACTTGTTTAACCAAAACAGAGAACCAGTCGTTCTATAGCGTAACGCTCGTCGAGGCGAACCCACGACCACCAATATCACCGGAAACAGGCAAGTGATACTTGCCAGTAATTATTTAGGCCGTGTTTTAGGCCAATTTGTAAAATTGTGTAAAAGAGACTAGGCGGTGAAATGATAGTCGCCTAGACGCCCTATTTGATCTAGTTTGACAACGAAACTAGATCCGACACTTTTTACATGTTTCCATTCATGCTGCCATGTCACGTTTACTTTCAATTAACTGTACGCACTTTAACTGCTCATTACATGTCATGCATCAAATTGTTCTATCGTGATTGCGTAGCACACGCTACAATAATTGTAACTATTGAGGCTAGGCACCTGCTTTGCGGGCACAACCCTATGCCAATAACACTTCCTGGCTCGTGATCCAGAAGCGAGCACAGTGTTGTTGGGAAACCAACGCTCGATACACGTGGAGGGGTAGGGTTAAGCGATCACTTGAGCGTAGAAGTGTGCCCGTACAGCCACTTCAGCCAAAAGGCGTAAACCCTGTGCACATCGTGAATACAAGTTAATCGTGAAATCGTGAAATCGTGAAATAGTGATTTGTAGCTTTCTGCTACGACGTGCTTAATTATTTTCATCCTGTTAATTTAATTGTTGCACTCTTTTAATGTCATGCCATATCATCATTGTAAGAACTGCTAGTTGCATTATTTTATTTGTATCCTTGCACAAAAGTTCTCCGCTTCCCTTGGGAGACTTTTGCTGACATGTGCCCTTTTCTCTTTGGGTGACACATGTCAGGATTTGAGACAGAGCAGGTTGTTGAGGACGATCAGTTCGTTGACGCTGAGTTCGAGGTCCCTGCTGAGACCGAGTTCGAGGACACGGGTGACCAGTCCTAGACTCGTTTGGAGTCTCCCCTTAGTTGTTATCTTTCCTCAGTTGCTGTTAGGTTTCGGTGCGTAGCACCTACCTCTCTTTGTTTTGTATGGCCATGCTTTAGGCCTATTGTTCAGACTCGTACTTTTGTGACTATTCTGTGATGTAATATTTGTTGGATGTTGTTGGTGGATATTTTTCTTATCTGCTTTATTATTGTTGTTGTTTCGTCGCAATGCAAGGACCTGCTACCTTTCGAAATTTTTACAGACGCTTATCAGACTGCAGCTTCACAGCTCCACGTCTGAGCGGACCTCCTCACGTCTCGCCTTCCATATTAGGGAAGCGGGGCGTGACACACACACATCTTCATTTCAGTCTTAAAAAATCATTAGGTCAACTTTTCTTAGAATCCAATTCAAATTTATCAAGAATGTGCATGTCATGATTTAAACAGTCGACTGCTGAATGATTTACAGTCGCATGTCTTAAAACAGTCGACCGTGTTTTGTTCTATAGTCGCCTGTTATGCCCATACTCAATCAGTCAATTTTAGGGCTTCTAAGCTTTAACTCTATCAGGCGACTGCTGTGCATTTCACAGGCGCCTGTCCTAGTGACAGTCGACTGTGGTTTGTTACTCAGTCGCCTGTCTATCTTCAGCCCAAACCAATTCTCAGTTTGATCAGGCCAGTCGACTAATGTTGTATTTACAGTCGACTGTCCAATGGTACAGTCGACTGTCAATGCTTCAACAGTCGTCTGTCTTTGAGCCTCTCTGTAGACTCAACTCTCTGGAAAATGTCAGGGTTTGTGGCAGTCGTCTGTAGAAGAAATTACAGTCGCCTGTTGGATTTACAGTCGACTGTCTTCTCTTCATCAGTCGCCTCTCTTGTATTTCCAGACTTTTCTAGGACCTTCTTGACTTACCCTCATTAGGGCCAGTCGCCTGTATAAGGATGTACAGTCGCCTGTTGGTTTAACTGTCGACTGTCCACTCTTTACTAGTCCACTGTCTACGTGGTAAGTTACCGTTTGAATTCTCACCAACCCTCTGACACAGTGCAGCAGTCGACTGTGTGTTGTTCAACAGTCGACTGTTGCGAGTGCAGATTCTATCCGTTGGCTGTTTCTCAATGGCTTTCAAAGGGGCTTTTGGGGATTTTTTTGAAGGGTTTAGAAAACTATAAAAGAAGCCTTTACTGTTCCATTGAGATGTTGACTCACTTAAGATTCATTTGCTCAAACATTCAAGCTTTCTTTCTCTCAAGATCAAAGCTCTCAATATCCTAAAGCCCTAAAATTCCAATCTTCAATCTCTTACTCTCCAACCTAGAACCAAAGAGAAATCTTCAAGGCATTTGGTGCAGTCAAGAGAAAGGGCTTTACTCTCTTCCAAGAGAGTCATTCAACACACAACACACTCTCCTTCAAGTTTTACTTCAAGGCATATGTGATTGTAAGTGTTGTTTATTTCAAATTTCATAACTTTCATTATTTGATTTACTCTCGGGTTATGAGAGTGGTTTGCTTGCTCCCAAGTTGTAGGAGTCAAGAACAATCAAGTGTATTTCGATTTCACTTGTAGGGTTGCTACAAGTGGGGTTTTAAGGAAACCTCAAGTTAGGGTTCCAACTTAAGTATCCGGTTGGTATCCAGGTGGAAAGGACGTAGGATTACCAGGAACAAGTCGGAAAGTGACTTGGGTAATCCGAGCCCTTGAAACATCCTTGCGTTTGCATTGTCTCATTTTGGGGTTTGCTTTTATTCTACATTATTTGTTGGTTAGGAATTTAATTCGGTGTAACTATCTTTTTAAATTGCATAAACACTATTCAACCCCCTTCTAGTGTTTTCCTCATAGCCAGGGACCATACAGTGATCACTCACAAGCTGCACGCCAACCCCAACTTCAAGCCGATCAAGCAGAAGAAGAGGAACCTGGGTGGCAAAAAGATGTGAGCGACTGTCGAGGAGGTCGACCGCCTACTCGAAGCTAGCTTCATCAGAGATGTCTGGTACCCAGATTGGCTGGCCAACGTGGTCATAGTGAAGAAATCAAATGGCAAGTGGCGAATGTGCGTGCATTTCACTGACGTCAACAAAGGATGCCCCAAGGACAGCTACCCGTGATCGACCACCTCGTTAATGCCTCAGGCTATGAGATGCACAGCTTCATGGACACCTATTTTGGCTACAACCAGGTCCAGATGGACCTGGAAGATGAGGAGAATACGTCATTCATCACTGACCGTGGGACGTTATGCAACAAGAAGATGCCCTTCAGTCTAAAGAACGCGGGGGCGACATATAAAAGGATGGTCAATAAGGTCTTCAACTATCAAATCGGGAGAAACATGGAAGTGTACATGGACGACAAGCTGGTCAATTCCAAAAGCCCTTTCGACCACATTGCCAACCTCAGGGAGACCTTTGAGAGAGAGTAAGAAAAACACAACATCAGGCTCAATCCGACCAAGTGTACGTTAAGGGTCCGATCCGGAAAATTTCTGGGCTTCATGATCACTAACCGGGGCATTGAGGTCAACTCGAACAAGATCGAAGCACTGGTCAACATGAAGGAGCCAACAACCATCAGGGAATTACGAAGGCTAAACGGCCGAGTTATAGCCCTCGGACGTTTCCTATCCAAGTCGGCAGAGAGGTCTCTCCCTTTCTTCAGGACACTAAGGAAAGCCCTCACCAAACTAGTAGGCAAAAGGAAGGCCGTGGAAAGGGACGAAAGCTGCACCCGGGCCTTCGTCGAGATAAAAGAATACCTCTGCAGCCCCCCCCGCTCCTGACAAAACCTAAAGAAGGGGAGCTGCTGAGCGTGTACCTGGCAAGCATCGAGGAGTCAGTGAGCTCGGTGCTGATCAAATAAGATGCGGACGTGCAGCGGCCTGTCTACTACACCAGCCGGAACCTTCGAAAGGCAGAGGTGCGATACAGCTCAATAGAAAAGCTGTCTTATGCCCTCATCCTCTCGGCTAGGTGACTCAGACTTTACTTTCAGGCCCACACCATCCTGGTCATGACCGACTCTCAGCTCGAGCAGAACCTCAAAAGTTTCGACCATATGGGGAGGATGCTAAACTGGGGGTTTGAGTTGAGCGAATTTGACATCCGGTACAAGCCGAGGAAGGCCGTCAATGGGCAGGCCCTGTCGTTCTTTATCGCTAAATGCACCACCGACGGCTCAACATCTTCCGGAGAAGCGAGCCCTGGCCCGGTAATGACCCTTCTATCGTTCCCTTTTTCGACTAACACCGTTTCTAATGTCTGCTAAGAGGACAAGGATGCATGGGTCATCCACGTTGATCGGTCTGCAACCAAGTTAAGTAGCAGGCTGGAATCGTCATCCCGCCCCAGATGGAACTACGGTCGAGTACGCCCTTCGTATTAAGTTCCTAGCTACTGATAACGTAAAGGAATACGAAGCCGCCATCAATGACTTGAGGCTGGCCCGAGCATTAGGAGAAAATACGGACCACCTTCTTATAAGGAGAGTACACGGCCCGAGAAGAGATAACGAAGCATTACCTGTGTTGTGAAATTGTCGCAACTATGTTGTGAACCAGTGCACGCTCTCGTGCTATACAAGTCTATAATAACTCAAGCTAGAACCTCACTCTTGCGCAAGCCTAGTTTAAATTATTAGCATTAAGATCGACAATATAATTTAATTCTCGCTCAAGTTCACTGTCGTGCAATGTGAGTTCGAATTTAGATGATGTCTAGATTATGATGGTTTGTATTCGTCTTACCATCGTACAGACGAATATAATTATAGAAATATAATAAAAATGCTAGCTTTGGTCGCTCTCGCGCACCAAATCTAGGATATCCAAATTATATATCTAAATCAAATATCTAGAGCTTCTTATAGATCAAGATCCTCTCTCGAGCTCTCAAGATCTAAGTAGAAATCCCTAGTTATTTGTAGTAGATCGATCATAATCTAACCTTAAAATAAGTTTAGCAAGATGGGTTTACAATAGATTTCACATATCAAGCTCTAAATTCATAGGGTTCATTCCTTTGCCCTAGAGCAAATAGACTACTCACAAATATTCATGATCAAAGAAATAGAATTCATGGAGACAATGAAAATCATCATAGAGAAGAGAACTAAACAAGAAATAATCATAAAAACTAAATAGAACAAGAGTTTAGACAAACCAATGAATCCCAAGGCTTCAATCCAACAAGATAATTAAGAACTAAATCTCCAATTAAAAACAATAGCAAATAAAAGTTGGGTCTTTTCTATGATCCTAGCAGTGTCGTCTCTTTTTTGATGGCTCATAAAACTACATATTTATACTAACTCAAAATCCTAGGAAAAAGCTGACCAAAATACCATCAACCCTAGACAAACCCTAGTTTTCAAATCTGGGCCGGCGGCGCACTCGGCCGAGTGGAGTGGAAGTTTCACTCGGCCGAGTGGAACTTTTTGCAGAAAACCTTCAAAATTTGGTGCTCTGTATATTCTGGCCACTCGGTCGAGTGGTCGGCTCTCTCAGTCGAGTGGTCGTCTAACTCGGTCGAGTGGGAGCTCCTGCAAGAATATTCAAAATAAGCGTTTTGGTTCCAGCTTTCCATTCTCCACTCGATCGAGTGGGCTTTTCACTTGGTCGAGTGAAAGTTTCACTCGACCGAGTCTTTGACGTGCTTCAGGGCTTGGCTTGGCTGGTGTCAGTCTCACTCGGTCGAGTGGTATGATCCACTCAGCCGAGTGAGTTGATTTTGTAACTTCTCATCTTCTTTCTTTCTTCCTTCCTCTTTCTCTTCTCCCCCTTCCGCTTCTTCCCATCTTCAAGCACCGTGAGCTCCTTGATATCATTGTTGCTGACGCTCTGGCATGCGTGCATATGCTCCTAGCTCCAATTTGCTCCCGATTGCTACATATTTTCTGAAAATTCTATGAAACAGAGAAATAGTGAAATTCATCGAGAAATCGTCGTTTAAGCTTTGAATTCGCAATATGGGCAATCGATATGGCATGTAAATATGCAGAAATAAAGTGTAAAATATGAGCAAATCAAAATCTCACAAGCTTATTTCTTACTCGTCCTCGAGGAAGATAAGTAAAAAGCGAACTTGGCGAATAAAAATAAAGAAAACCAAAGCATCGAAAAGAAAGCGAAGAAAGGGAATTACTAGATCATTCTCTCAGAACTTGAATTCACCTACCAAGGTGCACCAACAAAGAATATAAATGCACTATCATTTTTATTTCAATATCATTTCATATTTGGCACATTTGATATAAAAACTGAGAACAACGTGAATCTTATGAAATACGAAATCATTTTAACGTTAAACATCGTCTAAGGCATAGAAAACGATAAACATATTCATAGCCAACACACTTTTCTATTGACTGCTTCTACTTGGAGTATACGAGATATCACACAATTCACACACACACACACACACACATATATATATATATGAAGAGAACATCGAACATCTTTTTTTGATGGAGATGGGGGATCCCAACATCGGCCCAATGTGTTCTATGCGAGGTTGACAAGGAAGAGAACATCGAACATCTTTTTTTCGAGTGTAGCTTCTCAAATTACATATTTAACAGAGCAATGCAAAATCTCCTTGTCTCTACTCAGGTTACTCCCAAATTAAGTGAGATTGGTAAGTTTTATCTTAGCCGTTTTGGTGGAAAAAAACCTTGGGATATTCTTGCCAAAACCGTTCTAGCCGCGACTGTTTGGCATATATGGAAAGAAAGGAATCGCCGCATTTTTGATGGAGAGAAGAAACGGAATACCATCCTATTTGAGGAGATATCTTCTGATATCAGAGTTATTTTGCATGATTTAGAACCGGCTACTAAGGAGGAAGCTACCGCATTTACCAGCTGGGGTTTTAGGGACATGGGATGAGTTTGGTGTATTCATTTATCTGTAAATTTGAGAATAACAGCATTTAAGATGTGGTGTTGATAGTGGAGAGTGACGGCGCTTGTGCCATATCCTCTCCCTATTGATACCACATGGCTAGATGTGCTATTATTGTAATTTTTATATTAGATCAATAAAGTACCATGCTAACTTTTCATATAGGATGGCTCCAAATGTAGGATGGCTCCCCCAAGCTATATCTCTGTAGTCATTGGAAAGGATCCCCCCAGCTTTCTTGTTGCACAAAAATGTTAATTAGCGTTGAAAATTCGAATTAATTGGGATAGATCAAGAAAATATGGAGATTAATATGGTTAATTGGGATTTAGGGTTGAATTAAGGCTTACGAGATGGAGGGGGAGAGATAGGATGCAAATTAGGGTTTAGTGGAGAGGGAGGTGGTCGGAAATGGCCGGAGCAAGGTGGCCGGAGATGGCGCAGTTGGCGGCACGGTCGAGTCAGGCTAGATGCTCGGTCGAGTCGCTGGGGTAGGAGGGAAGGGGGTGGGTGCTATCGATTTGGGGGAAGAGCTCGATCGAGCTCAATTTCCCTTTTTATAAGGGTCTGCTGACTTGAGTTGCTCGGTCGAGTGACTTTGATCACTCGATCGAGTGACCCAGAACGACAAATCATTCAGGATTTTTGATAGTGCGACCAGTCGAGTGACTAGACCAAGTGAGATGAGTCACTTGGTCGAGTTAGAAGATGAGACAAAATACTAATTTTTAAGATTTCTGCTACATTCTACCACTCGGTTGAGTGAACTAGTCACTCGATCGAGTGAAGAGGCTTCATAGAGCATTGATTTTTCAAGTTTTGCTACAGGGATCCCACTCGGTCGAGTGACATAGTCACTCAGTCAAGTGGTATAAATATACAGAGTTGATTTTTTACACTTCTCTGATCAGTATTCTCACTCGGTCGAGTGAGGGTTCACTCGGTCGAGTGAGAATCTCACACGGCCGAGTGAAGCTAATTTTTCCAGCTTCAGATTTCTGTTATTCTCCATCTTCTTCCTCGTTTTCTTTCTTCAAGTTCCTCCTTATTTTCTCATTCAAACTCATCCATGGCATGAATATCCTTCATCATATGTGCTCTCTATTAGGTTGGCATCCTAATGGTCTTCTCCCTGCAGATAAAACGTTGCCCAATATAAGAATTTTTCCTAACTTTTGATCTATCGATTTTTTTGTAAGTTTAAACAAATTAAAAAATAAGAATGACTTAAAATAAGATAGAAATGTCGGGTTGCCTCCCGATAAGTGCTCATTTATGGTCTTGAGCTCGATGATTTACGTTTTGCGCGTCCGTACGTGATATTCGGCGCATAAGAGATGCACGTGTCGAATTTGGCTCGGAGACCAGTGGGCTTTGAACGCTCAATGTTTTATTGCTTGGTCTGCTCAAGTGGCATCTCCTTTTTCATAATGGTGGGAGATGACTCCCCCTAAGCTGTTCTTCTTGCCTTCAAAGGCTCCGTGTTCTTCTTCGGTGATGTTGTAATCTTCACAGTGGCGTGTGCATTGGATGCTTCCCAGAAGAGAGTTTGCAGAGCTCTCTTATCCTCACGACGTCAGCATCATTCTCCTCTTCATCAGTGAGAGTGTCCGAGGTGTCTTCTATTTGGGAACTCTTTTCAGAAATTGGCTCCCCATCAGATTCCTTCATAAGTAAGGTTTTCATGGTGTAATGCGTGGCTTCTTTGACGACCTCTTCAAGGAGGTTGATGTAGTCATTCTCTTCAATAGTCGACCGATTCTTCATAGCTCGCAGGAGACGGAATTCTACCTCTATGTTCCCAACGTTGAGTGACAACGTTCCTTCCCGCACATCTACAATGACTCCAGCTGTGGCTAAGAATGGGCGTCCAAGAATAAGCGACGTATCTCCAACTTCCTTCACATCCATAATGACGAAGTCATATGGCACACAAAGTTTGCCCGCCATTTGTAATGTCACATTTTTATCTATCCCAACCGGTCTAGTGATGCGCACATCAGTGAGTTGTATCTTCATATCGATGGGCTTTAGATCGGTCTCCATATTCATCTTCTTGAACATGGTGAGGGGCATGAGACTGACGCTTGCACCTAAATCAACTAGAGCTTTCTGAAGGGGGACTCCGCCAAGTGTGCATAGAATTCTGAAGCTACCGGGATCCTTAAGCTTCTTCGGCCCCTTGTCCTTGTTGATGAACCATGTTCCTTGTTCGGCTAACATGATCTTCTCCATCCTTTTTCTTCCCGTAATCAAGTCTTTCAGAAACTTTGCATACGTCGGGATCTGACGCCCCCTGCTTTTGCTATGCTAGATGTGTGCCATGATAGGATCGGGGGCGTGAGATTTAAATATTTGTAACCGCAAGCGCACGGTGTTATAGTGTGGCTTGGGGGTCGAACTCAGGGAGGCGTGGATGTGCTTGTGTCAGAGAGGATCAAATTCACCCCATGGGCGAGCTAGCCCGGATCAAATGAGGGTTTGTCACGGTAAACGGAATGTAAAGTATAGACAATATAAAGTAAAAACCCGGGACTTTGGTTTCCACCCCATCATGTGATTCTCGCCGATACGGCCTACGGGTAGGATAGCGATCGGAATTAGGGTCTAATGGTGAGACGTTGCCTCTGAAAGTGGTACCGGCGTCCCATGGGCCCGATATTCCGGTCGGTGCCCAGGATGATACACCGGACTTCCCGGGTTCGATCAGTGGGCACTCCAGTGTCCATTAACACTGATCGACTCCGGGAGCACTAAGCTCGCAACGATAACTCCCAACGTCTCATCCTGCCGCTCCCGCACGCTAGGATTCGGCGTCTACGCTAAGGGCGTGAGCTATGGCTAGGGAGTCAACGGCCAAGTTTATTCCCCCTTGGCCCGACGGTCAAAGGCGGTCTTTTTCCCGCCG
The DNA here is from genome assembly GCA_030789695.1 of Scilla litardierei. NCBI lineage: Eukaryota > Viridiplantae > Streptophyta > Magnoliopsida > Asparagales > Asparagaceae > Scilla > Scilla litardierei. The sequence continues at coordinate 156,776,896 of CM061141.1, forward strand.
ATGACAATGAAACACCCCGCGTAACCATTAGATTCCTAATCCATATCGATTTCCTAACCCTATGGATGCATCGGGGAGAACCCACGAAGGGGTTTCCACCAAAATCCCGGATTCGGGAACTACTCACACATATTTAGGAAAAAGCGATCTAAACATAAATCGACCGTAAAAATCATGATCCGACAATAGAAATGCAATGGTAGTAAAGCAATTAAGATAATACTAAAGTTTCACAAAGATCTGAAAACTTACAAAAACTGGGAAATTACAGCCGTCACAAAATGAAGAAAACAGCAAAAAATAACCACTCCCGAATCTGGGAAACCTAGGGTTCTATATATAGAAAACGACATCACCCGATCGGTTGACAAGTCAACCGATCGGGTGAAGCGCTTCATAGAACTACAGCGCAAAGCGGAACTTCACCCGGTCAGGATGAACCGGTCGGTTGAAACATGGGTGCGGTCGGTTGGATCTTGGTGCCGACCGGGTGAGGAGACCGGTTGGATCTTCGAGTCTTGGCTGTTGAAATTCGGCTACAGGTGAACCGATCGGGTGAAGGTCACCCGATCGGTTGGTAATCAGCTTCGAATTCCAGAGACTTTGAGCTTTTGACCCAGTCACTGACCCGACCGGGTGACTTCTCGTGAGCTCCAAGATGCGTCCGGGTGGTGCACGCGTGCATCACCCGATCGGTTGAAGATGATCAACCGATCGGGTGAGGGGCTGAAAGATGCAATCTTCGTCGTTTGACCCCCTGGATCATGCGTGACTCCTCCCGTTGCTCCGGGGACTTGCGATATCATCGTTTTATGCCCCATATGCCAGTAAACTCCTGAAAATACAGAAAACACGGAAAAGTGAAAGAAAACAAGAAAACACGAGAAAACGAATATAAGACGGCGGTAAAATACGGAAAAAACACGGAAGAAAACGTGCGTAAATATTTGAAATATAAACGCACATCAGGATCTCAATAATGGCGTTTAGGAACGGGATGTTTAGGCTAATGCCTCTCAAGTACTCCAGAAAGCGAACAAACTTTTTCTCCAACTTAGCTTTTGCCAACCTTTGAGGAAATGGAACATGCGGTACATAAACTCTCTTTTTCTGGGGCTCATCATTTTTAGATTTATCATCTCCATCATTGCCCACTATGGGTCGCTCAGCTTCTTTATCTCTGTCAATCTCAACCGGAATGGTTTGTATGGAAGATAGAGCTTGGATCATGACGGGTGTCATATCTTTCCCGCCTCTAGTAGTCACCGCCACTATTGCATTAATTTGGCCGGTGTTGCTCTTCGGATTTACTTCCGGTTGTGCCGACAATTGGTTTTAGGTTCTAGTCAACATAGTCATCTGTTTCGCTAACTATGCAACAACGGTGTTGAGATATTTCTGGCCTGCTAGCAACTCGGCATTGATCTTCTCTTATGTAGCCATAAACTCCTCAACCTTTGTCGCATGAGCATACTTTTGTGGTGCTTGCTATGGGTTTTGTAGCCACCAACTCCGATTATAACCGGGGGGTCCATAAAGCCCTGCCTGCTGTCTTTGTTGAAATTGTTGCCGTTGTGGTGGCCTCTGCTGATATTGTTTCTACTGAAGTGGTGGGCAAGATTGTTATTGCTGGGGTGGTTTTTGTTGAGGAGGATTCAATGCTTCACTGTTGTTTTCATAAGAAAATCCGGGGTGAGTTTTCCAAGTTGGATTCCCCCAAGATGCATTGCCTCCACTCCCAAGCTTATAATCTGAAAAGTATTGAACATGCTCCTCATTTGCTTCAGCTCCAACATACATGACTTGACCTTACCAGTCACTCATACTCCCATCGGATGATGTATCTTGAGCACTAGATGGCTCACTTAGCTTCTTCTCTATTCTCTCTATCACTCTAGATAGAGCATCGAACTTCCCGGTCAATTCCGCCACGGCTTTGGCCTCATAAATGCTATCCGGTTTAGATGATGATGATGATTGGCATCTCTCATCAACCCATTGTTGATTATGAGAGGCCATCTCCTTAAGCATTGTTGTGGCCTCTTCTGGAGTCTTTGCTAAGATCGCCCCATTAGCGGTTGCATCTATAATCATCTTGGTATCTGGTTTCAACCCATTGTAGAAGCTGTGGATCAACTCCCAGTCATCAATAATGTGGTGGGGGCATTGGTGTTGAAGATCTTTGAATCACTCCCACGCTTCATGTAAAGATTCCTGTGGTCCTTGCTTAAATAACATCAAAGAATTCCTCAATTTGACAGTCTTTGATGGTGGATATTGTTTATTACTGAAGGCACCCGCCAGATCATCCCATGTAGTGAAGGTACCGTTTGCCTGTGACCTTAGCCAATGCAAAGCTTTGTCCTTGAGTGTAAAAGAAAAAAGCCGTAGACAGATGGCATCCTCTGATATGTTGGTAACCTAAAAAGTAGCTCACTTTACCAAGAACATTTGGATATGATAATGTGGATTCTCATGCGCATGCACATGGAATGGATCTTGTTGCATTAGCACAACTAATCCTGTTTTCAACTCAAAATCATTGTCAGGTGGCAGCTCTGGATAAGAATGGATGATGTAGCAGAGTTGTTTGGGGGTAAGATGGTCCCTGATAGAAATAACTCTGACATTTCTCGTAGCATTATTCTCAGATGCAAGTTTACTATCCTCTAGAATTTGCCTCTTCTCTGCACTACGTCTGTTTGCTCAATTTCAGGATTAAAGTATGTCAAGCTGTCAATGGCCCTTGAGCGTCTGTTCATGCATAGAGAAATAGATTCTGCAGAGAATGTTAGCACAATAGAGGAAAAGAAAAAGTAACCAAGAAAAAATACTGTTGCCTCCCCGGCAACGATGCCAAAAACTTGGCCGTAATTTGGATGTACTCAGAAAACAATGTAGTTTTACCGCAACCACACGGTTAAGTGGTAAGCGGGTATCGAATCACGGGGATGACTATTGGTATTATCTTGGTTATATGGAACAGATGGAAAAATGGTGAAGGAATGTGTATGTCACGAACGTGTAGAAATATTGGTTGTAAATTCAATTAATAAGAATGCCTATGTAACAGCCTGTTTTCATAGTGCACATAAATCCGTAACCAAACAAGTTCAAAATGAGTAAATGATTTTTTTCTATTTTTCGTAACTCAAATCTAAAAATGGACACCATTTTCATGATACTTGCAACGATACAAACCCGTGGGTTTTTCCGTAATTTTTCGGACACGTTTAGTTTCGGGGGAAAAATCGCAATTTCGTATTTCTAATTAAGTTTTACAAATTAAGTATTACGTTTTAACTTATTAACCTAACACTAATTACCTTAATCATCTACCCTAACCACCCAGCCAGAGGAAAATGTTTTCCTCTCCTAATCTGATCCATCCCTCTACAACCCTTACCCACTAAATTAATTAGCCTTAATTATCCTTACCCCGCTGTCGTACACACGTCTTCCACGTTGAGGGAACCGCCAACCAATGCTTCAGCTATTTAACTCTCACCAAATTTCTCCATCTATTGAACCGTATATTTATATCCCTAACCTCCTCATTTTAAAGCCCTAATAAATACAATGAGATGATTGATTATATCTTATAATTAATATTATATATATAGCACTTCCCCTCTTCCCCTTCGTTTGTAGAGGAGCACACTATCCCTCTCCCCTTTTTGCAGCATTCCCTCCTTTCTCTATCTCTCAAACACCTTCCTCCTTCCTCCAAGAACACAAAGCTTGTTGCATCTCCAATTTCAATTCCTTCTTCACTTTTCTCCTTCTCTTCCCCAAATTCTATTTTCCAGCCAACATCACAAGGGAGGGGGGCCGAACCTCCACTGCCTCCCCCTTTCGGCCGTCGGCAAGAGGCTGACTACCAAAGCCCCCCACCCCTTCCCTGCTTCCCCTCCTTCAGATAGCTTCGATGACCGAGCTCTTGCGCCGTCGGGCATTCGCCTGACCCCATCCGGCAGAAACCCACTGCAGGCCACCCCATTTTTGGTCCCCCCCGAGCAACAGACCCAAGCCCACATCCCTCTCCGGTGAGCCTCCATTGCTCTGCCCCTTTCCACGAGAAACCCGAGTAACTCCCGAGCCTCCAACCGTTCGACGAAATGCCCCAATGCCGAAGCCCTACTCCCACACCTCTTGGCCGTGATCTATACACCGCCAAAGACACCCAAGCACCCTCCCCATCCTCTGTCGTTAGCCCATCGACGCCTCTCCAGCGAGCCTCCATTGCTCCGCTCCTTTCCACGAGAAACCCGAGCAACTCTCGAGCGGCCAACCGTTCGACGAAATGCCCCAATGCCGAAGCCCTACTCCCACGCCTCTTGGCCATGATCCATACACCTCCATGACACCCGAGCACCCTCCCCATCCTTTACCGTTAGCCCATCGATTCCTCTTCGGCGAGCTTCTTCGACAAACACACATCCACAAAAACCTCCGAGCTCCGCCACCTCCGTCATTGTCACGCCCCGCTTTCCATTATACTTGGGAGTGAGAACGTGAACGAGTCTGCATGTGCTTAAAGCAAAGAAGAAGTAGTTTTTTTCTTCTTTGACTTAAGCACAATAAACGTTGTGTTTAGCATTCCAGGTTCTTGCACGCTAAACATCAGAAATAACATTAATAATTATCACCACTTTATCCCAGCGCTTAAAATACAGAGTACACAAGATGGGTTCCACTACTAAGATCTAAGCAATATAACTTAAACCTCATATACAATAAAATACTTGCCTAGTCGAGGCGTTTTTGGGTGTCCCGGTGATCCGAACGAAAGGCGTGATTTATCTGCGTCATGAATTTTAAAACATCAAGCTAAATAATTTGATTAATGGTACTAATATGAATCCCTAACCTATATCATACTGGTTATAGGGTATATGTGTGTTTATGATGTTTATAAATAACTCACACCCATATAAACTGAATTCATATAACAATATTCGTACGGTTATCATATTATAACATATATGTTTTACTAATAAACGTAGGATATTAATTGTAGTATTATTATATACCTAATATTTAAACACATGTCTAAGTGAAACTTTAGTTACACACACACGTTAGTTGAGTTCACGTAAAAATATATACATGCAACTCACTGTTCCTATAGCATGTCCCGCAGTTCGTGTGTGCATTCGCGGTGATGGGGAGCTTGGCGACGTCTGGGTCTACGGCGAGCGACGGTGACCGACATGTGGGTCATCGGAGTTGTTGTTACCGTCGAAATGGTGGAGATCGCCGGAGTTGTGGGTGGCGTTGAGGAGAAGTCGGGGTTGCGGGTGGTGGTGCTGTGGCGGTGGTGTGGTCGGTGTAAGGGCGGAGGAGAAGGAGGGAAAGGGTCGGAGTGTAGGAGGGGCTGAGCGCAGCTTAGCAGGGGGCGTATGGTTTTCCTTGATTGTTGCGTTTTATTTTACGAAGTAGAGAAGAGGGAGGGGAAGAGAATTATAGAGGGAGGCGTGGGTTTTGTGGTTGAAGTTAGGGTTTTTGTTTAGGAGGTTACAGTGGCTATGAGGCTTGAGTCAAGGAGATGTGTGTATTTGTTGCAGTAATTCATGGGGAGAGCAAATCATGGAAAGAGCAAATCATGGGGAGGGGATCGTGGAGCAAGTCATGGGAAGAGAAAATCATTGAATTAATTAGTAGTTAGGATTTATTAAGATTTATTATGATTTATCATGTTAAATTTGATTTAGAAGAATCACTTTAGTTAAGATATTAGATTGGATTTGATTATGAATTCAATTTAGCTAAGGTATTTGAATTATTCCAATATCGCCATCAACTCAAAGCTACCTGAAAACCATACAAATAATATCAGCACGATCACGAAGTTGTGAGGATCGCGAATTTGCAACCCGATCGCACGTTCGAGCAATGGACGATAATAAATAAAATCATGAACAATAATCCAATAAAAATACGTACGGAATATGTACGATAGAAACAGACCGTTACATCCTACCCTCCTTACTAAAATTCCGCCCTCGGAATTTCTATCAACCATGATGTGTGGAATAAATAAGGATAGCGCTCGCATTCTGTATTCCGATATACACACCACACTCCCTACTATGCATGTCGACAATAAATAACGACCACACCATCATGCATAAACACTCAAATACTCAATTAATATTACTAACATTAATATTAATACCAGTAGTAATACTACTAATATTACTAATTAATAACCAAACTAATAATAATAATAACACCCACATACATTACTACTCACATATTAATATTAGTAGTACTAATATACCACAGCTATAACACAACACAATTACTACAATACCATCATGCAATACAATTAAAACCAATATTATAATTAAGGCAGATACTAACAGTTTACTATACACACACATCAACTTACTAACTGCAAGTGTGCCATTATCTTGCACCCCACATTATTATTAATACACCATGCATTATCATATGTATACAATCATATTCCAAAATCACAAGTAATATATGCCGTATAAACACACTACTCTATACTAATACATAAGTACAATCATATTCAGTCAAATAACATCTCAATAGTACAACCACTTTACACACTACGTAATACATTATACACACCATATAATACATATCACTACACTTATATATACACATAATACACTACACCATACACAAAATAAGACTTGCCCTACTTATATAGCACTAGGGTCATTACCATCGACCCACTTTAAAATCAAGTCCGTCCGCAGACTTCCTTGAGTAGGGCTAACTTAGGGATGGGCAGACTTAGACATTAAGGTCACTATATTCTAGGCATACATACACTATAACAAAAACAATGTACACTCATATGCATACACTAACATACATATCATATAGTCACACACATACAAATACTTATGAATGCATACACATTACACACAAATCCATACTTACACTATTACACACCTACCTTATATCTACACAAAACATAGACATACATACTTTATATATATATACACGCAAGTATACATAACCATGGTAATTTACATAAAGTTAGTTAAGTATTAAATATACACACTTATACATAGATACAAATATACAACCATGCATACCTCATAGCATACATCTAAACACGGGCACATATATTATCCTGTAGGGCAAGCAATACAATACAATATTATATCCATACTATTATTCGCGAGGCACACGTATGTACGGATACATATAACTAGGCATGTATATATCCACACATGAGCACACGCCCACACGCACTAATATATAGATTATACTATAGATATGTACACTCAACTATAAGCACACCTATTATCATGTATATTACACCCAACATGCACATAACCTTACTAGCATACAATTACAAACATTGACAAGTACATCCAAAATACATACACCTCTAGTAGCTAGTCAAACACCAATTCTAATACAAAGATATCCCTATAATGATATAGCTATCCCTACGTACAAGTATGGCGCTTACTACCATATGTATAACTATATTTTTTTGAAAGGTTAGTCTGTAGTTTTATTAAAGTAGTATTCAAAATACAAAGATACAGAATGCTTATAAAAGGTAGGAATTACAGAGAGGGGATAGGGCACATGCACCGTCACCCTCTACTGTAAATCCCATCTTCTCAAAACAAACTGCGAGTACAAAAGCTGATATACAAGTAGAAAACTATGAAACATTACTAAAGTCCCATCTCTCTATTGCAAGGGTAGCCTTTGAAGAGTCTGGGTCATGATTCCGAAGGATAATTCTGATGTCAGATGCCATTTCTTCAAATAGAGTTGTCTTCTACTTTTTAGTGCTGTCAAAGATTCTGCTATTTCTTTCTTTCTAGATATGCCAAACCAGAGCTGCAAGAACAGTCTTTGCTAATATACTTAAAGTATCCTTTCTACCAAAATTCAACAAGAAGTAATCTCCCACCTTAGGAAGCCTAGGCTCTATGGGGTCTGATACACCCAGCTTTAGTAGGCTCCTCGAAAGGATATAATTGGTATAGTCACATTCGAAGAAGAGGTGGTCTATATTTTCAGCAATATCCGAATCGCAAAGAACACATTTCACATCCGTGCTAGTCCCCCAATGTTCTAACTTATCCTTTGTTAGGAGTTTGACAAGAAATGATCTGAGAAGTGTTAAAGACATCTTAGGCACATAATCACTGTACCAAACCAGCTTGGTATAAGGAAATAGGGTCCCCCGTCGCCTGGTCCCCTCCCATGCCTCAGAGAATTTGAAAGTGGAGCTGGGTGCCCATCTCCACTCATCCTGGCCACTGGAAGGCTTCACGTGTTGAAGCAGTTGCGAGATGGGTTCAATTACCGGGTCATTTAGCCATACACCCGATACCCAATAATCTGAAACCCTATTGTTGTATGCATCACTTGGGACTTCATGAGATTCACTTAAGAGGCCACTAGGAAGCCAATAATCGTGCCAAAAATGGTGGAAGAGCCATCACCAATGTGTCGCTTTATCAGATGTTTGGAGAAACATCTACAATGCAACAAGAATTTCCATGTACCCGATTGAAGGGGTCTTGCCTTGGCTGAAAAGAAATTTTTGGAGTCCCTGTAATTATTTCTCATATAAGTAGCCCAAAGTCCATCCGTTGCTAACATGCGCCATGTTAGCCTCACTCTAGCAGCCATATTAAGATCATATAGGGATCTCAACCCCACTCCCCCTTCCTCCTTGGGAGTACAAATGTCTTTCCAAGCCCATACATGAGATGAACCCGAAATAAATTTCCTGCATGCAGAAGTAATAGAACACAGTACGGTTTTTGGTATACGGTAGGCTTGCATCCAAAAATTTAGCATACCAAAAATTACTGCTCTAACAAGCTCAATCCGACCTGCAATGGATAAGATGGAAGGCATCCAGCCCAAAAGTCTCTTCCTGCATTTGTCAATCAGCCTACTGTACATGGAAGGCTTAGGGTAGTTTGAGGAAAGAGGCAAACCAAGATAAGTATTGATTGAAGTACCCAGTTTGACCCCTAATAGATTAGCCAAGCTCAACGGGTCCTTATTTCCTTTGCTGAAAATAGAGGTACTTTTATCCCAATTTACTTCCAGTCCTGTGAAGGTAGAGAAGTCTTTCAACAAGGATTTAACGCCACAGAAAGTATGCTTGTTGGCTCTACAAAATAGGAGGAGATCATCTGCAAAGAGAAGGTGAGAAACAGATCCAGACCGTCTCATAGGATGGATTAGACGTTGAGAAATATATTTTTCTGCCAATAAAGAAAATGCTTCCATAGTAATGACAAATAGAAAAGGGGAAAGAGGATTGCCTTGTCTGATGCCCCTGTTACCCTCAAAATACCCCACGGGGGAACCATTAATCATCACCGAAAATATGGGGGTAGAAATACATTCCTTAATCAAGCAAATAAATCTCATGCCAAATCCCATGCGCTGCAGAATGTAATAAATAAATTCATGGTTGATACTATCAAAAGCCTTCCTTAAATCCAATTTCAGACATGCTCTAGAACCCATTGGATTGCTAAAATCACGGATCTGTTCATGGGCTAAGAGAGCACTATCGGACAATAACCTGCCTTTAAGAAATGCAGACTGGTTTGGAGAGATAAGTTCATGTACAACCAATTTCATACAAATAATTTTACTGATCACCTTGTAAATAACATTGCAGCAAGAAATGTGTCTATAATCTCCCAAACCAGAGGATGTAGTACTTTTAGGCACTAAGGCATGATTGGTGTGATTTAAAGGATGCATTAGAGAACCAGAGCGGAAAAATGATTGAATGGCATCATTTAATCCATACCTAAAGTGCCCCAACCTTGCTGGAAAAATTATCCATTGAAGCCATCAGGACCAGGGGATTTATCCACCCCTATTTGGAAAACCGCCTCATTGATTTCTTCATTTGAAACTCTCCGTTCTAGCCAGGTAGACGCATCTGAAGTCAAAATGCGCCTGGTGACCAATCCTATCTGCTCTTCTGCCTCAACATATCCTCTTCTATCTCCATTAGGTTTGCAAGGTTTATGGCCAGATCCCGCTCACGGCATTGCAAATTCACATCAGCTTGCAAGTCCGGATGTCTACGCATCTTATGGAGATTATTTTTGCAAACCGAGATGTCATCATCAAACTTTAGTTTATGCGCCCAACATCTGAGAGTAGATTTAGTGTTACGTAGCTTGGTATAGATTCTGTACATAGCCGACCCTTTCACATGTATGTTCCACGATGATTCCAGCAATTCATTGTAACCTGGCAGCTTAGCCCATGCATTAAAAAATCTGAAGGGCTTAGGATGCGAACATACCTTAGAATGCATTTTGATTAACATGGGGGAATGGTCACTTGTGAGGGGGTCCAAATACTCCACGAACGTTTCAGGAAATAAATCAAGCCACCTCTGATTACATAAGGTTCTATCCAGTTTAGCAGTAATACACTCAGCGCTAAGTCTACGGTTGCACCAACTCATCGAAGGCCCCACACATTTAACATCAGACAACCCACATTTAGCTAAGCATTCATTAAACTCCTCCAGTATTTTCAAATCACATTTCCGCCCTCCTTCCTTCTCCTTCGAATATCTAATGCAGTTAAAGTCACCTCCAATAAGCCATTTCGCCCCAGCCTGAAGTCTTGCATCCGCTTCAAGGAAATCCCATAGTTGGTGACGTTCACTCCGCATATTGGACCTGTAAACTCCAGTAATAACCACAGTAAGGCCCCCTCCGTTGCTGCATCTTAAGGTGATATGTTGGCTGGAAATGGATTGGACCCCAGCTTGCCAGACATAGCTGTCCAAACCCATTAGAATTCGACCACCAGAATGCATTGTGAAGTTATCAAACCATAACCAATCCGTTGGGAGGCATAGTCTCCATTTATTACCGCCAATTTTCAGCTTAGTTTCAATCAAAATAACTACTGAGGGGCGAATCAACTTGAGTCTGTCACGGAGGTCTCTCCTTCTAACAGAGTTGTTAAGACCCCACGTGTTCCAAATGAAGACACTCATCAATTAACAGGTTGGTATGGCTTCCCCGAAGCCCCCTCACTAATACGCCTGCTTCTCCTGGATCCACCCATAGCAGCCGGCTGATATTTGCTTGCCGACTTCTGTGTAGCAGCGCCAATAGCATCTCCAATTGCTAACTCCGCCTCCCATTCAGGATTCATTATAGTCAAGGTATTTGGGATTGACATGCTCTCTGGACCTTGGGGAGGGCATTCCTCAAAATTCCTAGTAGGGAGACATTCAAGACTGAAGGAAGTGTCAGGGAATGGCGTAGGTGTAGGATCCTCAGGACAATGCTGTTCTGGGTCTACTGCAGGTTTTAATGAAGCTCCAGTCTCAATAGTCTCCATAGCTATTTCGGGTATATTATTTTCAGGCTCAAAATTCCGCAATGCCTCCTGCACATTTGAATTTCCCCCAAGAAAAGGCAATCCCACTTTATTAGTAGCAACCGAGATCTCAACTGTCAGAGGCGTGCTGTCTAAGATTCGAGGCTGACCCTGCACCTTGTGAAGAAGGCCTGGAGTAGGTTGCACCCTTTACGTAGTTGCTACAAGACTACCAGAACTTGGGATTGATGCTACACAATGTCCCCCTGTTGAACATCTACAGCCGCATCTTTGTGAGAGCAGGACCCCTTCTCCAGCACACAAACATCCTCAGGAATCTCATCCACACTTACCGAAGGATCACAAGCAATCCCCTTATCCTTAGCTTGGGTAACAGAGACCTCACCTGGGTTCTTTTGGATTGAAGGGGGCTTTACCATATCAAGACATTGTTTATCTGTATGGCCAAAACAAATACAGTTGCTGCATCTCGGGGGTTCTCCTTCAACATGCACATCAATAGTAATAGGTGCACCCCCTTCAGGCTCCATAACCACTTGGTGCGGGATAGGCTTCTTTGCGCTTACATCTACAAGGCATTGGGCTAATGAGATGCATTCTTTCTTAGCAGTCAGCCTGTCCAAACATATAGGGTTTCCTAATAAAGATGCAATAACATTCAAAATATCAAGTGTCCACATTCCAAGAGGGACTCCATGGAGTTGCACCCAAACCAGGACCGATGATATGATATCCCTTTCATGTTTGAGGGTTGGTGTCCATTGCTGAAGAACCACCAGCCGCCCATCAAACATCATGGTCCCCCGTGAAGTATTCTTTGACATTCTCCCCCATCCTCAAATTTGAAGTAAAAGAACCCATTTTCTCGACTATAAATATGAAGACCTCGTTTGATGTTCCAAAATCTATCTACCCACCCACGAATCTGGCCGTAATAAGGGATGTCGCCCAATACATACCCCACAATAGTATTCTTCCATTGCACGGCCCCTTTCGACATCAAAGTTGTTGCCACCCATCCTGTTTCCGATCCATCCTCTTTCACAATGGGAGGAACAAACGTCATTGCCATATTAGAATCATACATCCGCCTATTAGCACAACTATCTGACCACGATTGCTTCACCAATTAACACAAATATATAGTTATATATATGTATAACTATATATATATATATATATATATATATATATATATATATAGGATTTAATGTGGAAAAGCTGCCACCTGATCCAATGGATCAGGTGGCAAGACACAAAAAAGGTGGGAAGTACAAGCCCCCACATGGGCTTGTACTTGTGGGGCCCCATATTTTTGTGTCTTGCACATGATCCATTGGATCAGGTGCCACCTGTTCTACATTAATCCCATATATATATATATATATATATATATATATATATATATATATATATATATATATATATATATATATATATATATGATTTAATGTAGAAAAGGTGACACTTGATCTAATAGATCAGGTGCCAAGAAACAAAAAGGTGAAAAGTACAAGCCCCACATGGGCTTGTACTCGTTGGGGTCCCACCTTTTTATGTCTTGCACCTGATCTACATGAATCCACATACACACACACACATCACACATATCACCGCATATGCATATTCATCACAATAAACAAATAATATACTAATATATCAAAAGTATGCCCTCTCATTCATGAGTGAGACACAAAGACCCACACACATGGGTCCACACACTATATCTATATACACGCTACAAACATCACAATTAATCAAATAGATCTACTATACATATACCATAAGCATTACAAAGAAGGTTAGGCATTACCTGAGATCGATTACTCAGTAGTCTTAGCTTCTGCGGTTGTCATGGTAAACGCTTGATGCCTCGGTTGGTTCTGCCTCACCAGTTCAAAAGTCTTCTGTTGTAGAGCCAGAGGTGGTCCATGCTGAGTATGTCCAGGAGCTCCATGCGGAATGGGTCCAGAAGGTCCATCAGTCATCGGCCTGTTGGTGCGATGAGGGTAGTTTCTGGTAGCTTGTGCAGATGATCCACATATCAAGCTTGATTCAGTAGCTCTCTGCAGTCCTTATTGACATGTCTCACTCGATTACAGTGGAAGCACACCGTCTGAGATCGATCGTTAGCAGGAGCAGCAGGGCTCTTAAACTGGGTAGTCTGAGTCGATCGAAAATTGTTCCTTGGTGGCTCCTACGGGCGCCTACTTCCTTCAGTTTGAAGCGCCTTCTTATACTTCATAATGAGCTCGTGCTTCCTAGCAGCATGCAATACTTCCTGATGTGTAGTCAGATTCACCGCAGACATTGAAGTCTGAATGTCCAGGTCCAGACCCTGGAGAAACTGATATGCACAGTCTTCGAGATCCTCCACCAGATGTAGAGCGAATCGACTAAGCATGGATAATTCTGCCTTATATTCATCAACGGTACGATTGCCTGGTTCCAAGTTGACGAAACGTTGTTGCAGCTCTCTCTTAGCTGATCGGGAAAAATACTGAGCGTCGAATCACTCTCGAAATATGGTCCAGTTGATGGGCTTGACCAGATGAGCTTCTTCTGCGTCCCACCAGTTCCGAACATTTCCAATTAGTTGTTTCTTGGTAACTTCCACTCATCATGCCTGTTCAATACGGGAAAGACTCAGATTGTCTTCCGTACTTCGGGCCCATTCTTCAGCTTCCAGTGGACCTTCTTTTCCAGAAAATCTCTTCGGGTTCAGCTCCTAAAATTGCTTGGCTCCAGGCTCAGCTCGAGGAGGCAGTGGTGCAGGTTGTACAGCTTGTTGTCCTTGCTGAATAAGCTGTTGTTGGATCTCCAACATGCCTCTCATGACCCCCATGAGCTTGTGGATGTCGGAAGTACCGTTTTCATTGACTCCATTCCCGTTGCGAGTGTTGGGCCTCCCTGCCATGCTACAAACAAACAAAGTAAAAATTTGTGTACAAGTTTGTCTGAACGATCTGGTTAGTAATAATACTTATACTGTTTCTGAAGTGTCTCGTAGAGTGCAAGAGGACATGCATGAGCCACCACTAAAACCTGTCACGCCTCGCTTCCCATTATACCTGGGAGCGAGAACGTGAACGGGTCCGCATGTGCTTAAAGCAAAGAAGTAGTACTTTTTCTTCTTCTTCTTTGACTTAAGCACAATAAGCGTTGTGTTTATCATTTCAGGTTCTTGCATGCAAAACATTAGAAATAGCATAAATAATTATCACTACTTTATCCCAGTGTTTAAAATACAGAGTACACAAATAAATTATGGCCAAGCATGGCCATACATTTTATTACAGAAAGCAACACACCAGCAACAACATATATAACTAAATAAATAAAGACTGCAACGGTGCTTTAGTCTTTAGCAGGGAGGATCTCAACGTCCTCGTAACTCTGGTCATCGGGATCTACTTCCGGTTAGGATCCTCAAAAGTGGGGTCCTCGATATACTCTGACCTGGACCTAACATATGTTTCACAATTGCATGTGAAATATATGTCAGCGAGATAGCTCGGCAAGAATTTTAAAGTATAAGAGTGCTAAGCTTGCGAAATAAGGAACGAAAGAGCGTTAGAACATATAAGAAAACTTGTGCATGATAAATGATTATGAGCATACAGAAAGCAATGACATGAGAGAGTTATCAACAGTTAACACAAAATTTGCATTTCAAGTAAAGTAAGGGAGGTTTGCAAGTTGAATATTTTTCAGTTATTTGTGCTCATGATAAGTCCATGTCCGAGTAAGTAAAGTGTTCTCGATACACCTTATCATCAGGGGTTTACCCTGACACTTCTTGCCTCCCTAACCTAGAAAATGGCCAAGATGCTTGCTTCCATTAGTGTGGTATGGAAGTAGTCGTAATGTGTTCAAGACACACTTACATACTCTACTACATGAACCAACCCCACCCAAAGTGTACTGATCTAGTCACCGGCTAGTTTCATCCCATCTGTATTCGATGGTTTCACAAATATGTCCCGAGAGTCATGTCCTGATCTTGGCCCAATATAGTTAAATTTTGATAATGTGTAGATGATAAACCATTCAAACATGCTGAAAGGAAAGATTATCAAAACATTAAACATTCATGTCAAATTAAAGCATATCACCAGGTCCATTGAATCATTTCATATGGGTTTAACAAACATGTTTATAAGAAGTTATTAATAACAGTATTAACAACATTTGATGGGTTTCGCTACTAAGATCTAAGAAATATAACTTAAAACACATATAAAATAAAATACTTACCTGGTCGAGGCGATTTTGGGTGTCCCGATGATCGCAACAGAAGCCGTGATTTATCTGCATCATGAATTTTAAAATATCAAACTAAAGAATTTGATTAATGGTACTAATATTAATCCCTAACCTATATCATACTGGTTATAGGGTATATGTGTATTTATGATGTTTTTAAATAACTCACACCCATATAAACTGAATTCATATAACAATATACGTATAGTTATCATATTATAACATATACGTTTTACTTATAAACGTAGGATATAAATAGCAGTATTATTATATACATTGACTAATATTTAAACACATGTCTATATGAAACTATAGTTATACACACACGTAAGTTGAGTTCACGTAGAAATATATACATGCAACTCACTATTCCTATAGCGTGTCCCGCAGTTCGTGTGTGCAGTCGCGGCAACGGGGCGAGCTTGGCGGCGTCTGGGTCTACGGCGAGCGACGGTGACCGACATGTGGGTCATCAGAGTTGTCGTTGCCGTCGAAATGGTGGAGATCGCCAGAGTTGTGGGTGGAATTGAGGAGAAGTCGGGGTTGCAGGTGGTGGTGCTGTGGCAGTGGTGTGGTCGGTGTACGGGAGGAGGAGAAGGAGGGAAAGGGTTGGAGTGTAGGAGGGGCTGAGCACGGCTTAGGGTTTGCGGGGGGCTTAGAGGTTTCTTGATTGTTGCGTTCTGTTTTATGAAGTAGAGAAGAGGGAGGGGTAGAGAATTATAGAGGGAGGCGTAGGGTTTGTGGCTGAAGTTAGGGTTTTTGTTTAGGAAGTTACGACGGCTGTGAGGCTTGAGTCAAGGAGATGTGGGTATTTGTTGCAGTAATTCATAGGGAGCGCAAATCATGGGAAGAACAAATCAGGGGGAGGGGATCGTGGAGAATGCCATGGGAAGAGAAAATCATGGAAATAATTAGTTGTTAGGATTTATTAAGATTTATTAGGATTTATCATGTTAAATTTGATTTAGAAGAATCACTTTAGTTAAGATACTAGATTTGATTTGATTATGAATTCGATTTAGCTAAGGTATTCGAATTATTCCATTATCGCCATCAACTCAAAGCTACCTGAAAACCATAAAAATAATATCTGCGCGATCGTGAAGTTGTGACGATCTCGAATTTGCAATCTGATCGCGCGTTTGAGCTATGGACGATAATAAATAAAATCATGAGCAATAATCCAATAAAAATACGTACAGAATACGTACGATAGAAACATGCCGTTACAGTCATCCTGCGAGCACCCCCGAGTCAAGTGTTGAGCTTCTGCTCCGTAGGTTGTCACACGCCACCACATCCGACGATCGCCACCCCCTCGTCGTAGCTGACACACTCTTCTGCCATGTCGTTGAGCCCGCGAAATATTCTTTCGAGGAGGTAGGTTCCCTAAGCTCAAAATTTTAAAAAATTAAAGCCACAATAACAACATATTATTCATTGTTGTAAGAGTATAGTAATGTTGTGCATTTTAAATCATGCTGTCAAATTTCACATGAATGCGGTTGGATCCCACATGAATGTTTTTGAATTTCATTACCATAAATTAACACGCAATGTGTTACACTCAGTAAATGTTTTTGCATTTCATCAAAACCCTGTTAATATTATTTCTGATATGTTACATGACAGGGTAACAAATGCATAGTACTAATAATACTAACTTATTATTATTAAAATAATTAGCTATCAACCGTGCATAACTTTGGTAATAAATATTATATTATATTAATATTAGCAAATTAAAATTCATATTGTCCATAATATAATATAATTATCAATTTAATCATATCCATAGTAACTATGCATATTAATTACCAGTTTTAAGTAATATTAAATATTTCAAGATACACAAGTAGTAGGCTAACTGCGATATGTACAAGTAACATATCTGTCATTTTGATAAATATTATTTTCCAAAAATACCACTAAATCAGTTTTAAGTGATAATACCATTGTAATACATTATCCCATAAAATAACCCCAGTACATTATTGTAATGCCCTGCTAAGCTACTGCACAAGTACTAGAGGGGGGGGGGGGTGAATAGTACTTTAAAATAATTAAGAGGCTAATTCCTAATTACCTTGCAAACTCTACCAATTAATGCGGAAATGCGGAATAGTAAATAATCGACAACAAATAAACAATCGCAAACAAACGATATTACTGGGTTCGGATCCACCCAAGTCTCCCCGACTTGTTCCCGGTGATCCTACGTCCCAAACACCCGGATCCCCTCCGGATACTCGAGTTAGAAACCCTAACTCAAGATTTCCACTATGAAATACTTGTGAAAAACCTTCACAAGTTAAATCATACACAAATGAACTTGTGACTCCCACAACCCGGGATCACAATCACAACTCTCACAACCGAGAGTAAAACACTTACAATATGAAAGTAAATGAAATAGAACTTCTTACCGACAAAATACCTATGCCTTGAGTATACTTACGAATTAGGGCAAGGATGATTTTGAGGAAGAAGAAGGCACCAAACCCTAGCTCCAAGATGTAGATCAGCGATGGAGAGCTATGGGGTTGATGGTGACCTAGGATCAAGCACTTGGCTTGGAAGGCTCACAATCAATGAATCTCTCTTTTGAAATAAGAGTGAGGAGAGATTCAAGATTGGAAATGAATGAGCTTTGAATGAGTTGGAATAATTTCTCTTTGATCTCTAAACTTGTCTTAATATCAGCCTTTTTGTGCAATGAATGCAGCTCATCAAGTATATATAGGTTAGAGGAGAGAGAGAGAGAAAAACGTTTCAATTAAAGCTCCAACGGCTCTATTCTGAACCAAACTAGTCGGTCAAAGAACAACCACCGACCGACTAGTTCATCAACTAGTCGGTCGGTCAATTAACATGAACCGACTAAGTGGTGAACAGAGAATAGATCAAGTTCAGACTGACTAGAACTAGTCGGTCAAAGAAGAGTTGCTGACCGACTATTTTCACAACTAGTCGGTCGGTGACTCAACTGAGACCGACTAAGAGATAAAACAATAGTCTGAACACAAAATAGATTTAGTCGGTCCAAGAACAAAAGTTGACCGACTAGTTCATCAACTAGTCGGCCGCCAAATGAACTTAGACCGACTAACGATAAACAGTAGCTCAGGTGAAAATTGGCATGTATAGTAGAAGCTCAACTAGTCGGTCAAAGAAGCATCACTGACCGACTAGTTCACAAACTAGTCGGTCGGTGAGTCAACGTAGACCGACTAACTGTAAACAGTAAAGAGCAATGAATTGACTGTCTGAAACTAGTCGGTCCAAGAAGGATTGACGACCGACTAGATCACCATCTAGTCGGTTGGTTCTTCTTCTTGAACCAACTAACATGCACAAGAAGTCGCGAACCGAAGCGCGATGCTTCGAGAAAGTTTGTATGGACTTCAACTAAGATCCTAGAGCTAAGATATGAGCGTTATGAAGATTTAAACCGTAAGACCTACTAAAGGCTTAACATTCTACGAAAGAAGCTAAAAAGACTATAAATAAAACTTGACGATACCGTCTTCAAAAGCTTCAATCGAATCTTCATGACTTCTAAAATGGTCCCAAAACTTCAACGAGGATTTAGGCATACGATCACGTGCTTTGAGAAGTCTTGAGATGTCGCTTGGGATGTTCATATGAATTTGGCGACAATCTCCATAACTGCGCTCACAAATTGTTAGTTCATAATATATTTATGTTTGTTCATCATCCAAAACCAAATCCGGGGAGTCCAATATCCAACAATTATCATGTATATTTTATTGACTGTGGCAAGAGTATTACAATGGTTCTAATACTAGTAGTAAGGTATGATGACCTAACTAATTATTATGACCACAATATTCAATTAATACACGTGTATATAAATTATACACTACTAGCAGGTTGTGTTATTAGTCTTTTTCCATGGGCAAAAGGGACCAAGGCTCATATGAACATCAAGGCTATGTGAAACCATAAACATAATTGAGAGAGGAGAGGAAGCACGGACTAAACCAAACACCCATTTTCGTTATTGCTTAGTGGATTTGCCCCATACCTCATAAACTTATGGATAGGCTATGAAGCAAAATATGATTCATATGCTCATGTTAAATATTGATAGGTTATGACACAAGCATGCTTTCTACTTAGAGCCCTGCTTAGAGACAAAGCAGATGGACTTGATCAAGGCTCTGTGTAACCCTTGAGTAATATGATACAATGGTAAACAATTTTGTATTAAACTTGTTTAGTACAATGAGTATTCTGTTATAAACTACTGTATTAAATACCATATGAGTATTCTGTTACATAACAGTTTAATTGTGTATATTAAAAATCCTCATCTGATGTTAATTGGTATGAATATGGTAAAATTATTAATATGCATAGTTGGGCATGAAAACGGTCCGATATGAAACGTTAAGAAAAATAAATATAAAATAGTGTAACCTTTAACCGGTGATCTCTTATGTTTGCAGGTACCATTTCTTTTGCACAAGCACCTTTGGAAGCACTAGATCCAGCCTCGGCTTACTACAACAATTCTCAAATCTGGAAGTCACCCTAATTCTAGCTTTTGAAGTTAAGCAAGTGACTAGTATGAACTTAGGACATCACATATATCCTCAGAACGACTATTGACTTGTACAACCGACTAGAGACCTAATTAAATAGGAAACTGAACTTATAGTCTTAGATCGACTATTAACTTGAGCATACGACGTTGGCAACTTTCAACTTTGGTAGTTGTAGAATGCAACCATCTACTTGGGTAAAATGTGTACTAACGGAAATACCACATGCTCGAAGCATGGGATCATCATCATAGTTGTTGGACTTGTCTTTATCCTTAATCCTTAACTTTCTGGTTTTCAATAAGAAAGTAAATCAGTGGTCCTGGTTTAACTATCATAGTGAATGATCAGGAAACTACTCTACTATCTGTTAATGTAATCGATGTAGTTGAAGTTGATAATCGGCGTTCTTATCATTGATTTACCAAGCCGGCTAGTGTCGCTTGGACCCAAGTTTTGGATCACTCTGCTTGCGGGGATAGTGACCTACTTGGCCAATCTTGACTAATCATGTTTGTGTGGAGTAATGGTAGAACTATAATTCTTAGCAGTTTGCAAACATCGATTATAAATGTATTTAAATGAGTTACTTCAACCTTTTCATCACCATGATAACCTCCTTGTCTTGTTCACCCTATTTGCCATGTTCTGATGCTTGTCACTTGAAAACTATGCATGGAATTTGGACATACTTATTGCATGATTGCTCGCGTTTAAATAGTCACATCACTTGCTGCATGACATCTATGACTTAGTGAATGCTAATGAATTATCGAATGGAATATCTCGTGGTACATTATGTGGAATATCTTGCGGCATATTCTGTGGAATATCTTGTGGTACATCTTGTGGAATATCTTGTGGAACATCGCGTAATAAACATATACTTGATACACATGACACATCACTGGTGTTTTGGGGTAACTTATAATAGCGAGTGTCCGTGAGCGACCAATTCAGTCTTTGTTGTCCCGACCGGGTCTTAGCGACCCCTTCAAAGTTCGTCGGTGAAAAATTCACAGTCTCGGATCACAAATTTTGGAACAGTTTTGTATTCACAGTTTTGGTTTAACCCGGGTACATGCACCCGTGGTATGAGACGAACTCTTGGTTGCTCACTGAACATCGCATTATAAGTCACGACCTAGGCTCGACACACTTATACCCCCTTAACATGGGCATCTTAATAATGTTTCATTTTCTTGCTGATAAATTGTGAATGTCGTAAATCTGCGAAGCTATGTTTCTGCTCTATTTCCATTCCATTATGATATACATGTTTGCTTTCACCTTACTTGCACAGTTTCCTTTTACGGCCCTTATCGTACTCGCATGCATGTCTATTCTTACGTTACTTGTTGCACTTGCATGATCATCTTTAACTATTTACCATAGACTGTTCCGTACTTTTGTACTACTTTATTTCTATTACTAGAATTGATGTGACTTACCTATGGTTCCTTTTCTTGGCACCATCAGACGACAAATAGTTTTGTAAGGAGATGCCCCTGAGCTTGCGGAGTTAAAGTTTGATCCAGAGGCTACAGATTTTAGAGTTCGAGTTGTGACAAATCTCAAATTATACTTCTTTTCTTTCAAGTATCTTGTTGGAGCGTATTGTACTGTATGGATTATAATAAATGGACCCTTATTTGAGTATTTTTGTACATCTCTGCATCGTGGCTATATTGTTTTCATTGGTTAACTGTTGACATGCGAATGTAATAAAATAAGTAATGCCCCTCCCCCCCGACAGCGGGTCGTTACAGCATAGGACTAAGGAATCCCCGCTATAAATTTTTGAGTATCAATGTGAACGTGAACTCCTAATTACTAACTCTTAATTTAGGGTGAAATTGTCGTACCTATGTTGTGAACCAGTGCACACTCTCATGCTACACAAGTCTATTATAAATCAAGCTAGAACCTCGCTCTCGTGCAAGCCTAGTTTAAATTATTACCATTAAGATAGACAATATAATTCAATTCTCGCTCAAGTTCACTGTCGTGCAATGTGAGTTCGAATCTAGATTATGATGGTTCGTATTCTTCTTACAGTCGTACATATGAATATAATTATAGAAATATAATAAAGTTACTAGCTTTGGTCGCTCTCATGCACCAAATCTAGGATAGTCAAATTATAGATCTAAATCAAATATATATGGCTTACTATAGATCAAGATACTCTCTCGAGCTCTCAAGATCTAAGTAGAAATCCCTAGCTATTTGTAGTAGATCGATCATAATCTAACCCTAAAATAAGTTTAGCAACATGGGTTTTCAATATATTTTACATATCAATCTCTAAATCCATAGTGTTTATCCCTTTGCCCTAGAGCAAAGAGACTACTAAAAAATATTCATGATCAAAGAAATAGAATTCATGGAGACAATGTAAATCATCATAGAGAACAAAACTAAACAAGAAATAATCATAAAAACTAAATAGAACAAGAGTTTAACAGACCAATGAATCCCAAGGCTTTAATCCAACAAGATAATTAAGAACTAGATCTCCAATAAAAACAATAGCAAATAAAAGTTGGGACTTTTCTATGATCTCTAGCCGTGTCGTCTCTCTTTTGACGGCTCATGAAACTACCTATTTATACTAACTCAAAATCCTAGAAAAAGCTGACCAAAATACCCTCAACCCTAGACAACCCTAGTTTTCAAATTTGGGCTGGCGGCGCACTCGACCGAGTGGAAGTTTCCCTCGGTCAAATGGAACTTTCTGCAGAAAATCTTCAAAATTCGATGCTCTATATCTTCTGGCCACTAAGTCGAGTGGTAGCTCCTGCATGAATCTTCAAAATAAGCGTTCTGGTTCCAGCTTTCCATTCTCCACTCGGTCGAGTGGGCTTTTCACTCGGTCGAGTGAAAGTTTCACTCGACCGAGTATCTTTGACGTGCTTCAAGACTTGGGCTTGGCCGGTGTCAGTCTCACTCGGTCGAGTGGTCTGATCCACTCGGCCGAGTGAACTGATTTTGCAGCTTCTCATATTCTTCCTTCCTTCATCCTCCTCTTCTCTTCCTTCCGCTTCCTCTTCTCTTCCTTCCGCTTCTCCCCATCTTCAAGCAACACGATCTCCTCGATATCATCGTCGCTGATGCTCTAACATTCCAATTTGCTACCGATAGCTCCATATTTCCTGAAAATTCAACGAAACATAGAAATAGTGAAAATCGTCGAGAAATCGTCGTTTAAGCATCGAATTTGCAATATGGAAAATTGATATGGCATGAAAATATACAGAAATAAAGTGTAAAATATGAGCATATCAGCCACTCCCTCAACGGGTCGACCATCCAATCGGTCGCAAGGCTGGAGCCACTCCCCCAGCAGGCCAACCATCCGATCGGTCGTAAGGCTCAGGGCCACTCCCCCAGCAGGCTGACTAAAAACTTGTTTCGCCGTAAGGCTGGGGATACTCCCCCAGCGGGCCCACCTTCCGATCGGCCGTAAGGCTGTGGGCCATGCCCCATGCATGCCGACCATCCGACTGGCCGTAAGGCTGGGTGCCACTCCCCTGTAGGCCAGCCAAAAACTCGGTTTGCCGTAAGGCTGGAGCCACTCCCCTAGCAGTCCAAACATCCGATCGGTCGTAAGGCTGGGGGATACTCCCCCAGTAAGCCGGTCGAAAACTTGGTATGCCATAAGGCTGGGGCCACTCCCCCAGAAGGCCGAAAATCCGATCGGTCGTAAGGCTGGGGGCCAATCTCCCAGTAGGCTGACTGAAAAGTTGGTTCGTCGTAAGGCCGGGGGTCACACCCCAGTAGGCCGGCCATCCGGTTGGCCGCAAGGCTGGGGGTGACTCCCCCAACAGGCCGACCATCTGATTGATCTTAAAGCTGGGGGCCATTCCCCCAGCAGGCCGACCGAAAACTCGGTTTTCCATAAGGCTGGGGGCCACTCCCCCAGCAGGCCGACCATCCGATCGGCCGTAAAGCAGGGGACCACTCCCTCAGTAGGCCGACCAGAAACTTGGCCCATTGTAAGACTGGGGGCCACTCTTCTAGTAGGCCAACCATTCAATCAGCCGTAAGGCTGGGGGCCACTCCCCCATTAGGCTGACTGGAAACTCGGTTCGCCATAAGGATGGGGACACTTTTCCAGTAAGCCGACCATCTGATCAGCTGTATGGCTGGATGCCACTCCCTCAGTAGGTCGATCGCCTAATGCTGACGTGACAAAATATGACTTCCCTCAACTCGGGCTTTCAACTAACCAAGGCATACCCAAGTTGGGGGAGGGGGCCACAATAGGATATCTCGGACAACGAACACGGCTATATTCATTACAAAAAGTAGTCAAAATTGAGCATGATTTACAAATCTAAGACACGGCCCCCGCCTCGGCTCCCGGACCAGCGGTCGTGGCTCCTTCTGTACCGATGACCTCTACGTCTTCGTCCTCACTGGGGACCATCTTGAGCTCCTTAAAGACGACCCAAGAGCAATGAAACTTGCGCTTGATCTCTTGTCGGCAACGGAGGAAACCTGCCTCGAACATGTGAGACATCTGCGGTGCAACGAAGTCTCCAGAATATTCCTTCACAGCCTCCTGTGCTATTCGGGCCGGATCTACCTTCTTTAACTTCTTAGCCCGACCTTCAAGAGTAGTGATCTGATCCTATAGGTGGGACTTCTCTACCTCGCCCCTGCGTGTCTCCTCGGCTAGCTAGGTTTGGACGGTAGCCTCCCTTCTTTTCGACACCACCAGCATCACCTCAACATCTTAAGGAGATTGGCTCCATCCTCAATGCCTTCCTTTACCATCGCTCGAGTAACTTTATCCTCGGTGATGGATTTATCGGCCAAAGCCTCTGCCCGTGCTATGTCGAGCTTCTATGCCTCAGCGGACAGCTCAAAGACCCTGGTCTCCTTCGACCTCACTCGAATCTCTACCTCCTTGGCTGCTTCCTCGGCGACGTTGGCTTCCTCTTGCTTCTGAGTGAGGCTCGCTTCTATATCGGTGAGTGCCACGGCCCAATGCCGAAGCTCTAAGCTAACCGAGGACACCTGCATCAAAGAGAAAACCAAAAGTAAACTCCACCCGCTGCAGTATATACCGAGGATCACGCAAGCTCTTACCTGCTGACCACAGAGCACTACGAAGCCGGCCAACCTATCGGCTTCTGCTTCCCCCAACACAGACCATTGCTGGGGCAAATAGGAGTTCTTGGCCAACCGGGCCGTGACCACACAGTCTGAAAAACGGACTCCTTCAAACCCACCAGATACATGGGACTGAGGAGATCGTTCTTCGAATGGGGGAGGTCTGCCTCCAGCGACTTAAACACCCCCCAAGGCCCGCTCGTAGTCAGGGAAAGCAAGTTTGAGCCAATTGGAGAAAAACTCCCCCATGGAAACTTGTCCTTATGTGTAACGGCCTGTATTTTTCCAATACTTTCAAATTAAGTATTAAAAGAAAATTCAATTTTAATTGTATTTTGTAATGGTTGATCAGGAGTCTTAAACTGATTTCAAAATTTCTTATAAAAATATTTTGAAGTACCCGACTAGTTGAGGAGTATTTTAGTAAAATCGGATTTCATCAAATACCTCTAAAAGATCTGATTAAAATTCATGTTCAGATATTGCTGTTTTGGTTCAATGAATTTATTTTCTATGCAAACATCTCAATTTCAAACTTCTGCAGTAGCATCCTATGATCATTTAGGGCTCCCCACATTAATTTCGTAATTTTCTGATATCATTCAATAGAGAACCCGCAAACCCGCTTTCTAAACGTTTTGGCCAAAAACTAGTATTTCCGTAACCCAAACCCTGGAACGGTCTTCGTATTCGTGATCCTCACGACGATACGATCCCGTGGGTATGTTTTCGTAATTTTTCGGACACGTTTACTAGTCGGGGCATTTTCGTAATTTTGTTACACTAATGACATTCATTAACGAGTTTTTACCTATTACTAATTATCACCTTAATTACTTTTCTAATTAACTTAATCCCATTACCTAACCGTATCTTTCCCCCACCCACTCTCTCTCTCAGCTAACCCACACACCCCCTCATCTACCCCTTTTTCTTAAACCCTATATATACACTCCCCTCCCCTCTCATTCTTCACACAGGCAATCTCTCTCTATCTCTCACAGATCTCTCTCTCTTTCTCTCTCTCTCCACGGTTTCATTCAAATCCCAAACCCCTCGCCCCGCGACCCCCCGATACTGCCGCTGCCCTCTTCCCCTCTCGACGGCGATTCCGACCAGCCCAAGGTCACCGACGGCCTGCCCGTGCTTCCCGGCCAGCAGGAGGCCCCCCGCCGCTGCCTCAGACCCGCCCCCGACCTTCGCCCTCCGCCGTGTCGACCCGCTCCGTCAACCGCCGACCCCCCCATGGCAGCCCCGCCGTTGCTTCGACGAACGCCGCACGCAGAGCCTCCCTCCACGTCGAAACACTCCCGAGCGCCGTCGCTGACGCAGCTCCGAGCATCCCCAAGGATCCACGCCACCGCTCGAAGCCCATCGCTCCGCCGTCGCCATGAACAGAGCAGCGCCATGCCTCCGACGAGATCACGCGCTCCGCCGCCTCGAATCTCCCCGAGCACCTAGGCGTCGTCGACGGCGATCTCCGAGAGCTGCACCCCCGCCTCCATGCCACTTCGGCTGCCTCCGCCCTGTCGCCGTACGTTCTCCCGCCATCACACCAAGCTCCGCCGACCTCCGATGACCCTCTGCCTCCGACGTGCCATCCTCCGACCGCCTGCTTCCGCGCCTGACGCCGCACGGCCGCCGACCGCCGTCGACGAGCGAGCGAGTCCCCCCTCCGACGGTCGTGAGCGAAGGGTGCGTGATTTATTACTCAATGGCAAACGTGTAAATATACGAGTTAATAACGTATTTTCGTATTTTTTTCGTATTTTTAAATAATTAATAAATGGGTTTTATGGTTTATAATCCATAACTAAATATATAGGACCCAGAAAAATATGAGACTAGCTCCAGAAAATCAGAAATAATATTCTGGACCCAATGGCGCTAGTTTCATCTCAATCCGACGCTTACTTTTTCCAGAATTAATTTTTAATCCTCTAAGTTAAATCCGTTATTTTCATTTAAAAATCCGTATATTCTTATTTTCACGTAAACTAATATGTGAGAAAAATATATGTTAAAGAACTCTTCGAGACGGTCATTTTGACACCTCATTTGCAACTTTCCGATGTAGATTGCACCTAGAATAAATTGTGGAATAAATATGTTACTAATTGGAAAACCGATTTTAAATTGGTTTTGAGCTTTTAAAAATTCTAAAAAAATTACTATAAGCTTCCGAAAAATATTCTCTCTTGCAGTAAAACTATTTTTATCATATATAGTCTATATAAAAATTTAGAACCTTTTTCGACAACGTTTCAATTGATCGAATTATTTAAATAAAAATGTAGCGTTCTTTACCCGAGTATTTTTGTGATTGCAGGTACCAATCCTCGTGCACCAGCTATTCCAGCTCCAACCTCGTCTTGCCACGACGAGCTCGAAATTAGTAAGTCACGACGTATTCTAAACTTAGAAAACTTGTCTACTGTGCTTGTATGAACTTGTGACACTTCACCTATAGCCTCGAACAGCTATTTGACTTGAACCGAACTAGAGAACTAAAATGAAAGTAATCAACCAAAGATTACTTTGCCAACTTTCAACTTTCGTGGTTGTAGCACGCAACTACCAACTTGGGTAAATTGTGTGCTAAGCCACACTACCACGTGCTCAAAGCACGGAAGTAACAGCTTTTGGTGTTGGAAACGTTCCCATACGTTTGTTATCATCAAACACGAAGTTCATAGATCGTTGCAACCAACACTTCATAGCCTCAATCAAGGAGCAAGCTACAACCGTCAATCCTCATCTCCTTGCCTCAAAGCTCAAGCTTCTATCTTCTACCTATTGCCGTAAGATACCAATGGAGAGAGAGAGAGCTCATTGATTCAAGACTTCATCAAGAGTCTAAGAGCCGAAATTGTTGACCTCTCAAAGCAAGGCCTTCACAAGTTCCAAGGGTTCAAATTTCAAGCCTATCCTCATACCACAATGATGATCCTCCTTCTTGCTGTTTTGTTTGACTCCATCACAAGTGCAGCCGCAAGATTTTCATAAGCATACCAATCCAAATAGCAAGCTGCCGCATCCAACAAGAGAACGGGAACAAACAGCTTGCGCATCAGCCCCCTGCCGCAATTATTGACTGGAACTCCAAAGCTGAAGCTGCAATTTGCCTTGCTAACTCGAGCAGCTCATGTGCCAACATTGCTTGTTGACCGAAGATCCCCTTAGGCGATTCAACTTGGTTACAGACACACTTGACTACAGCATCTTCACTTTGCAGACCGAGGCAGATAGCTTGCCAACTTGATTATCGACAGCAGCCCCATGCTTGTTAACTCCATTGCCGATAGCAGCTAGGAGCGGCAAGACACCATTACCGACCCATTGAGAAGCATCCAAGCCAAGTGCCGTAAGCATCTACTAAGGGGAGGAGCCACAACATCCAATGAGACCTCTAGCCGAAATACAAGTGCCATCATCCAAGCTACCTGAAGGAGATGAGAACTTGATTTCAGAGACGACTACATAACGTCAGATTGGACCAGACCAGAGTTGATTGACAGAGACGACTACACGGACATGAACTGAGATTTTTTGATCTCTTTACTCTTTATATTTGTGTAGTAGTGTAGCGATCTCTGTAGGGGAAACTTTATCGTTACTTGTGTTTTTGGAGACTTGACGAGTTGGGGCTCGTCAAGAGTGAGAGCATTTGATTAGGTTGATAGTGTTGAGCATGCAGGAGTGCGTACGAACTAGGTGGGGAGCTGGAGGTTATACCTTGACAACATATTAATCTAATATTTGCTTTCAGGGCTGGACGTTGGTCGTGGGGACGACCGAACTAGGGTATATCTACTGTGTACTCTGTGATTGCATACTATTTACTCTGCCTGTGCTTATAACTACGTGTGATTGTTCGTGGGTTGCACGAATATTTTTATTAGCATATTCACCCCCCTAGGCTTATACCCAGACCCAACAAGTGGTATCAGAGCAGGTTAGAGGATCTAGTCTAGATGACCAAAAATATATCTGATTCTATATTTGCTGAAGGTCAGTCTATAGCCCGTTCCCCTAAGTTTAATGGAGTAGACTTTGTATATTGGAAGACTAGGATGAAAATCTATTTAGTATCTGTGGATTATGATGTGTGGGATATTGTTGAAAATGGTTATAGAATCCCTACTATGAAAATTGAAGACATTGAAATTATTAAGCCTAAAGATAAGTGGGATGCCTCTGATAAGAAACTTTATTCTCTTAATGGTAAAGCTATGAATGCGCTTATATGCTCTCTTGATACATCTGAATTTAATCCTATCTCACATTGTTTAACTCTGCAGGGAATTTGGCATATGCTGGAGATGACACATGAGGAAACGTCGCAAGTGAAGGAATCCAGACTTGCGCTGCTGAGTTCAGAATATGAGCGTTTCCGCATGTTGCCATCTGAATCTACCAAGGAGATGTTCGCGAGATTCACGGACATCGTATACAAATCCAGCTCCCTCCATAAGCCATACTCTAGTCTTGAGCAGGTGAGAAAGATCTTAAGAGCGCTACTAAGCTCGTTCCGTCCTAAAGTCACCGCTATTCAAGAAGCCACATATCTATCAACAATGAGAGTGGAGGACTTAATAGGCAACTTGATGTCACACGAGCTTGAGTTGCAAAGTATAGAAGCTAGAGAGAAAATTGAAGAA
This sequence comes from Scilla litardierei, assembly GCA_030789695.1. Lineage (NCBI taxonomy): Eukaryota > Viridiplantae > Streptophyta > Magnoliopsida > Asparagales > Asparagaceae > Scilla > Scilla litardierei. Next base: position 156,806,870 of record CM061141.1, read on the forward strand.
AAAGCCAAAGCTCCCACACCATTAGCTCTTCAAGCTAACGACGATGACGATCTTAATGAGGAGCAAGCACTATTGGTCAGAAACTTCAGAAGATACATCAAGACTGACCAAGGAAGAGATGAGATGACGAAAAGGTTCAATCGTTCTAATAATTTTACTTTTGATAGAACTTCCCCTGAACAGAAAATTATTAATAAAAATGAATGTTTTAAATGCAGGAGGAAATGACACTTCATGAGAAATTGCCCACAAGAAACAGCTAATGTTGCGAAGAAGAAAGGAAAAGCTGTGGTGCGAATGTGGGACATGGATAGTGAAGATGAGGAGAATGAAGCTCACACTTCCCTCTGGTTGATGGGAAGACATGATGAGGTACAATCTTGCTCTAAAACTGAACTTTTGAGTATTTGTAAAGGAATGCAAGATTAAATAGATGAGCTAGAATCTTCCGTAGATGATTATAGGAATGATAGTTTTGAATTGGAATAAGAAAATTATGACATGTCTAAAGAAGTTGATAATCTTAAAGAAGAACTTGTTGCATGCAAATCTATCATCACCATGTTGAAAAAAGAAAAATCTAGCTCCCCCTCTTTGTTAAATGAGATTAGCATGCATAAGCAAGATTTGATTAAACTTGAAACTAAAAATGAATTGCTTACTGAAAAGATTAACATTCTAAATCATGAGCTTAAAGAAAAAATGAGTGAATTTGAAAAGAAAGAAGAGGAAAACAAGAGAGTTTTCATTAGTAAATACACTTTGATTGTGAATGAGAATGCTATCTTGAAATCCAAAGTCAATAATCTAGAATTGTCATTAAAGATATTTTCCATAGGAAAACAAAATTTGAATATTATTCTTGGAAATAACCTTTATGCCAATAATAGGCGATGACTAGGATATGGTTTTAAAAATGTTGAAAAATCAAAATATAGAAAAGTTCACATTGAAACAACAAAGGTTGGAAATTTTCATGCAAAGTGCTTTACATGTGGTTGCGTTGGTCATACCTCTTATCATTGCAAATATAAGAACAAGAACATTATATTCAAGCAAATATAGGTTCCTAAAAATTTGATGACTAACGTGAGTGGACCTTGTTGGATTCCAAGGTCACACGTAACATCTTCCGTGTAGGTAAGATGGAGGTGGCGAGGAACTATGAATTGGACGTCGCATTTCTTTTAGTTCCTTAGCCAATCGACGACGCGAAGGTATATTTCTTCTTTGAACTTAATGCATACCTTCATAGCATTTTTGTGTGTGTGCTTGACTTTGTATTTTCATTTTGTGTTCTAGTTTGGTTGATTCTTAGCTTGTTTTAGTTCATTATAAAGAAAAATAAAATATAAAATGAAAAAGTAAAAAAAAATGGTGCTAAATGTCTATCTTTTTCCTTTGTATCATTCAAGTGATATTGATGAATGTCATTCATATTCTTGTAGAAATCATTGTATTATTGTTATAGCTACATGCGCATGTTGGACTTTTCTAAATAGCCATGACATGTTGAATGAATTGAACAATATGATTTCTACACCTACACTTTCACTTTCACAAGTATTGAATAATTGTTCCACAATTGGAGACTCTTTTATAAAATGTTGGAAAGTGAATGTAGGATGAATATTAACTGAAGATCTACAGGATATGATGTGTTTTTGCCATGGATAAAAATTGAGCACAAAAGAATTGAAATTGAAACAAAAAATATATAATATAGCTCCGTATGAAAAATGGATACAATTCATGGGAAGTACACTACCCACGAGTATTCAACATATACTTTATGGGTAATCTTTAGCGTTGGTGTTATACTCGTCAAGCAATGCTATCCCCACATCTAAGAGTCCTTATAGGCTATTTTTTTGGGGTGTGGTATCTTGAACTCATTTTCAATGAGGTGGAAAAATCAATCATAGTGCATTCATGTTACATGGAAAATGTGGATTGAATTTGGTTGGATTTCATGAAAGTTTTTCCCTTTGTACTTCAATTATTTAATCATCACATTTACACAGTGGTGTAGAAGTTTATGTTATAATTTTCATTGAATCTGAAGTGCTTATTCTATGAATGTCTATATACAAGTGCTAGTTGCAATTTATAATACTCTATTTTTGCATGTGGTATGAAATTAGACTTCGTATATACACTTTTGATGATAACAAAAGGGGGAGAATATATTGGAAAGATTTGATGTGTATTGTGCTTAAAGCTTATATTGTATGAATCTTGATTTAAGAGGGAACATTAATGAAATAATGGAATGTATATTTAAGGGGGAGCATGAATAAAGGGGGATCATGTTTGTATGCTTGAAACATCATTGTATTGTTGCAGGCTTGCATGTTGCACATCATCGTCGCATGCTTGTATGTTGCACATCATTGTCATACTTTTTGCATACATTCTCCATCATCACACTTCACACACTCATACAACGATGATATTATTTGGAACGTTATTGCAAATCTTATATTGGTTTGTCATCATCAAAAGGAGGAGATTGTTGAATACAACGTATGTTGGATACAACGATCGAAAACTTTGTCTTTGATGATAACAAATGTGTGTGAACGTTCTAATGTGTGTGCTAAGTGTTTTTTGGAGTGGCAAGCTCGTAGATACACAAAGGATGACTTGGTCTAATAGATGGAGTCAAATTGATGGAGAAATTGCAATTGAATTGTAATTTGGACTTGGTAAAAGATGGAGGGATATGGAGAATCTCAACCAAATCAATTGGTGCATGAATCAAATCCTATTCAAATCTTCTATCCTTTTTGAATTCTATACAAATCCTACACCAATTACTACTCCAATTCAAATCCCAATTCATATCAAATACAAACTTCAAATCTCATTGAATGTGGGATTCTATTGGATTCTCCTATAGCCAAATCTATCTCCATCTTCCTCCTATTAAAACCCTCTCGAAAGAAGGAAGAAAGATTGTGACACAAAAAGAAAAGGGAGCATCTATATTTCGGCAAAACCCTAGCCTTCATATCTCTTGTGCAAAACTTCATTGTCCAACCTCCCTTAGCCGCAAGTCCTAGAGATCAACCAAGGCCAAAGAGCTCCATTGCTACATCATCTTCATAGCCTCAATCAAGGATCACGCTACAACCGTCAACCTCATCTCCTTGCCTCAAAGCTCAAGCTTCTATCTTCTACCTATTGCCGTAAGATACCAATGGAGAGAGAGAGCTCATTGATTCAAGACTTCATCAAGAGTCTAAGATCCAAAATTGTTGACCTCTCAAAGCAAGGCCTTCACAAGTTCCAAGGGTTCAAATTTCAAGCCTATCCTCATGCCACAATGATGATCCTCCTTCTTGCCGTTTTGTTTGACTCCATCACAAGTGCAGCCGCAAGATTTTCATAAGCATACCAATCCAAATAGCAAGCTGCCGCATCCAACAAGAGAATGGGAACAAGCAGCTTGCTCATCATCCCCCTACCGCAATTATTGACTGGAACTCCAAAGCTGAAGCTGCAATTTGCCTTGCCAACTCGAGCAGCTCATGTGCCAACATTGCTTGTTGACCGAAGATCCCCTTGGGCCCTTCAACTTGGTTGTAGACACACTTGACTGCCGTATCTTCACTTTGCAGACAGAGTCAGATAGCTTGCCAACTTGATTGTCGTCAGCAGCCCCTTGCTTGTCAACTCCATTGTCGACAGCAACTAGGAGCAGCAAGATACCATTGCCGACCCATTGAGAAGCATCCAAGCCAAGTGCCGCAAGCATCTACGAAGGGGAGGAGCTGTAACATCCAAGGAGACCCCTAGCCAAAATACAAGTGCCATCATCCAAGCTAGCTGAAGGAGAGGAGAATTTGATTTCAGAGACGACTACATCACGTCAGATTGGATCTGATCAGAGCTGATTGAAAGAGACGACTACACGGACACGAACTAAGATTTTCTGAACTCTTTATTCTTTATTTTCGTGTAGTAGTGTAGTGATCTCTGTAGGGAAAACTTTACCGTTACTTGTGTTTTTGGGGACTTGACGAGTTGGAGCTCGTCAAGAGTGGAGCATCTGATTCAGTTGATAGTGTTGAGCACGCGGGAGTGCGTACGAACTAGGTGGGGAGCTAGAGGCTCGGGACTCATGCTAGTTGTACCTTGATAACATATTAATCTAATATTTTCTTTCAGGGCTGAACGTAGGTCATGGGGACTACCAAACCAGGGTAAATCTGTTGCGTACTCTGTGATTGCCTACTATTTACTCTGACTGTGCGTATAACTGCGTGTGATTGTTCGTGGGTTGCACGAATATTTTTATTAGCCTATTCAACCCCTCTAGGCTTAAATCCAGATCCAATAAGAGGTTCCGCGCCTCGCGAAGAACGACAGTGACTCAGACAGATGTGACTATCAATCTCGCCCGAGCGAAGCGCCCCCCACACTACTAGAAAATTGGACATTGGCCACGGAACATCTGCCACGGAATGATTCCGTGGCAATTGTTTCTTAATTAGCCACGAAATATTCCGTGGCTATTTTTCTGTGGCTAATAAAGTAACAGCCATGGAATTTTCGTGGCAGCTAAGTAATAGCCACAAATATATCATTATCTCGACTTTCTGTCAGAATAACGTAATTGCCACGTAATAATCAGTGGCTGATATTTGTAATTGCCAGTGCAAATCCCTGACAAAAAGGTATATGCTACGGAATTTTCAAAATGCATCGCGTCCAGCTCTGGCGGGAGAACGAAATTATCGAAATACCTCGCGCTTAATTAGATCTGGCGGGAGAACGAAAAATTTATAACGAAAAAATTATAATTAATACAGCTCAAAACCCTTTTCCTCTTTCGCTCGTTCTCATCGAAACCCACATCCCGCTGTCTCTCTCTCTCGCGCTCTCGCGCTCTCTCGAAGAAAGACACGACGATCGGAAATGGATACTTCTGTCTCTCTCGAGCGACGACAACCGGAGCGATCCGTACCACTGACTCTCTCTCTAACTCGCGCGCATTCTCTCTCTCTCTCTCTCGACGAAAGCCAAAGCGATCGGAAACGGCCGAGAGTTACGTCTCTCTCGAGCGACGGAAATCGGAGAGATCCGTCGTTAAGAGAGCGAGGAAAACTTGCGACGAACGAGGATCTACCAGCGACGATTTGGCGATTGGGTCTCCGACGATATCAAGCGAAAATGTTAGGGTTTCTGTTCTCCGACGCTCTACGCGGACTCAGGCGAGTAGCTATATTCTTTCATCTCTCTCTATATCTCTCTATTGTCTCTAACAAATTAGGGTTTTTTCTTTCCGCAGACGAGCCGAACTAACGAATTAGGGATTTTTGACTGTGTTAACTCCGGCGACGCTGTTCTCCGACGACGACAAGGTTCTGATTTTGATTTTTCCTTCATTGTTTGGAAATTCCTCAAATTTAGTTATGATATCAACATATTCATTTTGGGGTGGATGGTATTACATATTCATGCTAGGTGCAGCATTTTGGGATTGAGGGATTTTTCTGATCATCTGTTTTATGGTTATCAGATTTTCATCAAGTTTGGAACACAAACAAATGTTAGGAGCCAAAATATTATGGGTTGAGGCTTCACAGAGCTCATTCTCTATTTGATACCTTCTATTTAGCTTGATAATACATAGTTTAGCATAGGGTCTTCATTCTTTTGGAGCGAAGTTTATATTATTCTGTCGTGTGATGGCTGTCGGTAGCATGTACATGTTTGTTCAATCTTCTGCATTGTTTGTGTTTACCTGATAGTTTGATTTAATTTATGAATTTGAATATACGACATTGAATTTATTTATATCTATGAATCATTCAGTATCTTATCCTGGTAAGTGGCTATAAACTGTACTTTGTAAGCACATCCTTGTTTGTGTTTGTAAAACTTATTCAAATTGATGATGGAGTACTATGAATCAAATGTTGTTATCTTTAAAGTTTATTCATAACTTGCCAATTATAAAATGGTAAATGGCTATTATAAATCACAATTGAAAGCATAACTGGTCTTTTGCCTTTTATTTATTTGCATCTTTTGGGAGAAATTTTAATTTCGTACATGATATTTTTTGAAGGAAATTCTATTGCATACATGACTAACCATAAAAATAGGAATTGAAGTCTCTTTTCCTTTCCAGTTAACATGTATGTTTCTTCCCGGCGTACATTTATAAACAACCTATCACTCTTTTGAGTGTTTACGTCTGTAGGTTTCTTGATGTTAAAACATGATGTGTGGTGCTTGTGAAGAATTTTAGTCCTGTGGTTTCTTTTTGTTTGTTGACAAAAAATAGATAGCGCATGTTATGGGGAATGATTGTCCCAATTTCGGGGTGGATGGTATTACATATTCATTTCACAGTTTGATATTCTTTTAAGTTTCATATAAGATGAATTCATAGCTGGTATGTTCATATAAGATGAATTCCATAACTTTCTTTTAGTCAGGTACACATCAGCTTCCTATTAAAGATTTAGGAATAGACATGAAGAGAGTGACATGAAAAAAAATTACTAGAAGGCGTCAAATGATCATTTAAACAAATGTGCAATGGAATACAAGTAGATGAATGTTTACCCTTATGATGAGCAATCGAGATATGTAGGTCAAATGGAGGAACGATAGAAGAAAGTTCATGATATGTGAAGGACCTTCAGTTGTAGAAAACAAATTAGTTGGTAGCAAGATAGCAGTGCCTTACTTGGAATATCAATTATATACTAGCTCATGTGGTAGCAAGAACCAACTCCCACGTCTTGTAGGTCGGCAAAGTGACCATCTTATCATCCATAACTTTCTTTTAGTCAGGTACACATCAGCTTCCTATTAAAGATTTGGGAATAGACATGAAGAGAGTGACATGAAAAAATTACTAGAAGGCGTCAAATGATCATATAAACAAATGTGCAATGGAATACACGTAGATGACTGTTTACCCTTATGATAGGCAATCGAGATATGTAGGTCAAATGGAGGAACGATAGAAGAAAGTTCATGATATGTGAAGGACCTTCAGTTGTGGAAAATAAATTAGTTAGTAGCAAGATAGTAGTGCCTTACTTGGAATATCAATTATACACATGTAAATGTTTTGCAGTGTTAATCCTAGATGTGGAATAGGAGACTGGAGAGAGAGTCAGCATTTGAGGTTGGAGCAGAAATATGCAATAAACTCAAAAAGATAACGTCAGTTGAAACATAATACTTACACCCAATGAATGAGATTTCAGTCAAACCCCACTGGTTTTAGCGTTCGTCTCGATATTGAAAGGGGTGGTACAAAATCACACCTGTTTCTTAGTTTTAGGAGGGTATCAGATAGTTTCAGACAGTTTCTACTAAATTAACATGGTTTTGGAGTGGATTTTGGTTGTTTTCGTCAAATACCAATGACTAAGATGAGATCAGAGCTTGAAGAAAGGGGAAAAATAAAAAAATAATTTCATCCAGATAAAAAACTAGATTCATTTAAACGGAAAGCATGTGATCAAGGCTTAGTTCAAGAAAATACTAACCTTAAACATGCAGACTTGATTCATTAAATAAAACATCAAATCAAAGAAAAGAACATCAACTTGGCTTCAGATTGTCATCACATATCGCAAGAAGCTTTGTCGTCGTTGATCAATGATGAGCATTTATCAGTAGAGATTGTTGAATTGTTTTTGTAAAGCAGCGGTCATAGCCACTGATTTTGATCTAGGGGTGAGTGTGTGGAAAGAATATAATTAGGGTTTGGGTGTTTAATAGATATAAAAAGCTCATCGAGTGCGAATCCGTTTCTTAAAACATAAACCTAATATCGGCCCGCTCTTTATATACCTTTCATCTCTCTTTCCACTCCCTCAGCAACCGCAACGACTGTGAACACCGGCTTCAGCTTCAACTTCAACTTCGGGTTGTGGATAGCAATGAATCTAAATTATTACAAATATTTATACAAATATAAATATATACATTAATAATAGATGAATCAAATATTATACATATAAGTATATAGATAAAAATATAGATAAATCTGAGACTTAAACTTAAACTGATGAAGCCTGTTGAAACCCGAAAATATTAATGGACCAAAACCGAAACTATCTCTAATTTTGCTAACGACGAACTAGATCAAAGCAATGATATCCTTCCTATCCCAGAATATCTGATAAAAACATATCTGATTGATCTAAGTGCTAATTTATCGAGGCCAGGTTGAATGTTGAACAAAGCAATACAATTAAATACATAATGTGGTAAGAAAATAAATGTTTTTCGGAAATAAACAAGAATATGGTATTAGATCATGAAACACAGAAAAAACATCATAATGATCAAGTAACATGCACACAAAACATCATCTTAAAAAATACTTAAGTACATGCATTTCAATCAAAACTGTGCATGTAACATCAAGCATGTGTTTTCTCTCGGTTACTCATTTTGATAAGAGATGTGAGCACATGATGTTTGGTGTAAAATACATTTGACTGATAGATATTTAAAACCTCTTTTTGCATATATTCAAGGATATTATCAATACAGATAAGGTGGATATTTGTAGAAAAATACAACTTTATTTCATTGAAAAATATTTGAATTATTTTTTATACATGAGTTCTATCTTTTAACAAGTAGATCTAGATCATACTGGAACAATCATTAATAAAGACAGAAAATAATGAAAAATAGTTCCAGAAGGACACCCACTAGTGACCTAAAGGTCTAATTGCAAGAACTTGAAAGTAAAACTATGTTCACACTTTGTTGAAGATATTAATTAAAATATTTGCAGTCTTGTTAAAGTAATACTTTAGTCTTGAATGTCTATGAATTATTAATATGATCAATATCTATGAATAATTAATATGACCACTATTTCTTGATATATCTATTAACAAGAATCTTCTTAATTACTCATTTGACACAAAAATGAATAATTTTCCTATCTTAATGCACAAATCATTCTGGGTTTCCCAATTTTTCCCAAAAAAATTAATGACGCTTTATAACTTGAAGTATCAAAATTTTAAACCTTGATAGAACTATGCAGAGTGCCAAATTTTCATTATCTTTGTTCTTTTTAAACCTTGGAATGAATGTTGGTGGAAATTGTATTTTGTTGGATCTCAAATTTATTCATGGCTCGAAAAAGAGCCGAGCATCATTTGATTGTTGAGGGACCGGCCCTTTTTTATCTTCACATTTTAATCCATAATTATCTTCACATTTCCAGATTATCAAGTATCTCTTGCATGGCTAATACCAAAGTTCATTATTTAAAGGATTAAAAATATCATTTGGTTCTATTTGTGAGAAAGGCAAATGTGGACAAAAGTTGTCTTCAATTTGAGACTATATTGAAACACCATAATTGATATTTGTGATGATTAATTTTTGAGATGGTATTGTAGGGATTTGCAATCCTTGGGTAAATCTAAATGTGCTGAAGTTTGAGTGGAAATAATTTCATATCTTCTTTCCAGCATCAACCTTTTTGGCTATTGTAACAAGGACCCCACCGATTATCAATTTGCAGGGTATGGACGGTTAAATAAGGTTTACTTTGACCGTTATAGAAATAAAATATAAATTCAAATCAACACTCTCAAATGAAAGCGATTGAATGGCAGTAACCGATTGGTTGGCTTTCTGTAGTTTAATAAGTTACAGTGTGTTTTAGATTGTTTTGTCAGCTTAGTTCTGTGATATCAAATAAACTTATATCGCATTCTGAAATTTATTATAGATGCGGCCGGTTCCTGACAAGTCATTTATGGAAATATCAAATGATGATATGTATAAAGACCAACGATACAAAGATGGGATAGACGCATTTTTAGCGTTCTCTGATAGTAACCCATTACGATTGTCAACTGCCGAAATTTATTGTCCGTGTAAGAAGTGTCAGAACAATTTTAAATATCACAAGATTATTGTTCGTTTCCACTTGTCTGTGAACGGATTCGATCCCTACTACAAGTTTTGGAGTAACCACGGTGAAGGTGTGGTAACTGAGGAGATGCTTCAAGCAGAGCCACAGATCATGCATGCGGGTCAACATGCAGATGACACAGGTGCCATGCTGGAAGACATTCTTGCTCTGCCGTTTGCGACTGATAATTTTTCAGAGGATGCAGAGACATCAAGTGACGTTGATCGTTTGATTAAATTAGCGAATGACAACGAGTCGGATTTATACGAAGGATGCGAGTATACGAGGCTATCATTCCTGATCAGACTTCTTCATATCCAAACTCTTAGCGGAATGGCTGTTACACATTTTGAGATGTTGTTGGATCTGTTGAGAAGGGCAATTCCTGGAGGTGAGAATAGCATTCCTGCAACTTATTATGAAGCTAGCAAGATCATTGACACGTTAGGGCTTGATTACAAGAAAATTGATGCTTGTCCTACTGATTGCATCCTTTCTAACAAAGAGAATACGGATTTAAACGAATGCCCAACCTGTCATGTACCACGGTGGAAAGTGCAACAAAGTACATGTTCAAACAAGGAAGGTCAAACAGTCCAAAAGAAGAAGAAGAAGAAGATTGCTGCAAAGGTTCTTCGTTATTTTCCTATTATTCCTAGGCTGCAAAGGTTATTCATTTCTGCCGAATTAGCTGGAAAAATGCGATGGCACGCAACTGGACGTGTAGATGATGGAAAACTGAGGCATCCTGCCGATGGTGAGGCATGGAAGCATATAGATAGAATTTATCCGGACTTCTCAAGAGAGCAGCGAAACGTTAGACTTGGTCTTGCAAGCGACGGATTTAATCCTTTTGGGATGATGAGCTCTGGATGGTCGACCTGGCCTGTTTTGGTGACCCCGTATAACCTTCCTCCTCATATGTGTATGAAGCAGCCATACATGATATTGTCACTCTTGATCCCTGGAAAATATTCACCGGGTAATGATATCGATGTTTTCATGCAACCATTGATTGATGATTTGAAGCTTTTATGGGATGAGGGTGTGAGCACATTAGACGCCTTTACGAAGAAAAACTTTCGTATGCGGGCTATTGTTTTATGGACAATTAATGACTTTCCCGCATATGGTAACTTATCTGGTTGGTCGACAAAGGGTAAATTTGCATGTCCAGTTTGCACAACAGGCTATGAGGGGAAATACTTGAAATTTAGCCATAAGCAATGCTTTTGGCAGCACAGAAGATGGTTGACTGCAGATCATAAATATAGAAGACAGGGAAGATTATTTGATGGTGAAATCGAATTGAGAAGAGCACCAAAACAGCTAAGTGGAGAGGACATATTCGAGGCGCTTCATCCTTTGCCTAGAGTAAAGTTTGGCAAGAAAAGATATAATAAAGAGAATCCTCTTGGAGTGAGAAGGAAAATTGCAAAGGGAAAGGTAAAGGGAAATAGAAATGAGAAATCAAGAACAAGAAAGCAACGAAAGTCTCGACCAGAAGAAGACACATCAGAGAGGACAATACTCCCAGTTGGATGGACAAAGTTCAGTATTTTCTTTCAGTTGCCATACTGGATGAGTTTGAAAATACGTCACAACCTGGACGTCATGCACGTAGAGAAGAATATTTGTGAAAATCTCTTATACACCATTTTACAAGACTCGACCAAGTCGAAGGATGGATTAAAGGCGAGACTTGATTTAAATCAATTGGAATTACGTCCTGAATTGCAGGCCATTCAGAAGGAAAATAAAAAGTATGAACTGCCGCCATCATGTGTTACACTTTCTACAGATGAGATACATAACCTCCTCCTGTTTCTTAAGTCCGTGAAGACACCAGATGGATATGCTTCAAATATATCTAGATGTGTGCATGTAGATGAAAGGAAAATTTTCGGTCTGAAAACCCATGATTACCATATCTTGCTGCATCAGATGCTTCCGGTTGCAGTTCGTCATGTCGATAAGAGGTTGGCTTCAGTTTTGATACCATTCTGTGGTTTCTTTAAGCAGGTGTGCTCTAATGTGATAGATGTTGCTGAATTTGAGGAGTTAGAGAGACGTGTCATCCTTACATTGTGCAATATGGAAAAAATTTTTGCGCCATCCTTTTTCATGATTATGGTCCATCTCACTGTGCACCTGGCACAGGAGGCACGCATTGCAGGACCAGTACAATATCGGTGGATGTATCCCGTTGAGAGGTACATATTTGTTCCTGTTAATGCTCTTTGATGGAGACAATCAGTACACATATATTTAATTATTTTTATTATTTTTAACCCACAGGTTCTTAGGGTTCATGAAACAACTAGTGCACAATCGTGCAAAACCTGAAGGTTCTATAGCAGAAAATTATTCATCACACGAGACCCTGATATTCATCTCTCGTTACTTGCGGGATGTTGAAACAAAGCTCAATCGACAGCCAAAAGTGATGGATGCCGTCTTCTATAATGACCGTGGGGAGGACACGTGATTTAATATGATGGATCTTGGCCAAGCCCATGCATATGTTATAAACAATCTAACGATATTTGACTCATATCGCAGGTAATAAAGCTGATTTTTGCGCCTTTTATATCTACCAATGTTTTAAATCATATGTTATGTTAGCTTTCTTTATTTGTATCGCAGCCGTCATAAGATAGAGGTCATGAAAAATATGAATGCCAAAACTTTTGGCAAAAAAGTTGCGGACACACATTCCAAAGAATTTCCTGGATGGTTGAAAATTCAGGTATTGGCGCAGAGTAGACATGTTAACTATATTACTATAGGAAATTAATATTGAGCTTATTAAAATAGTAATATCTTTCATACTGTTAATGAATGTTCAACAGCAAATTGATGGAGGTGCAAAACTAAATGATGACATTCAAAGTTACGCCAGAGGTCCTCATGGCACCGTACATCGTTATGGAGGGTATTGTATCAATGGTTTTAGATTTAATACCATTGACGTCGAGAAGGAACGATGCACACAGAATAGTGGAATCTTCTCATCTTTCTCACAATTATCCTATGCTAGTAGCAAAGATCAACAACCCAAAGAAGGCCAAATCTTCTACTATGGACAGGTTGAAGATGTTGTTGAGATTTTTTATGGCTATCAGAAGGATGTTAGCCATGTGTTGTTTAAGGTTCGTTGGTGTGAGCAAGGTAAACAAAAGGACCCATTTGGCTACACGGTTGTAAATCTAAACAAGGAAATCTACATGAATGACAAATACATGCTTGCTACCCATGCTAAACAATGTTTTTACGTAAAAGATATAATGGTAGACGATGCTTGGGTTGTTCTTAGAAATCCACCAAGAGCCTATGCATACGAAGATGTTCCTGATGATGATAATGAAGACGGCGACGACGACGTTGTAATCTTAGCCGATGAAGTTGTGGCCGAGTTTTCAATCGAGCAGAATAATGAAACGGCTGAGGATATTATACCGTTGCGTATTGATATGCCAAACTTAGAGATACAGGAAAATGTCATTGAAGATGAAGACGACGTAATCATAACAGAAGAAAGCCCAAGTATTAATTTAAGAAGCAGAGTTGAAGATCTTTCAACTGGTGTTCGGACTCGATCACAAATGGCGTCAACATCAAAATCATGAAATTGCTTTTGTAAGCAGCGTAGAAGATCTTAAACTGGAGTATCCTAGCTGGATTTTGTCTCATTTAATCACAACCACTATGACACTATTGATTGCCTTCTAGAGAGCTTATCATCACATTTATCTTTTAAGAGCTGGACATCACCTTGTAATAGCGGCCTTCAACTGAGCACAATATTGTTGGGTGGATGTTGACTCATATAGGGAGGAAAGAGATTAGTCGTTTGATGCAATTGGCTGGAGTCAGGTCTTTGTTCTGTTTGTTATCAGAAAGAATTCAGTTTCAGACAATTATGTATCTATTTTTGTCCAGTTTCATGTTTCCGAAGGTTTACAAAAAACTTTTCAAATTTAAGGTTATTAGCCTGATATATTGTTCTTTTTGTTAGCTAAATGCTAAATGTCATTATGATCAAGCATTTACTTAAACGGGTTATGACTAGTGTTACTATATTCTTGGAGAAGTCAACAAATTCTGGTTTTACTTCAGTTTTACTGCATATAGGAGAAGTTGTTGAGTATTGATTCCCCGGATTTGGTTTTGGATGATGAGCAAACATAAATATATCGTGAACTAACACTTTGTGAGCGCAGTTATGGAGATCGTCGCCAAAATATTACGTACATCTAAAGCGACTTCTCAATACGCATGATCGAGTGCCTGAAGCTTCGTTGAAGCTCAAGGAGGGATATTGAAGTCAAGAGGAATGAAGATTGAAGCTTTGAAGACGGTTCGTCATGTATTATTTATTGTCTTCTAGCTTCATAGTTAGAATGTTAAGCATTGAGTATGACTTACAATATAATCTTTATTTCGCTCATGTCTTAGAGCTAGGATTATCATAGAAGCCATTAGAAACTTTCCTGAAGCCTATCGCTTCTTCCCTCGGCTTCTAGTGCATGTTAGTTGGTTCAAGAAGAACAACCAACCGACTAGATGACGATCTAGTCGGTCGGCAATTCCTCTTGAACCGACTAGAATGCCTTGCTCATTTCAGCTCATTCCCTGTTGGTCAATTAGTCGATCAAAGAAGAGTCACCGACCGACTAGATGACGATCTAGTCGGTTAGGAATCCTTCTTAGACCGACTAGTTGAGCTTGCCTCTGAACAGCCTGAGTTACTGTTTCGAGTTAGTCGGTCAAAGAACGTTTGTCGACCGACAAGTTGAGAAACTAGTCGGTCAGCATTTGTTCTTAAACCGACTAATTCATCTTGTAGTCAACCTACTCTATTTCGACTGTTAGTCGGTCAAAGATCATTCATCGACCGACTAGTTGTGAAACTAGTCGGTCGGCAAGTCTTCTTAGACTGACTAGTTGGCATCTCCTGTACTTCGACCTTTTGGCTGTTCAACCGTTAGTCGGTATACGTTATATCACCGACCGACTAGTTGATGAACTAGTCGGTCAGTGATCCTTCTTTGACCGACTAGTCTGGTTCAGAATAGAGCCGTTGGGATCTTTTTGAACTCGTTTTTCCTAGCCCCTATAAATAGAATCCTGATTCATTTCTTGAAGGGGTTAAGCAATATATTAGAGATATTTTCAGATCAAAAGAGAAGAGCAATCAACTCTATTTCCAAGCTCTCTCTTCTCACAAGAATCTCTCCCTCAAGTTCTTGAGCCTTAAATCCTCAAGAGAGATTCTCTCCATTATGAGCCATTCAAGCTAGAAGCTTGATTCTAGGTCACCATCTCCACCCTAGGCTTCCATTGTTGCTCATCTTCTTGAAGCTAGGGTTTGGTGCCATCTTCCTCCATCAAAATCCCCCTTGCCCTAATTTGGTAAGAATACTCAAGGTATATGTATTTTGTTGGTAAGCATTTCATTTCATTTACATTCGTTATTTGAATTGTATACTCTCGGTTGTGAGAGTTTGCGTGATCCCGGGTTGTGGGATTCACGGACATCGTTTGTAGTTAGTTTGCGCTTGCGAGGTTTTCGCAAGTGGGCATATTGGAAATCTTGGGTTAGGGTTTCTAACTCAAGTATCCGGAGGGGATCCGGGTGGTTGGGACGTAGGATCACCGGGAACAAGTCGGGGAGACTTGGGTGGATCCGAACCCATTAAACCATTTGTTTGCGTTTGCATTTATTCTTGTTGATCGTTGTTATTCCGCATTGTTGTTTGTTAATTGCACGATAATTAGGAATAACTCTCCCTATTATTTAAAAGTACTATTCACCCCCCCTCTAGTACATGTGCAGTAGCTATACAGGGCACTACAATTGGTATCAGAGCCAAGGTTCAAAGCTACACATAGCCAAAGTTCAAAGCTATGATGAACAACGACTACAACGTCTTCAAGAACCGCGATGGAGCTTCTTCAGTTATGGAAGGACTATCCTTAGTTAGGCCTCCACACTTCAACGATACCAACTATGGGTACTGGAAATGCCAGATGCAAATTTTCCTCCGGAGCGCTTCACTATGGAGAGCCACCATGATGGAGTATGTCGAGCCTTCCGAAGAAGATTTCGTGAAGTGGACTCCCGCGGAGGTCACCGCGGAAGTAGCCAATGCCAAGGCAATGAATGCCTTGAATTGTGCGTTGGAGCCCGAGGACTTCAACAAGATATGCACATGTAAGAGTGCATATCAAATATGGAACCAACTCCTCATATTGCACGAAGCATCGAGTACGGTAAAAGATTCTAAACTCGTAGTTGCTAATAAAGAATTTGAGTTGTTTCATATGGAGCAGGGCGAAACCATGAAGGAATATTACGCTCGCTTCGTGGATATACCAAACGACTTGGAAGCTCTTGGGAAGGTCTATACCCAAAAGGAGAAAGTCGCAAAGATTATCGACGGTCTTCCATCATATTTGGAAAAGCGTACCTTCGCCATTGAGGAAGGTAACGACATGAATAACTATATCGTCATACAACTAATGGGTACCTTGTTGTCTTACGAGGTACGCAAGGATAGTAAGATCCGAATGAAGGAAAAGATGAAAGCGTACTTGAAGCAAGATGAGCCAAAGAAAAAGGCGATTGCCTTCAAGGCCGCTCCATCTACTGATGATGAAGAATCGGAAGACAAATTGGACATGGAATCCATTGCCCGGATGGCAAGGAAGTTCGATCGATTCCTCCGAGAAGGTATATCTTTGAATAATTCTAAAGTTAGTTCGACGAATGCTTCTACTCCCGTGTGTTATAAATGCAACAAGCCAGGACACATCAAACCGGATTGTCCTCTCTATAAACACAAGGAGAAAGGGAAAGCATCTAAGTACGACAAGCCGAGAAAGCACAAGAAAGGGCTTGTTGGCACATTCACCGACTCCGAAGAGGATTCCTCAAGTGGAGAGTCGGATGATGGAAAAGTGGAGAAAGCAAAAATTTGCTTCATGGCCAACGAGTATGATCAAAGGTCCTCATTCGATGATAGCGAGGATGAATGCGAGGATGGTAGCGAGGATGAAAGTGGAGAACCTACTATTGATGAAATGAGGTTAGCAAACCAAGAAATTTGGTCTAAATTTACTAAATTAGTAGATAGATATAATAAGACCAAAGATGAACTTGTTAGCCTCCAAACCTCTCCTAAGTCTACCATCACCAACAATGACACCATTGTTGAGACACTCGCCAATGAGAAAGCAAGTTTTCTTACTCATAATGGCTTGTTGAGAAATGAGGTGAAGTCCCTCAAATCTCAACTTGAGCATGTTCTTGTTGAGGATTCGGATGAACATGTGATAGCAGATTTGACGTCTCAAAACTCAACTTTGAGTATTGAGAATAAGAATATCAAATCACGTGTTTATGCACTCACATCGCAAGTATCCACTTTGGATGCTTCTTTGCATTCTCTCAAAGAGAAGTATGAGTGCACGTTAGGCCGTATCAATGATTTCAATAAAGGTAAGGGCCATTTGGATAATATCCTAAATGACTTACTTCTGGCCAAACACCACATTGGCTTGGGGTATAAGATGGGAGACTCATCCAAATCGCCTACCACCTTTGTTAGGCCGACATCCGATGCCTCGACGAGTGGGAGCAAACACCCCATTGGTAGTTCTCCTACCAATAGTGCTTCCACTTCGTACACACCCCCGATGGGAAAGAAACCCACTTTGGGTAGACCTCCAAAGAGGGGTCATGCATTTTTGTACTCACATGCTATGCCACGTAGGAACACACATCATACTCCACCGGTGCATGCAAATAATGATTTTTATGCTCCGCACCCACGAGCACGTGCAACCACTCATATGAGACACCCACATGCACGTAATCATGCTCATGCACATCCTAATGCTTATGTTCACACATCTAATCCACATGTGAATGCCTTCTCTCATAATCATCCTCATGCATACACACCTCATGCTTATCCACGTATGTATGCTACACCACATCATGGATCTCATGCTCATCATAATGTTATTGCTAGATCTCATGCTCCTAGGCCACATGCACCACATAGAAATCAATCTTTTGTGCATGCAACCACTAGGAAGAGGATTCCCAAAATTTACACTATTTGGGGTCCCAAGAACACTAGCAATCATGATATGAATGTTTATGTGCAATCCTATATTAATGATGTTATTTTGAATGATGATTATGTTGGAAAGTCAAGTTCCTCTTGGACTTGGTTTCTGAAGGGTTAGTTCCTTTAACTCTTCAATGCATGGTACCATGAGTTTATGATCATGTTATGGGTACCAAGGCATTTGATTATAAAATTGATTTTGATTACATTAACTCATGGGTTACAATTATTTTAATTTCGTATTTCAAATTTGTTGTCTAACCCATTGGATCCAAAAGGGGTTTTGGATACCAAAATGAAGTTTTCTAGGTTCAATCCACCGTGGGATACCAACCCTACCAACTCCTCGATTTGCGAAGACTTTCATTCAAACTGAGTTGATGGTGCTTAGGTAATGCACCAATGTACGATTTGCGAAGACTTTCATTTAAACGGAGTTGATGATGCTTAGGTAATGCACCAATGTAGGGGGAGCTTAATGTTGTAAGTATGATATTACATTTGGTATCCATAAGGGTTGAATGCATGCTTGGTTAGAATCTATTTCTTTACATTGGTATCATTTTGTTTCTCCTATCATGATAGAATTATGAATGCCATAAATGCTTTGAAATTCATATCTATTTTTTTGCATGAAATGTTTTAAAAGTTATTATGATGATTTTCGTATCACTCTTATCACCTTGTCACTTCTCATCGCACACTTCACTTAGTTTTGATGTGCTTCTACTTTATGTTCATTTTCGATCGATATTGTGACATTTGATACTCTATGATGTGCACCACTCTTCTGTTGGTTCATTTCTTTGTGCACATTTTATGTATGTCTCTGATATTGATTTCGTCGCTCGACGATTTATTTTGATTCAATAGCTTTAGTTGTATGAAAACATAGAATTGTTTTCCATGCACTAAAATAGCTATAAATGTTGATATTGGAGAGTAAATTCATTTCATCAATAAGTGAATTTACATTTGATATTTTGATGATTTAAGTTTTCGATTTTTGACTATGGTCTCATTGACACGCTTTGATTTTATTCGAATTTTATTTTGGTGTCATATGAAACGTGGTCGTATTCTTAGACTCCCATGCTTAATGAATTATTTGGCCATGATTTATTGTCATTGGCTTCCTCCCGCTCTTTTTGGATTATGCCAAAGGGGGAGAGATATAATAATGGCATGTGCTAAATGATAATTTACCATGAATCTAATTTGATATGTTAGATTCAGGGGAGTTAAAATATAAAAATGGATTTCAAATCCTAAATTTCAAATATTGGATTTGAATTTTTACTTTCCTCGTCTGCTTGATGTAGTGCTTATTATTTCATATGGAACTAATGTGTCATCAATGCAGGGGGAGTAAGTATATTCCATTTAGTTCATTATTTTTTATTATTATTTATGTTGGGTTGTCATCACCAAAAAGGGGGAGAATGTTGAGTATTGATTCCCCGGATTTGGTTTTGGATGATGAGCAAACATAAATATATCGTGAACTAACACTTTATGAGCGCAGTTATGGAGATCGTCGCCAAAATATTACGTACATCTAAAGCGACTTCTCAATACGCATGATCGAGTGCCTGAAGCTTCGTTGAAGCTCAAGGAGGGATATTGAAGTCAAGAGGAATGAAGATTGAAGCTTTGAAGACGGTTCGTCATGTATTATTTATTGTCTTCTAGCTTCATAGTTAGAATGTTAAGCATTGAGTATGACTTACAATATAATCTTTATTTCGCTCATGTCTTAGAGCTAGGATTATCATAGAAGCCATTAGAAACTTTCCTGAAGCCTATCGCTTCTTCCCTCGGCTTCTAGTGCATGTTAGTTGGTTCAAGAAGAACAACCAACCGACTAGATGACGATCTAGTCGGTCGGCAATTCCTCTTGAACCGACTAGAATGCCTTGCTCATTTCAGCTCATTCCCTGTTGGTCAATTAGTCGATCAAAGAAGAGTCACCGACCGACTAGATGACGATCTAGTCGGTTAGGAATCCTTCTTAGACCGACTAGTTGAGCTTGCCTCTGAACAGCCTGAGTTACTGTTTCGAGTTAGTCAGTCAAAGAACGTTTGTCGACCGACTAGTTGAGAAACTAGTCAGTCAGCATTTGTTCTTAAACCGACTAATTCATCTTGTAGTCAACCTGTTGGATATGGATGACGTTTGTACACCCTTGTAGGGGATGTACGAGGGAACACGGACCTCGAACGTCGCACACACAAAGTCGTGTGCAAAGGGAATCTGTTCCCTTGCGGAGAGGATCTCTAGATTAATGGGAAAGTCGCATTATATGTGCATAAGTGCATGCGACATATGGCTAATAAAGGGGTAATATCTTAAGCTTATGTTGTACCATGCATATGGTACAACTTAAGCTTATAATGTGCCATGTATGATGGTACACCTTAGTTAAATTGTTCCAAAGGAACAATTACTCCTAAAATAACTCCCTTGGGGGCTATAAATAAGACCCAAGGGTTAGCCATTTCCTTACACTTTTGCATGGCATTCTTGCCTTGCATTTCATTCTAGCGAAGCTCTGCCGAAATCCTTCCTCTCTCTTTATCCAAGTTCTTAATCTAAAAGTAGAGATTTAGATTGTGGATTTAGTAGCCTTACTCCGTTCGTGAGAAGACTCGATCCGTCGTGGCGAATCCGAAGGCGAAGTTCCGTGACTACCGTGCCGCATACGCAAGCATAAGTCTCAACTTCATTTATCGATCCTAACTCTGTTTTGACAGGATCCTACATTGGTATCAGAGCCATACGGATTCGCTCCGGTCAGAACCGTCGCCCCCTCAAAACTATGAACGAGTCGTTGTCTTTTTCACGAATGGGTATCCTACCATTACGGATATGGTAGGAACGCTTCGTGACGGAGAGAACGCAGCAGTTGTTCTTTTCACGTTAGGGTCTTCTGTCATTACGGATATGGCAGGAACTCTCTGTGACGGGAAGAACCGACCGTTCATATCGTCAAACTCGCTCTCTTCATGGATGATGAGTCTCCATTCATAGGGAATGGGCGCTCTCTTCATGTGGAGCGCGTAGTTTACGAATTTTTGAAGTGGGTTAATTTTTTTGGCACACGGCCATTGGAGGATAACTACTTCCTCGACGAACGGGTGCTTCACCGGAGAAGAAGGTGGTAGTTATTTCCATCGGGGAAGATGAATTTTGGTGCATGTGCACCATGGACAAATGGGCTATGAAGGCCATGCAACCCCCCTCCCCATGCGGAGGGGGTTGGCTATGGCCAATAACCACCACGGCAACCCCCTCCGGCGGGGGCATGCGGCCACCCCATGAAAGGGGGGAGACCGGCCATGGCCAAAGGGCCATGGCCGGTCAAGGCCAATAAGCCATGGCCCGCAGGGCCAGAGAGCCCTGGCCGTGGCCAGGCCAGGCCAGGACAGGGCCTGGCCGCCCTGGCCGAGGCCAGGGCAGGGGCCCTGGCCCCGGCCAGGGCATGGCCGCCCTGGCAGAGGCCAGGGCAGCGCCCTGGCCGAGGCCAGGCCAGGCCAGAGTGGCCTGGCCGGCCTCAGGCCGAGGCCTGGCAGGCCTCTGGCCTAGGCCAGGCCAGGCAGAGGCCTGGCCGGCCTCTGGCCAAGGCCAGGCCTGCCTCTGGCCAAGGCCAGGCCTGCCTCTGGCCAAGGCCAGGCCTGCCTCTGGCCAAGGCCAGGCCTGCCTCTGGCCAAGGCCAGGCCAGTGGCCTGGCCGGCCCTGGCAGTGGCCAGGGCTGCCGCAGGCCGCCCCTGGTCGGCCAGGGCAGAGGCCCTTGGCCGGCCCTTGGCCAGCCTCGGCCAGGGCAGGGGCCCTGGCCGGGAGTGATGTAGACCAATTTTTGGTCGACTAATTTGTGTGTTTTGGTCGACCAATCCAGCATAAGGTCTTGGTCGATCACGAACTTGCCGACTAGCCCATACGGGGTGTCAAAAGGCCTTGGTCAAACACGAATGTGCCGACTAGCCCATACGGGGCTAACATTTTATAAAGTTTTTTTGGGCTCTACTCCTTGAAGATTAGCCATAGTGCTCTACTTCATGCGAGATTAGCCATGTCATTGTGCTCTACTCTACGGAGATTAGCCAATGTACTTATGACATTGTGCTCTACTCTACGGAGATTAGCCAATGTATTTCAAATTTTTTGAAAAAGATGTTTTCAAATAGGTTATGTCCCGTCCTTAATCGGGATAGCGCAATTTAGAATTCCAAGTCCTACCACGATCCAGCCATGGTTATCTAACCCATGGGTGTGTAGAACAGGTCTCGTGGCTTGGCAATTGTTGCGCTAAAATTCTTTGCGCAAACTCTCACCTATTCCATTTTGAAAGATATGTTTTTCAAAAGTATTTTTCCGCTGCTGGTACCATACGGGTATTATTTCTGATTTCTTTTTACATGAGACAAGTAAGAGGGATAATTTGAAAGTTACTTCTAGATGGTAGTTGGGAACGTAGTGAACTTCTCGATTCTAGAGGAACATTTCAGCTTATCCAAGGAACTTATCAAGTGTTTAAAGAATCGAAACTTTATGCATATAATTTTGATCGTGTTTTTCATTTTCTTTGCAGTTTTTTTGATTCGAATATGTCTACCGCTTCTAAGAACATTGTCGCCGAGCTTAACAAAGGTGAGAAGCTCAACGGCGACAATTACAAACTATGGTCAATAAAAATCCAATATGTTTTGGAGGAGCAAGATGTGCTTGAAACACTCCAAAACATAATGGAAGAACCTGAGTTGGGCAATACGGCCCAACACAAGAGGGACCGAGAAGCTTATGAGACTTGGATTCGAAAGAACAAAATAGCACGTATTACGTTACTGTCCGCAATGGACAATGACATAATGCGTCTATTTCGGGAATTCGACTTAGCCAAAGACATATGGTCTGGGCTAGAAATAAAGTTTGGTGGAACTTTGGTAACCAAACTCCGCTCCTTAAATATTCAATTTGACTCGTACAAAATGCGACGAGATCAATCTATGAAAAGGCATCTTCGCCACATGGCGAATCTCATAGCTGAATTGAAGGATGCGGGTCTTACGCTATCTGATGAACAGCAGATCCAAGCAGTCATTCGTTCACTCCCAGATAGCTGGGATAACATGAAAATGCACCTCACTTATAATGAGTGCATTAAAACTTTAAGCGATGTATCCAAACACCTCGAACTCGAGGAAGAGCGGATTCAAGCCGCATAACCTAGTGCCGAAGTGCACATGGCCGCTAGTTCCTCACATGGAGGAAAGAAGCGGAAGGTTAAACGCTTAAGGTTTATGAACGAACGAAAGTAAGAACCGGAAACCTCAAAGAAGACTAAGAACAAAAATTGGCAAAAGAAAGTGCACTCAAAGAAGAAAAACTTGAAGAAGATCAAGTGCTTTAAGTGCAACAAGTACGGTCACTTCGCCCGTACGTGTATGGATGGAAGTGATAAGGTAACTTGTAGGACTAGTTACATATGTGTTTCTAGTTCCATGTTTCTTGCTGAATCTAACTATTTTTGGTTGATTGATTCAGGGGCCACAGACCACGTAGCGAAGGACAGAAGGTTCTTCGTAGAGTATCGAAGGATAACTCAAGGAACAAAGTGGATATACGTCGGCAACAACACTCGTGTTGAAGTCAAGGGCGTCAGAACATGCAAGCTAGTTCTCGACAACGGCCGGACTCTATTATTGCACGACGTCCTCTTTGCTCCAGATATTCGAAGGAATATCGTATCCGTGGTCATGTTAATGTCTTTAGGTTATGAATGGAGGTTCTATAAAAAATGTTGACCTTGTTTGTAATAGTTCTTTAGTTGGGTCGGGTAATGTTTGTAATGGATTGATAGTTTTAAACACTATGTATGATGATTCTTCTTCTATTAATGAAAGTTTCCATTTGACAAATGCTTCTAATTCTGAATTTGAGATCATTTGTTGGCATGCAAGACTTGGTCACATTGGACCAACTAGAATGGATAGACTTGCCAAAAGTGGCTTGCTATCTAATGTTTCAAAAGTTGAAATGTCAACTTGCGAACATTGTCTTGTATGGAAAACTTGTCGCAAGCCGTTTGGAACTGGCACAAGGGCCGAAGTTCCATTACAGCTTATCCATTCGGACATTTGCGGTCCAATGAATGTTAAGACAAGACGTGGGAAGTCCTATTTCATCACCTTAATTGATGACTTCACCCGTTTCAGTCACATTTATTTGATTTCCCACAAACATGAAGCTTTATCTTGCTTCAAAAACTATATGAGTTTAGTGGAAAATCAACTAGATCGCAAGATAAAGGTCTTACGAACCGACCGGGGTGGAGAATATCAATCAACGAGTTTTAAGGAACTCTGTGATGAAAAAGGCATAGTTCATCAAATAACTATGCCTTATACTCCGCTACAAAACGGTGTTGCGGAAAGAAGAAATAGGACATTGATGGAAATGGTCCGATCAATGATGTCTCAGGCAAATTTGCCCATCACCTTTTGGGGTGATGCATTATTGACGACAGCATTCATCTTAAACAGTGTACCCTCGAAGTCGGTAAGTTCTACTCCTTATGAGTTGTGGAACAATAGAACTCCAGACTTAAGCATTCTAAAACCTTGGGGTTGTGCCTCTTACGCACATTTATCCTCTCACAAATATGGCAAACTTGGGCCACGTGGGAGGAAGTGTATCTTCATCCGATACGCTGAAAACTCCAAAGGATATGTTTTCGTCGGTCAAGAGGACAATGTGGGTCTAATAGAATTCGAATTGAGGAATGTTGTCTTCTTGGAAAACGAGTTTCCAAGACAGGGTGAGATAAGTCAAGACTTATCCTTGTTTGAGACTTGGGATCAAGAAGGATCGGAACGTTCGAGTGGGAGAATCCTTGGTGAAGAAGAAAATACGTTTCAAACTTCACCAATGGATGATACGAACGATACCAATCCTATTCCGAGTGGGAGTGATGTTATTCCAAGTGGGAGTAATGTCATTCCAAGTGGGAGTGATCAAACTCAAGCAAGACGTAGTAATCGAACGAGGCTAACACCTCTGAGATTTGAGGATGAATTTCCTCAAACATTCATGACATTACTACAAGATGATGACGAACCTAAAAATTTCAAACAGGCCGTCACATGCCCTGCTAAAGATAAATGGATAGCGGCGATGGAAGAAGAACTTCAATCCCTGAAAACAAACCAAGTATGGGACTTGGTTGATTTACCTAAGGGACGTAGAGCCATTGGGAATAAGTGGGTTCTCAAAATCAAGCATAAGGCTGATGGCTCCATCGAGAAATATAAAGCTCGCCTTGTTGCGAAAGGTTTCACGCAACAGGAAAGAATAGACTACGAAGAGACTTTCTCTCCTGTCGTGCGTTTTACCTCCATTCGCTTAATTCTGGCAATGGTGGCTTGTTTGGACCTCGAGTTACATCAGATGGATGTAAAGACTGCTTTTCTTAACGGAGAACTAGATGAGGAGATCTACATGGAACAACCAAACGGGTTCGTACAAGAAGAAAACAAACATAAGGTTTGTAAACTTCGTAAATCCATATATGGTCTTAAACAATCCTCAAGGCAGTGGTATATGCGCTTTCAAGAAGTCGTTTTGTCGTATGGTTTCTCCATGCTCGACGAAGACAACTGCGTATACATTAAGAGGATTAAGAACAAGTATGTAATTATGTCTCTTTATGTAGATGACATACTTATAGCCGGAAATGATAAGCGTCTTATCATGGATATCAAAGCTTGGCTTTCATCCGTCTTTGAAATGAAAGACATGGGTGAAGCTGCATATATCCTTGGGGTTAAGATCTCAAGGAATCGTTCCAAGAAACTTCTTTCTCTCTCTCAAGAGACATATATAAAGAAAGTTTTAGAACGGTTTAATATGCAGGACTGCAAGCAAATTGATACTCCAATAAGCAAAGGCGAGGGTCTATGTTTGGAGATGTGTCCCAAAGATCCAAAAGAAAAGAAAGCTATGGAAAAGGTTCCATACTCCAGTGCTGTCGGGAGTCTGATGTACGCCATGATGTGTACCAGACCGGACATTTGCTATGCTGTTGGTATGGTAAGCCGTTACCAATCCAACCCAGGACATGCACACTGGAAAGCGGTGAAGAGGATATTAAGGTACCTCAAAGGGACCGCGGACTATGCGTTGTGCTATCAAGGCAATACCTTGAGACTCGAAGGCTATACCGATGCTGATTGGGCAGGTGATCTCGACGAGCAAAGATCTACCTCATGCTTTGTTTTCTTGCTCAGGAATGGTGCAATATCCTGGAGCAGCAAGAAGCAAACCTGCATCGCTCTATCAACCATGGAAGTCGAATTCGTAGCATTCAGCATGGCGGTCCAAGAAGCTGTTTGGCAGGCTGACGAATGCCACTGACTTGAGCACTGTTCCTATATACAGTGATAGTCAAGCCTCGATTGCCTATGTCAAAGATCCTAAATTTCATTGTAAGACCAAACACATTGATATTCGATTCAAGTTTGCAAAGGACTATGACAAACGGAAGGAAGTAGATATAGGATACATATCCACGCATGAGATGATAGCGGATCCCCTTACTAAGGCGATCCCCAGAGATGTGTTCTACAAACACTTATCATCTATGGGAATGCGTAGGTGCTGAGCTGTATCATGTAATATTTCCCATGTCTATAGAAGATCAAAGTTTAATAAAAGGAAGAAGTTCTTTTATATATTGCATACAAGTTTCTCACAAATGATTTTATACATTTGTGTTTAAGTCTCAGCTATATTATTGTTTGTATGTCAGACAGATTAAGGTTGGCTCTTTCACATGAGCAACCGCCTTATCTTATCAGATGGATAAGATAGAGATGAGACTAGTTTAAAGTCAAAATCATTAGACGAATGATTTAGAGTCGTGACTTAAACAAGATAGTCGAATAAAAGATCTGCATCATATGGATGCTTACAAAAGATCTGAGATCTGTATCACAAGGATATTTAAAAGAGATCTCATAGGATTTTTTAATCTTATCTGTCTTATGCAGGATGAGAGTCCGGGAATATTTCATGGGTAGTAAGGGGACTCAAAAGATAGGCACTGTGGTGTCTAATCTTTCATCCGTACAACATCATTAAGACATACTCTCCCTGGGAAAGGAGTGATGTTGTAATACGTGTTCATACCACGTATGCATTTCGACCACTGAGTTAGTAGCAATAGTGTTTGCTATTATGTGAGACTCAAAGGCCATACGGGTCTCAACTCTTATCGTCAAGGACTCCAATTGGTTCCTTTAGATTTGACGAGATGATCGCTATCTTAGCGTGTTGCTAATGGGCTATGATAATTCGGCTCGGCGGGGCACGTTAGAAAAGCGAATCAAGTCAAGATCAGAAGGTTCGCAAGAAGAGGAAGATTGATTTCATATTCGCATTTGGACTTTAATGATTCAAAGCTGGTCAGCCAATTGTGATCCAGATGGGATTCAATTGTTGAATATAAAGTATAAGAAATGTGAAGAAATAATCTAGGGTAAAGCATGCGTTGAACTACTCAACTTTGCACCTTCGAGGTCGTTGTGTATCTCTAACAAGTGCACAACAACAGACTCTACGCGCATGACAGTCGCACGGTCTATTTCTCAGTATGATAGATGAAAGAACTAAGAGAAAGACGTTCTCTTACAATCCCCTCAAGTGTGAGTGGGAGATTTTGGATATGGATGACGTTTGTACACCCTTGTAGGGGATGTACGAGGGAACACGGACCTCGAACGTCGCACACACAAAGTCGTGTGCAAAGGGAATCTGTTCCCTTGCGGAGAGGATCTCTAGATTAATGGGAAAGTCGCATTATATGTGCATAAGTGCATGCGACATATAGCTAATAAAGGGGTAATATCTTAAGCTTATGTTGTACCATGCATATGGTACAACTTAAGCTTATAATGTGCCATGTATGATGGTACACCTTAGTTAAATTGTTCCAAAGGAACAATTACTCCTAAAATAACTACCTTGAGGGCTATAAATAAGACCCAAGGGTTAGCCATTTCCTTACACTTTTGCATGGCATTCTTGCCTTGCATTTCATTCTAGCGAAGCTCTGCCGAAATCCTTCCTCTCTCTTTATCCAAGTTCTTAATCTAAAAGTAGAGATTTAGATTGTGGATTTAGTAGCCTTACTCCGTTCGTGAGAAGACTCGATCCGTCGTGGCGAATCCAAAGGTGAAGTTCTGTGACTACCGTGCCGCATACACAAGCGTAAGTCTCAACTTCATTTATCGATCCTAACTCTGTTTTGACAGGATCCTACACAACCTACTCTATTTCGACTGTTAGTCGGTCAAAGATCATTCACCGACCGACTAGTTGTGAAACTAGTCGGTCGGCAAGTCTTCTTAGACTGACTAGTTGGCATCTCCTGTACTTCGACCTTTTGGCTGTTCAACCGTTAGTCGGTATACGTTATATCACCGACCGACTAGTTGATGAACTAGTCGGTCAGTGATCCTTCTTTGACCGACTAGTCTGGTTCAGAATAGAGCCGTTGGGATCTTTTTGAACTCGTTTTTCCTAGCCCCTATAAATAGAATCCTGATTCATTTCTTGAAGGGGTTAAGCAATATATTAGAGATATTTTTAGATCAAAAGAGAAGAGCAATCAACTCTATTTCCAAGCTCTCTCTTCTCACAAGAATCTCTCCCTCAAGTTCTTGAGCCCTAAATCCTCAAGATAGATTCTCTCCATTGTGAGCCATTCAAGCTAGAAGCTTGATTCTAGGTCACCATCTCCACCCTAGGCTTCCATTGCTGGTCATCTTCTTGAAGCTAGGGTTTGGTGCCATCTTCCTCCATCAAAATCCCCCTTGCCCTAATTTGGTAAGAATACTCAAGGTATATAGGTATTTTGTTGGTAAGCATTTCATTTCATTTACATTCGTTATTTGAATTGTATACTCTCGGTTGTGAGAGTTTGCGTGATCCCGGGTTGTGGGATTCACGGACATCGTTTGTAGTTAGTTTGCGCTTGCGAGGTTTTCGCAACTGGGCATATTGGAAATCTTGAGTTAGGGTTTCTAACTCAAGTATCCGGAGGGGATCCTGGTGGTTGGGACGTAGGATCACCGGGAACAAGTCGGGGAGACTTGGGTGGATCCGAACCCATTAAACCATTTGTTTGCGTTTGCATTTATTCTTGTTAATCGTTGTTATTCCGCATTGTTGTTTGTTAATTGCACGATAATTAGGAATAACTCTCCCTATTATTTAAAAGTACTATTCACCCCTCCTTTAGTACATGTGCAGTAGCTATACATGGCACTACAGAAGTGACTTGGAAATTGCACTCCTGTACAATGTATTTTCATTTAGATGATATCTTGGTGCCATAGAGTCTCACACCATTTCAATTTGATCTGTTCCGCATTGATTCGAGACCCTAGTGATATGTAATCACACAACCATTGCACTGAATTGCATGATTACTTCTATTTAATTTTGATCATTTCTTGGCTTCCAGCTAGCATTGAGGCTTTTCATGAGAGAATTTTGAATGTTTAAAGAAAGTTGATACAGTTTTGGAATGGTTGAAACTTTAAACCTATGCTGTCTTCATATGATATTCTCCAAGTGCTTTTCTTTATTTACTTTAAGTCAAACATGTTAACCTACATATATGTTCAGTTTTTTTTCTTTTGACATGAAAATGAATATTTTACTAATTGACATGAAAAATGATCAAAATCATATAATTTATAAATCGTTTGATGAAGGTATAATTAACATTTGATGAAGGTATAATTAACAAAAGGACCAAGGCAGATTTCATAAAAATTAACATTTGATGAAGGTATATCTACTGGCATTGATAATATTTCCAAGTATATCTATGAATCGTTTGATGAAGGATTTATGCCATGATAAATGTTAATTTTTATGTTGGAAATAGTATGTTGGTATGTATTTAGGATTCAGTAACATAGTAACCTAGACTGCCATATGTTCACTTTTTTTTCTTTTGACATGAAAATGAATATTTTACTAATTGACATGAAAAATGATCAAAATCATATAATTTTTTTGAAAATGCAGATGAAAAGATTGAGGGATGCTCTTAAATCTGGAGCACCATCCCCCTCCTCTCGGCCCACAGGGTCAGGTATGCATATATGGGTATTACATCATGTCTTCAGCTTTTATACCTTGTTTGCAGCTTAATTATTGCATTTATTACTACGTTGGATGACTAATCGCTAATTCATGCATTTCAGGCCAGCAGGCGACCGCGGGCCAGTCCGCTGCCCCATCCTCTCGGTCCACAGGGACAGGTATGCATATATGGGTATTATATCATGTTTGCAGCTTAATTATTGCATTTATTACTACGTTGGATGACTAATTGCTAATTCATGCATTTCAGGCCAGCAGGCGACAGCGGGCCATGCCGTCGCCTCATCCTCTCGGTCCACAGGGTCAGGTATGCATATATGGGTATTATATCATGTTTGCAGCTTAATTATTGCATTTATTACTATGTTGGATGAATAATTGCTAATTCATGCATTTCAGGCCAGCAGGCGACAGCGGGCCAGACTGCTGCCTCATCATCTCAGCCCACAGGGTCAGGTATGCATATATGAATATTATATCATGTTTGCAGCTTAATTATTGCATTTATTACTACGTTGGATGACTAATCACTAAATACATGCATTTCAGGCTAGCAGTCGACAACAGTTCATATGGATGCATGTGGCTTAGAAGATATACCGATAGGTACTCGGTCCATTGCCTCCTCCAATGCCGCTAGTTCTTCCACACAGATTCCTGTCGAGACGGTACAGTTCGTGCCGTATGACGCTAGCGTAGGGGACTCTCCTTTACAACATACTGCAGAGGCTTATAGATTGGTACGGTCCCAGAAGATTGCTATGGATGCACGCCAGGAGATTTTAGATTTGTTTGCATCAGTGTCAAATGCTAGGATGATTGCTGCCAGAGAGGAATGCTTCCAGCGAAAGGGTGTGAAAACATATTTCAATTATGTTAAATAAGAAGAACATGTTATATAATGTTTTATTTATATTGTATGATAATATCATTTTTTCGCAGGCGGGGAGAAGCCACCCAAGGTTGGACGAGGATACACCATGATCTCAAATCTGATTCCACCAGAAGGGCAGTGAGTTGTCATCCAGTGGAGCTACGGTGCCCCCATTGGAGAGTGGGGGGGGGGGCAAGTTTACGAGATTTTTCGCTGCATTGGCCAAAAGGGCCGATTTCTTCAACATTTGCCTCGGTTGGTCCGATCAAAGATTTGAAAATTTGGTCATATGTTGGCGGTACATTAACGTAAATATGATATATTTCAATTTATTACTTTCAATATGTATATAATTTGTATGTGTTTTTTCGCAGAGGCATTACGTGCTGGATGGAAACCCAAACGCATGGGAGTTTTGTTTTAAGAAGAAGATGAAGGATGCGTTGGTCCAGTGGCGTAATTACTTGAAGGATAGGATCTGGTTGGGTTACACAGCAGACTGGGAGCACTGGTGGCATATGGATGCCCGAGCAGATCCCATCCAGTTCTTTGGATCATGTGTCTATTGGGAGTCGCCAGATGGGATGGTATGGTTCAATTTTGATTCATTTTAATATGTTTTAATATCCATTTGGATGACATGCTTTTTTTAAAGAGGATTGCGGATATTGCCAAGGCGAACCGCGAAAAGACACGAGAGTATGATCATCATGCCGGCTCCAAGAGCTACACCAGACATGCCCACGATTTGGCGTTAGAGGTTATATGTTCAAATTTAATTTTTAGCATATATTATGTTATAATGGGATATATGTCTAATGTCTGTCTATTTATTTATCTATTTGTTTTTAGGGCAAGCCGGATTTGGTGTCATTGGTGGAGCGCACACTTACGAAGGCCCACCCCAAGTATGCTGATATGAATAAGCTGGAAAATAATAAGCAACTGCTTGTAAGTAAAATAACTTATGTTTAATTATATTGTTCATATTAAGTATAAATTTGATATTGGTTGCATTTGTTTCAGTCTCTTTTGCGTCAGGCTGCAGCAGACCTCAGGTCACATGCTGAGGCAGGCTCGAGTTGCTCTGGACCGTTCACCAGGGAGGAGGAGGATGCCCTCATTGCAGGGGTGCTCGGAGGGCCGAGGAAGAACCGGTATCGGTATAGAGGTTCAGAGAGTAGAGATTACGGACAAACGACTAGTTCGTCCTCCTTAGGTCCTGAGAGTGCTCGACGCTCAGAGCCCACCGATCCACCAACGGACATGCATGAGATCACCGCCATGTTAACCAAGATGATAGGGAAGATGGAGAAGTATGACCAAGATTACCAGTTATTGCTCGCTTGCATGCCTCCAGAGATGCAAGAGAAATATCGTCGGCTCCGTACTGATCTGGTAAGAATTTATATTAATTATATTAATTATGCAGATAATAGTTATAACTCCAATGTCAGTTTGTTCATAATTGAATTATACAATTAGGAGATCATCCAAATGGACAGGTCAAAAATAATCACCGCGCATGTAATGAACTGCCACAAATTTCCAGGTAGGAGAGAGAGTGACACCGGTAAAAGTTACTTGAACCACCAAAACAATCAGTAACATATGAAACTATGATCAGACACAGAAACCTCGTGGCAATTGAGGGTCTTTTTATGTCAGAAAATTTTACGTATCATTTGCACTAGTGAAATAAGTTGCTGGAACCAACAACAGTTCAGCAAAGTAAATATTTTACATATGTACACAAATCACAGCCACCCACGACTACAAAAGTAGCATGTTCTTTAAGAGTCTTACAACCGGGAGTACAACATTTGTGGTATTCACAAAATTAGTCCAGAATAAAGAGTAGCATGTTCTTCAAGTTTTGTTCAAATATTTTACAGAATAAAGAGTAACACAATATTACCTTCATTATGAAAATAATTTCTAACTTTGTGAGAGAACTAAAGCGTATAGCATGCTACAACATCAAACATCATAATGGGAATTACCAGAGGAGAGAAAATTGTATATGGAAAGGCCAGCTATATTGGCTGAAACATGCAGCATACAAATAACAATGTAGTCTGTTTATTAGTACATTGATAAATATTGATATCCTATTCATATCCATGTTTGTCTGGAAAATAGTAGTAATATCCTAAAAGTTTCAACATCCTGATCTGAATAGCAATTTAACATAATATCTTCAGACATGCACGCATTTGTTGGCGACCTTTTTAACAAGAACTTTATTAGTTATTAGGCTAGCAATGAACGAACAAAGACTTTTTACTCATGGAAGCTCTCACAAAACATCTGACTAATGTACTGAAAGGCCTAAGTTGTGTGGTCACATGGCACAATATCTATCAAGCAGTCTTGTACATTCCCTCACGTGTGCCTTAGGCCATGTGGCATGCATGTGGGGACTTGCTTAGCTGGGTGGAATAGCCTAGGTAAATAAAATTTTCCCGATGATCAACCATACAGTTTGGATCAAGGACATCGTGTAATCTGGTTATTTTAAGTCTGTGTAACCACTTCACCCGGAAGCTGGTGCTTATGGATTATCTGCAAAGAATTAGATAATTCAAACACAACAACAAGTCAGTACCTGAAGCTTTAAGTTTGGTTGCTACGAAGAATCCTTTTCTTCAACTTTAAATCCATGGACCCACCCCCCACCCAAACACTAAAACTTATATTACATAATCTTCTATTGTGTAAAAGCGTGTATGGGCTAAATTAATGACCCGTCATCTGACAGAAAATCTTGAGAACTTTTGGAGCTATTAAGACTAAAATGCTTAAATGCGTGTATGGTCTAAATTAATGACCAGTTATCTGGCAGAAAATCATGAAGCCAGTGGGTACGAGTTGAACGACGGTGACTATCATGTGACCACCATCTGACAGAAAATTTAACTTCGTTATAGGCCAGGGGTGTTATTATAGGATTTTAAACTACAGCAGGTGTTAACGTAGAACCCATGAATCTACATAGGTGTTTTGTGTAATTTACCCTAACTTAAATTAATCGTAAGTGGAATAAGTAGGATGATGTATATTACACATCATTAAGTTGAGGTTCGAAAAATCTCCACAGTATAATTGAGGAAGTCCTCAGAGACCAGACAAGTCAGCTTTTGATAAGCTAAAGCAAATCAGAAAATGCAGTAAAGTGGATGTTTAGTTGTTGCACATCAAATTTAGTGAGAAAATGTGGATGCACTTGTGCCATGGATCTATTCATGCTGTTAAGAGTCCTAGTTTTAATACGGATGTCCATATGCTTTGAACTGGAGAAGTTTCATGTTTTGGCTATTTATTTTTAGTGTTGTAAAATATATGATGATGAACCATATGCACTGCACTACATTCATTCATTTTAGTCTTATTCTAGGCAAGAACCCTTAATCACATAGTCTGACAGAAGATGGAAGCTTGTCGGCACAGTTTGAGCATACTAACCTCATCACAGAAAATGGGGCAGAAATCCTGAATCGGTGCTAAAAAATATCTGAATCTGAGGGATGTGATGATGCTAAAAACAACAACATGATTTTGTGTTAAGAGTGCTTTGCCAAGATCAGGTCCTCACCTAGTTAACTAAAAGTGAGACCCCCAATCCATATTCTAGTTTTAGCTGGTAGCATCTATTTGTCATTGACTAAGCTTTTGTGTCAATATATATTAACTTGTGTAAAACTATGGTGATTTTATATATGTTTCAATCTACAAAATGAGATACATTAGGTTATTCTGTATAAATTTGAAGTGAAACGGACTAGTACTTTTACAAATTCTTGAAAAGTTTGTGATAGGTTGTATCTGTTACTATATGAGTAGAAATGTGTGTTTGGATTTTTTTATGCATGCGTATGTATGAGCACATATATCTACCTTGTACCTTTTATTTATGAATATTTTGTGTTTTTTGCCATGTCCCTATGTCCTTTTAAAGAAATTTCTGTGTTGCATCACCATGTCTGTCATACCTGAGTCATGTGTCCTGATGCTTTTAGGTACAAACGTTACAATCATTCCTGCTTGTGTGAGACCCGTTTGAGAGTTGCCCAAGAATTGGAATAATATTTCATTTTCTTAAGTTATGAATTATATAATGCTCCATACTCTCCATCCCGTCATCCCTACATTCCCCCTCTTGCTGCATTCCTTACTAAGAAGTCAGTCATATTACATCCCCAAAATCTGAATTTAGTTGCCTATGTTTATTCTAAGCTTGGCAAATGTCGCTGTGAGTGTGTGCGTGTGATTGTGTTGTGATTCTGAGTGATGGGAGGAGAAGGGAATTCTCCTGCTTCCTCTATAGACAGCAGTAGCCATCCTTGTCTTTCATCCACATCGGTATCACAAAGAGGGGGAGATTTGAGCACAGACTTGAGGCTTGGCCTTAGCATTTCGACCGCCTCCACACATGCTAGTTCTTATTCTGCAAGGTACATGAATCAAACTGCTAATTATGTGCTATGTTTATGTGTTTCGTACATGATATATCTGAATCTTTTATAGTTCAGAATATTGCTATGCGTCCATTTGAATTATGGGACTGCTCCATATCCTTTTCTTTAGTTCACAGCGAGAAATTTGAGCTATTTTGCAGTTTGTTAGATAATTTTTTTCTTATCGTTTATCAATTATTCTATTTATGGATCCAGTACAGTATGGATCCAATACTACATGGATCCAGATTGATAGGTTTTCCGCTGATATGTATCTGATACGATATGGATGCCTGGTAAAGTAAAACAACTCATGTCGTTCCTACTTCAGATGTCTGTGTTCATGCAACATAGCTAGCTATGCTTGCATCTGTTTATTTAGTATACGATGATGATCATCCCTATAATCTCTTGATGATGAGAACCATGCATCTCCTTTGGCCTGACATCAATTTAAGACTTCATTATCTTCCTGTAAATTAACTCGGTGATTGATTGAGAAAAAAAACATGATTCTTCGGTCATGGTTGGCTCATGAGGGGAACATGGAACAGATGTAATCATCATGATCAAATGAAGTTTCTATTGAAGTTTCTTATGTTGTGTTTCTCAATTTTATTTCTTTCTTATTTTTCCTTAGGCCAACCCACTCGATCCTTATTCTTGTAAACTTTTCTTAACTTTTCTTTCTTTTTGTTTCAGGAATTGCGTATGCAAGGCGGAGAGGGTGGAGAACAAGGTGGAGATCAACATTGAGGGTTTAATTGTTTTTTCTTGGTGTGATGTTGAGGGAGTCGAGGGGCTGTTATGTTTAGTTATATTGAGAGTTTACTTTTTGTGTTGAGGGGGCCGAGGGGCCGTTGTGTTGATGACTTGTGTGGAAACCTTTTGTGTTGAGGGGACTGAGGGGCATTTACTTATGTGGAAACGTTGTTGCTATGTTTATTAGAATTTGTTGATGATGTTGTGAGAATTTTGATTGCACATGGATGTTTCTTGTTTTCTGCGAATTTTGGTAATTGCGAATTTTGACTGTACAGCGATATTTTTAGATTTTTTATTTTTTTTAAAAAAATAAATACATTAGCCACGGATAGTCCGTGGTTGATAGATATTAGCTATGGAACTCATCTAGGAAATTACTCCGTGGCTAACTTATTTTTGCCACGGTTTATTCGTGGCAATTAAAACTACAATGGCCACGGATTCTCGTGGCTAATTTATAGTAGCCACAAAACATTTTCTGTGGCAAAAGGGTTTTTGCCACAACAATTCTGTGGCAAATGAAATGTGTATTGCCACAGATGTCGGTGGCTGATATCGTTTAATCATGGAAACATTAGCCTCGGCCCTCCGTGGCTAATATCTTTTAACCACGGACACATTAGCCACGGACCTCTGTGGTTAATATCTTTTAGCCACGGAAACATTTGCCACGGACCGTCGTGGCTAATGTTCCGTGGCTAATGCTTCAGCCACCGAATTGCTTCCATTGGCCACGGAATTTTTCGCATTACCAACTGCACTTTTCCCCACGGAACATTAGCGAGGGAATTTCTAAATGTCCGTGGCTAATGGTTTTTAGCCACGGATTTCAGGGTATTAGCCACGGATTTGTCCGTGGCTAATGCACAGTTTTCCAGTAGTGCCATTCCCCCGACGATGGAGGCATTCATGATCATTATGGGGTGCCCCATCGGCAGCGGGGGCCGCGTGTCAAATACAATAAAGCCCCTTTAATTCCTGGGCGCCCAGCGGGGGAATGCCCTGAAGAAGGCCATCGCCTATAAGTACCTCCTACAACGAGAAAGGACGGGACGAATTTGGGATATCTAACACTCAGGTATACCTACTCCTTATCTGCTTCCACCGCATATTTCTTCCTCCATAGCTCGGCCTGAGAACTCGTGCACGGCCTCCCAGCGAGCCGAATCGATTCCACCGAGCACTCTTTTGTCAAGGTCTGACTTAAGCATCAGAGGGATTTGGTCAGAACCCAGATCCGACCCCTCTGACGAGCTTCTCGTTTTGCAGATCACAGGATACATCGTCGAGCCAAAGCTCCACTTTGGCATCCCATTGCTCGGCCCCGAGCATACTCACACCAGAGCCTGCTCGGCCGACCTATCCCAAAGGTCATCACCGTCTTCCACGTCAGTGACGTCCTTCGGACTACCATACCTTCAACATGAGAAAACACCTCGAAACAGACGTATCAGCTAATCCATGCAAATAATCAAATTTGTGTCATGGTGTGTGACGCCATATTGTGCAGATGGCTAAGGAGGGCTAGACGGGCTTGCATACCTATCATGTACCCTGCACACCGTAGCTAATAAAAGAGCATTAGCAAGACGAAACCGCGGCGTGTGCACGGTTCCAGAATCTAATGAAATAAGAATATAATTTCAAGTAATGTATCAATTAAAAATCAATTACCTCCTCCCTTGAGCGGAGCGATTTATTTAGATATTGCCGAATGCTATTTTGGTGATTACACATAGAGAGCATGCCTCTTCTTGATTGGCTCGCTTTTCTCGAATATGTCTTGAAGTTGAGCCCGTAGATCTTTGACTGAACATGGCCCAATGACCTAATGCTTGTTGGGAGCAACGATCTAGGATCTTGGTTTGATGATGACAAACGTGTCGTTATATCTGACGTGTGTGCTTAGTGTGCTTCAGGATTGGCGAAACAATATATTTTCACTATTTGGCGGAATTTCTATTCGTATAGCATATTGGGAGAGACGAAGTGTGTGGGCACAAAGAAGATTTGACTTGGTCAACATGGAGGGAGATGAAATCAACTTGAGATTTGGTCAAGCCAATTAGAGATTTCTTCTAATCTCATCCAATTTAAATCACAAATCAAATCCCATATTGATTTGGTCAAATCCCTAATCGGTTGGCACAACCCTATTACTATTGTCCTATTTATACCCATCTTCTTCTAGGGTTGAAAGGCGCGGCAATTAAAACATAGAAGGCAGCCGAAACTCTTGAGGGCATCTTTTTAGCCGCAAGCTAGATTTGGAAGAGAGGCGCCGCACAAATTTGAGGAGGCTGCACAAATAAAAATCCCATTGGTCCCCTTCCCTAACATAGGCTGCCGAATTCCCTATTGGCAGAGCTCATCATCATCAAATTCTTTCAAAGGCAAACATTAAAAATTCCCAGGCGCAACAAAAACTCCCCAGGAGCTTACGCAACAAAAGAAACAAGGTGGCCGGCCACATCAGTTACTAGGGGAAGACTTTCTCTCTCTATCCTATTTTTTATTAATCTCCCCTTGAATAACTGAAGAGCTCTGTATCCCTTTTTCTTTCTTCCATGTTCAACCAATAAGAACAAAGGGTTCAATTGCTTTTTTTTTGGGATTGATTAAAACTCCAGGCCGGTTCAATCTTTACTAGTGTCTTCATTTTTTTTGGTGTGCGTAAGCTTTGGTGTGCTAACAATTTTTGAAAGCACAGTTTCTTTTTAATCCTCAATTCCCAATAGCCAAACAAGTTCTTTTTGTGATTTGTTTTGCAAAGAGACGCACAGAGGCCGTAACACAAACCAATTACAGGAGAGAGCACATTATTTTTTTTGGAACCCCAAAGACGAATTGTGCCTGACTCTCTTCTTTGAATTTGTTCTTCCCAAGCACAGATCATTTGCAAGGGAAATAA
Organism: Scilla litardierei; assembly: GCA_030789695.1. Classification (NCBI taxonomy): domain Eukaryota; kingdom Viridiplantae; phylum Streptophyta; class Magnoliopsida; order Asparagales; family Asparagaceae; genus Scilla; species Scilla litardierei. Next base: position 156,846,115 of record CM061141.1, read on the forward strand.
TAAAACACTGCCGCTTGTCTCTTTATTCCTCCCAGAAAATTCCATAGACAGGCCTACTCATTTTTATTCCTCTTTGAATAATTTATTGGAGCACAGAACCTTTTGCTGCTAACTCTCCTTGGCCGAAGTGTTGTGTCCCTATTTTTTTTGGAGCAGCACATACTTATCTGGGTTTTAAGATCTTTTGTTTGCAGATATTTTTGAGGGCGTCGGCACAGGAAATCATCAAAGAGCACTTCATCAAAGAGCAGCAAGCAAAGGAATTAAATCTCGACTCACGTGGAGGGCGCAAGTTTCATAGAGAGGGAGGCAAACTATTGAGGGGACATCAGAGACTACTACTTGTCAGACGAGATCTGACCTGTGCTTATTGACGAGGACATCGCCGCTACACAAACTGAGATTCCTAAACTCTACTTATTATTATTTTGTGTAGTTGTTGTGTTAGATCCTCCCTGTAGAGGACAGCGGGGCATACTAAATAATTGGGAGAGATGTGAGCAAAATGTGTCAGGCATCAGGTGAAGTGCCTACTCAGGTGCAACACCATCACCTCCCTGTAGAGGGGGGGGGGGGTGGTAGTGGCTGTGGGGCTGGCTGCTGCTGCAAATACTGCAAAAACTGGTTCAGCGTCTGTTGAATACTAGGAATGAGGGCAACATGGGTCTGCTGGGCAGCAACGGCCTGGGTGAGGGCTCGAAAGTCAACTCTAATCCTAGATACTGCAGACTCAACTATGCGTAGGCACAAATCTCTGTCGTCAGTAGAGGAAGAAGAGGGACATGTACGTGCATGAGCGGGACTCACTCGGCCCCCAAAAAATGAGCGGAGCAACAATAGGGTGTGTGTGTGTGTGTGGAGCGGAGCTCACAACAGGATGCTTGGCCTCCATGTGAGGCTGAGACACATGAATGCTCTCAGAAGTGGGTGCAACAGATGGTGTGATAGAAGTATCAGCAGAAGTGGAGGAGGGAGCAGAAGTCGTGGCAACAGATGTGGTGACAGACACCATGACACTCTCTGAAAATACTGTGGCAGTGGAGACAGGAATATCGATAGATGGGGTGGATGTGAAAGCAGAAGATAAGGTCACCCCAGACATCGGAGTCTCAAGTGATGCAAGGATCTCTACAGACGAAGGAAAGGAAGGCTCAGCACTCTCAGAAGTCAAAGGAATAGCACCAGACATAGACGTGGAACTCTAAGGAATGGAAGTGGACATGGAACCCTCAGCACTATCAGACATGGAGACATGTATGATGGGTCCAGGCAAGTGCCCAGAGACAGGCTGAACTATAGGGATCTCAGCTGGGTGAGGCTCGACGGGATGCTGTTGCTGCTCATCATTGGGCTCTAGCACGTATACAGGTGGAATGAGAAGGTCCATGGAGAACCTCCACTAAGCACCTGCTGGTCCCACGTGGTTCCGAATAGGGTTCGAAAGAACGATACAGTCTACAGAGAAGGGACCATGGAGACAGACCCAATGGCATTGGCCATGTGCTCGGATCATATGCATACAGGTGAAAACATAATCAGTAAGGGAAGTAGGCCCCGTAGCTAGGTGCAGATCAACAGGAAACTGGATGTTGAAGATAAGGACCATCAGAACAATTGCCTTGGTGGAGGCGAGCATGGAAAGAATGCGGTCGAAGAACTAGCTAGCGACATCAATAGATATGTCAGGAACTAAGACGTCCTTGCCAGCCTCGAATGCTCTCTCCTGTGTCATAGCCCAAAGGGTAAATAGCTCTGGTGTGGACATAGCCCCAATCTCTAGCCTAGCTAGAATGGTGGTCGCCATACGGGACTATACAAGGCGTAGGCTGGGGTGGACTATGGATGAGGCCTTTATCCTACTAGGGTTGAAGTGTGGGATGCCTGTGATCAGCTCCCAAAATGCATCAGTAGAAAAGACGGAGGGGATGTGGTGACTGGGGCCAAACGCCCTGTCAGAGTCTGGGACTAGGGGCCAATGAAAGTAAGCTCGGGCCATGGCGTGGGTGATCTCACACTCATGGTCTATGAGTCTAAAAGAGTAGCCCCTAGGAGTCCTACAAATAGAACTCAAGACCTCAAGTGTCGGTCGAACTTAGGTGTTTGCCTACACCGACAAAAAGTCACCCCAATCGATGTTATCATACAACTGGTGTAGCCCCTGGAATATTCTAGGCGCTCTAGTGTAGGAATGTGAGAAACCTAGAGGGAATGATCTGACGTTAGGAGATCTTCTTAAATTTGGCACGGTGTGTGTCATCTCTGAAAGTGATCCCATACGTCTCTATGGGTGGAGGTGGCTATGCTGGTGGTGCAGGTGGTGCTGTCAGTGCAGGGATGTGGTCTCTATGAGGATGGGGAGGTGCTGCCCCAGAAGAAGAAGCACCGGGTCACCGGTCCTCTTCTTCTTGGCAGCAGGCTGCTTGCCCCCTAGATCTAGTCCGTGGAGGCATGGTATAATGCCGTGAGTATGGAGCACTCCACGAAAAATATATGAATATAATCGCTCTAAAAATAATGTGGAACGAGTGTATCGAGTGAGTGATGCGACTCCCAAGTGATGCTCCAAATGTAGGATGGCTCCCCCAAGCTATATCTTTGTAGTCATTGGAAAGGATCCCCCCAGCTTTCTTGTTGCACAAAAATGTTAATTAGCGTTGAAAATTCGAATTAATTAGGATAGATCAAGAAAATATGGAGATTAATATGGTTAATTGGGATTTGGGGTTGAATTAAGGCTTACGAGATGGAGGGGGAGAGATAGGATGCAAATTAGGTTTTAGTGGAGAGGGAGGTGGTCGGAAATGGCCGGAGCAAGGTGGCCGGAGATGGCGCGGTTGGCAGCACGGTCGAGTCAGGATAGATGCTCGGTCGAGTCGCTGGGGTAGGAGGGAAGGGGGTGGGTGCTATCGATTTGGGGGAAGAGCTCGATCGAGCTCAATTTCCCTTTTTATAAGGGTCTGCTGACTTGAGTTGCTCGGTCGAGTGACTTTGATCACTCGATCGAGTGACCCAGAACGACAAATCATTCAGGATTTTTGATAGTGCGACCAGTCGAGTGACTAGACCAAGTGAGATGAGTCACTCGGTCGAGTTAGAAGATGAGACAAAATACTAATTTTTAAGATTTCTGCTACATTCTACCACTCGGTTGAGTGAACTAGTCACTCGATCGAGTGAAGAGGCTTCATAGAGCATTGATTTTTCAAGTTTTGCTACAGGGATCCCACTCGGTCGAGTGACATAGTCACTCAGTCAAGTGGTATAAATATACAGAGTTGATTTTTTACACTTCTCTGATCAGTATTCTCACTCGGTCGAGTGAGGGTTCACTCGGTCGAGTGAGAATCTCACACGGCCGAGTGAAGCTAATTTTTCCAGCTTCAGATTTCTGTTATTCTCCATCTTCTTCCTCGTTTTCTTTCTTCAAGTTCCTCCTTATTTTCTCATTCAAACTCATCCATGGCATGAATATCCTTCATCATATGTGCTCTCTATTAGGTTGGCATCCTAATGGTCTTCTCCCTGCAGATAAAACGTTGCCCAATATAAGAATTTTTCCTAACTTTTGATCTATCGATTTTTTTTGTAAGTTTAAACAAATTAAAAACTAAGAATGACTAAAAATAAGATAGAAATGTCGGGTTGCCTCCCGATAAGTGCTCATTTATGGTCTTGAGCTCGATGATTTACGTTTTGCGCGTCCGCGCGTGATAATCGGCACATAAGAGATGCACGTGTCGAATTTGGCTCGGAGACCAGTGGGCTTTGAACGCTCAATGTTTTATTGCTTGGTCTGCTCAAGTGGCATCTCCTTTTTCATAATGGTGGGAGATGACTCCCCCTAAGCTGTGCTTCTTGCCTTCAAAGGCTCCGTGTTCTTCTTCGGTGATGTTGTAATCTTCACAGTGGCGTGTGCATTGGATGCTTCCCGGAAGAGAGTTTGCAGAGCTATCTTATCCTCACGACGTCAGCATCATTCTCCTCTTCATCAGTGAGAGTGTCCGAGGTGTCTTCTATTTGGGAACTCTTTTCAGAAATTGGCTCCCCATCAGATTCCTTCATAAGTAAGGTTTTCATGGTGTAATGCGTGGCTTCTTTGACAACCTCTTCAAGGAGGTTGATGTAGTCATTCTCTTCAATAGTCGACCGATTCTTCATAGCTCGCAGGAGACGGAATTCTACCTCTATGTTCCCAACGTTGAGTGACAACGTTCCTTCCCGCACATCTACAATGACTCCAGCTGTGGCTAAGAATGGGCGCCCAAGAATAAGCGACGTATCTCCAACTTCCTTCACATCCATAATGACGAAGTCACATGGCACACAAAGTTTGCCCGCCATTTGTAATGTCACATTTTTATCTATCCCAACCGGTCTAGTGATGCGCACATCAGCGAGTTGTATCTTCATATCGATGGGCTTTAGATCGGTCTCCATATTCATCTTCTTGAACATGGTGAGGGGCATGAGACTGACGCTTGCACCTAAATCAATTAGAGCTTTCTGAAGGGGGACTCCGCCAAGTGTGCATAGAATTCTGAAGCTACCGGGGTCCTTAAGCTTCTTCGGCCCCTTGTCCTTGTTGATGAACCATGTTCCTTGTTCGGCTAACATGATCTTCTCCATCCTTTTTCGTCCTGTAATCAAGTCTTTCAGAAACTTTGCATACGTCGGGATCTGACACCCCCCGCTTTTGCTATGCTAGATGTGTGCCATGATAGGATCGGGGGCGTGAGATTTAAATATTTGTAACCGCAAGCGCACGGTGTTGTAGTGTGGCTTGGGGGTCGAACTCAGGGAGGCGTGGATGTGCTTGTGTCAGAGAGGATCAAATTCACCCCATGGGCGAGCTAGCCTGGATCAAATGAGGGTTTGTCACGGTAAACGGAATGTAAAGTATAGACAATATAAAGTAAAAAACCCGGGACTTTGGTTTCCACCCCATCATGTGATTCTCGCCGATACGGCCTACGGGTAGGATAGCGATCGGAATTAGGGTCTAATGGTGAGAAGTTGCCTCTGAAAGTGGTACCGGCGTCCCATGGGCCCGATATTCCGGTCGATGCCCAGGATGATACACCTGACTTCCCGGGTTCGATCAGTGGGCACTCCAGTGTCCATCAACACTGATCGACTCCGGGAGCACTAAGCTCGCAACGATAACTCCCAACGTCTCATCCTGCCGCTCCCGCGTGCTAGGATTCAGCGTCTACGCTAAGGGCGTGAGCTATGGCTAGGGATTCAACCGCCAAGTTTATTCCCCCTTGGCCCGACGGTCAAAGGAGGTCTTTTTCCCACCGATGACAATGAAACACCCCGCGTAACCGTTAGATTCCTAATCCCTATCGATTTCCTAACCCTATTGATGCATCGGGGAGAACCCACGAAGGGGTTTCCACCAAAATCCCGGATTCGGGAACTACTCACACATATTTAGGAAAAAGCGATCTAAACATAAATCGACCGTAAAAATCATGATCCGACAATAGAAATGCAATGGTAGTAAAGCAATTAAGATAATACTAAAGTTTCACAAAGATCTGAAAACTTACAAAAACTGGGAAATTACAGCCGTCACAAAATGAAGAAAACAACAAAAAATAACCAACTCCCGAATCTGGGAAACCTAGGGTTCTATATATAGAAAACGACATCACCCGATCGGTTGACAAGTCAACCGATCGGGTGAAGCGCTTCACAGAACTACATCGCAAAGCGGAACTTCACCCGGTCAGGATGAACCGGTCGGTTGAAACATGGGTGCGGTCGGTTGGATCTTGGTGCCGACCGGGTGAGGAGACCGGTTGGATCTTCAAGTCTTGGCTGTTGAAATTAGGCTACAGGTGAACCGATCGGGTGAAGGTCACCCGATCGGTTGGTAATCAGCTTCGAATTCCAGAGACTTTGAGCTTTTGACCCAGTCACTGACCCGACCGGGTGACTTCTCGTGAGCTCCAAGCTGCGTCCGGGTGGTGCACGCGTGCATCACCCGATCGGTTGAAGATGATCAACCGATCGGGTGAGGGGCTGAAAGATGCAATCTTCATCGTTTGACCCCCTGGATCACGCGTGACTCCTCCCGTTGCTCCGGGGACTTGCGATATCATTTTTTTATGCCCCATATGCCAGTAAACTCCTGAAAATACAGAAAACACGGAAAAGTGAAAGAAAACAAGAAAACACGAGAAAACGAATATAAGACGGCGGTAAAATACAGAAAAACACTGAAGAAAACGTGCGCAAATATTTGAAATATAAACGCACGTCAGGATCTCAATAATGGCATTTAGGAACGGGATGTTTAGGCTAATGCCTCTCAAGTACTCCAGAAAGCGAACAAACTTTTTCTCCAACTTAGCTTTTGCCAACCTTTGAGGAAATGGAACATGCGGTACATAAACTCTCTTTTTCTGGGGCTCATCATTTTTAGATTTATCATCTCCATCATTGCCCACTATGGGTCGCTCAGCTTCTTTATCTCCGTCAATCTCAACCGGAATGGTTTGTATGGAAGATAGAGCTTGGATCATGACGGGTGGCATATCCTTCCCGCCTCTAGTAGTCACCGCCACTATTGCATTAATTTGGCCGGTGTTGCTCTTCGGATTTACTTCCGGTTGTGCCGATAATTGGTTTTAGGTTCTAGTCAACATAGTCATCTGTTTCGCTAACTATGCAACAACGGTGTTGAGATATTTCTGGCCTGCTAGCAACTCGGCATTGATCTTCTCTTATGTAGCCATAAAATCCTCAACCCTTGTCGCATGAGCATACTTTTGTGGTGCTTGCTATGGGTTTTGTAGCCACCAACTCCGATTATAACCGGGGGGTCCATAAAGCCCTGCCTGCTGTCTTTGTTGAAATTGTTGCCGTTGTGGTGGCCTCTGCTGATATTGTTTCTACTAAAGTGGTGGGCAAGATTGTTATTACTGGGGTGGTTTTTGTTGAGGAGGATTCAAGGCTTCACTGTTGTTTTCATAAGAAAATCCGGGGTGATTTTTCCAAGCTGGATTCCCCCAAGATGCATTGCCTCCACTCCCAAGCTTATAATCTGAAAAGTATTGAACATGCTCCTCATTTTCTTCAGCTCCAACATACATGACTTGACCTTACCAGTCACTCATACTCCCATCGGATGATGTATCTTGAGCACTAGATGGCTCACTTAGCTTCTTCTCTATTCTCTCTATCACTCTAGATAGAGCATCGAACTTCCCGGTCAATTCCGCCACGGCTTTGGCCTCATAAATGCTATCCGGTTTAGATGATGATGATGATTGGCATCTCTCATCAACCCATTGTTGATTATGAGAGGCCATCTCCTTAAGCATTATTGTGGCCTCTTCTGGAGTCTTTGCTAAGATCGCCCCATTAGCGGTTGCATCTATAATCATCTTGGTATCTGGTTTCAACCCATTGTAGAAGCTGTGGATCAACTCCCAGTCATCAATACTATGGTGGGGGCATTGGTGTTGAAGATCTTTGAATCACTCCCACGCTTCATGTAAAGATTCCTGTGGTCCTTGCTTAAATAACATCAAAGAATTCCTCAATTTGACAGTCTTTGATGGTGGATATTATTTATTACTGAAGGCACCCGCCAGATCATCCCATGTAGTGAAGGTACCGTTTGCCTGTGACCTTAGCCAATGCAAAGCTTTGTCCTTGAGTGTAAAAGAAAAAAGCCGTAGACAGATGTCATCCTCTGATATGTTGGTAACCTAAAAAGTAGCTCACTTTACCAAGAACATTTGGATATGATAATGTGGATTCTCATGCGCGTGCACATGTAATGGATCTTGTTGCATTAGCACAACTAATCCTGTTTTCAACTCAAAATCATTGTCAGGTGGCAGCTCTGGATAAGAATGGATGATGTAGCAGAGTTGTTTGGGGGTAAGATGGTCCCTGATAGAAATTACTCTGACATTTCTCGTAGCATTATTCTCAGCTGCAAGTTTACTATCCTCTAGAATTTGCCTCTTCTCTGCACTACGTCTGTTTGCTCAATTTCAGGATTAAAGTATGTCAAGCTGTCAATGGCCCTTGAGCGTCTGTTCATGCATAGAGAAATAGATTCTGCAGAGAATGTTAGCACAATAGAGGAAAAGAAAAAGTAACCAAGAAAAAATACTGTTGCCTCCCCGGCAACGATGCCAAAAACTTGGCCGTAATTTGGATGTACTCAGAAAACAATGTAGTTTTACCGCAACCACACGGTTAAGTGGTAAGCGGGTATTATCTTGGTTATATGCAACAGATGGAAAAATGGTGAAGGAATGTGTATGTCACGAACGTGTAGAAATATTGGTTGTAAATTCAATTAATAAGAATGCATATGTAACAGCATGTTTTCATAGTGCACATAAATCCGTAACCAAACAAGTTCAAAATGAGTAAATGATTTTTTTCTATTTTTCGTAACTCAAATCTAAAAATGGACACCATTTTCATGATACTTGCAACGATACAAACCCGTGGTTTTTTCCGTAATTTTTCGGACACGTTTAGTTTCGGGGGAAAAATCGCAATTTCGTATTTCTAATTAAGTTTTACAAATTAAGTTTTAAGTTTTAACTTATTAACCTAACACTAATTACCTTAATCATCTACCCTAACTACCCAGCCTGAGGAAAATGTTTTCCTCTCCTAATCTGATCCATCCCTCTACAACCCTTACCCACTAAATTAATTAGCCTTAATTATCCTTACCCCGCTGTCGTACACACGTCTTCCACGTTGAGGGAACCGCCAACCAATGCTTCAGCTATTTAACTCTCACCAAATTTCTCCATCTATTGAACAGTATATTTATATCCCTAACCTCCTCATTTTAAAGCCCTAATAAATACAATGAGATGATTGATTATATCTTATAATTAATATTATATATATAGCACTTCCCCTCTTCCCCTTCGTTTGCAGAGGAGCACACTATCCCTCTCCCCTTTTTGCAGCATCCCCTCCTTTCTCTATCTCTCAAACACCTTCCTCCTTCCTCCAAGAACACAAAGCTTGTTTCATCTCCAATTTCAATTCCTTCTTCACTTTTCTCCTTCTCTTCCCCAAATTCTATTTTCCAGCCAACATCACAAGGGAGGGGGGCCGAACCTCCACTGCCTCCCCCTTTCGGCCGTCGACAAGAGGCCGACTACCAAAGCCCCCCACCCCTTCCCTGCTTCCCCTCCTTCAGATAGCTTCGATGACCGAGCTCCTGCGCCGTCGGGCATTCGCCCGACCCCATCCGGCAGAAACCCACTGCAGGCCACCCCATTTTTGGTCCCCCCGAGCAACAGACCCAAGCCCACATCCCTCTCCGGTGAGCCTCCATTGCTCTGCCCCTTTCCACGAGAAACCCGAGCAACTCCCGAGCCTCCAACCGTTCGACGAAATGCCCCAATGCCGAAGCCCTACTCCCACACCTCTTGGCCGTGATCTATACACTGCCAAAGAAACCCAAGCACCCTCCCCATCCTCTGTCGTTAGCCCATCGACGCCTCTCCAGCAAGCCTCCATTGCTCTGCTCCTTTCCACGAGAAACCCGAGCAACTCTCGAGCGGCCAACCGTTCGACGAAATGCCCCAATGCCGAAGCCCTACTCCCACGCCTCTTGGCCATGATCCATACACCGCCATGACACCCGAGCACCCTCCCCATCCTTTACTGTTAGCCCATCGATTCCTCTTCGACGAGCTTCTTCGACAAATACACATCCACACAAACCTCCGAGCTCTTCCACCTCCGTCATTGTCACGCCCCGCTTTCCATTATACTTGGGAGCGAGAACGTGAACGAGTCTGCATGTGCTTAAAGCAAAGAAGAAGTAGTTTTTTTCTTCTTTGACTTAAGCACAATAAACGTTGTGTTTAGCATTCCAGGTTCTTGCACGCTAAACATCAGAAATAACATTAATAATTATCACCACTTTATCCCAGCGCTTAAAATACAGAGTACACAAGATGGGTTCCACTACTAAGATCTAAGCAATATAACTTAAACCTCATATACAATAAAATGCTTGCCTAGTCGAGGCGATTTTGGGTGTCCCGGTGATCCGAACGAAAGGCGTGATTTATCTGCGTCATGAATTTTAAAACATCAAGCTAAATAATTTGATTAATGGTACTAATATTAATCCCTAACCTATATCATACTGGTTATAGGGTATATGTGTGTTTATGATGTTTATAAATAACTCACACCCATATAAACTGAATTCATATAACAATATACGTATGGTTATCATATTATAACCTATATGTTTTACTAATAAACGTAGGATATTAATTGCAGTATTATTATATACCTAATATTTAAACACATGTCTAAGTGAAACTTTAGTTACACACACACGTTAGTTGAGTTCACGTAAAAATATATACATGCAACTCACTGTTCCTATAGCATGTCCCGCGGTTCGTGTGTGCAGTCGCGGCGATGGGGAGCTTGGCGACGTCTGGGTCTACGGTGAGCGACGGTGACCGACATGTGGGTCATCGGAGTTGTTGTTACCGTCGAAATGGTGGAGATCGCCGGAGTTGTTGGTGGCGTTGAGGAGAAGTCGGGGTTACGGGTGGTGGTGCTGTGGCGGTGGTGTGGTCGGTGTAAGGGCGGAGGAGAAGGAGGGAAAGGGTCGGAGTGTAGGAGGGGCTGAGCGCAGCTTAGCAGGGGGCTTAGGGTTTTCCTTGATTGTTGCGTTTTATTTTACGAAGTAGAGAAGAGGGAGGGGAAGAGAATTATAGAGGGAGGCGTGGGTTTTGTGGTTGAAGTTAGGGTTTTTGTTTAGGAGGTTACAGTGGCTATGAGGCTTGAGTCAAGGAGATGTGTGTATTTGTTGCAGTAATTCATAGGGAGAGCAAATCATGGAAAGAGCAAATCATGGGGAGGGGATCGTGGAGCAAGTCATGGGAAGAGAAAATCATTGAATTAATTAGTAGTTAGGATTTATTAAGATTTATTATGATTTATCATGTTAAATTTGATTTAGAAGAATCACTTTAGTTAAGATATTAGATTGGATTTGATTATGAATTCAATTTAGCTAAGGTATTTGAATTATTCCAATATCGCCATCAACTCAAAGCTACCTGAAAACCATACAAATAATATCAGCACGATCCCGAAGTTGTGAGGATCGCGAATTTGCAACCCGATCGCACGTTCGAGCAATCGACGATAATAAATAAAATCTTGAACAGTAATCCAATCAAAATACGTACGGAATATGTACGATAGAAACAGACCGTTACATCCTACCCTCCTTACTAAAATTCCGCCCTCGGAATTTCTATCAACCATGATGTGTGGAATAAATAAGGATAGCGCTCGCATTCTGTCTTCCGATATACACACCACACTCCCTACTATGCATGTCGACAATAAATAACGACCACACCATCATGCATAAACACTCAAATACTCAATTAATATTACTAACATTAATATTAATACCAATAGTAATACTACTAATATTACTAATTTATAACCAAACTAATAATAATAATAACACCCACATACATTACTACTCACATATTAATATTAGTACTAATATACCACAGCTATAACACAACACAATTACTACAATACCATCATGCAATACAATTAAAACCAATATTATAATTAAGGCATATACTAACAATTTACTATACACACACATCAACTTACTAACTACAAGTGTGCCATTATCTTGCACCCCACATTATTACTAATACACCATGCATTATCATATGTATACAATCATATTCCAAAATCACAAGTAATATATGCCGTATAAACACACTACTCTATACTAATACATAAGTACAATCATATTCAGTCAAATAACATCTCAATAGTACAACCACTTTACACACTACGTAATACATTATACACACCATATAATACATATCACTACACTTATATATACACATAATACACTACACCATACACAAAATAAGACTTACCCTACTTATATAGCACTAGGGTCATTACCATCGACCCACTTTAAAATCAAGTCCGTCCGCAGACTTCCTTGAGTAGGGCTAACTTAGGGATGGGCAGACTTAGACATTAAGGTCACTATATTCTAGGCATACATACACTATAACAAAAACAATGTACACTCATATGCATACACTAACATACATATCATATAGTCACACACATACAAATACTTATGAATGCATACACATTACACACAAATCCATACTTACACTATTACACACCTACCTTATATCTACACAAAACATAGACATACATACTTTATATATATACACGCAAGTATACATAACCATGGTAATTTACATAAAGTTAGTTAAGTATTAAATATACACACTTATACATAGATACAAATATACAACCATGCATACCTCATAGCATACATCTAAACACGGGCACATATATTATCCCGTAGGGCAAGCAATACAATACAATATTATATCCATACTATTATTCGCGAGGCACACGTATGTACGGATACATATAACTAGGCATGTATATATCCACACATGAGCACACGCCCACACGCACTAATATATAGATTATACTATAGATATGTACACTCAACTATAAGCACACATATTATCATGTATATTACACCCAACATGCACATAACCTTACTAGCATACAATTACAAACATTGACAAGTACATCCAAAATACATACTCCTCTAGTAGCTAGTCAAACACCAATTCTAATACAAAGATATCCCTATAATGATATAGCTATCCCTACGTACAAGTATGTCGCTTACTACCATATGTATAACTATATTTTTTTGAAAGGTTAGTCTGTAGTTTTATTAAAGTAGTATTCAAAATACAAATATACAGAATGCTTATAAAAGGTAGGAATTACAGAGAGGGGATAGGGCACATGCACCGTCACCCTCTACTGTAAATCCCATCTTCTCAAAACAAACTGCGAGTACAAAAGCTGATATACAAGTAGAAAACTATGAAACATCACTAAAGTCCCATCTCTCTATTGCAAGGGTAGCCTTTGAAGAGTCTGGGTCATGATTCCGAAGGATAATTCTGATGTCAGATGCCATTTCTTCAAATAGAGTTGTCTTCTAATTTTTAGTGCTGTCAAAGATTCTGCTATTTCTTTCTTTCCAGATATGCCAAACCAGAGCTGCAAGAACAGTCTTTGCTAATATACTTAAAGTATCCTTTCTACCAAAATTCAACAAGAAGTAATCTCCCACCTTAGGAAGCCTAGGCTCTATGGGGTCTGATACACCCAGCTTTAGTAGGCTCCTCGAAAGGATATAATTGGTATAGTCACATTCGAAGAAGAGGTGGTCTATATTTTCAGCAATATCCGAATCGCAAAGAACACATTTTGCATCCGTGCTAGTCCCCCAATGTTCTAACTTATCCTTTGTTAGGAGTTTGACAAGAAATGATCTGAGAAGTGTTAAAGACATCTTAGGCACATAATCACTGTACCAAACCAGCTTGGTATAAGGAAATAGGGTCCCCCGTCGCCTGGTCCCCTCCCAAGCCTCAGAGAATTTGAAAGTGGAGCTGGGTGCCCATCTCCACTCATCCTGGCCGCTGGAAGGCTTCACGTGTTGAAGCAGTTGCGAGATGGGTTCAATTACCGGGTCATTTAGCCATACACCCGATACCCAATAATCTGAAACCCTATTGTTGTATGCATCACTTGGGACTTCAAGAGATTCACTTAAGAGGCCACTAGGAAGCCAATAATCGTGCCAAAAAGGGTGGAAGAGCCATCACCAATGTGCCGCTTTATCAGATGTTTGGAGAAACGTCTACAATGCAACAAGAATTTCCATGTACCCGATTGAAGGGGTCTTGCCTTGGCTGAAAAGAAATTTTTGGAGTCCATGTAATTATTTCTCATATAAGTAGCCCAAAGTCCATCCGTTGCTAATATGCGCCATGTTAGCCTCACTCCAGCAGCCATATTAAGATCATATAGGGATCTCAACCCCACTCCCCCTTCCTCCTTGGGAGTACAAATGTCTTTCCAAGCCCATACATGAGATGAACCCGAAATAAATTTCCTGCATGCAGAAGTAATAGAACACAGTACGGTTTTTGGTATACGGTAGGCTTGCATCCAAAAATTTAGCATACCAAAAATTACTGCTCTAACAAGCTCAATCCAACCTGCAATGGATAAGATGGAAGACATCCAGCCCAAAAGTCTCTTCCTGCATTTGTCAATCAGCCTATTGTACATGGAAGGCTTCGGGTAGTTTGAGGAAAGAGGCAAACCAAGATAAGTATTGATTGAAGTACCCAGTTTGACCCCTAATAGATTAGCCAAGCTCAACGGGTCCTTAGTTCCTTTGCTGAAAATAGAGGTACTTTTATCCCAATTTACTTCCAGTCCTGTGAAGGTAGAGAAGTCTTTCAACAAGGATTTAACGCCACAGAAAGTATGCTTGTTGGCTCTACAAAATAGGAGAAGATCATCTGCAAAGAGAAGGTGAGAAGCAGATCCAGACCGTCTCATAGGATGGATTAGACGTTGAGAAATATATTTTTCTGCCAATAAAGAAAATGCTTCCATAGTAATGACAAATAGAAAAGGGGAAAGAGGATCGCCTTGTCTGATGCCCCTGTTACCCTCAAAATACCCCACGGGGGAACCATTAATCATCACCGAAAATATGGGGGTAGAAATACATTCCTTAATCAAGCAAATAAATCTCATGCCAAATCCCATGCGCTGCAGAATGTAATAAATAAATTCATGGTTGATACTATCAAAAGCATTCCTTAAATCCAATTTCAGACATGCTCTAGAACCCATTGGATTGCTAAAATCATGGATCTGTTCATGGGCTAAGAGAGCACTATCGGACAATAACCTGCCTTTAAGAAATGCAGACTGGTTTGGAGAGATAAGTTCATGTGCAACCAATTTCATACAAATAATTTTATTGATCACCTTGTAAATAACATTGCAGCAAGAAATGTGTCTATAATCTCCCAAACCAGAGGATGTAGTACTTTTAGGCACTAAGGCAAGATTGGTGTGATTTAAAGGATGCATTAAAGAACCAGAGCGGAAAAATGATTGAATGGCATCATTTAATCCATACCTAAAGTGCCCCAACCTTGCTGGAAAAATTATCCATTGAAGCCATCAGGGCCAGGGGATTTATCCACCCCTATTTGGAAAACCGCCTCATTGATTTCTTCATTTGAAACTCTCCGTTCTAGCCAGGTAGACGCATCTGAAGTCAAAATGCGCCTGGTGACCAATTTGGGAAACACATTCCAGTAGCTCGATTGAGTATATAGATCCTTATAGAAGTCTGGCGCCTTATTCCGAAGGTCCTCAAAAGAGTTATAAAGATTCCCATCCGCAGCAACCAAATGCCTCAGGTTATTCTGGTTTTGCCTAGTCTTCATTGTCGTATAGAAGAATTTAGAGTTGCTGTCCCCAGACTAATCCAATCCTGTCTGCTCTTCTGCCTCAACATATCCTCTTCTATCTCCATTAGGTTTGCAAGGTTTATGGCCAGATCCCGCTCACGGCATTGCAAATTCACATCAGCTTGCAAGTCCGGATGTCTACGCATCTTATGGAGATTATTTTTGCAAACCGAGATGGCATCATCAAACTTTAGTTTATGCGACCAACATCTGAGAGTAAATTTAGTGTTACGTAGCTTGGTATAGATTCTGTACATAGCCGACCCTTTCACATGTATGTTCCACGATGATTCCAACAATTCATTGTAACCTGGCAGCTTAGCCCATGCATTAAAAAATCTGAAGGGCTTAGGATGCGAACATACCTTAGAATGCATTTTGATTAACATGGGGGAATGGTCACTTGTGAGGGGGTCCAAATACTCCACGAACGTTTCAGAATATAAATCAAGCCACCTTTGATTACATAAGGTTCTATCCAGTTTAGCAGTAATACGCTCAGCGCTAAGTCTACGGTTGCACCAACTCATTGAAGGCCCCACACATTTAACATCAGACAACCCACATTTAGCTAAGCATTCATTAAACTCCTCCAGTATTTTCAAATCACATTTCCGCCCTCCTTCCTTCTCCTTCGAATATCTAATGCAGTTAAAGTCACCTCCAATAAGCCATTTCGCCCCAGCCTGAAGTCTTGCATCCGCTTCAAGGAAATCCCATAGTTGGTGACGTTCACTCCGCATATTGGACCCGTAAACTCCAGTAATAACCACAGTAAGGCCCCCTCCGTTGCTGCATCTTAAGGTGATATGTTGGCTGGAAATGGATTGGACCCCAGCTTGCCAGACATAGCTGTCCAAACCCATTAGAATTCGACCACCAGAATGCATTGTGAAGTTATCAAACCATAACCAATCCGTTGGGAGGCATAGTCTCCATTTATTACCGCCAATTTTCAGCTTAGTTTCAATCAAAATAACTACTGAGGGGCGAATCAACTTGAGTCTGTCACGGAGGTCTCTCCTTCTAACAGAGTTGTTAAGACCCCACGTGTTCCAAATGAAGACACTCATCAATTAACAGGTTGGTCTGGCTTCCCCGAAGCCCCCTCACTAATACGCCTGCTTCTCCTGGATCCACCTACAGTAGTCGGCTGATATTTGCTTGCCGACTTCTGTGTAGCAGCGCCAATAGCATCTCCAATTGCTAACTCCGCCTCCCATTCAGGATTCATTATAGTCAAGGTATCTGGGATTGACATGCTCTCTGGACCTTGGGGATGGCATTCCTCAAAATTCATAGTAGGGAGACATTCAGGACTGAAGGAAGTGTCAGGGAATGGCGCATGTGTAGGATCCTCAGGACAATGCTGTTCAGGGTCTACTGCAGGTTTTAATGAAGCTCCAGTCTCAATAGTCTCCATAGCTATTTCGGGTATATTATTTTCAGGCTCAAAATTCCGCAATGCCTCCTGCACATTTGAATTTCCCCCAAGAAAAGGCAATCCCACTTTATTAGTAGCAACCGAGATCTCAACTGTCAGAGGCGTGCTGTCTAAGATTGGAGGCTGACCCTGCACCTTGTGAAGAAGGCCTGGAGTAGGTTGCACCCTTTACATAGTTGCTACAAGACTACCAGAACTTGGGATTGATGCTACACAATGTCCCCCTGTTGAACATCTACAGCCGCATCTTTGTGAGAGCAGGACCCCTTCTCCAGCACACAAACATCCTCAGGAATCTCATCCACACTTACCGAATGATCACAAGCAATCCCCTTATCCTTAGCTTGGGTAACAGAGACCTCACCTGGGTTCTTTTGGATTGAAGGGGGCTTTACCATATCAGGACATTGTTTATCTGTATGGCCAAAACAAATACAGTTGCTGCATCTCGGGGGTTCTCCTTCAACATGCACATCAATAGTAATAGGTGCACCCCCTTCAGGCTCCATAACCACTTGGTGCGGGATAGGCTTCTTTGCGCTTACATCTACAAGGCTTTGGGCAAATGAGATGCATTCTTTCTTAGCAGTCAGCCTGTCCAAACATATAGGGTTTCCTAATAAAGATGCAATAACATTCAAAATATCAAGCGTCCACATTCCAAGAGGGACTCCATGGATTTGCACCCAAACCGGGACCGAGGATATGATATCCCTTTCATGTTTGAGGGTTGGTGTCCATTGCTGAAGAACCACCAGCCGCCCATCAAACATCCATGGTCCCCCGTGAAGTATTCTTTGACATTCTCCCCCATCCTCAAATTTGAAGTAAAAGAACCCATTTTCTCGACTATAAATATGAAGACCTCGTTTGATGTTCCACAATCTATCTACCCACCCATGAATCTGGCCGTAATAAGGGACGTCGCCCAATACATACCCCACAATAGTATTCTTCCATTGCACGGCCCCTTTCGACATCAAAGTTGTTGCCACCCATCTTGTTTCCGATCCATCCTCTTTCACAATGGGAGGAACAAACGTCATTGCCATATTAGAATCATACATCCGCCTATTAGCACAACTATCTGACCACGATTGCTTCACCAATTAACACAAATATATAGTTATATATATGTATAACTATATATATATATATATATATATATATATATATATATATATATATATATATATATATATATATATATATATATATATATGATTTAATGTAGAAAAGGTGGCACTTGATCTAATAGATCAGGTGCCAAGAAACAAAAAGGTGAAAAGTACAAGCCCTACATGGGCTTGTACTCGTTGGGGTCCCACCTTTTTGTGTCTTGCACCTGATCTACATGAATCCACATACACACACACACATCACACATATCACCGCATATGCATATTCATCACAATAAACAAATAATATACTAATATATCAAAAGTATGCCCTCTCATTCATGAGTGAGACACAAAGACCCACACACATGGGTCCACACACTATATCTATATACACGCTACAAACATCACAATTAATCAAATAGATCTACTATACATATACCATAAGCATTACAAAGAAGGTTAGGCATTACCTGAGATCGATTACTCAGTAGTCTTAGCTTCTGCGGTTGTCATGGTAAACGCCTGATGCCTCGGTTGGTTCTGCCTCACCAGTTCAAAAGTCTTCTGTTGTAGAGCCAGAGGTGGTCCATGCTGAGTATGTCCAGGAGCTCCATGCGGAATGGGTCCAAAAGGTCCATCAGTCATCGGCTTGTTGGTGCGATGAGGGTAGTTTCTGGTAGCTTGTGCAGATGATCCACATATCAAGCTTGATTCAGTAGCTCTCTGCAGTCCTTATTGACATGTCTCACTCGATTACAGTGGAAGCACACCGTCTGAGATCGATCGTTGGCAGGAGCAGCAGGCCTCTTGAACTGGGTAGTCTGAGTCGATCGAAAATTGTTCCTTGGTGGCTCCTACGGGCGCATACTTCCTTCAGTTTGAAGCGCCTTCTTATACTTCATAATGAGCTCGTGCTTCCTAGCAGCATGCAATACTTCCTGATGTGTAGTCAGATTCACCGAAGACATTGAAGTCTGAATGTCCAGGTCCAGACCCTGGAGAAACTGATATGCACAGTCTTCGAGATCCTCCACCAGATGTGGAGCGAATCGACTAAGCATGGAGAATTCTGCCTTATATTCGTCAACAGTACGATTGCCTGGTTCCAAGTTGACGAAACGTTGTTACAGCTCTCTCTTAGCTGATCGGGAAAAATACTGAGCGTCGAATCACTCTCGAAATATGGTCCAGTTGATGGGCTTGACTAGATGAGCTTCTTCCGCGTCCCACCAGTTTCGAACATTTCCAATTAGTTGTTTCTTGGTAACTTCCACCCATCCTGCCTGGTCAATACGGGAAAGACTCAGATTGTCTTCCGTACTTCGGGCCCATTCTTCAGCTTCCAGTGGACCTTCTTTTCCAGAAAATCTCTTCGGGTTCAGCTCCTAAAATTGCTTGGCTCCAGGCTCAGCTCGAGGAGGCAGTGGTGCAGGTTGTATAGCTTGTTGTCCTTGCTGAATAAGCTGTTGTTGGATCTCCAACATGCCTCTCATGACCCCCATGAGCTTGTGGATGTCGGAGGTACCGTTTTCGTTGACTCCATTCCCGTTGCGAGTGTTGGGCCTCCCTGCCATGCTACAAACAAACAAAGTAAACATTTGTGTACAAGTTTGTCTGAACGATCTGGTTAGTAATAATACTTATACTGTTTCTGAAGTGTCTCGTAGAGTGCAAGAGGACATGCATGAGCCACCACTAAAACCTGTCACGCCTCGCTTCCCATTATACCTGGGAGCGAGAACGTGAACGGGTCCGCATGTGCTTAAAGCAAAGAAGTAGTACTTTTTCTTCTTCTTCTTTGACTTAAGCACAATAAGCGTTGTGTTTATCATTTCAGGTTCTTGCATGCAAAACATTAGAAATAGCATAAATAATTATCACTACTTTATCCCAGTGTTTAAAATACAGAGTACACAAATAAATTATGGCCAAGCATGGCCATACATTTTATTACAGAAAGAAACACACCAGCAACAACATATATAACTAAATAAATAAAGACTGCAACGGTGCTTTAGTCTTCAGCAGGGAGGATCTCAACGTCCTCGTAACTCTGGTCAGCGGGATCTACTTCCGGTTAGGATCCTCAAAAGTGGGGTCCTCGATATACTCTGACCTGGACCTAACATATGTTTCACAATTACATGTGAAATATATGTCAGCGAGATAGCTCGGCAAGAATTTTAAAGTATAAGAGTGCTAAGCTTGCGAAATAAGGAACGAAAGAGCGTTAGAACATATAAGAAAACTTGTGCATGATAAATGATTATGAGCATACAGAAAGCAATGACATGAGAGAGTTATCAACAGTTAACACAAAATTTGCATTTCAAGTAAAGTAAGGGAGGTTTGCAAGTTGAATATTTTTCAGTTATTTGTGCTCATGATAAGTTCATGTCCGAGTAAGTAAAGTGTTCTCGATACACCCTATCATCAGGGGTTTACCCTGACACTTCTTGCCTCCCTAACCTAGAAAATGGCCAAGATGCTTGCTTCCATTAGTGTGGTATGGAAGTAGTCGTAATGTGTTCAAGACACACTTACAGACTCTACTACATGAACCAACCCCACCCAAAGTGTACTGATCTAGTCACCGGCTAGTTTCATCCCATCTGTATTCGATGGTTTCACAAATATGTCCCGAGAGTCATGTCCTGATCTTGGCCCAATATAGTTAAATTTTGATAATGGGTAGATGATAAACCATTCAAACATGCTGAATGGAAAGATTATCAAAACATTAAACATTCATGTCAAATTAAAGCATATCACCAGGTCCATTGAATCATTTCATATGGGGTTAAACAAACATGTTTATAAGAAGTTATTAATAACAGTATTAACAACATTTGATGGGTTTCACTACTAAGATCTAAAAAATATAACTTAAAACACATATAAAATAAAATACTTACCTGGTCGAGGTGATTTTGGGTGTCCCGATGATCGCAACAGAAGCCGTGATTTATCTGCATCATGAATTTTAAAATATCAAACTAAAGAATTTGATTAATGGTACTAATATTAATCCCTAACCTATATCATACTGGTTATAGGGTATATGTGTATTTACGATGTTTATAAATAACTCACACCCATATAAACTGAATTCATATAACAATATACGTATAGTTATCATATTATAACATATACGTTTTACTTATAAACGTAGGATATAAATAGCAGTATTATTATATTCATTGACTAATATTTAAACACATGTCTATATGAAACTATAGTTATACACACACGTAAGTTGAGTTCACGTAGAAATATATAAATGCAACTCACTATTCCTATAGCGTGTCCCACAGTTCGTGTGTGCAGTCGCGGCAACGGGGCGAGCTTGGCGGCGTCTGGGTCTACGGCGAGCGACGGTGACCGACATGTGGGTCATCAGAGTTGTCGTTGCCGTCGAAATGGTGGAGATCGCCAGAGTTGTGGGTGGAATTGAGGAGAAGTCGGGGTTGCAGGTGGTGGTGCTGTGGCAGTGGTGTGGTCGGTGTACGGGAGGAGGAGAAGGAGGGAAAGGGTTGGAGTGTATGTAACGACCACTTTTCGTCGTACGTTTTTCGTGCACGTGCTTTTGGCCGTGCACGTGTTTGTTTTAGACTTTGGTTGTTTGCGAACACTTTTGTGCGATATGTCTTATGAACGTCTATGAGAGTATTAAATAGTGGCACTAATTAGGAACGACGTTTCTCGAGTCGTTTTCCCACAATTTAAACTTACTCGATGAGACGTGACGATTCTCACTCTTGACGGGAGACGTTTCTATTTTTAGTTTCGTCGTCCGACGTCAAAACTGAGATCCGTCTTCTTAGTTAGCTCACATTCGTCGCCACGATCACCACGATATTTAATTTATAATTTTTGGAGTTTATTTGACCACTTTTATATTTTTAACAAGTTTTATATTATTTTTAATAATTTATTTTTAAATTAATTTCGGCCAAATAAAATTTATTTGAGTTTAAAACGTTTTAAAGAATTTTTGAGCCAATTTCCAGCTCATTTGGACCAGGTCAAACCCTTGGATGAGTTGGAGTAATTGAATTTCAAATTTTAAATCTTTTTGAACTTCTAATCCTATTAGATTTAGCCCTAGACCAAGTCAACCCATCTATACTATATAAGCAACCCCTAGGAAGTCCTATTTTCGCAAGAAATTAGCCCTAGCCTCTTCCAAACTCATTTTGGACGTTGCGACGAATCGTCGCAACGTTGCGACGTTCAGCCCCCGCACGACCGAAGAAAACCCCCGCAATCCCCCGCTCCGACCGAGGGCAAGCTCCGCATCCGCCCCGTCCGCACCGCTGCAGCAACCCCCGCCCCGTTCCCCCGCTTGACCGATGGATCCCCTCGGTCTGACCGAGAAGCACAGCCCGCATCGCTGCTTCTCCGCATCCCCGCTCCGCACCAAGCCACCGCTCAGCGCCCGCACCGTTCACCCGCATCTCTCCGTGCCCGACCGGCCCGCATCTCCGCATCGACCGCTGCTCCGCAACGTTGCAGCCGTTGCAACGTTGCAGCGTTGCGCTCCCCCGCATCCAAGGCGCCCGACCGATGGCCTCCCCCGCTCCGACCGAGAGAACCAAGCTGCACCGACCCGCTGCGCTGCACAGCCCCGTTCCCATGTGTCTGACCGAGCCCGACCCCCGCACCGAGGCTGTACGACCGATGGCCAATCGTCGCAACCCCGCACCCGTCGCACCGCTTGCCACCGTGGGCCCCCCAAGTTCTCCAGAGTTATTGTGGGTCCCCCAAAGGCCCCTAGGACTACTGTGGGCCCCACCTAGGTGCTTGCTCTTCAAGGATCCGTCGCGTACGACGTCGTCGCACTTCGTAGCCCGTCGTCGTACGTGCGAGCTTTGGAATCTGGAACCGTCGCTCCGATTGATGCTCTGAACTCTCCAGCGAGGAAACTATATTGGAATCAGGACTTGGAGCGCGTTCTCTTATTCCAACCCCCGGCGTCGCTACCCGACGCCGGTGTAGCTTTCGCGTCGTGTTGAGGTAACGTTTTGCACCCCTAGGAACCCCAACCCAATTGCATGCTAATCAAGACTAAAAATCAGTATTTTTAAAGTAGTTTAAATGTTTTAAATTCACTAATCAAGATTAATAATATGGACTTTAGGCCGGTGGACTTTGCACGTAGATAATTGTGATTTTTGGACTCATTGGACGGTGTGCTCAGACGTCGAACTTGCAGGCAAGTGAAACTTGCCAACTTTTGTGTAGGGCCATGTTTTTAGGCCACTTACTTGCTTTTAGCGTAAAAGAGACTAGTCAGTGAAATGATAGCTGGCTAGACGCCTACTTGATCTAGTTTGACAACGAAACTAGATCCGTCACCTAAATGATCTAGCTTGACAACGAAGCTAGATCCAACCCTTAAACTTGTCATTCATGCATGCTAAACTGTCACGTTTACTTTTCTTACTGGTACGCTTTACTACTTGCCATGCCATGTCATCCATGCATTGATTGTTGCATCGTAGCACACGCTACATTACTTGTACTCCTTGAATACTACTTCCGGGGGAAACGGGCCTCATGTGTTGGTCAAAAGCCAATGCCCGGGTTCCCTGGACCGGCTAGGTGCACCCATACGCCATACTTGTTTACACACTTCCTGGCTCGTGGACCAGAAGCGGGCCTCATGTGTTGGCCAGAAACCAATGCCCGATACACGTGGAGGGGTAGGGATAAACGGTTACTTGAGCTAG
This sequence comes from Scilla litardierei, assembly GCA_030789695.1. NCBI lineage: Eukaryota > Viridiplantae > Streptophyta > Magnoliopsida > Asparagales > Asparagaceae > Scilla > Scilla litardierei. Next base: position 156,869,810 of record CM061141.1, read on the forward strand.
GAGCTGGCCGTGCAGCCACTCTAGCCAAAAGGTGGAATCTCTGTGCACGAGGTGCTTACTTTCCTTGTCTTGTACTTGTCTTGTGAATGCCATGCCATGCTCGTACAGTACTTTACTTTACTTTACCTGTTGCACTCATACTTTAACTGCCACGACATTGCATCATGCTAGAACTTTTAGGTTGCTTTTACTTGTACTTTCAGTTTCCTTGCACAAGTCTCTTGTAGACTTGCTGACATGTGCCCCTTGCTCTTTTGGGTGTCACATGTTAGATATGAGCCAGAGATCGTTGCTGAGTACGTGATGTGTTGCTGACGCTGAGTCTGAGTCCATGATTGCCCAGGAGGATTTTGGTGGACACCGGTGACCATTCTTTGAGTCTTGTTGAGCTTTATTTTGTTTTAGGCCTTTTGTTAGCTGTTGGTGCGTAGCACCGTTGTTTTGTACTTTGTACTTTTGTTGGCCATGTTTGGGCCTTTAAACTCTTTTCTTTTCAGCCTGGTGGCTTTTTCTGTGATGTTGAAACTTATTTTATGGATATTCTGAGATATCTCTTTTGTCTCATTTAAATATTATTATCTTTGTTTCGTTCGCGTTGCAAGGACCTGCAGTTTAAATTTGATCGACGCTTATCGGACTTGCAGCTTTGTAGCTTCAAGTCTGAGCGGACCTTCTCACGCTTCGCCTCCATATTTTTGGGAAGCGGGGCGTGACAGGTTTTGTTGGTGGCCCATGCAGGTCCAATCTTGCAATTGCGAATTAACGGAACAACGATAATAACGGAATGTCCATTAAATAAATTGCAACATCCGAGTCATAAGCCCTGAGTTTAGTTGTTTTCTTAGGACACTAGGTGATAAGAAGGCTTAGTTAGACGTCTGTGCTTGCTAGTTAGAGGCCCTGACTGTAGTTAAACCCCCCTTCTAGCAATTGATTCAATCGTCGTAGGAGTCACCCTAGCGGTCCTTGTTTACCCCTAAACATATTAGACTTCTAGAACCTCCTTTAGACGTTCGCTTTTGGGCTCATCGATTTCGGACCAAGTTGAACGCATTTCTTTACCGTCTAACCTTTAGAAGTCTTAGCGCCTAGTTCCTAATCTTTAGTTGGTCGACCGTAGGACTTTCCGTAGACCTTCCTGATTCATAACCTAGGCATATGAATGTTTTGATCACCTGACCAATTTCCTTGCCTCGATTCACGAGATCGCCCCATGACGATCGTCGTCAATTTTCAGACCTTTTCGTTACAATCTTGAATCTTCCAAAAGTATCTTTCGATTTCCTCTTTCCCTAGGTTTAAATTTGTTCAAAATTTTAATATACTTATACTTCATACTTCTTCATTGATTTAAAATTTTTTTTAAAAACGTCTGTCGGAATTTTGAACTCTAGCTTATAATATTTTTCCCAGCCTATGTTTTCGTACTCATGTCGTCTTTTCATATATTAAATTTTATTCTGAACCGTACTTTTATTTTGCTCAGTTCGATTTATAATTTTCCCTCTTATTTATGCCATTTTGAATAATACTTCGTGTTTACTATTAATATACTTTTCAAGTCACATGGAATTTCAGATTTCAGCAAGTTGGTTTTTGCTCGTCGTTCTCACTATTTCAGATTTTTGCAAAATTACTATTTTCATAACCTCTTCCTGCTTTAGACCCTCCCTGATTTGATTTTTAAGACTTGCTATTCGATTTCGATAATTCTACTACTAAGTTAATATTATTTTCCGTGCACCATACATACTTTCAAATATTTTTATATCCGTACCAAACTTGTTGTGCTCGTATATTAAGAACCTTGTGTAACTCTGTTTCTCATTTTTGGCAAACCTTCGTTCTCTAAAAGTAGTTTCAAATTGATCATTTTAAATTTTCCCATAGCCTAAAAGTTTTGAAAGCATTAACATGAGTTTAAATTCTTCCGCTACTCGAATTCATTCTTCGACTTTCCAAAACTTTTGACAACATTTTATTAAAGTACTGACTGATGGAATTTTCTAAACCATGTCCTTAATATTCGCATAAATGATTTTACTTCCTTTTAAATTTTTTAAAACTAAGAGACCATTTTCTCTTATTATGAATATTCGACTCAAATTTATTTTGAACAACTCGTTTTATCGATCCCTAAATATTTCTTTTCAGACGAGGATTTTAACTTTTGAAGTACAAACAGTTTTCAAACTCCGCGTATTTTAGCTTATGCTATTTACCCTATTTCTTTCCCCCTCTATAAAGCATCACTACATCTCCTTTTTCCCTCAACCTAAACCTCACCTTTGAGTCAATGTTTCGTCCAACCAAGCTGTCTTCTTGTATACGTCCTATCTGAACTCGTGCTTATCGATCCTTCCTCGTCTCGCTCTCGACCTCTCTTTATTGCTTAGGCCTTAGGGTCCTTCAATGTCTGTGTCAACCCTTAGTTGTTAGTAGACCCTTGGACCCTTGAGAGGTGTCGTTGTGCACGTACCTAAGTTGTGTACGTGGGCTTGAATGAGTGTACCCCCCATAGTATATTGGTGCTTGCCTATTGTGTGATATATATATATATATATATATATATATATATATATATATATATATATATATATATATATATATATATATATATATATATATATATATATATACTCGGAGTTATTCGTGATAGTATGAAGTTGTTGTGAGATAGTAGTTATGGATTTTGTGTGGATAGCTATACTATACTAGGGATGCTTGAGTATATAAGAGTTAGCGTTGGAATATCTAATGGAGTGTATTAGTTAGAGATACTTATAATGGTTGAAATAAAATGATTGGTAAAGCTATGTGTGTGCTAGGTGTGATAATAATAAGTGTATGTATAGTTAAGTAAGTAGGCCTATTGAGTGACCCATATATTATTACGTATGAGTATGTGCTCGTAGGTAGGTATATATGTGCTTATATGTAAGTAGTTATGTTTCGTTGCATGAGTATATAGGTAATATATAGGTAGTAGGGTTATAATTTTGATTGGTATTGTTTGCTTTCGCGGGATGTCGTATGCGTGCATACCGTGAGGTATACACGACCATTGCACATCTTAATTATATATGTGTGGATGTGTTAGTATACTAATTATAGGTAGTAGGCTATGGTGTGAATATATAAATATATATGTCGCATGTGTATGGGACTATACCATGAATACGTATGCATGTACTAGGGAGTGTATTATAAATATACGAGTGCTGATGTCTGTATTATTATTATTATGGTGTATAAATTGATTGAACTATGTAAGTATTACCGGACTAAATATTTAGAGTGATTGATCTATGGAATGTATATGGTTGTATTGGTAGACATATATATAAATATAAGAGTGGTATTGGTATAGGTATGAATGCCGTGTTACGTATATAGAATATTCTGATATGTGTGTTGAGTCTCACTCAAGCTTGAGTGGGTAAACTCTAAGCATATTGAATGTACGTTGTAGTTTGAATATAGCAATGCTTGATGTATGTATAGTGATAGGAGTGTTTGTGCCTGGTTGTGCTACGCACATGATTGTGGGTCGCTACGCCAGTATATAGTTATAGGTGTTGGTCTTGCGGTATAGTTATTTACTAAGGACTTGTTGTGTGAACGTATGTGTACTAGCTAAAACTAGGTGTGTAGGTGTGCTAGTTATATAATGGTATGATTGGCGTATGAAAATGAAATGTTAGCGTGTATGGGAGTGCACCATGCACGGGTAAGTATGTGCTTAGTTATAGGTATGGATGACTATGGTCTATGTGGCGTGTCGTAAATATAGTTATAGGACCGTACGTGATGTGAATATATGGTGAACTAATTGCATGTATTTCAATGACTATATATTGTGAAATTATAGTAGTGGTGAATGTATATTAGATATAGTGAACTTGATTTAATAATGGTATGGTGTGACTATATGTGTTGAGATGCTTGGTAATGGATAAATATTAGAGGGTAGTATACCCTGGATGTTTGTGCATAGGTAGCTACATATAGGTAGAGCGATGATTGTATTGGCTAAGTGTGAGACTATCCTATATAAGTATCTGAACTACTGTTTGTGAGTAGCAGTTATATAAGGGATGTAAGTTTATGTACCTGATTGAAATACATGTATGAAGTTGACGGACTATAATAGGTATAAGTGTATACGTACGTGAATGTATATATATAAGTGTTGGTGGTAATAATGTTTGACTACCTAGTGCATATATGAGCACTTGTAATGACTATACTTGGTTTGAATTATAAAGTGACTTGATTGGGGTAGTTACTAGAGCGACTAGCTATATTAGAAAGTCCGAGGACGGACTTTATTCTAAGGTGGGGAGGATGTAACGACCACTTTTCGTCGTACGTTTTTCGTGCACGTGCTTTTGGCCGTGCACGTGTTTGTTTTAGACTTTGGTTGTTTGCGAACACTTTTGTGCGATATGCCGTTATGAACGTCTCTGAGAGTATTAAATAGTGGCACTAATTAGGAACGACGTTTCTCGAGTCGTTTTCCCACAATTTAAACTTACTCGATGAGACGTGACGATTCTCACTCTTGACGGGAGACGTTTCTATTTTTAGTTTCGTCGTCCGACGTCAAAACTGAGATCCGTCTTCTTAGTTAGCTCACATTCGTCGCCACGATCACCACGATATTTAATTTATAATTTTTGGAGTTTATTTGACCACTTTTATATTTTTAACAAGTTTTATATTATTTTTAATAATTTATTTTTAAATTAATTTCCGCCAAATAAAATTTATTTGAGTTTAAAACGTTTTAAAGAATTTTTGAGCCAATTTCCAGCTCATTTGGACCAGGTCAAACCCTTGGATGAGTTGGAGTAATTGAATTTCAAATTTTAAATCTTTTTGAACTTCTAATCCTATTAGATTTAGCCCTAGACCAAGTCAACCCATCTATACTATATAAGCAACCCCTAGGAAGTCCTATTTTCGCAAGAAATTAGCCCTAGCCTCTTCCAAACTCATTTTGGACGTTGCGACGAATCGTCGCAACGTTGCGACGTTCAGCCCCCGCACGACCGAAGAAAACCCCCGCAATCCCCCGCTCCGACCGAGGGCAAGCTCCGCATCCGCCCCGTCCGCACCGCTGCAGCAACCCCCGCCCCGTTCCCCCACTTGACCGATGGATCCCCTCGGTCTGACCGAGAAGCACAGCCCGCATCGCTGCTTCTCCGCATCCCCGCTCCGCACCAAGCCACCGCTCAGCGCCCGCACCGTTCACCCGCATCTCTCCGTGCCCGACCGGCCCGCATCTCCGCATCGACCGCTGCTCCGCAACGTTGCAGCCGTTGCAACGTTGCAGCGTTGCGCTCCCCCGCATCCAAGGCGCCCGACCGATGGCCTCCCCCGCTCCGACCGAGAGAACCAAGCCGCACCGACCCGCTGCGCTGCACAGCCCCGTTCCCATGTGTCTGACCGAGCCCGACCCCCGCACCGAGGCTGTACGACCGATGGCCAATCGTCGCAACCCCGCACCCGTCGCACCGCTTGCCACCGTGGGCCCCCCAAGTTCTCCAGAGTTATTGTGGGTCCCCCAAAGGCCCCTAGGACTACTGTGGGCCCCACCTAGGTGCTTGCTCTTCAAGGATCCGTCGCGTACGACGTCGTCGCACTTCGTAGCCCGTCGTCGCACGTGCGAGCTTTGGAATCTGGAACCGTCGCTCTGATTGATGCTCTGAACTCTCCAGCGAGGAAACTATATTGGAATCAGGACTTGGAGCGCGTTCTCTTATTCCAACCCCCGGCGTCGCTACCCGACGCCGGTGTAGCTTTCGCGTCGTGTTGAGGTAACGTTTTGCACCCCTAGGAACCCCAACCCAATTGCATGCTAATCAAGACTAAAAATCAGTATTTTTAAAGTATTTTAAATGTTTTAAATTCACTAATCAAGATTAATAATATGGACTTTAGGCCGGTGGACTTTGCACGTAGATAATTGTGATTTTTGGACTCATTGGACGGTGTGCTCAGACGTCGAACTTGCAGGCAAGTGAAACTTGCCAACTTTTGTGTAGGGCCATGTTTTTAGGCCACTTACTTGCTTTTAGCGTAAAAGAGACTAGTCAGTGAAATGATAGCTGGCTAGACGCCTACTTGATCTAGTTTGACAACGAAACTAGATCCGTCACCTAAATGATCTAGCTTGACAACGAAGCTAGATCCAACCCTTAAACTTGTCATTCATGCATGCTAAACTGTCACGTTTACTTTTCTTACTGGTACGCTTTACTACTTGCCATGCCATGTCATCCATGCATTGATTGTTGCATCGTAGCACACGCTACATTACTTGTACTCCTTGAATACTACTTCCGGGGGAAACGGGCCTCATGTGTTGGTCAAAAGCCAATGCCCGGGTTCCCTGGACCGGCTAGGTGCACCCATACGCCATACTTGTTTACACACTTCCTGGCTCGTGGACCAGAAGCGGGCCTCATGTGTTGGCCAGAAACCAATGCCCGATACACGTGGAGGGGTAGGGATAAACGGTTACTTGAGCTAGGAGCTGGCCGTGCAGCCACTCTAGCCAAAAGGCGGAATCTCTGTGCACGAGGTGCTTACTTTCCTTGTCTTGTACTTGTCTTGTGAATGCCATGCCATGCTCGTACAGTACTTTACTTTACTTTACCTGTTGCACTCATACTTTAACTGCCACGACATTGCATCATGCTAGAACTTTTAGGTTGCTTTTACTTGTACTTTCAGTTTCCTTGCACAAGTCTCTTGTAGACTTGCTGACATGTGCCCCTTGCTCTTTTGGGTGTCACATGTTAGATATGAGCCAGAGATCGTTGCTGAGTACGTGATGTGTTGCTGACGCTGAGTCTGAGTCCATGATTGCCCAGGAGGATTTTGGTGGACACCGGTGACCATTCTTTGAGTCTTGTTGAGCTTTATTTTGTTTTAGGCCTTTTGTTAGCTGTTGGTGCGTAGCATCGTTGTTTTGTACTTTGTACTTTTGTTGGCCATGTTTGGGCCTTTAAACTCTTTTCTTTTCAGCCTGGTGGCTTTTTCTGTGATGTTGAAACTTATTTTATGGATATTCTGAGATATCTCTTTTGTCTCATTTAAATATTATTATCTTTGTTTCGTTCGCGTTGCAAGGACCTGCAGTTTAAATTTGATCGACGCTTATCGGACTTGCAGCTTTGTAGCTTCAAGTCTGAGCGGACCTTCTCACGCTTCGCCTCCATATTTTTGGGAAGCGGGGCGTGACAGTGTAGGAGGGGCTGAGCACGGCTTAGGGTTTGCGGGGGGCTTAGAGGTTTCTTGATTGTTGCGTTCTGTTTTATGAAGTAGAGAAGAGGGAGGGGTAGAGAATTATAGAGGGAGGCGTAGGGTTTGTGGCTGAAGTTAGGGTTTTTGTTTAGGAAGTTGCGATGGCTGTGAGGCTTGAGTCAAGGAGATGTGGGTAATTGTTGCAGTAATTCATAGGGAGCGCAAATCATGGGAAGAGCAAATCAGGGGGATGGGATCATGGAGCAAGCCATGGGAAGAGAAAATCATGGAAATAATTAGTTGTTAGGATTTATTAAGATTTATTAGGATTTATCATGTTAAATTTGATTTAGAAGAATGACTTTAGTTAAGATACTAGATTTGATTTGATTATGAATTCGATTTAGCTAAGGTATTTGAATTATTCCATTATCGCCATCAACTCAAAGCTACCTGAAAACCATAAAAATAATATCAGCGCGATCGTGAAGTTGTGACGATCTCGAATTTGCAATCTGATCGCGCGTTTGAGCTATGGACGATAATAAATAAAATCATGAGCAATAATCCAATAAAAATACGTACAGAATACGTACGATAGAAACATGCCGTTACAGTCATCCTGCGAGCACCCCCCGAGTCAAGTGTTGAGCTTCTGCTCCGTAGGTTGTCACACGCCACCACATCCGACGATCGCCACCCCCTCGTCGTAGCCGACACACTCTTCTGCCATGTCGTTGAGCCCGCGAAATATTCTTTCGAGGAGGTAGGTTCCCTAAGCTCAAAATTTTACAAAATTAAAGCCACAATAACAACATATTATTCACTGTTGTAAGAGTATAGTAATGTTGTGCATTTTAATCATGCTGTCAAATTTCACATGAATGCGGTTGGATCCCACATGAATGTTTTTGAATTTCATTACCATAAATTAACACACAATGTGTTACACTCAGTAAATGTTTTTGCATTTCATCAAAACCCTGTTAATATTATTTCTGATATGTTACATGACATGGTAACAAATGCATGGTACTAATAATACTAACTTATTATTATTAAAATAATTAGCTATCAACCGTGCATAACTTTGAAAGACAAGCTTAGGGAAGCCTCTAATAGAATTTAACTTGGAAAGCTTAAATAGTGTTCCAAAGTTCACATGACCAAACCGTCTATGCCATAAGTGTTGTTCACTTGTGTTGGCAATGAGACATTGTTCATGTGATCTTGGAAGATCTAGGATATATATATCCTTATGACGTGTGCCGGAAAATAATAATTCATTATTATCTTTTCTTAAAATATGGCACATTCCTTTCGCAAAGCTAACTTTGTAACCTTTGTCACAAAGTTGGCTTATTGAAATAAGATTGTGGTTTAATCCTTTAACAAGGTAAACATCACTTATTAGGGGTTTAGAAGAATTACCCACTTTACCAACAACTATGATGGTTCCGCTCTCGTTGCCTCCAAAGACTACCCGGTTTCCATTTGCAATGGGAACCACTCCGGAGAGCAATTGAGCGTCACCCGTCATGTGTTTTGAACACCCGCTATCGAGTATCCAATTCCCATTGGAGCTAAATTTAACGTTGTTGCTCCGTTTCTTTCTCTTGAGTACCTATAGATATGAAATATCGTATCATGGTACCCAAGGTCATTGGGTCCAAAAGATTAGACCTTTGGAAGCCAAGTCCAATTGGACTTAGACTTCCCCACATAATTACTACTATGCACAACATTCGAAAAATAAGCATTCATGTAAACTTGTTTTTCATCCATGCTTGTGTCCTTTGGGCACCAAATTGTGAATATTTTGGGAGCCCTCATCTTATTGGGTGCATGCATGCGTTGTTGATTTCTACGTGATGCATGTCGTAGATAGGAATAAGGAACATGATGAAATGGTGCATGTGGATAATTATTCATACGATGATGTGGGTGTACATATCCATGTGGAGGAACACGTGCATGAGGGTGTCTCACATTGTGTGCACGTGCCCGTGAATGTGGTGCATAAAAATCATCATATGTGTGAGCCGGTGGAGTAGGACGTGTGTTCCTACGTGGCATGGTATTGGTGTACATATAGGCATGACCCTTCTTTGGAGGTCCACCCAAAGTGGGTTTCTTTCCAAACGAGGGTGTGAACGAGGTGGAAGCACCATTGATAGATGAACTACCAATAGAGTGTTTGCTACCACTCGTAGAAGCATCGGAAGTTGGCCTAACAAAGGTAGTGGCCGACTTGGATGAATTTCCCAACTTATACCCCAAGCCAATGTGGTGCTTGGCCGGAAGTAAGTCATTTAGGATATTATCCAAATGGCCCTTACCCTTATTGAATTCATTGATTCGGCCCAATGTGCACTCATATTTCTCGGTGAGAGAACGCATAGAAGCATCCAAAGTGGATACTTGCGATGTGAGCACATAAACACGAGATTTGAGATTCTCGTTCTCAATACTCAAAGTCGAGTTTTGAGAAATCAAATCCGCTATCTTGTGTTCCTCCGAATCTTCAATGCTAACATGTTCAAGTTGAGTCTTGAGATTAACAATCTCATTCTTCAACTCTTCAACAACGGTGTCGTTGTTGGTGATGATAGTTTTAGGCGAGGTTTGGATGCTAGCTAAATCATCTTTTACTTTAGTATACCTATTTACTAATTTAGAGTATTTAGACCATAGTTGATCATTAGCATTTCTAAGGTCATCCATGGTTACCTCATCGCCTTCATTGTCGCTATCATCGGAGGAGAAAGATCCTTGATCATGCTCCTCTCTTTCCATGAAGCACATGTGTGCTTGCTCCACTTGCCTATCGTCCGACTCTCCGCTTGAGGAATCCTCAGAGTCAGTGAAAGTCCCGACGAGTCCTTTCTTGTACCCTTTCTTGTACTTCTTGGACTTGTCGAACTTCGGCGCCTTCCACTTTTCCTTTTGCTTGTTTAGAGGACACTCTGCATTCATGTGTCCTGGCTTGTTGCATTTAAAGCACAAAGAAGAGGAGGCGTTAGAAGAATTAAACTTCGATTTGATTTTGAAGTTACCTTTCCGGAAGAACCGGTTGAACCTCTTTGCCATGAGTGCCATGGACTCCAAGTCCAACTCGTCTTTCGAGTTTTCATCATCGGTCGATGTGGAAGTTGATGGAGCGGCCTTGAAAGCAATGACCTTCTTCTTTGGCTCATCTTGCTTTAGGTAGGACTTCATCTTGTCCTGCAACTTCAACTTGCTATCCTTGCGTACCTCGTATGACATTAAGGTACCCATTAGTTGAACAACGGTATAAGTTTTCATATCATTACCTTCCTCGATGGCGAAGGTCCGTTTCTCCCAACAAGAAGGAAGTCCATCGATAATCTTCGATAATTTCTCCTTTTGGGTGTAGGTTTTACCGAGAGCCTCCAACTCGTTTGTGATGTCGACGAAGCGAGCATAATACTCCTTCATCTTCTCACCCTGTAGCATATGAAATAACTCGTAATCTCTATTAACTAGTACGAGTTTAGAGTCTCTTACCCTACTTGTTCCTTCATGCAAAATGAGGAGGGAGTTCCATATTTGATATGCACTCTTACATATGCATATCTTATTGAAGTCCTCGGGCTCCAAAGCGCATTGCAATGCGTTCATTGCCTTGGCATTTCTTACCTCCACGGTGATCTCCGCGGGAGTCCACTTCTCGAAATCTTCTTCGGCGGGCTCGACGTATTCCTTCATCGTGGCCCTCCATAGTGAAGCACTCCGGAGGAAAGTTTCCATCCGGCATTTCCAATACCCGTAGTTGGTACCGTTGAAGAAAGGAGGACTCGTTGAGGAATGTCCTTCCATTACCGAAGACTCTCCTTCACGGTTCTTGAAGGTGCTATAGTCGGAAGGTGGACGAACGCTTTTGTTGTCGTTGGCAGACATAGCTATAGACTTGGCTCTGATACCAAATGTAATGCCCTGCTAAGCTACTGCACAAGTACTAGAGGGGGGGTGAATAGTACTTTAAAATAATTAAGAGGCTAATTCCTAATTACCTTGCAAACTCTACCAATTAATGCGGAAATGCGGAATAGTAAATAATCGACAACAAATAAACAATCGCAAACAAACGATATTACTGGGTTCGGATCCACCCAAGTCTCCCCGACTTGTTCCCGGTGATCCTACGTCCCAAACACCCGGATCCCCTCCGGATACTCGAGTTAGAAACCCTAACTCAAGATTTCCACTATGAAATACTTGGGAAAAACCTTCACAAGTCAAATCATACAAAAACGAACTTGTGACTCCCACAACTCGGGATCACAATCACAACTCTCATAACCGAGAGTAAAACACTTACAATATGAAAGTAAATAAAATAGAACTTCTTACCGACAAAATACCTATGCCTTGAGTATACTTACGAATTAGGGCAAGGATGATTTTGAGGAAGAAGAAGGCACCAAACCCTAGCTCCAAGATGTAGATCAGCGATGGAGAGCTATGGGGTTGATGGTGACCTAGGATCAAGCACTTGGCTTGGAAGGCTCACAATCAATGAATCTCTCTTTTGAAATAAGAGTGAGGAGAGATTCAAGATTGGAAATGAATGAGCTTTGAATGAGTTGGAATAATTTCTCTTTGATCTCTAAACTTGTCTTAATATCAGCCTTTTTGTGCAATGAATGCAGCTCATCAAGTATATATAGGTTAGAGGAGAGAGAGAGAGAAAAACGTTTCAATTAAAGCTCCAACGGCTCTATTCTGAACCAAACTAGTCGGTCAAAGAACAACCACCGACCGACTAGTTCATCAACTAGTCGGTCGGTCAATTAACATGAACCGACTAAGTGGTGAACAGAGAATAGATCAAGTTCAGACTGACTAGAACTAGTCGGTCAAAGAAGAGTTGCTGACCGACTATTTTCACAACTAGTGGGTCGGTGACTCAACTGAGACCGACTAAGAGATAAAACAATAGTCTGAACACAAAATAGATTTAGTCGGTCCAAGAACAAAAGTTGACCGACTAGTTCATCAACTAGTCGGTCGCCAAATGAACTTAGACCGACTAACGATAAACAGTAGCTCAGGTGAAAATTGGCATGTATAGTAGAAGCTCAACTAGTCGGTCAAAGAAGCATCACTGACCGACTAGTTCACAAACTAGTCGGTCGGTGAGTCAACGTAGACCGACTAACTGTAAACAGTAAAGAGCAATGAATTGACTGTCTGAAACTAGTCGGTCCAAGAAGGATTGACGACCGACTAGATCACCATCTAGTCGGTTGGTTCTTCTTCTTGAACCAACTAACATGCACAAGAAGTCGCGAACCGAAGCGCGATGCTTCGGGAAAGTTTGTATGGACTTCAACTAAGATCCTAGAGCTAAGATATGAGCGTTATGAAGATTTAAACCGTAAGACCTACTCAAGGCTTAACATTCTACGAAAGAAGCTAAAAAGACTATAAATAAAACTTGACGATACCGTATTCAAAAGCTTCAATCGAATCTTCATGACTTCTAAAATGGTCCAAAAGCTTCAACGAAGCTTTAGGCATACGATCACGTGCTTTGAGAAGTCTTGAGATGTCGCTTGGGATGTTCATATTAATTTGGCGACGATCTCCATAACCGCGCTCACAAATTGTTAGTTCATAATATATTTATGTTTGTTCATCATCCAAAACCAAATCCGGGGAGTCCAATATCCAACATTCTCCCCCTTTTTGGTGATGACAAACCAACATAAATAATAATAAAAAATAATGATTCAAATGTAATTTACTTACTCCCCCTGCATTGATGACACGTTAATTTCAACATGAATAATAATAATACGCATCAAGCAGACGAGTAAAGTATATAAAATGAGAATCAAGTATTGAAATATTGGATTTGAAAATCTATTTTTGTATCTTAACTCCCCCTGAATCTAACATATCAAATTAGATTCATGGAATAATGCTTTAAATTATCATTTAGCACATGTCATTATTATATCTCTCCCCCTTTGGCATTAGCAAAAAGAGTGGGAGGAGATCAACGACAACAACAATGGCTTCAAATAAAAGCACGGGTGTCGAAGAATACGACCACGGTTCAAATGACACCAAAGAAAAATACGAACTAAATCAAAGCGTGTCAATGAGACGAAAGTCGAAAATCGATAAAATCATCAAAACTCAAATTAATTTTACGAATTGAGTTATGGAATATACTCTCCAATATCAACAATCTTGGTTAATTTAGTGCATGGAAAACAATTCTATGATTCCATAGAAGAAATTTCTATTTAACCAAGTTATTTTCGTCGAGCGACGAAATCAAAACATCAGAGACATATACAACATTATATAATGTGCACAAGAGAATGAAATGTCAACATCGATGTATATAAATATATAAAGCAAGAGTACATCAAAAATGATACATCCGTCAACATACAAAATGTCGATCCAACGATCGGGGCACAAAAGTACAACATCATAACATACATCAGAGTATCATAAAAACATACAACATCATCAGGGATACATCATCACACATCCAAAAATATCAAAAATCATCCAGAACCCCAAGCTATCCTACCCAAACTCTCTCACACTAGATGTATCATCCAAGGAGCATCGAAGAGTCCTCAAAGAAACTCAAGAGGAAGCGGCAGGATCTGCAGCAGCAGCAGGCTCTGCAGGAGTGGAGGTGGTCACTGGATCAACTGTAGTGTCCATAGGAGCGACGGTAGAAGTCTCTGGCACGCTAGGAGAGACGAACTCTGGAGCAGCGACGGTAGTGGCCTCGGGAGCACCAGTCGGAGTATCCACCGCAGGAACGGTGGCAACAGGTGTGCTCTCGAGGTCACCAGCAGACGAAGCACCAACACCAGAAGAAGCAGCAGCAGGAGTACCAGAAGTGGCAACAGCAACACCAGAAGTGCCATCGGGGGTACGAGTAGAAACACGCACAAGCTCCTCAATCTCCTCCTCATCCATCTCCTCCTTGTCAGAGACTGACGGAGGGATCTCAATACCAAGGTGGCGAGCAATGCGAGCCAGAATCTCCTCGGTACGAGCGTAACGAGACTCCACACGTCGAATTGAACGTGCGAGCTCGTCAAGAGTGGTAGAGGGAGCAGCTGAGGCAGAGGCGGAGGCTGAAGCTGAAGGTGTCGTCCTCTGAACGTGACGGAGTGCCGCAAGAGACTTCTTGACGGTCGTCGCGTTTAGAGGAGGACCAAGTGGATGCTCATCGTCACGAGGAAGTGTGACACGGAAGTGACGAAAGACAAGGGTCAACAAGCACGGATATGGGATATGCGCAGATTTCGTGGACTTCCAAATACACTCAAAAGAATCCATCTTATCGAGTATAGTCCGGGCCCAGTTAATCTCGCTACCCATGAAGATGGCATAGATCAACTTCAGAAGTGGCTGGGAGGGCAAAGAAGAGGAGCCGTGCTTAGGAAGTAAGCACGACTTCAGGATGAGGTTCAGGACCCAGGCATTTGGCTTGAATGACTTGGAGGGTACGCCAATCATGGCGGGAGGTATCTCATGGAAGATCTCATAGAGGATGACCTGATCAAGTGAAGAGATATCATCAACAGAAATGTCAGAGGGGAGGAGGCCAGACGAGGAGATACCCAAAATCTCTCCTAAGATTTCTGCCGTGAGGACTAACGGAGTCCCCAAGACAGTCGTCTCAATCGAGTGGGTCTCGTCGTACTGACCCCGGATCCTATTGGCATAGAAAAGCTTCACTAGGCAAGGGTAGGGGTGAGGATTCACCTTAGGATCATATCGAAGGTAATCGATAAGACCCGAAGACGACAGAAGATCAGCTAGCCCTATGAAGTCACTAAACTGGATGAAATACTCCAGAAGTAGTGGACAGTGTTCGATACGGTTGTAAGCCACGAGACACATAGGGTCGTCGCGACACAACGAAATATTGACACCGCCCACCGGCATCGGAGCCTTTCCCTTAGGCAGACGGGTACGGGGACGAGAGCTAGACTCAGGCTGCGTAGGAGGAGGTGTAGGATCCCTATGGCCATGCTCAGTCTCGGGTCTATACTCCGTATCAGAATCTGTAGGAGTATGGAAAGAGGAGGGAGATGCAAGTTCCTTGGTCTTGGGCTTGGGTTTGGGTTGTGCTCTAGGTTTCGCTGTCGTCGTCCTCTTCCGCTTGAGAGGAGGTGACGACGACGAGGGTTGGGTGGTCTTCGATCGGTGTCTAGGAGGGGTTCACATAGGTTGATCGGGATCCGTAGGAGTAGGTTCAACGGTCATAGGCGAGGGGCTCGTAGGACGGATTGGGATTCGTGTACGAACCATAAGCGCGGCACGACACGACGCAATCAACACAAGGAATCGAGATCACAAACCCTAAGCAACTGAAACCCTAGCCGAAAAGAGCTAAAACCTAACCCTAGACACTGAAAAACTAACCCTAGACAGGAGAGACGAGGGAGGAGAGTCACCTAGGAGGAGGTCGACGGCCGGAATAGGTGAAGATGGCCGAAGAGGTGGCCGGAATCGACGGTGGGAGAGGGTGGAAGTTGAAGAGGTCGGTGGTTTTTAAGCTGGAGGATTGAAAACGATCGACTAGAAGTGAGAATTAGTCGGTCGAAAAGAGTTTTAAGTCGGATAAAACGAGTTCAAGTCGGTCAGAAGTCGAAAAGACGCAACTGCCCCCGTCACAACTAGTCGGTCACAATTCAAGCACTGACCGACTAGATCACGATCTAGTCAGTCGGTCAATGAGCTTGAACCGACTAGTTACAAACATTGGCAGAAGACAAGAATACTAACGAGAATTAGTCGGTCTAAGCTCATCCACTGACCGACTAGATCTTAATCTAGTCGGTCGGCCAATGAACTTGGACTGACTAAGAGAGTCTAAAAATTTAAAATTTTGAAATTTTGATTTCTCTCCTAATCGCACATCGACGAAACATCAAAATACTCTCATTAATCATTATACTACCCCATTAAACATCGAAAATCTGAAATTTGACGATTAAATATAAATCGAGCATAAATTCCGAAAATTCAACGAAAAATCAAGAAAATTTCAATAAATCTAGCATGTGCAAATATAATGAAATTGAATAACATGCAAGATTATTGAATAAAAATGAATCCTAAATCTCGGATTCACCCATAATCCCCAATTCTCGACGCAACCGCACAAAGGAGTCTTCCTTTAGGGGTTTCGTGAAAATATCGGTGATTTGCTTCTGGGTTTCAACGTACACTAATATGATGTCCTTTTTAGCAACAAGATCATCTAAGAAATGGTGTCGGACATCTATGTGTTTCGAACGGGAATGGTGTACCGGGTTCTTGGAGAGACAAATTGCACTTTGGTTGTCCACCATGATAGGGCAAGTATCACAGTTTATACCAAAGTCTTTAAGTGTGTGTCTCATCCAAAGAACTTGAGCACACGCGGCACCGGCGGCCATGTATTCCGCCTCAGTGGTTGAAAGTGATACGGAATTCTGCTTCTTGGAAAACCAAGAGACAAGAGAATTTCCTATAAAATGGCAAGTGCCACTAGTACTTTTCCTGTCGGATTTGCATCCCGCATAATCTGCGTCACTATATGAGATTAACTCATACGTGCTAGATTTTGGATAAAGTAATCCAAAATCAAGTGTATAACTTAAATAACGGAAAATACGCTTTACCTCTACTAAGTGAGACTCCTTAGGTTGAGACTGATAACGAGCACATACACATACGACAAACATAATATCGGGCCTACTTGCGGTAAGATATAGTAAACTACCTATCATACCTCGATATAGACGAATATCTACATCTTTACCGCTCGTATCCTTATCAAGATGCGTAGTCGTGCTCATTGGAGTCTTTTTCCCTGAGGCATTCTCCATTCCAAATCGATTAAGCAACTCCACCGTGTACTTCGTTTGGTGGATGAAGATTGCATCGTCCATTTGGCGAATTTGGAGACCTAAGAAATACTTGAGCTCACCCATGTGGCTCATCTCAAATTGATCCTTCATCACATTAGAAAACTCTTCGCAAAGAGGAAAGTTTGTAGCACCGAAAATGATATCATCAACATATATTTGAACTAAAATTATATCATTATTCGAATACTTAAAAAATAATGTGGAATCAACTTCTCCCATTTTAAAACCCAAATCCAAAAGAAAATTCTTTAAACGGTCATACCAAGCTCGAGGAGCTTGTCTCAAACCGTAAAGTGCTTTCTTAAGTTTGAAAACATGATTTGGAAATTTTTCATTTATAAAACCCAGAGGTTGAGAAACGTAAACTTCCTCAACAACATCTCCGTTTAAAAACGCACTTTTAACATCCATTTGAAATAATTTAAAATCCTTATGGCATGCAAAAGACAATAATAATCTAATAGATTCTAATCTAGCTACCGGAGCGAAGGATTCTTCGAAATCAATACATTCCTCTTGCCGATAGCCTTGAGCTACTAACCGAGCTTTGTTCTGGACGACGACTTGATTTTCGTCGGTCTTGTTCTTGAAGATCCACTTTGTCCCTATGACGGTGTGGTTCTTCGATGGCAAAGGAACAAGCTCCCAAACCTCATTCCTCTCGAATTGAATGAGTTCCTCTTCCATGGCAAGGATCCAAGCACCATCTTCGCACGCTTCATTAACATTCTTTGGCTCTATCGAGGAGGCAAAGGCACAATGAGCGAAGTAGTTCACTTGCGATCTCGTCTTCACACTATCATGGATATTGCCAATGACTTGCTCATGAGGATGGTCACGAAAGGTATGAAGCTGTTTGGGAATACCTTGATCACTAGGAACATTCTCAACAACTTCATTAGTTGGGTTAGTCTCAATAGAATCAATAGAATTATTAGAATTAGAATTACCAATTGAATCACATAAGACATCCATAGAGTCATCATCATTAGTAATTCTAGTTGGGACAAATCCTTCATTAAATGAAACATGAAGCGATTCCTCGATCGTTGAGGTTCGTTTGTTGTATATCTAGTAGGCTTTGCTACGCGATGAATATCCAACAAAAATCCCCTCATCGGATCTTGGATCGAATTTGTCCAAACTACCATACGTGTTCTTAATAAAACATTTTGAGCCGAAAACACGAAAATGTTTAACTTGAGGCAACCTACCAAACAACAATTCATAACAAGTTTGTTTAGTGCCGGGCCTCAAAAGTATTCTATTAAACACATAGCAAGCGGTTTGTACTGTAGGATCTAAATAGGGCCTAGAGGGGGGGGGGTGAATAGGCCGATGAACAAATTATCGCAAGATAAAAATTATTAAGTCTAATTAAAAACAGATAAGAAAAAGGAATAGTAAAGCAGATAACACAACAACCAGATCAAGCAGATGACTCAGAAGATTTACGTGGTTCGGTCTCCCAAGACCTACATCCACCCCAGAACAACATCACTAAAATTGATTCTTTAAGCAGTTACACTCACACAAGATTAGAGCCCCAACTCTAACCACTCTGACTAACCCTAGCTCACCAAAGCCCAAAAAGGATAACAATATAATGATGCTCTTCCAATCCGATATGTCCCAACAACTCGGATTACCCAAAACAAAATAACGGAAGAAAGTGTAAACCAAAAGTTCAACGACAGATACAATAATGTATTCACAAAAATATAAGTTCAAGAGTTTAGAAAGCTCATTTTTGAAGATCTCTCTGGTTGTAGTCTTTCAGCACATCAGTAGCTTCACAACGCTTCTTACGGAATGATCATCGGATGTCTGTAGAATAAGTAGTCGCTGTCCCCGTGAAAGTAGTCGGTAGAAGTTCCTTACTCAAAGTGATCTCATTTGCTGCACAGGAGGAACTAGCTGCTCAACTTGGTGTCACTGCATCGGGGATGAAGTCACGGTCGCAATGCCACAAACGGTGCTCAATTTGGATCTCTAGAACTCAAGTTATTGATGAAAATGTGAAGAGATGTACATGGGTATATATAGGATTCAGCTTAACGAGTTTTAACACTGTTCCAAGGGATCCGCAGCCGTCGGTGTCACGGGTTTAATGCAGCTGGGACCCGCATCCGTGAAAACGGCCTGTCGACAGCCGTCCGATCGCGAATGAACGGACACGATCGAGCCACGTCGCCCGCTGCTTTACGCGTCAGCGCCCGCCAACGGAGACTCGAGTCGGCAACTTTTCGACAGTCGGATGGAGATCCAACAGCTGTGATGCAACCACGTCGACAGCGGCTCAGCGTGTATACGGCGCCGCTATATGAACAGTGTCGTATGTCGTATTTTCTGAGTATTTTCACTGTATTCTTGCGTATTTGGGCATCAAATAAATCCCAAAAATTCTGAAAAACTTCTCAAAAATCCCAGAGCCCCATATATACTTGTTAGAATTGTTTCACCTCATTTCACCACTTGTAGAAAAAGTTCCTTCTTTGTATACTCTGTATTTCCTCGTATTTCCCCGTATTTTGGCTTCAAACAATTTCCATAATTCCTGAAAAAATTCCCATGCTATTTATAGCCTATGATTAACTCTAGGGTAGAGTTTCATAGCTATACTTCCTTGTTTGATCAGGTTTCGTAATTCCAAATGTAGTTTCAGCCTTGTATTTCAACGTACTTGAGTACGTACATGTGTAACCTGACCAAACATGACTGTCACACTGCATAGGGACCTGAGATACACTTAACACACATATAGAACAGTTCATTAGGGTTTGTTATCATCAAACATAGTCTAGGAGGCTATTTCCAACATGTACCGCTTCCGCCCAAAATTGATGGCCAAGTTGGCTATCATCAAGCATCGTGCGAGCACACTCCACAAGCGTCCTATTCTTTCTCTCAACTACACCATTTTGAGGAGGTGCACAAGGGAAATAGAAGGTGTGTGTAATACCAACTTCATCACAAAATGTCTCAAAAGACTCATTCTCAAATTCCCCTCCATGATCACTACGAATAGTGACAATGGTGGTTCCAATGAGATTTTGTACTTTCTTAACAAAAATTGTGAAGTTTTCAAAAGCTTCATTTTTATTACATAATGAAAATACCCAAGTAAACCTAGAAAAGTCATCAACGATGACAAGTCCATATCTAGCATTACATAATGAAGCAACTCTAGTTGGCCCAAATAAATCTAGATGTAATAGCTCTAGAGGCCGCTTAGAGGAAATGCTTTTCTTAGGTTTAAATGAAGATTTTGGAAGCTTGCCTCGTTGACACGAGTCACAAAAGCTTTTCTTTTGAAAGACAAGCTTAGGGAAGCCTCTAATAGAATTTAACTTGGAAAGCTTAAATAGTGTTCCAAAGTTCACATGACCAAACCGTCTATGCCATAAGTGTTGTTCACTTGTGTTGGCAATGAGACATTGTTCATGTGATCTTGGAAGATCTAGGATATATATATCCTTATGACGTGTGCCGGAAAATAATAATTCATTATTATCTTTTCTTAAAATATGGCACATTCCTTTCGCAAAGCTAACTTTGTAACCTTTGTCACAAAGTTGGCTTATTGAAATAAGATTGTGGTTTAATCCTTTAACAAGGTAAACATCACTTATTAGGGGTTTAGAAGAATTACCCACTTTACCAACAACTATGATGGTTCCGCTCTCGTTGCCTCCAAAGACTACCCGGTTTCCATTTGCAATGGGAACCACTCCGGAGAGCAATTGAGCGTCACCCGTCATGTGTTTTGAACACCCGCTATCGAGTATCCAATTCCCATTGGAGCTAAATTTAACGTTGTTGCTCCGTTTCTTTCTCTTGAGTACCTATAGATATGAAATATCGTATCATGGTACCCAAGGTCATTGGGTCCAAAAGATTAGACCTTTGGAAGCCAAGTCCAATTGGACTTAGACTTCCCCACATAATTACTACTATGCACAACATTCGAAAAATAAGCATTCATGTAAACTTGTTTTTCATCCATGCTTGTGTCCTTTGGGCACCAAATTGTGAATATTTTGGGAGCCCTCATCCTATTGGGTGCATGCATGCGTTGTTGATTTCTACGTGATGCATGTCGTAGATAGGAATAAGGAACATGATGAAATGTTGCATGTGGATAATTATTCATACGATGATGTGGGTGTACATATCCATGTGGAGGAACACGTGCATGAGGGTGTCTCACATTGTGTGCACGTGCCCGTGAATGTGGTGCATAAAAATCATCATATGTGTGAGCCGGTGGAGTAGGACGTGTGTTCCTACGTGGCATGGTATTGGTGTACATATAGGCATGACCCTTCTTTGGAGGTCCACCCAAAGTGGGATTCTTTCCAAACGAGGGTGTGAACGAGGTGGAAGCACCATTGATAGATGAACTACCAATAGAGTGTTTGCTACCACTCGTAGAAGCATCGGAAGTTGGCCTAACAAAGGTAGTGGCCGACTTGGATGAATTTCCCAACTTATACCCCAAGCCAATGTGGTGCTTGGCCGGAAGTAAGTCATTTAGGATATTATCCAAATGGCCCTTACCTGAATTCATTGATTCGGCCCAATGTGCACTCATATTTCTCGGTGAGAGAACGCATAGAAGCATCCAAAGTGGATACTTGCGATGTGAGCACATAAACACGAGATTTGAGATTCTCGTTCTCAATACTCAAAGTCGAGTTTTGAGAAATCAAATCCGCTATCTTGTGTTCCTCCGAATCTTCAATGCTAACATGTTCAAGTTGAGTCTTGAGATTAACAATCTCATTCTTCAACTCTTCAACAACGGTGTCGTTGTTGGTGATGATAGTTTTAGGCGAGGTTTGGATGCTAGCTAAATCATCTTTTACTTTAGTATACCTATTTACTAATTTAGAGTATTTAGACCATAGTTGATCATTAGCATTTCTAAGGTCATCCATGGTTACCTCATCGCCTTCATTGTCGCTATCATCGGAGGAGAAAGATCCTTGATCATGCTCCTCTCTTTCCATGAAGCACATGTGTGCTTGCTCCACTTGCCTATCGTCTGACTCTCCGCTTGAGGAATCCTCAGAGTCAGTGAAAGTCCCGACGAGTCCTTTCTTGTACCCTTTCTTGTACTTCTTGGACTTGTCGAACTTCGGCGCCTTCCACTTTTCCTTTTGCTTGTTTAGAGGACACTCTGCTTTCATGTGTCCTGGCTTGTTGCATTTAAAGCACAAAGAAGAGGAGGCGTTAGAAGAATTAAACTTCGATTTGATTTTGAAGTTACCTTTCCGGAAGAACCGGTTGAACCTCTTTGCCATGAGTGCCATGGACTCCAAGTCCAACTCGTCTTTCGAGTTTTCATCATCGGTCGATGTGGAAGTTGATGGATCGGCCTTGAAAGCAATGACCTTCTTCTTTGGCTCATCTTGCTTTAGGTAGGACTTCATCTTGTCCTGCAACTTCAACTTGCTATCCTTGCGTACCTCGTATGACATTAAGGTACCCATTAGTTGAACAACAGTATAAGTTTTCATATCATTACCTTCCTCGATGGCGAAGGTCCGTTTCTCCCAACAAGAAGGAAGTCCATCGATAATCTTCGATAATTTCTCCTTTTGGGTGTAGGTTTTACCGAGAGCCTCCAACTCGTTTGTGATGTCGACGAAACGAGCATAATACTCCTTCATCTTCTCACCCTGTAGCATATGAAATAACTCGTAATCTCTATTAACTAGTACGAGTTTAGAGTCTCTTACCCTACTTGTTCCTTCATGCAAAATGAGGAGGGAGTTCCATATTTGATATGCACTCTTACATATGCATATCTTATTGAAGTCCTCGGGCTCCAAAGCGCATTGCAATGCGTTCATTGCCTTGGCATTTCTTACCTCCGCGGTGATCTCCGCGGGAGTCCACTTCTCGAAATCTTCTTCGGCGGGCTCGACGTATTCCTTCATCGTGGCCCTCCATAGTGAAGCACTCCGGAGGAAAGTTTCCATCCGGCATTTCCAATACCCGTAGTTGGTACCGTTGAAGAATGGAGGACTCGTTGAGGAATGTCCTTCCATTACCGAAGACTCTCCTTCACGGTTCTTGAAGGTGCTATAGTCGGAAGGTGGACGAACGCTTTTGTTGTCGTTGGCAGACATAGCTATAGACTTGGCTCTGATACCAAATGTAATGCCCTGCTAAGCTACTGCACAAGTACTAGAGGGGGGGTGAATAGTACTTTAAAATAATTAAGAGGTTAATTCCTAATTACCTTGCAAACTCTACCAATTAATGCGGAAATGCGGAATAGTAAATAATCGACAACAAATAAACAATCGCAAACAAACGATATTACTGGGTTCGGATCCACCCAAGTCTCCCCGACTTGTTCCCGGTGATCCTACGTCCCAAACACCCGGATCCCCTCCGGATACTCGAGTTAGAAACCCTAACTCAAGATTTCCACTATGAAATACTTGGGAAAAACCTTCACAAGTCAAATCATACAAAAACGAACTTGTGACTCCCACAACTCGGGATCACAATCACAACTCTCACAACCGAGAGTAAAACACTTACAATATGAAAGTAAATAAAATAGAACTTCTTACCGACAAAATACCTATGCCTTGAGTATACTTACGAATTAGGGCAAGGATGATTTTGAGGAAGAAGAAGGCACCAAACCCTAGCTCCAAGATGTAGATCAGCGATGGAGAGCTATGGGGTTGATGGTGACCTAGGATCAAGCACTTGGCTTGGAAGGCTCACAATCAATGAATCTCTCTTTTGAAATAAGAGTGAGGAGAGATTCAAGATTGGAAATGAATGAGCTTTGAATGAGTTGGAATAATTTCTCTTTGATCTCTAAACTTGTCTTAATATCAGCCTTTTTGTGCAATGAATGCAGCTCATCAAGTATATATAGGTTAGAGGAGAGAGAGAGAAAAACGTTTCAATTAAAGCTCCAACGGCTCTATTCTGAACCAAACTAGTCGGTCAAAGAACAACCACCGACCGACTAGTTCATCAACTAGTCGGTCGGTCAATTAACATGAACCGACTAAGTGGTGAACAGAGAATAGATCAAGTTCAGACTGACTAGAACTAGTCGGTCAAAGAAGAGTTGCTGACCGACTATTTTCACAACTAGTCGGTCGGTGACTCAACTGAGACCGACTAAGAGGTAAAACAATAGTCTGAACACAAAATAGATTTAGTCGGTCCAAGAACAAAAGTTGACCGACTAGTTCATCAACTAGTCGGTCGCCAAATGAACTTAGACCGACTAACGATAAACAGTAGCTCAGGTGAAAATTGGCATGTATAGTAGAAGCTCAACTAGTCGGTCAAAGAAGCATCACTGACCGACTAGTTCACAAACTAGTCGGTCGGTGAGTCAATGTAGACCGACTAACTGTAAACAGTAAAGAACAATGAATTGACTGTCTGAAACTAGTCGGTCCAAGAAGGATTGACGACCGACTAGATCACCATCTAGTCGGTTGGTTCTTCTTCTTGAACCAACTAACATGCACAAGAAGTCGCGAACCGAAGCGCGATGCTTCGGGAAAGTTTGTATGGACTTCAACTAAGATCCTAGAGCTAAGATATGAGCGTTATGAAGATTTAAACCGTAAGACCTACTCAAGGCTTAACATTCTACGAAAGAAGCTAAAAAGACTATAAATAAAACTTGACGATACCGTCTTCAAAAGCTTCAATCGAATCTTCATGACTTCTAAAATGGTCCCAAAACTTCAACGAAGCTTTAGGCATACGATCACGTGCTTTGAGAAGTCTTGAGATGTCGCTTGGGATGTTCATATGAATTTGGCGACGATCTCCATAACTGCGCTCACAAATTGTTAGTTCATAATATATTTATGTTTGTTCATCATCCAAAACCAAATCCGGGGAGTCCAATATCCAACAATTATCATGTATATTTTATTGACTGTGGCAAGAGTATTACAATGGTTCTAATACTAGTAGTAAGGTATGATGACCTAACTAATTATTATGACCACAATATTCAATTAATACACGTGTATATAAATTATACACTACTGGCAGGTTGTGTTATTAGTCTTTTTCCATGGGCAAAAGGGACCAAGGCTCATATGAACAGCAAGGCTCTGTGAAACCATAAACATAATTGAGAGAGGAGAGGAAGCACGGACTAAACCAAACACCCATTTTCGTTATTGCTTAGTGGATTTGCCCCATACCTCATAAACTTGTGGATAGGCTATGAAGAAAAATATGATTCATATGCTCATGTTAAATATTGATAGGTTATGACACAAGCATGCTTTCTACTTAGAGCCCTGCTTAGAGACAAAGCAGATGGACTTGATCAAGGCTCTGTGTAACCCTTGAGTAATATGATACAATGGTAAACAATTTTGTATTAAACTTGTTTAGTACAATGAGTATTCTGTTATAAACTACTGTATTAAATACCATATGAGTATTCTGTTACATAACAGTTTAATTGTGTATATTAAAAATCCTCATCTGATGTTAATTGGTATGAATATGGTAAAATTATTAATATGCATAGTTGGGCATGAAAACGGTCCGATATGAAACGTTAAGATAAATAAATATAAAATAGTGTAACCTTTAACCGGTGATCTCTTATGTTTGCAGGTACCATTTCTTTTGCACAAGCACCTTTGGAAGCACTAGATCCAGCCTCGGCTTACTACGACAATTCTCAAATCTGGAAGACACCCTAATTCTAGCTGTTGAAGTTAAGCAAGTGACTAGTATGAACTTAGGACATCACATATATCCTCAGAACGACTATTGACTTGAACAACCGACTAGAGACCTAATTAAATAGGAAACTGAACTTATAGTCTTAGATCAACTATTAACTTGAGCATACGACGTTGTCAACTTTCAACTTTGGTAGTTGTAGAATGCAACCATCTACTTGGGTAAAATGTGTACTAACGGAAATACCACATGCTCGAAGCATGGGATCATCATCATAGTTGTTGGACTTGTCTTTATCCTTAATCCTTAACTTTCTGGTTTTCAATAAGAAAGTAAATCAGTGGTCCTGGTTTAACTATCATAGTGAATGATCAGGAAACTACTCTACTATCTGTTAATGTAATCGATGTAGTTGAAGTTGATAATCGGCGTTCTTATCATTGATTTACCAAGCCGGCTAGTGTCGCTTGGACCCAAGTTTTGGATCACTCTGCTTGCGGGGATAGTGACCTACTTGGCCAATCTTGACTAATCCTGTTTGTGTGGAGTAATGGTAGAACTATAATTCTCAGCAGTTTGCAAACATCGATTATAAATGTATTTAAATGAGTTACTTCAACCTTTTCATCTCCATGATAACCTCCTTGTCTTGTTCACCCTATTTGCCATGTTCTGATGCTTGTCACTTGAAAACTATGCATGGAATTTGGACATACTTATTGCATGATTGCTCGCGTTTAAATAGTCACATCACTTGCTGCATGACATCTATGACTTAGTGAATGCTAATGAATTATCGAATGGAATATCTCGTGGTACATTATGTGGAATATCTTGTGGCATATTCTGTGGAATATCTTGTGGTACATCTTGTGGAATATCTTGTGAAACATCGTGTAATAAACATTTACTTGATACACATGACACATCACTGGGGTTTTGGGGTAACTTATAATAGCGAGTGTCCGTGAGCGACCAATTCAGTCTTTGTTGTCCCGACCGGGTCTTAGCGACCCCTTCAAAGTTCGTCGGTGAAAAATTCACAGTCTCGGATCACAAATTTTGGAACAGTTTTGTATTCACAGTTTTGGTTTAACCCGGGTACATGCACCCGTGGTATGAGACGAACTCTTGGTTGCTCACTGAACATCGCATTATAAGTCACGACCTAGGCTCGACACACTTATACCCCCTTAACATGGGCATCTTAATAATGTTTCATTTTCTTGCTGATAAATTGTGAATGTCGTAAATCTGCGAAGCTATGTTTCTGCTCTATTTCCATTCCATTATGATATACATGTTTGCTTTCACCTTACTTGCACAGTTTCCTTTTACGGCCCTTATCGTACTCGCATGCATGTCTGTTCTTACGTTACTTATTGCACTTGCATGATCATCTTTAACTATTTACCATAGACTGTTCCGTACTTTTGTACTACTTTATTTCTATTACTAGAATTAATGTGACTTACCTATGGTTCCTTTTCTTGGCACCATCAGACGACAAATAGTTTTGTAAGGAGATGCCCCTGAGCTTGCGGAGTTAAAGTTTGATCCAGAGGCTACAGATTTTAGAGTTCGAGTTGTGACAAATCTCAAATTATACTTCTTTTCTTTCAAGTATCTTGTTGGAGCGTATTGTACTGTATGGATTGTAATAAATGGACCCTTATTTGAGTATTTTTGTACATCTCTGCATCGTGGCTATATTGTTTTCATTGGTTAACTGTTGACATGCGAATGTAATAAAATAAGTAATGCCCCTCCCCCCCGAGAGCGGGTCGTTATAGCATAGGACTAAGGAATCCCCACTATAAATTTTTGAGTATCAATGTGAACGTGAACTCCTAATTACTAACTCTTAATTTAGGGTGAAATTGTCGTACCTATGTTGTGAACCAGTGCACACTCTCATGCTACACAAGTCTATTATAAATCAAGCTAGAACCTCGCTCTCGTGCAAGCCTAGTTTAAATTATTACCATTAAGATAGACAATATAATTCAATTCTCGCTCAAGTTCACTGTCGTGCAATGTGAGTTCGAATCTAGATTATGATGGTTCATATTCTTCTTACAGTCGTACAGATGAATATAATTATAGAAATATAATAAAGTTACTAGCTTTGGTCGCCCTCGTGCACCAAATCTAGGATATTCAAATTATAGATCTAAATCAAATATATATGGCTTACTATAGATCAAGATCCTCTCTCGAGCTCTCAAGATCTAAGTAGAAATCCCTAGCTATTTGAAGTAGATCGATCATAATCTAACCCTAAAATAAGTTTAGCAACATGGGTTTTCAATAGATTTCACATATCAATCTCTAAATCCATAGTGTTTACCCCTTTGCCCTAGAGCAAAGAGACTACTCAAAAATATTCATGATCAAAGAAATAGAATTCATGGAAACAATGTAAATCATCATAGAGAACAGAACTAAACAAGAAATAATCATAAAAACTAAATAGAACAAGAGTTTAACAGACCAATGAATCCCAAGGCTTTAATCCAACAAGATAATTAAGAACTAGATCTCCAATAAAAACAATAGCAAATAAAAGTTGGGACTTTTCTATGATCTCTAGCCGTGTCGTCTCTCTTTTGACGGCTCATGAAACTACCTATTTATACTAACTCAAAATCCTAGAAAAAGCTGACCAAAATACCCTCAACCCTAGACAACCCTAGTTTTCAAATTTGGGCTGGCGGCGCACTCGACCGAGTGGAAGTTTCCCTCGGTCAAATGGAACTTTCTGCAGAAAATCTTCAAAATTCGATGCTCTATATCTTCTTGCCACTCAGTCGAGTGGTAGCTCCTGCATGAATCTTCAAATTAAGCGTTCTGGTTCCAGCTTTCCATTCTCCACTCGGTCGAGTGGGCTTTTCACTCGGTCGAGTGAAAGTTTCACTCGACCGAGTATCTTTGACGTGCTTCAAGACTTGGGCTTGGCCGGTGTCAGTCTCACTCGGTCGAGTGGTCTGATCCACTCGGCCGAGTGAACTGATTTTGCAGCTTCTCATCTTCTTCCTTCCTTCATCCTCCTCTTCTCTTCCTTCCGCTTCCTCTTCTCTTCCTTCCGCTTCTCCCCATCTTCAAGCAACACGATCTCCTCGATATCATCGTCGCTGATGCTCTAACATTCCAATTTGCTACCGATAGCTCCATATTTCCTGAAAATTCAACGAAACATAGAAATAGTGAAAATCGTCGAGAAATCGTCGTTTAAGCTTCGAATTTGCAATATGGAAAATTGATATGGCATGAAAATATGCAGAAATAAAGTGTAAAATATGAGCATATCAGCCACTCCCTCAGCGGGTCGACCATCCAATCGGTCGCAAGGCTGGAGCCACTCCCCCAGCAGGCCAACCATCCGATCGGTCGTAAGGCTCAGGGCCACTCCCCCAGCAGGCTGACTAAAAACATGTTTCGCCGTAAGGCTGGGGATACTCCCCCAGCGGGCCCACCTTCCGATCGGCCGTAAGGCTGTGGGCCATGCCCCCTGCAGGCCGACCATCCGATTGGCCGTAAGGCTGGGTGCCACTCCCCTGTAGGCCAGCCAAAAACTCAGTTTGTCGTAAGGCTGGAGCCACTCCCCTAGCAGTCTGACCATCCGATCGACCGTAAGGCTAAGGCCACTCCACCAGCAGGCCAAACATCCGATCGGTCGTAAGGCTGGGGGATACTCCCCCAGTAAGCCGGTCGAAAACTTGGTATGCCATAAGGCTGGGGCCACTCCCCCAGCAGGCCGACAATCCGATCGGTCGTAAGGCTGGGGGCCACTCTCCCAGTAGGCTGACTGAAAAGTTGGTTCGTCGTAAGGCTGGAGGCCATACCCCAGTAGGCCGGCCATCCGGTTGGCCGCAAGGCTGGGGGTGACTCCCCCTGCAGGCCGACCATCTGATTGATCTTAAAGCTGGGGGCCATTTCCCCAGCAGGCCGACCGAAAACTCGGTTTTCCATAAGGCTGGGGGCCACTCCCCCAGCAGGCCGACCGAAAACACGGTTTTCCATAAGGCTGGGGCCACTCCCCCAGCAGGCCGACCATCCGATCGGCCGTAAAGCAGGGGACCACTCCCTCAGTAGGCCGACCAGAAACTTGGCCCATTGTAAGACTGGGGGCCACTCTTCTAGTAGGCCAACCATTCAATCAGCCGTAAGGCTGGGGGCCACTCCCCCATTAGGCTGACTGGAAACTCGGTTCGCCATAAGGCTGGGGACACTTTTCCAGTAAGCCGACCATCTGATCAGCTGTATGGCTGGATGCCACTCCCTCAGTAGGTCGATCGCCTAATGCTGACGTGACAAAATATGACTTCCCTCAACTCGGGCTTTCGACTAACCAAGGCATACCCAAGTTGGGGGAGGGGGCCACAACAGGATATCTCGGACAACGAACACGGCTATATTCATTACAAAAAGTAGTCAAAATTGAGCATGATTTACAAATCTAAGACACGGCCCCCGCCTCGGCTCCCGGACCAGCGGTCATGGCTCCTTCTGCACCGATGACCTCTACGTCTTCGTCCTCACTGGGGACCATCTTGAGCTCCTTAAAGACGACCCAAGAGCAATGAAACTTGCGCTTGATCTCTTGTCGGTAATGGAGGAAACCTGCCTCGAACATGTGAGACATCTGCGGTGCGACGAAGTCTCCAGAATATTCCTTCACAGCCTCCTGTGCTATTCGGGCCGGATCTACCTTCTTTAACTTCTTAGCCCGACCTTCGAGAGTAGTGATCCGATCCTATAGGTGGGACTTCTCTACCTCGCCCCTGCGTGTCTCCTCGGCTAGCTAGGTTTGGACGGTAGCCTCCCTTCTTTTCGACACCACCAGCATCACCTCAACATCTTAAGGAGATTGGCTCCATCCTCAGTGCCTTCCTTTACCATCGCTCGAGTAACTTTATCCTTGGTGATGGATTTATCGGCCAAAGCCTCTGCCCGTGCTATGTCGAGCTTCTATGCCTCAGCGGACAGCTCAAAGACCCTGGTCTCCTTCAACCTCACTCGAATCTCTACCTCCTTGGCTGCTTCCTCGGTGACGTTGGCTTCCTCTTGCTTCTGAGTGAGGCTCGCTTCTATATCGGTGAGTGCCACGGCCCAATGCCGAAGCTCTAAGCTAACCGAGGACACCTGCATCAAAGAGAAAACCAAAAGTAAACTCCACCCTCTGCAGTATATACCGAGGATCACGCAAGCTCTTACCTGCTGACCACAGAGCACTACGAAGCCGACCAACCTATCGGCTTCTGCTCCCCCCAACACAGACCATTGCTGGGGCAAATAGGAGTTCTTGGCCAACCGGGCCGTGACCACACAGTCCGAAAAACGGAATCCTTCAAACCCACCAGATACGTGGGACTGAGGAGATCGTTCTTCGAATGGGGGAGGTCTGCCTCCAGCAACTTAAACACCCCCAAGGCCCGCTCGTAGTCAGGGAAAGCAAGTTTGAGCCAATTGGAGAAAAACTCCCCCATGGACACTTGTCCTTATGTGTAACAGCCTGTATTTTTCCAATACTTTCAAATTAAGTATTAAAAGAAAATTCAATTTTAATTGTATTTTGTAATGGTTGATCAGGAGTCTTAAACTGATTTCAAAATTTCTTATAAAAATATTTTGAAGTACCAGACTAGTTGAGGAGTATTTTAGTAAAATCGGATTTCATCAAATACCTCTAAAAGATCTGATTAAAATTCATGTTCAGATATTGCTGTTTTGGTTCAATGAATTTATTTTCTATGCAAACATCTTCAAAACAATTTCAAACTTCTGCAGTAGCATCCTATGATCATTTAGGGCTCTCCACATTAATTTCGTAATTTTCTGATATCATTCAATAGAGAACCCGCAAACCCGCTTTCTAAACGTTTTGGCCAAAAACTTGTATTTTCGTAACCCAAACCCTGGAACGGTCTTCGTATTCGTGATCCTCGCGACGATACGATCCCGTGGGTATGTTTTCGTAATTTTTCGGACACGTTTACTCGTAGGGGCATTTTCGTAATTTTGTTACACTAATGACATTCATTAACGAGTTTTTACCTATTACTAATTATCACCTTAATTACTTTTCTAATTAACTTAATCCCATTACCTAACCGTATCTTTCCCCCACCCACTCTCTCTCTCAGCTAACCCACACACCCCCTCATCTACCCCTTTTTCTTAAACCCTATATATACACTCCCCTCCCCTCTCATTCTTCACACAGGCAATCTCTCTCTATCTCTCACAGATCTCTCTCTCTTTCTCTCTCTCTCTCCACGGTTTCATTCAAATCCCAAACCCCTCGCCCCACGACCCCCCGATACTGCCGCTGCCCTCTTCCCCTCTCGACGGCGATTCCGACCAGCCCAAGGTCGCCGACGGCCTGCCCGTGCTTCCCGACCAGCAGGAGGCCCCCCGCCGCTGCCTCAGACCCGCCTCCGGCCTTCGCCCTCCGCCGTGTCGACCCGCTCCGTCAACCACCGACCCTCCACGGCAGCCCCGCCGTTGCTCCGACGAACGCCGCACGCAGAGCCTCCATCCACGTCGAAACACTCCCGAGCGCCGTCGCTGACGCAGCTCCGAGCATCCCCAAGGATCCACGCCACCGCTCAAAGACCATCGCTCCGACGTCGCCATGAACGGAGCAGCGCCATGCCTCCTACGAGATCCCGCGCTCCGCCGCCTCGAATCTCCCCGAGCACCTAGGCGCCGTCGACGGCGATCTCCGAGAGCTGCACCCCCGCCTCCATGCCACTCCGGCTGCCTCCGCCCTGTCGCCGTACGTTCTCCCGCCATCACACCAAGCTCCGCCGACCTCCGATGACCCTCTGCCTCTGACGTGCCATCCTCTGACCGCCTGCTTCCGCGCCCGACGCCGCACGGCCGCCGACCGCCGTCGACGAGCGAGCGAGTCCCCCCTCCGACGGTCGTGAGCGAAGGGTGCGTGATTTATTACTCAATGGCAAACTTGTAAATATACGAGTTAATAACGTATTTTCGTATTTTTTTCGTATTTTTAACTAATTAATAAATGGGTTTTATGGTTTATAATCCATAACTAAATATATAGGACCCAGAAAAATATGAGACTAGCTTCAGAAAATCAGAAATAATATTCTGGACCCAATGGCGCTAGTTTCATCTCAATCCGACGCTTACTTTTTCCAGAATTAATTTTTAATCCTATAAGTTAAATCCTTTATTTTCATTTAAAAATCCGTATATTCTAATTTTCATGTAAACTAATATGTGAGAAAAATATATGTTAAAGAACTCTTCGAGACGGTCATTTTGACACCTCATTTGCAACTTTCCGATGTAGATTGCACCCAGAATAAATTGTGGAATAAATATGTTACTAATTGGAAAACAGATTTTAAATTGTTTTTGAGCTTTTAAAAATTCTAAAAAAATTACTATAAGCTTCCGAAAAATATTCTCTCTTGCAGTAAAACTATTTTTATCATATATAGTCTATATAAAAATTTAGAACCTTTTTCGACAACGTTTCAATTGATCGAATTATTTAAATAAAAATGTAGCGTTCTTTACCCGAGTATTTTTGTGATTGCAGGTACCAATCCTCGTGCACCAGCTCTTCCAGCTCCAACCTCATCTTGCCACGACGAGCTCGAAATTAGTAAGTCACGACGTATTCTAAACTTAGAAAACTTGTCTATTGTGCTTGTATGAACTTGTGACACTTCACCTATAGCCTCGAACAGCTATTTGACTTGAACCGAACTAGAGAACTAAAATGAAAGTAATCAACCAAAGATTACTTTGCCAACTTTCAACTTTCGTGGTTGTAGCACGCAACTACCAACTTGGGTAAATTGTGTGCTAAGCCACACTACCACGTGCTCAAAGCACGGAAGTAACAGCTTTTGGTGTTGGACTTGTCTTTATCCTACTTGCTGGTTTTCAATGAGGAAGTCAACCAGTTGACCTGGTGTGACTAACATGTGGAACATCCTGTGGAACAATCCTGTATAGAACTTGTAATTGACACGTCACCGGGGTTTCGGGGTAACTCACAGTTGCGAGAGTACGGGAGTGACTAGAGTTCGATCTACATGTCAAGCTGCCTGTGTTTCGACCTCCTGTCTAGCTGCCTGTGTTTCAGCAAACCATCCTGCTGCCTGGGTACCGACATTCGTCTGGGTAGCACCTAGGCAAGAGACGAACTGAACGGTCACATATTGTACTCTCCGACTTGAGTCACGTAGTTCTAGTGTAACTTGCACAGTTACTTTCTTTACAGTACATGCACTTTACTTTCCTTGCCAGTACAGTTACCGCACTTTACTTGCTGTACTTTTAATTTCTACACTTGTACAGACACTGCACCGTACTTTACTTTCACTTTGGTCTGCTTTGTCATACTTGTACAGTTCCTCTCTTTCTTTATTTAGAATTGTTGTGACTTACCTACGGTTCCATCTCCGTGGCACCGCAGACGACGTACATATGGAGGCAGATGCTCTAGAGTTGATAGTGCCAGACTTCAACCATGAGACCGCAGCTTTCAGAGCTATTTTCAGTTGTGTACTGTACTTTCTCTCTTTCATGTATCGTTGGAACATTTGTACAGTATGGATTGTAATAATTGGACTCTATTTGGGTATTTTTGTACATCTCTGCATCGTGGCTATTTTGATTTCACTGGTTAACTGCAGAACCTGCGCAAATATCAAAGAAGTAACGGGCCCCTGAGAGCGAGTCGTTACATTATGACATTGAGAACCCAGGGGCGATGAGTGAGCCTCGGAAGCCGAGGTGTCGCCAATGGGAACACTGCTTGAGGTAAGGGGAAGGCACCCCTCTTCACCCTGTGCCTTCTTCCCCTCTGCTCTCCCATGCCTCATTGGTAAGCCGGTCCTCTTCCTCTGCAAACTGCCAACGTCCCCTGGCGGGACCCTCCTGGAATGGGTCGGCCTTGCCCTCTACTTCAGGCGGACAGCCAGTACCGCATCGGACCTCCTCAAGCCGAGCCCGGGGGGAGGGATCGGCACGGGATGTGATGGATGACACCGCCTGGCCACACCTGTTAAAGCGTAAGAAGTCAGGACGAGCAAAAAGTAACAAGGGGTCCGGGCTAAAAAGGAAGGGACTTACCTTCGAACCACACGATCCTCCTCAATGTTTCATCAAAGGAAAGGAACCCGGTATGTCCCTTGTCAGCATGGACTGTAGACAACTTGTCAATCGCCTCGAGTTCTGAATCAATAAGGCTCTCCCCCTCTAAAGCCAGCGAACCGGACCTACCCCAGCAGACATGAAAATTGGCTTCCACAGGGAGAATCATGAACATGAAATTCTCTTTCCAGAATTTCACAGAGGTCGGGAGCTCGAGTACGAGGTTCCAATCCTTCTTGGCAGTGAGATAGACCCAAGCACAAGACCTATCGTGGCTCAGATGAAAGAAGTGGCAGAAAAGTGATAGGGACGGTTCTATCCTGTGGAGCTGACATGGTATGGTGAATCTGCCCAAAGACCAGATAGAGTTTGGGGTGATTTGGCAGATGGGAAGCCCGAGAGCAGACAAAACCTCGATAACGAATGGATGGAGAGAGAAGCATATGCCATACAAGAGGGTCTTTACATACACCCCAACCTTGCAATTGATGGGGAAGCAAACCCTTTCGTTCGGGAGGGGGGCCCTGACCCTATAAGGGGGGCGAAGGTACGAGAGATGGAGCAAAGCAATAGAGGTGGCGCAAACCACCGATGACTGGTCTCTCACCTCTCGGGGAACCTCGAAGGAGCCATCCTTAGCTTGGGAGGATGCAACACTCATACCAGGAAGCACAATCGCCGTGGTGGCAGGATCGTCGAGCAACCCTACCGTCACCCGACTCACCTCGGGCGCTGACCGACTCGCTACAGAACTAGAAGAAGAGGATGACAAGGAGTACATGGCATGAAACCACGAATGAACGTCGGAGAATGAGAGGGCATGTGAGAAAGAATAAGACAAAGACAGGATGGTACGCAATTCTGGAGAAAAGAGGTTCATCCTACAATATAACATCTCCCACTCAGACGACCCTCTAGGAATCCATCGGATCATTTTTGGCTGTTCAAATCCCGCGTTCGTGTCAACATCTCAAAGTAACAACTCTCCGAATTCGTGCTCAAAATGCAGTAGAATTTCTTTGGCGCCATATGTCATGATGACCTTCATTAAATGTGTCATTCCGACTGCCGAACCTGCCCATACGTGTCACATCATCTGAAACAACCTCGATGGTGGTCGAGCTCGGATAATGTGGGCCATTATCACAGCTTTGGTCCGGTTCGGGAGATTTCCACAAAGTGGGCCCGAGTCCCAAGGAGCCGAAGAAGGCCGCTCTCCTCAACCCATGGGCTGCACGCGAGGGGTGTTGAATACAATGTGTGTTGGATACAACGATCGATGACTTCGTGTTTGATGATAACAAACATGTGTGAACGTTCTAATGTGTGTGCTAAGTGTTTTCAGGAGTGGCAAGCTCGTAAATACGGAAAGGATGACTTGGTCAAATAGATGGAGAAATGTGCAAATAAGACTAAGTCAAATTGATGGGAAATTGCAATTGAATTGCAATTTGGACTTGGTCAAAGATGGAGGGATTAGAGATTCTCATCCAAATCAATTGGTGCATGAATCAAATCCTATTCAAATCTTCTATCCTTTTTGAATTCTATACAAATCCTACACCAATTACTACTCCAATTCAAATCCCAATTCATATCAAATACAAACTTCAAATCTCCTTGAATGTGGGATTCTATTGGATTCTCCTATAGCCAAATCTTTCTCCATCCTCCTCCTATTTAAACCCTCTCCAAATAAGGAAGAAAGATTGCGGCACAAAAGGAAAAGGAAGCATCTATATTTCGGCACAAAAATCATGCTACATGAAAGGTGTTAAGTGTGACCTTGAAACCCAACAAGGTCCACTCGTGTTAGCCATTATTGTTTTAGGAACCCACACTTGTTTAAAATTGATATTTGTTTCCTAAAT
This sequence comes from Scilla litardierei, assembly GCA_030789695.1. Classification (NCBI taxonomy): domain Eukaryota; kingdom Viridiplantae; phylum Streptophyta; class Magnoliopsida; order Asparagales; family Asparagaceae; genus Scilla; species Scilla litardierei. The sequence continues at coordinate 156,906,708 of CM061141.1, forward strand.
TTACAATAATATGATGTGTGGCCTACACTATCACAAGTAAAGCACTTTGTATGTAAGTTTTTCACAATAAAAGGCACATTGTGGAATTTCTTAAACTTGGGCTTTTCAAAGTTTTTCAAACCAAATCCAAGTCCTCTTCTATTATTGCCATATAATTGATTCTCTAAAATGGTATCCAATAATTGTTTTCCCATAGAGAATTTCTTAATGGCCAATTCAAGATTAGAAACATTAGATTTTAACAATTTATTTTCATCCACAAGCAAAGTACACTTACTTATAAAAGCTCTCTTGTTTTCCTCTTCATTCTTTTCAAATTCATCCATTTTCTTTTTAAGTTCGTTATTTAACATGCACAATTTATCATTAAGCTCTTTAATCATATAGTCTTTTTCAATTTCGAGCTTAGTCAAATCTAGCTTAAGCATGCTAATTTCATTCAATAAGGAAGGGCAAGAGAGACAAACAAATTCTTCATTAAAGCATGATTTTTCCTTTTTCATAATGGCAATGGTAGAATCACGTTCTTCAAGTTTTTCTTTAAGAATGTCAACTTCTTCAGAAATGTCACAATTTTCTTTTTGTAATTTAAAGATAGCATCCCTATAGTCATTCAACATGAGTTCTAACTCATTAATTTCATTTTGCATTCCTTTACAAACATCAAACAATTCGGCTTTAGTGAATGAATTTACCTCATCGCTTTTTGCTAATAAGCAGACGACAGCGGAGTGGGCTACCACCTCTTCATCCTTTTCCTCAGCTTCGCTGTCCATGTCCCAAGTTAGCATCTTGGTTTTTCCTTTATCTTTGGCAACCTGAGCAGTCTCTTGTCTGCATTGCTTCGCGAAGTGCCCTTTTTTCATGCATTTGAAGCATTCAACTCTATTAGCAGAATCTTGGTCAGAAGAATTTTTATCGTGATTAAAAATGTTCGAGCGAATGAACCTTCTATGCATTTTTGATCTTCCTTGAGGAGTTCTGACGAACTTTCTAAAGTTTCTAACCATTAGCACCATCTCCTCATCATCATCTTCATCTTCACTAGCTTTCAGAGCAAGTGGCTTTGAAGCTTTCTCCTTCTCTTCAGGTTTCTCTCTTTCTTTAATATTTTGCAGTTCAAGCTCGTGGGACATTAGATTAACTATCAAGTCCTCCACCCTCAATTGTGATAGATCCTTCGCTTCTTGGATGGCAGTGACTTTAGGTCTGAAAGAGCTTGACAGCGCTCTTAATAATTTCATCACCCGTTCAAGGCTAGAATATGGCTTACCGAGCGAGCTAGACTTGTAGACAATGTTGGTGAATCTCGCAAACATCTCTGATATGGTCTCTGATGGTTGCATGCGAAATACCTCGTACTCTGTGCTTAGAAGTGCAAGTCTGGACTCCTTCACCTGCGACGTTCCCTCATGCGTCACCTCCAAAGTATGCCATATTTCCTGCGCAGTTAAACAATGTGAGATTCTATTATATTCATATTTATCAAGTGCACAAATGAGAGCATTCATAGCTTTAGCATTTAAAGAAAAAGATTTCCAATCATTATCATCCCATTTCTCATTTGGTTTTTCAATCTCAACACCATCTACTTTAATAACAGGTAGTTTATATCCTTTTGCAATTATTTGACAAGCTTTATAATCAACAGAAATAAGGTAGATTTTCATTCGATTTTTCCAATAAGCATAATCACCTCCATTACACCTAGGGGACGTGAAACAGACTGACGCTCAGCAAAAGCACTATCCATAGAGTTAAACATGGTCAATCTAGGCTAGATCTCCTAAACTGGCTCTGATAACACTTGTTGGATCTGAATCTAAACCTGTGGGGGGGGGGATGAATAGGCTTATAAAAATTTTCGTGCAACCCACGAGAAATCACACGCAGTTAAAGGCACAACCAGAGTAAATAAGAGACAATCACAGAGTACGCACATATATACCCTGGTTCGGTCGCACTAACGACCTACGTCCAGCCCCAAGCAAATACTAGCATTAATAAGTTCCTTCCGTACACCTACAATGGGGTCCTAGCTCCAACTCCCCACCTAGACTGTACCACACTCGACAAAGTGCAGAACTCTATCAACCTAGTAAATGCGTATCTTGACTGCTACAACACGTCAAGACCCTCTTGTCTAGCCCCAACCAGACAAGTCCAAAATAGTCACAAAATACTGGTAAAGTTTCCCTTACAAAGATCGCTAAACCAATACAAAGATAAATAAATAGAGTTTTAGAAATGCTCAGTAATAGTGTGTCGTCTCTGTCGTTCAGCACGTGGTCAGATCAATCTGACAAGTAGTAGTCTCTGATGTCCCCTCAATAGTTCGGCTCCCCTCTCCTTGGAAAGTGCAACTTGAAGAGTTGCGGCTTTGAGATTTGCAAAGGGTGAAGTCTTTGGCCTACTGCTGCTCTTGGAACTTTAATGTTTCGGCTTTCTCCCTTTTTGATTAACAGTGTATAGCTCGACTCTCGAAAACTTGCATTGCCTCAAAGCAGGATGCGCACTTAAGCTCTCTTCTTTGAGACTTCTCAGGGGAAAGAAAGATTCGGCCTTTGGTCAACAAAAAAGAATGAAATATAAAGGCTGTGTTTTTTTGATCAAAAGAATTTAGTGCGGCTCTCTGAAAAACACAAAGCACCTCTCTTAAATCTTTTTGGCTGTCCCCTAAAAAGATGCAAACAAAAAAAGCTTTGAAACCCAAAGAATTCTGTGCAGCTCTCAAACAAGCAAACCCAAAAAAAACGTGACACGCTTTTTCTTTGATTGCTGAAGTGTTCAATTTGTTGAAGATGCAAAAAAAAAAGATCCTTATCGGCCTGACACAAAACCTCACACAAAAATATATAAAAGAGAAATTGACAGACTTTGTGTTTTCAAGAATTTCAAAGGGGAAAACAATTGAAGTGCTCTTTTAAAAATTTGTTTTTGTTTAACACAAAAGCAGTGCATCCTCTCTTTGAGATTTTTTGTGCTAAGGGGAAAAAGAAAAACTTGTGATTTTTTTAATGAAGGAGCTCTGCAAAAAAAAATGAAGACGCCATAAAATTCGGCAGACCCTAAAAAGATTGCAAAACAAAAATATTTAGCACAGAGCTCTTGAGGGTTTTGTGGAGGAGAGAACATGCGGAGCTTTTCCTTGAACAAAAAAATATTCGGCCTTAAAACTTTTTGTTATGAGAGGCTTATTTTTGATGGCCTATAGGATGAGGGCTTATATAGGGTACGCTAGGAGATTTGCGACAAGGAGACGAGATCAATGGCTAGTATTAATCAGGCTATAGGGAATCCTAGTGATATGGTGATTTGCAATGGGAATGGAGTTTGGACTTGATACGGAATAGGATTAGGGTTTGATCCCAATAGATAGGAGTCACCTCAAGCTAGGTTCTCTCCCTTTCTCCTTTACACATTGACCAAGTCCTTCCGTGAATTAATCGCACATTCGCCGTTCCTGAAACACTTAACACACACGTTAAAACGTTCCCACACGTTTGTTATCATCAAACACGAAGTTCATATATCGTTGCAACCAACACTTCATAGCCTCAATCAAGGAGCAAGCTACAACCGTTAATCCTCATCTCCTTGCCTCAAAGCTCAAGCTTCTATCTTCTACCTATTGCCGTAAGATACCAATGGAGAGAGAGAGAGAGAGAGAGCTCATTGATTCAAGACTTCATCAAGAGTCTAAGAGCCGAAATTGTTGACCTCTCAAAGCAAGGCCTTCACAAGTTCCAAGGGTTCAAATTTCAAGCCTATCCTCATACCACAATGATGATCCTCCTTCTTCCTGTTTTGTTTGACTCCATCACAAGTGCAGCCGCAAGATTTTCATAAGCATACCAATCCAAATAGCAAGCTGCCGCATCCAACAAGAGAACGGGAACAAACAGCTTGCGGATCAGCCCCCTGCCGCAATTATTGACTGGAACTCCAAAGCTGAAGCTGCAATTTGCCTTGCTAACTCGAGCAGCTCATGTGCCAACATTGCTTGTTGACCGAAGATCCCCTTGGGCAATTCAACTTGGTTACAGACACACTTGACTACAGCATCTTCACTTTGCAGACCGAGTCAGATAGCTTGCCAACTTGATTATCGACAGCAGCCCCATGCTTGTCAACTCCATTGCCGATAGCAGCTAGGAGCGGCAAGACACCATTACCGACCCATTGAGAAGCATCCAAGCCAAGTGCCGTAAGCATCTACTAAGGGGAGGAGCCACAACATCCAATGAGACCTCTAGCCGAAATACAGGTGCCATCATCCAAGCTACCTGAAGGAGATGAGAACTTGATTTCAGAGACGACTACATAACGTCAGATTGGACCAGACCAGAGTTGATTGACAGAGACGACTACACGGACACGAACTGAGATTTTTTGATCTCTTTACTCTTTATATTTGTGTAGTAGTGTAGCGATCTCTGTAGGGGAAACTTTATCGTTACTTGTGTTTTTGGAGACTTGACGAGTTGGGGCTCGTCAAGAGTGAGAGCATTTGATTAGGTTGATAGTGTTGAGCATGCAGGAGTGCGTACGAACTAGGTGGGGAGCTGGAGGTTATACCTTGACAACATATTAATCTAATATTTGCTTTCAGGGCTGGACGTTGGTCGTGGGGACGACCGAACTAGGGTATATCTACTGTGTACTCTGTGATTGCATACTATTTACTCTGCCTGTGCTTATAACTACGTGTGATTGTTCGTGGGTTGCACGAATATTTTTATTAGCATATTCACCCCCCTCTAGGCTTATACCCAGACCCAACAAGTGGTATCAGAGCAGGTTAGAGGATCTAGTCTAGATGACCAAAAATATATCTGATTCTATATTTGCTGAAGGTCAGTCTATAGCCCGTTCCCCTAAGTTTAATGGAGTAGACTTTGTATATTGGAAGACTAGGATGAAAATCTATTTAGTATTTGTGGATTATGATGTGTGGGATATTGTTGAAAATGGTTATAGAATCCCTACTATGAAAATTGAAGACATTGAAATTATTAAGCCTAAAGATAAGTGGGATGCCTCTGATAAGAAACTTTATTCTCTTAATGGTAAAGCTATGAATGCGCTTATATGCTCTCTTGATACATCTGAATTTAATCCTATCTCACATTGTTTAACTCTGCAGGGAATTTGGCATATGCTGGAGATGACACATGAGGAAACGTCGCAAGTGAAGGAATCCAGACTTGCGCTGCTGAGTTCAGAATATGAGCGTTTCTGCATGTTGCCATCTGAATCTACCAAGGAGATGTTCGCGAGATTCACGGACATCGTATACAAATCCAGCTCCCTCCATAAGCCATACTCTAGTCTTGAGCAGATGAGAAAGATCTTAAGAGCGCTACTAAGCTCGTTCCGTCCTAAAGTCACCGCTATTCAAGAAGCCACATATCTATCAACAATGAGAGTGGAGGACTTAATAGGCAACTTGATGTCACACGAGCTTGAGCTGCAAAGTATAGAAGCTAGAGAGAAAACTGAAGAAAAAGCCAAAGCTCCCACACCATTAGCTCTTCAAGCTAACGACGACGACGATCTTGATGAGGAGCAAGCACTATTGGTCAGAAACTTCAGAAGATACATCAAGACTGACCAAGGAAGAGATGAGATGACGAAAAGGTTCAATCGTTCTAATAATTTTAATTTTGATAGAACTTCCCCTGAACAGAAAATTATTAATAAAAATGAATGTTTTAAATGCAGGAGGAAATGACACTTCATGAGAAATTGCCCACAAGAAACAGCTAATGTTGCGAAGAAGAAAGGAAAAGCTGTGGTGCGAATGTGGGACATGGATAGTGAAGATGAGGAGAATGAAGCTCACACTTCCCTCTGGTTGATGGGAAGACACGATGAGGTACAATCTTGCTCTAAAACTGAACTTTTGAGTATTTGTAAAGGAATGCAAGATTAAATAGATGAGCTAGAATCTTCCGTAGATGATTATAGGAATGATAGTTTTGAATTGGAATAAGAAAATTATGACATGTCTAAAGAAGTTGATAATCTTAAAGAAGAACTTGTTGCATGCAAATCTATCATCACCATGTTGAAAAAAGAAAAATCTAGCTCCCCCTCTTTGTTAAATGAGATTAGCATGCATAAGCAAGATTTGATTAAACTTGAAACTAAAAATGAATTGCTTACTGAAAAGATTAACATTCTAAATCATGAGCTTAAAGAAAAAATGAGTGAATTTGAAAAGAAAGAAGAGGAAAACAAGAGAGTTTTCATTAGTAAATACACTTTGATTGTGAATGAGAATGCTATCTTGAAATCCAAAGTCAATAATCTAGAATTGTCATTAAAGATATTTTCCATAGGAAAACAAAATTTGAATATTATTCTTGGAAATAACCTTTATGCCAATAATAGGCGATGACTAGGATATGGTTTTAAAAATGTTGAAAAATCAAAATATAGAAAAGTTCACATTGAAACAACAAAGGTTGGAAATTTTCATGCAAAGTGCTTTACATGTGGTTGCATTGGTCATACCTCTTATCATTGCAAATATAAGAACAAGAACATTATATTCAAGCAAATATAGGTTCCTAAAAATTTGATGACTAACGTGAGTGGACCTTGTTGGATTCCAAGGTCACACGTAACATCTTCCGTGTAGGTAAGATGGAGGTGGCGAGGAACTATGAATTGGACGTCGCATTTCTTTTAGTTCCTTAGCCAATCGACGACGCGGAGGTATATTTCTTCTTTGAACTTAATGCATACCTTCATAGCATTTTTGTGTGTGTGCTTGACTTTGTATTTTCATTTTGTGTTCTAGTTTGGTTGATTCTTAGCTTGTTTTAGTTCATTATAAAGAAAAATAAAATATAAAATGAAAAAGTAAAAAAAATGGTGCTAAATGTCTATCTTTTTCCTTTGTATCATTCAAGTGATATTGATGAATGTCATTCATATTCTTGTAGAAATCATTGTATTATTGTTATAGCTACATGCGCATGTTGGACTTTTCTAAATAGCCATGACATGTTGAATGAAATGAACAATATGATTTCTACACCTACACTTTCACTTTCACAAGTATTGAATAATTGTTCCACAATTGGAGACTCTTTTATAAAATGTTGGAAAGTGAATGTAGGATGAATATTAACTGAAGATCTACAGGATATGATGTGTTTTTGCCATGGATAAAAATTGAGCACAAAAGAATTGAAATTGAAACAAAAAATATATAATATAGCTCCGTATGAAAAATGGATACAATTCATGGGAAGTACACTACCCACGAGTATTCAACATATACTTTATGGGTAATCTTTAGCGTTGGTGTTATACTCGTCAAGCAATGCTATCCCCACATCTAAGAGTCCTTATAGGCTATTTTTTTGGGGTGTGGTATCTTGAACTCATTTTCAATGAGGTGGAAAAATCAATCATAGTGCATTCATGTTACATGGAAAATGTGGATTGAATTTGGTTGGATTTCATGAAAGTTTCTCCCTTTGTACTTCAATTATTTAATCATCACATTTACACAGTGGTGTAGACGTTTATGTTATAATTTTCATTGAATCTGAAGTGCTTATTCTATGAATGTCTATATACAAGTGCTAGTTACAATTTATAATACTCTATTTTTGCATGTGGTATGAAATTAGACTTCGTATATACACTTTTGATGATAACAAAAGGGGGAGAATATATTGGAAAGATTTGATGTGTATTGTACTTAAAGCTTATATTGTATGAATATTGATTTAAGAGGGAACATTAATGAAATAATGGAATGTATATTTAAGGGGGAGCATGAATAAAGGGGGATAATGTTTGTATGCTTGAAACATCATTGTATTGTTGCAGGCTTGCATGTTGCACATCATCATCGCATGCTTGTATGTTGCACATCATTGTCATACTTTTTGCATACATTCTCCATCATCACACTTCACACACTCATACAACGATGATATTATTTGGAACGTTATTGCAAATCTTATATTGGTTTGTCATCATCAAAAGGAGGAGATTGTTGAATACAACGTGTGTTGGATACAACGATCGACAACTTTGTCTTTGATGATAACAAATGTGTGTGAACGTTCTAATGTGTGTGCTAAGTGTTTTTTGGAGTGGCAAGCTTGTAGATACACAAATGATGACTTGGTCTAATAGATGGAGTCAAATTGATGGAGAAATTGCAATTGAATTGTAATTTGGACTTGGTAAAAGATGGAGGGATATGGAGAATCTCAACCAAATCAATTGGTGCATGAATCAAATCCTATTCAAATCTTCTATCCTTTTTGAATTCTATACAAATCCTACACCAATTACTACTCCAATTCAAATCCCAATTCATATCAAATACAAACTTCAAATCTCATTGAATGTGGGATTCTATTGGATTCTCCTATAGCCAAATCTCTCTCCATCTTCCTCCTATTAAAACCCTCTCGAAAGAAGGAAGAAAGATTGCGACACAAAAAGAAAAGGGATCATCTATATTTCGGCAAAACCCTAGCCTTCATATCTCTTGTGCAAAACTTCATTGTCCAACCTCCCTTAGCCGCAAGTCTTAGAGATCAACCAAGGCCAAAGAGCTCCATTGCTACATCATCTTCATAGCCTCAATCAAGGAGCACGCTACAACCGTCAACCTCATCTCCTTGCCTCAAAGCTCAAGCTTCTATCTTCTACCTATTGCCGTAAGATACCAATGGAGAGAGAGAGCTCATTGATTCAAGACTTCATCAAGAGTCTAAGATCCGAAATTGTTGACCTCTCAAAGCAAGGCCTTCACAAGTTCCAAGGGTTCAAATTTCAAGCCTATCCTCATGCCACAATGATGATGCTCCTTCTTGCCGTTTTGTTTGACTCCATCACAAGTGCAGCCGCAAGATTTTCATAAGCATACCAATCCAAATAGCAAGCTGCCGCATCCAACAAGAGAATGGGAACAAGCAGCTTGCTCATCATCCCCCTACCGCAATTATTGATTGGAACTCCAAAGCTGAAGCTGCAATTTGCCTTGCCAACTCGAGCAGCTCATGTGCCAACATTGCTTGTTGACCGAAGATCCCCTTGGGCCCTTCAACTTGGTTGTAGACACACTTGACTGCCGTATCTTCACTTTGCAGACCGAGTCAGATAGCTTGCCAGCTTGATTGTCGACAGCAACCCCTTGCTTGTCAACTCCATTGTCGACAGCAACTAGTAGCCGCAAGATACCATTGCCGACCCATTGAGAAGCATCCAAGCCAAGTGCCGCAAGCATCTACGAAGGGGAGGAGCTGCAACATCCAAGGAGACCCCTAGCCGAAATACAAGTGCCATCATCCAAGCTAGCTGAAGGAGAGGAGAATTTGATTTCAGAGACGACTACATCACGTCAGATTGGATCTGATCAGAGCTGATTGAAAGAGACGACTACACGGACACGAACTAAGATTTTCTGAACTCTTTATTCTTTATTTTCGTGTAGTAGTGTAGTGATCTCTGTAGGGAAAACTTTACCGTTACTTGTGTTTTTGGGGACTTGACGAGTTGGAGCTCGTCAAGAGTGGAGCATCTGATTAAGTTGATAGTGTTGAGCACGCGGGAGTGCGTACGAACTAGGTGGGGAGCTAGAGGCTCGGGACTCATGCTAGTTGTACCTTAATAACATATTAATCTAATATTTTCTTTCAGGGCTGAACGTAGGTCATGGGGACTACCAAACCAGGGTAAATCTGTTGCGTACTCTGTGATTGCCTACTATTTACTCCGACTGTGCGTATAACTGCGTGTGATTGTTCGTGGGTTGCACGAATATTTTTATTAGCCTATTCAACCCCTCTAGGCTTAAATCCAGATCCAATAAGAGGTTCCTCGCCTCGCGAAGAACGACAGTGACTCAGACAGATGTGACTATCAATCTCGCCCGAGCGAAGCGCCCCCCACACTACTAGAAAATTGGACATTGGCCACGGAACATCTGCCACGGAATGATTCCGTGGCAATTGTTTCTTAATTAGCCACGAAATATTCCGTGGCTATTTTTCTGTGGCTAATAAAGTAACAGCCATGGAATTTTCGTGGCAGTTAAGTAATAGCCACAAATATATCATTATCTCGACTTTCTGTCAGAATAACGTAATTGCCACGTAATAATCAGTGGCTGATATTTGTAATTGCCAGTGCAAATCCCTGACAAAAAGGTATATGCTACGGAATTTTCAAAATGCATCGCGTCCAGCTCTGGCGGGAGAACGAAATTATCGAAATACCTCGCGCTTAATTAGATCTGGCGGGAGAACGAAAAATTTATAACGAAAAAATTATAATTAATACAGCTCAAAACCCTTTTCCTCTTTCGCTCGTTCTCATCGAAACCCACATCCCGCTGTTTCTCTCTCTCGCGCTCTCGCGCTCTCTCGAAGAAAGACACGACGATCGGAAATGGAGACTTCCGTCTCTCTTGAGCGACGACAACCGGAGCGATCCGTACCACTGACTCTCTCTCTAACTCGCGCGCATTCTCTCTCTCTCTCTCTCTCGACGAAAGCCAAAGCGATCGGAAACGGCCGAGAGTTACGTCTCTCTCGAGCGACGGAAATCGGAGAGATCCGTCGTTAAGAGAGCGAGGAAAACTTGCGACGAACGAGGATCTACCAGCGACGATTTGGCGATTGGGTCTCCGACGATATCAAGCGAAAAAGTTAGGGTTTCTGTTCTCCGACGCTCTACGCGGACTCAGGCGAGTAGCTATATTCTTTCATCTCTCTCTATATCTCTCTATTGTCTCTAACAAATTAGGGTTTTTTCTTTCCGCAGACGAGCCGAACTAACGAATTAGGGATTTTTGACTGTGTTAACTCCGGCGACGCTGTTCTCCGACGACGACAAGGTTCTGATTTTGATTTTTCCTTCATTGTTTGGAAATTCCTCAAATTTAGTTATGATATCAACATATTCATTTTGGGGTGGATGGTATTACATATTCATGCTAGGTGCAGCATTTTGGGATTGAGGGATTTTTCTGATCATCTGTTTTATGGTTATCAGATTTTCATCAAGTTTGGAACACAAACAAATGTTAGGAGCCAAAATATTATGGGTTGAGGCTTCACAGAGCTCATTCTCTATTTGATACCTTCTATTTAGCTTGATAATACATAGTTTAGCATAGGGTCTTCATTCTTTTGGAGCGAAGTTTATATTATTCTGTCGTGTGATGGCTGTCGGTAGCATGTACATGTTTGTTCAATCTTCTGCATTGTTTGTGTTTACCTGATAGTTTGATTTAATTTATGAATTTGAATATACGACATTGAATTTATTTATATCTATGAATCATTCAGTATCTTATCCTGGTAAGTGGCTATAAACTGTACTTTGTAAGCACATCCTTGTTTGTGTTTGTAAAACTTATTCAAATTGATGATGGAGTACTATGAATCAAATGTTGTTATCTTTAAAGTTTATTCATAACTTGCCAATTATAAAATGGTAAATGGCTATTATAAATCACAATTGAAAGCATAACTGGTCTTTTGCCTTTTATTTATTTGCATCTTTTGGGAGAAATTTTAATTTCGTACATGATATTTTTTGAAGGAAATTCTATTGCATACATGACTAACCATAAAAATAGGAATTGAAGTCTCTTTTCCTTTCCAGTTAACATGTATGTTTCTTCCCGGCGTACATTTATAAACAACCTATCACTCTTTTGAGTGTTTACGTCTGTAGGTTTCTTGATGTTAAAACATGATGTGTGGTGCTTGTGAAGAATTTTAGTCCTGTGGTTTCTTTTTGTTTGTTGACAAAAAATAGATAGCGCATGTTATGGGGAATGATTGTCCCAATTTCGGGGTGGATGGTATTACATATTCATTTCACAGTTTGATATTCTTTTAAGTTTCATATAAGATGAATTCATAGCTGGTATGTTCATATAAGATGAATTCCATAACTTTCTTTTAGTCAGGTACACATCAGCTTCCTATTAAAGATTTAGGAATAGACATGAAGAGAGTGACATGAAAAAAAATTACTAGAAGGCGTCAAATGATCATTTAAACAAATGTGCAATGGAATACAAGTAGATGAATGTTTACCCTTATGATGAGCAATCGAGATATGTAGGTCAAATGGAGGAACGATAGAAGAAAGTTCATGATATGTGAAGGACCTTCAGTTGTAGAAAACAAATTAGTTGGTAGCAAGATAGCAGTGCCTTACTTGGAATATCAATTATATACTAGCTCATGTGGTAGCAAGAACCAACTCCCACGTCTTGTAGGTCGGCAAAGTGACCATCTTATCATCCATAACTTTCTTTTAGTCAGGTACACATCAGCTTCCTATTAAAGATTTGGGAATAGACATGAAGAGAGTGACATGAAAAAAATTACTAGAAGGCGTCAAATGATCATATAAACAAATGTGCAATGGAATACACGTAGATGACTGTTTACCCTTATGATAGGCAATCGAGATATGTAGGTCAAATGAAGGAACGATAGAAGAAAGTTCATGATATGTGAAGGACCTTCAGTTGTGGAAAATAAATTAGTTAGTAGCAAGATAGTAGTGCCTTACTTGGAATATCAATTATACACATGTAAATGTTTTGCAGTGTTAATCCTAGATGTGGAATAGGAGACTGGAGAGAGAGTCAGTATTTGAGGTTGGAGCAGAAATATGCAATAAACTCAAAAAGATAACGTCAGCTGAAACATAATACTTACACCCAATGTATGAGATTTCAGTCAAACCCCACTGGTTTTAGCGTTCGTCTCGATATTGAAAGGGGTGGTACAAAATCACACCTGTTTCTTAGTTTTAGGAGGGTATCAGATAGTTTCAGACAGTTTCTACTAAATTAACATGGTTTTGGAGTGGATTTTGGTTGTTTTCGTCAAATACCAATGACTAAGATGAGATCAGAGCTTGAGGAAAGGGGAAAAATAAAAAAATAATTTCATCCAGATAAAAAACTAGATTCATTTAAACGGAAAGCATGTGATCAAGGCTTAGTTCAAGAAAATACTAACCTTAAACATGCAGACTTGATTCATTAAATAAAACATCAAATCAAAGAAAAGAACATCAACTTGGCTTCAGATTATCATCACATATCGCAAGAAGCTTTGTCGTCGTTGATCAATGATGAGCATTTATCAGTAGAGATTGTTGAATTGTTTTTGTAAAGCAGCGGTCATAGCCACTGATTTTGATCTAGGGGTGAGTGTGTGGAAAGAATATAATTAGGGTTTGGGTGTTTAATAGATATAAAAAGCTCATCGAGTGCGAATCCATTTCTTAAAACATAAACCTAATATCGGCCCGCTCTTTATATACCTTTCATCTCTCTTTCCACTCCCTCAGCAACCGCAACGACTGTGAACACCGGCTTCAGCTTCAACTTCAACTTCGGGTTGTGGATAGCAATGAATCTAAATTATTACAAATATTTATACAAATATAAATATATACATTAATAATAGATGAATCAAATATTATACATATAAGTATATAGATAAAAATATAGATAAATCTGAGACTTAAACTTAAACTGATGAAGCCTGTTGAAACCCGAAAATATTAATGGACCAAAACCGAAACTATCTCTAATTTTGCTAACGACGAATTAGATCAAAGCAATGATATCCTTCCTATCCCAGAATATCTGATAAAAACATATCTGATTGATCTAAGTGCTAATTTATCGAGGCCAGGTTGAATGTTGAACAAAGCAATACAATTAAATACATAATGTGGTAAGAAAATAAATGTTTTTCGGAAATAAACAAGAATATGGTATTAGATCATGAAACACAGAAAAAACATCATAATGATCAAGTAACATGCACACAAAACATCATCTTAAAAAATACTTAAGTACATGCATTTCAATCAAAACTGTGCATGTAACATCAAGCATGTGTTTTCTCTCGGCTACTCATTTTGATAAGAGATGTGAGCACATGATGTTTGGTGTAAAATACATTTGACTGATAGATATTTAAAACCTCTTTTTGCATATATTCAAGGATATTATCAATACAGATAAGGTGGATATTTGTAGAAAAATACAACTTTATTTCATTGAAAAATATTTGAATTATTTTTTATACATGAGTTCTATCTTTTAACAAGTAGATCTAGATCATACTGGAACAATCATTAATAAAGACAGAAAATAATGAAAAATAGTTCCAGAAGGACACCCACTAGTGACCTAAAGGTCTAATTGCAAGAACTTGAAAGTAAAACTATGTTCACACTTTGTTGAAGATATTAATTAAAATATTTGCAGTCTTGTTAAAGTAATACTTTAGTCTTGAATGTCTATGAATTATTAATATGATCAATATCTATGAATAATTAATATGACCACTATTTCTTGATATATCTATTAACAAGAATCTTCTTAATTACTCATTTGACACAAAAATGAATAATTTTCCTATCTTAATGCACAAATCATTCTGGGTTTCCCAATTTTTCCCAAAAAAATTAATGACGCTTTATAACTTGAAGTATCAAAATTTTAAACCTTGATAGAACTATGCAGAGTGCCAACTTTTCATTATCTTTGTTCTTTTTAAACCTTGGAATGAATGTTGGTGGAAATTGTATTTTGTTGGATCTCAAATTTATTCATGGCTCGAAAAAGAGCCGAGCATCATTTGATTGCTGAGGGACCGGCCCTTTTTTATCTTCACATTTTAATCCATAATTATCTTCACATTTCCAGATTATCAAGTATCTCTTGCATGGCTAATACCAAAGTTCATTATTTAAAGGATTAAAAATATCATTTGGTTCTATTTGTGAGAAAGGCAAATGTGGACAAAAGTTGTCTTCAATTTGAGACTATATTGAAACACCATAATTGATATTTGTGATGATTAATTTTTGAGATGGTATTGTAGGGATTTGCAATCCTTGGGTAAATCTAAATGTGCTGAAGTTTGAGTGGAAATAATTTCATATCTTCTTTCTAGCATCAACCTTTTTGGCTATTGTAACAAGGACCCCACCGATTATCAATTTGCAGGGTATGGACGGTTAAATAAGGTTTACTTTGACCGTTATAGAAATAAAATATAAATTCAAATCAACACTCTCAAATGAAAGCGATTGAATGGCAGTAACCGATTGGTTGGCTTTCTGTAGTTTAATAAGTTACAGTGTGTTTTAGATTATTTTGTCAGCTTAGTTCTGTGATATCAAATAAACTTATATCTCATTCTGAAATTTATTATAGATGCGACCGGTTCCTGACAAGTCATTTATGGAAATATCAAATGATGATATGTATAAAGACCAACGATACAAAGATGGGATAGACGCATTTTTAGCGTTCTCTGATAGTAACCCATTACGATTGTCAACTGTCGAAATTTATTGTCCGTGTAAGAAGTGTCAGAACAATTTTAAATATCACAAGATTATTGTTCGTTTCCACTTGTCTGTGAACGGATTCGATCCTTACTACAAGTTTTGGAGTAACCACGGTGAAGGTGTGGTAACTGAGGAGATGCTTCAAGCAGAGCCACAGATCATGCATGCGGGTCAACATGCAGATGACACAGGTGCCATGCTGGAAGACATTCTTGCTCTGCCGTTTGCGACTGATAATTTTTCAGAGGATGCAGAGACATCAAGTGACGTTGATCGTTTGATTAAATTAGCGAATGACAACGAGTCGGATTTATACGAAGGATGCGAGTATACGAGGCTATCATTCCTGATCAGACTTCTTCATATCCAAACTCTTAGCGGAATGGCTGTTACACATTTTGAGATGTTGTTGGATCTGTTGAGAAGGGCAATTCCTGGAGGTGAGAATAGCATTCCTGCAACTTATTATGAAGCTAGCAAGATCATTGACACGTTAGGGCTTGATTACAAGAAAATTGATGCTTGTCCTACTGATTGCATCCTTTCTAACAAAGAGAATAAGGATTTAAACGAATGCCCAACCTGTCATGTACCACGGTGGAAAGTGCAACAAAGTACATGTTCAAACAAGGAAGGTCAAACAGTCCAAAAGAAGAAGAAGAAGAAGATTGCTGCAAAGGTTCTTCGTTATTTTCCTATTATTCCTAGGCTGCAAAGGTTATTCATTTCTGCCGAATTAGCTGGAAAAATGCGATGGCACGCAACTGGACGTGTAGATGATGGAAAACTGAGGCATCCTGCCGATGGTGAGGCATGAAAGCATATAGATAGAATTTATCCGGACTTCTCAAGAGAGCAGTGAAACGTTAGACTTGGTCTTGCAAGCGATGGATTTAATCCTTTTGGGATGATGAGCTCTGGATGGTCGACCTGGCCTGTTTTGGTGACCCCGTATAACCTTCCTCCTCATATGTGTATGAAGCAGCCATGCATGATATTGTCACTCTTGATCCCTGGAAAATATTCACCGGGTAATGATATCGATGTTTTCATGCAACCATTGATTGATGATTTGAAGCTTTTATGGGATGAGGGTGTGAGCACATTAGACGCCTTTACGAAGAAAAACTTTCGTATGCGGGCTATTGTTTTATGGACAATTAATGACTTTCCCGCATATGGTAACTTATCTGGTTGGTCGACAAAGGGTAAATTTGCATGTCCAGTTTGCACAACAGGCTATGAGGGGAAATACTTGAAATTTAGCCATAAGCAATGCTTTTGGCAGCACAGAAGATGGTTGACTGCAGATCATAAATATAGAAGACAGGGAAGATTATTTGATGGTGAAATCGAATTGAGAAGAGCACCAAAACAGCTAAGTGGAGAGGACATATTCGAGGCGCTTCATCCTTTGCCTAGAGTAAAGTTTGGCAAGAAAAGATATAATAAAGAGAATCCTCTTGGAGTGAGAAGGAAAATTGCAAAGGGAAAGGTAAAGGGAAATAGAAATGAGAAATCAAGAACAAGAAAGCAACGAAAGTCTCGACCAGAAGAAGACACATCAGAGAGGACAATACTCCCAGTTGGATGGACAAAGTTCAGTATTTTCTTTCAGTTGCCATACTGGATGAGTTTGAAAATACGTCACAACCTGGACGTCATGCACGTAGAGAAGAATATTTGTGAAAATCTCTTATACACCATTTTACAAGACTCGACCAAGTCGAAGGATGGATTAAAGGCGAGACTTGATTTAGATCAATTGGAATTACGTCCTGAATTGCAGGCCATTCAGAAGGAAAATAAAAAGTATGAACTGCCGCCATCATGTGTTACACTTTCTACAGATGAGATACATAACCTCCTCCTGTTTCTTAAGTCCGTGAAGACACCAGATGGATATGCTTCAAATATATCTAGATGTGTGCATGTAGATGAAAGGAAAATTTTCGGTCTGAAAACCCATGATTACCATATCTTGCTGCATCAGATGCTTCCGGTTGCAGTTCGTCATGTCGATAAGAGGTTGGCTTCAGTTTTGATACCATTCTGTGGTTTCTTTAAGCAGGTGTGCTCTAATGTGATAGATGTTGCTGAATTTGAGGAGTTAGAGAGACGTGTCATCCTTACATTGTGCAATATGGAAAAAAATTTTGCGCCATCCTTTTTCATGATTATGGTCCATCTCACTGTGCACCTGGCACATGAGGCACGCATTGCAGGACCAGTACAATATCGGTGGATGTATCCCGTTGAGAGGTACATATTTGTTCCTGTTAATGCTCTTTGATGGAGACAATCAGTACACATATATTTAATTATTTTTATTATTTTTAACCCACATGTTCTTAGGGTTCATGAAACAACTAGTGCACAATCGTGCAAAACCTGAAGGTTCTATAGCAGAAAATTATTCATCACACGAGACCCTGATATTCATCTCTCGTTACTTGCGGGATGTTGAAACAAAGCTCAATCGACAGCCAAAAGTGATGGATGCCGTCTTCTATAATGACCGTGGGGAGGACACGCGATTTAATATGATGGATCTTGGCCAAGCCCATGCATATGTTATAAACAATCTAACGATATTTGACTCATATCGCAGGTAATAAAGCTGATTTTTGCGCCTTTTATATCTACCAATGTTTTAAATCATATGTTATGTTAGCTTTCTTTATTTGTATCGCAGCCGTCATAAGATAGAGGTCATGAAAAATATGAATGCCAAAACTTTTGGCAAAAAAGTTGCGGACACACATTCCAAAGAATTTCCTGGATGGTTGAAAATTCAGGTATTGGCGCAGAGTAGACATGTTAACTATATTACTATAGGAAATTAATATTGAGCTTATTAAAATAGTAATATCTTTCATACTGTTAATGAATGTTCAACAGCAAATTGATGGAGGTGCAAAACTAAATGATGACATTCAAAGTTACGCCAGAGGTCCTCATGGCACCGTACATCGTTATGGAGGGTATTGTATCAATGGTTTTAGATTTAATACCATTGACGTCGAGAAGGAACGATGCACACAGAATAGTGGAATCTTCTCATCTTTCTCACAATTATCCTATGCTAGTAGCAAAGATCAACAACCCAAAGAAGGCCAAATCTTCTACTATGGACAGGTTGAAGATGTTGTTGAGATTTTTTATGGCTATCAGAAGGATGTTAGCCATGTGTTGTTAAAGGTTCGTTGGTGTGAGCAAGGTAAACAAAAGGACCCATTTGGCTACACGGTTGTAAATCTAAACAAGGAAATCTACATGAATGACAAATACATGCTTGCTACCCATGCTAAACAATGTTTTTACGTAAAAGATATAATGGTAGACGATGCTTGGGTTGTTCTTAGAAATCCACCAAGAGCCTATGCATACGAAGATGTTCCTGATGATGATAATGAAGACGGCGACGACGACGTTGTAATCTTAGCCGATGAAGTTGTGGCCGAGTTTTCAATCGAGCAGAATAATGAAACGGCTGAGGATATTATACCGTTGCGTATTGATATGCCAAACTTAGAGATACAGGAAAATGTCATTGAAGATGAAGACGACGTAATCATAACAGAAGAAAGCCCAAGTATTAATTTAAGAAGCAGAGTTGAAGATCTTTCAACTGGTGTTCGGACTCGATCACAAATGGCGTCAACATCAAAATCATGAAATTGCTTTTGTAAGCAGCGTAGAAGATCTTAAACTGGAGTATCCTAGCTGGATTTTGTCTCATTTAATCACAACCACTATGACACTATTGATTGCCTTCTAGAGAGCTTATCATCACATTTATCTTTTAAGAGCTGGACATCACCTTGTAATAGCGGCCTTCAACTGAGCACAATATTGTTGGGTGGATGTTGACTCATATAGGGAGGAAAGAGATTAGTCGTTTGATGCAATTGGCTGGAGTCAGGTCTTTGTTCTGTTTGTTATCAGAAAGAATTCAGTTTCAGACAATTATGTATCTATTTTTGTCCAGTTTCATGTTTCCGAAGGTTTACAAAAAACTGTTCAAATTTAAGGTTATTAGCCTGATATATTGTTCTTTTTGTTAGCTAAATGCTAAATGTCATTATGATCAAGCTTTTACTTAAACGGGTTATGACTAGTGTTACTATATTCTTGGAGAAGTCAACAAATTCTGGTTTTACTTCAGTTTTACTGCATATAGGAGAAGTTGTTGAGTATTGATTCCCCGGATTTGGTTTTGGATGATGAGCAAACATAAATATATCGTGAACTAACACTTTGTGAGCGCAGTTATGGAGATCGTCGCCAAAATATTACATACATCTAAAGCGACTTCTCAATATGCATGATCGAGTGCCTGAAGCTTCGTTGAAGCTCAAGGAGCGATATTGAAGTCAAGAGGAATGAAGATTGAAGCTTTGAAGACGGTTCGTCATGTATTATTTATTGTCTTCTAGCTTCATAGTTAGAATGTTAAGCCTTGAGTAGGACTTACAATATAATCTTTATTTCGCTCATGTCTTAGAGCTAGGATTATCATAGAAGCCATTAGAAACTTTCCCGAAGCCTATCGCTTCTTCCCTCGACTTCTAGTGCATGTTAGTTGGTTCAAGAAGAACAACCAACCGACTAGATGACGATCTAGTCGGTCGGTAATTCCTCTTGAACCGACTAGAATGCCTTGCTCATTTCAGCTCATTCCCTGTTGGTCAATTAGTCGGTCAAAGAAGAGTCACCGACCGACTAGATGACGATTTAGTCGGTTAGGAATCCTTCTTAGACCGACTAGTTGAGCTTGCCTCTGAACAGCCTGAGTTACTGTTTCGAGTTAGTCGGTCAAAGAACGTTTGTCGACCGACTAGTTGAGAAACTAGTCGGTCAGCATTTGTTCTTAAACCGACTAATTCATCTTGTAGTCAACCTACTCTATTTCGACTGTTAGTCGGTCAAAGATCATTCATCGACCGACTAGTTGTGAAACTAGTCGGTCGGCAAGTCTTCTTAGACTGACTAGTTGGCATCTCCTGTACTTCGACCTTTTGGCTGTTCAACCGTTAGTCGGTATACGTTATATCACCGACCGACTAGTTGATGAACTAGTCGGTCAGTGATCCTTCTTTGACCGACTAGTCTGGTTCAGAATAGAGCCGTTGGGATCTTTTTGAACTCGTTTTTCCTAGCCCCTATAAATAGAATCCTGATTCATTTCTTGAAGGGGTTAAGCAATATATTAGAGATATTTTCAGATCAAAAGAGAAGAGCAATCAACTCTATTTCCAAGCTCTCTCTTCTCACAAGAATCTCTCCCTCAAGTTCTTGAGCCTTAAATCCTCAAGAGAGATTCTCTCCATTATGAGCCATTCAAGCTAGAAGCTTGATTCTAGGTCACCATCTCCACCCTAGGCTTCCATTGTTGCTCATCTTCTTGAAGCTAGGGTTTGGTGCCATCTTCCTCCATCAAAATCCCCCTTGCCCTAATTTGGTAAGAATACTCAAGGTATAGGTATTTTGTTGGTAAGCATTTCATTTCATTTACATTCGTTATTTGAATTGTATACTCTCGGTTGTGAGAGTTTGCGTGATCCCGGGTTGTGGGATTCACGGACATCGTTTGTAGTTAGTTTGCGCTTGCGAGGTTTTCGCAAGTGGGCATATTGGAAATCTTGAGTTAGGGTTTCTAACTCAAGTATCCGGAGGGGATCCGGGTGGTTGGGACGTAGGATCACCGGGAACAAGTCGGGGAGACTTGGGTGGATCCGAACCCATTAAACCATTTGTTTGCGTTTGCATTTATTCTTGTTGATCGTTGTTATTCCGCATTGTTGTTTGTTAATTGCACGATAATTAGGAATAACTCTCCCTATTATTTAAAAGTACTATTCACCCCCCCTTTAGTACATGTGCAGTAGCTATACAGGGCACTACAATTGGTATCAGAGCCAAGGTTCAAAGCTACACATAGCCAAAGTTCAAAGCTATGATGAACAACGACTACAACGTCTTCAAGAACCGCGATGGAGCTTCTTCAGTTATGGAAGGACTATCCTTAGTTAGGCCTCCACACTTCAACGATACCAACTATGGGTACTGGAAATGCCAGATGCAAATTTTCCTCCGGAGCGCTTCACTATGGAGAGCCACCATGATGGAGTATGTCGAGCCTTCCGAAGAAGATTTCGTGAAGTGGACTCCCGCGGAGGTCGCCGCGGAAGTAGCCAATGCCAAGGCAATGAATGCCTTGAATTGTGCGTTGGAGCCCGAGGACTTCAACAAGATATGCACATGTAAGAGTGCATATCAAATATGGAACCAACTCCTCATATTGCACGAAGCATCGAGTACGGTAAAAGATTCTAAACTCGTAGTTGCTAATAAAGAATTTGAGTTGTTTCATATGGAGCAGGGCGAAACCATGAAGGAATATTACGCTCGCTTCGTGGATATACCAAACGAATTGGAAGCTCTTGGGAAGGTCTATACCCAAAAGGAGAAAGTCGCAAAGATTATCGACGGTCTTCCATCATATTGGGAAAAGCGTACCTTCACCATTGAGGAAGGTAACGACATGAATAACTATACCGTCATACAACTAATGGGTACCTTGTTGTCTTACGAGGTACGCAAGGATAGTAAGATCCGAATGAAGGAAAAGATGAAAGCGTACTTGAAGCAAGATGAGCCAAAGAAAAAGGCGATTGCCTTCAAGGCCGCTCCATCTACTGATGATGAAGAATCGGAAGACGAATTGGACATGGAATCCATTGCCCGGATGGCAAGGAAGTTCGATCGATTCCTCTGAGAAGGTATATCTTTGAATAATTCTAAAGTTAGTTCGACGAATGCTTCTACTCCCGTGTGTTATAAATGCAACAAGCCAGGGCACATCAAACCGGATTGTCCTCTCTATAAACACAAGGAGAAAGGGAAAGCATCTAAGTACGACAAGTCGAGAAAGCACAAGAAAGGGCTTGTTGGCACATTCACCGACTCCGAAGAGGATTCCTCAAGTGGAGAGTCGGATGATGGAAAAGTGGAGAAAGCAAAAATTTGCTTCATGGCCAACGAGTATGATCAAAGGTCCTCATTCGATGATAGCGAGGATGAATGCGAGGATGGTAGCGAGGATGAAAGCGGAGAACCTACTATTGATGAAATGAGGTTAGCAAACCAAGAAATTTGGTCTAAATTTACTAAATTAGTAGATAGATATAATAAGACCAAAGATGAACTTGTTAGCCTCCAAACCTCTCCTAAGTCTACCATCACCAACAATGACACCATTGTTGAGACACTCGCCAATGAGAAAGCAAGTTTGCTTACTCATAATGGCTTGTTGAGAAATGAGGTGAAGTCCCTCAAATCTCAACTTGAGCATGTTCTTGTTGAGGATTCGGATGAACATGTGATAGCAGATTTGACGTCTCAAAACTCAACTTTGAGTATTGAGAATAAGAATATCAAATCACGTGTTTATGCACTCACATCGCAAGTATCCACTTTGGATGCTTCTTTGCATTCTCTCAAAGAGAAGTATGAGTGCACGTTAGGCCGTATCAATGATTTCAATAAAGGTAAGGGCCATTTGGATAATATCCTAAATGACTTACTTCTGGCCAAACACCACATTGGCTTGGGGTATAAGATGGGAGACTCATCCAAATCGCCTACCACCTTTGTTAGGCCGACATCCGATGCCTCGACGAGTGGGAGCAAACACCCCATTGGTAGTTCTCCTACCAATAGTGCTTCCACTTCGTACACACCCCCGATGGGAAAGAAACCCACTTTGGGTAGACCTCCAAAGAGGGGTCATGCATTTTTGTACTCACATGCTATGCCACGTAGGAACACACATCATACTCCACCGGTGCATGCAAATAATGATTTTTATGCTCCACACCCACGAGCACGTGCAACCACTCATATGAGACACCCACATGCACGTAATCATGCTCATGCACATCCTAATGCTTATGTTCACACATCTAATCCATATGTGAATGCCTTCTCTCATAATCATCCTCATGCATACACACCTCATGCTTATCCACGTATGTATGCTACACCACATCATGGATCTCATGCTCATCATAATGTTATTGCTAGATCTCATGCTCCTAGGCCACATGCACCACATAGAAATCAATCTTTTGTGCATGCAACCACTAGGAAGAGGATTCCCAAAATTTACACTATTTGGGGTCCCAAGAACACTAGCAATCATGATATGAATGTTTATGTGCAATCCTATATTAATGATGTTATTTTGAATGATGATTATGTTGGAAAGTCAAGTTCCTCTTGGACTTGGTTTCTGAAGGGTTAGTTCCTTTAACTCTTCAATGCATGGTACCATGAGTTTATGATCATGTTATGGGTACCAAGGCATTTGATTATAAAATTGATTTTGATTACATTAACTCATGGGTTATAATTATTTTAATTTCGTATTTCAAATTTGTTGTCTAACCCATTGGATCCAAAAGGGGTTTTGGATACCAAAATGAAGTTTTCTAGGTTCAATCCACCGTGGGATACCAACCCTACCAACTCCTCGATTTGCGAAGACTTTCATTCAAACTGAGTTGATGGTGCTTAGGTAATGCACCAATGTACGATTTGCGAAGACTTTCATTTAAACGGAGTTGATGATGCTTAGGTAATGCACCAATGTAGGGGGAGCTTAATGTTGTAAGTATGATATTACATTTGGTATCCATAAGGGTTGAATGCATGCTTGGTTAGAATCTATTTCTTTACATTGGTATCATTTTATTTCTCCTATCATGATAGAATTGTGAATGCCATAAATGCTTTGAAATTCATATCTATTTTTTTGCATGAAATGTTTTAAAAGTTATTATGATGATTTTCGTATCACTCTTATCACCTTGTCACTTCTCATCGCACACTTCACTTAGTTTTGATGTGCTTCTACTTTATGTTCATTTTCGATCGATATTGTGACATTTGATACTCTATGATGTGCACCACTCTTCTGTTGGTTCATTCCTTTGTGCACATTTTATGTATGTCTCTGATATTGATTTCGTCGCTCGACGATTTATTTTGATTCAATAGCTTTAGTTGTATGAAAACATAGAATTGTTTTCCATGCACTAAAATAGCTATAAATGTTGATATTGGAGAGTAAATTCATTTCATCAATAAGTGAATTTACATTTGATATTTTGATGATTTAAGTTTTCGATTTTCGACTATGGTCTCATTGACACGCTTTGATTTTATTCGAATTTTATTTTGGTGTCATATGAAACGTGGTCGTATTCTTAGACTCCCATGCTTAATGAATTATTTGGCCATGATTTATTGTCATTGGCTTCCTCCCGCTCTTTTTGGATTATGCCAAAGGGGGAGAGATATAATAATGGCATGTGCTAAATGATAATTTACCATGAATCTAATTTGATATGTTAGATTCAGGGGAGTTAAGATATAAAAATGGATTTCAAATCCTAAATTTCAAATATTGGATTTGAATTTTTACTTTCCTCGTCTGCTTGATGTAGTGCTTATTATTTCATATGGAACTAATGTGTCATCAATGCAGGGGGAGTAAGTATATTCCATTTAGTTCATTATTTTTTATTATTATTTATGTTGGGTTGTCATCACCAAAAAGGGGGAGAATGTTGAGTATTGATTCCCCGGATTTGGTTTTGGATGATGAGCAAACATAAATATATCGTGAACTAACACTTTGTGAGCGCAGTTATGGAGATCGTCGCCAAAATATTACGTACATCTAAAGCGACTTCTCAATACGCATGATCGAGTGCCTGAAGCTTCGTTGAAGCTCAAGGAGGGATATTGAAGTCAAGAGGAATGAAGATTGAAGCTTTGAAGACGGTTCGTCATGTATTATTTATTGTCTTCTAGCTTCATAGTTAGAATGTTAAGCATTGAGTATGACTTACAATATAATCTTTATTTCGCTCATGTCTTAGAGCTAGGATTATCATAGAAGCCATTAGAAACTTTCCTGAAGCCTATCGCTTCTTCCCTCGGCTTCTAGTGCATGTTAGTTGGTTCAAGAAGAACAACCAACCGACTAGATGACGATCTAGTCGGTCGGCAATTCCTCTTGAACCGACTAGAATGCCTTGCTCATTTCAGCTCATTCCCTGTTGGTCAATTAGTCGATCAAAGAAGAGTCACCGACCGACTAGATGACGATCTAGCCGGTTAGGAATCCTTCTTAGACCGACTAGTTGAGCTTGCCTCTGAACAGCCTGAGTTACTGTTTCGAGTTAGTCGGTCAAAGAACGTTTGTCGACCGACTAGTTGAGAAACTAGTCAGTCAGCATTTGTTCTTAAACCGACTAATTCATCTTGTAGTCAACCTGTTGGATATGGATGACGTTTGTACACCCTTGTAGGGGATGTACGAGGGAACACGGACCTCGAACGTCGCACACACAAAGTCGTGTGCAAAGGGAATCTGTTCCCTTGCGGAGAGGATCTCTAGATTAATGGGAAAGTCGCATTATATGTGCATAAGTGCATGCGACATATGGCTAATAAAGGGGTAATATCTTAAGCTTATGTTGTACCATGCATATGGTACAACTTAAGCTTATAATGTGCCATGTATGATGGTACACCTTAGTTAAATTGTTCCAAAGGAACAATTACTCCTAAAATAACTACCTTGGGGGCTATAAATAAGACCCAAGGGTTAGCCATTTCCTTACACTTTTGCATGGCATTCTTGCCTTGCATTTCATTCTAGCGAAGCTCTGCCGAAATCCTTCCTCTCTCTTTATCCAAGTTCTTAATCTAAAAGTAGAGATTTAGATTGTGGATTTAGTAGCCTTACTCCGTTCGTGAGAAGACTCGATCCGTCGTGGCGAATCCGAAGGTGAAGTTCCGTGACTACCGTGTCGCATACGCAAGCATAAGTCTCAACTTCATTTATCGATCCTAACTCTGTTTTGACAGGATCCTACATTGGTATCAGAGCCATACGGATTCGCTCCGGTCAGAACCGTCGCCCCGTCAAAACTATGAACGAGTCGTTGTCTTTTTCACGAATGGGTATCCTACCATTACGGATATGGTAGGAACGCTTCGTGACGGAGAGAACGCAGCAGTTGTTCTTTTCACGTTAGGGTCTTCTGTCATTACGGATATGGCAGGAACTCTCTGTGACGGGAAGAATCGACCGTTCATATCGTCAAACTCGCTCTCTTCATGGATGCTGAGTCTCCATTCATAGGGAATGGGCGCTCTCTTCATGTGGAGCGCGTAGTTTACGAATTTTTGAAGTGGGTTAATTTTTTTGGCACACGGCCATTGGAGGATAACTACTTCCTCGACGAACGGGTGCTTCACCGGAGAAGAAGGTGGTAGTTATTTCCATCGGGGAAGATGAATTTTGGTGCATGTGCACCATGGCCAAATGGGCTATGAAGGCCATGCAACCCCCCTCTCCATGCGGAGGGGGTTGGCTATGGCCAATAACCACCACGGCAACCCCCTCCGGCGGGGGCATGCGGCCACCCCATGAAAGGGGGGAGACCGGCCATGGCCAAAGGGCCATGGCCGGTCAAGGCCAATAAGCCATGGCCCGCAGGGCCAGAGAGCCCTAGCCGTGGCCAGGCCAGGCCAGGCCAGGGCATGGCCGCCCTGGCAGAGGCCAGGGCAGGGGCCCTGGCCCCGGCCAGGGCATGGCCGCCCTGGCAGAGGCCAGGGCAGCGCCCTGGCCGAGGCCAGGCCAGGCCAGAGTGGCCTGGCCGGCCTCAGGCCGAGGCCTGGCAGGCCTCTGGCCTAGGCCAGGCCAGGCAGAGGCCAGGCCGGCCTCTGGCCAAGGCCAGGCCTGCCTCTGGCCAAGGCCAGGCCAGTGGCCTGGCCGGCCCTGGCAGTGGCCAGGGCTGCCGCAGGCCGCCCCTGGTCGGCCAGGGCAGAGGCCCTTGGCCGGCCCTTGGCCAGCCTCGGCCAGGGCAGGGGCCCTGGCCGGGAGTGATGTAGACCAATTTTTGGTCGACTAATTTGTGTGTTTTGGTCGACCAATCCAGCATAAGGTCTTGGTCGATCACGAACTTGCCGACTAGCCCATACGGGGTGTCAAAAGGCCTTGGTCAAACACGAATGTGCCGACTAGCCCATACGGGGCTAACATTTTATAAAGTTTTTTTGGGCTCTACTCCTTGAAGATTAGCCATAGTGCTCTACTTCATGCGAGATTAGCCATGTCATTGTGCTCTACTCTACGGAGATTAGCCAATGTACTTATGACATTGTGCTCTACTCTACGGAGATTAGCCAATGTATTTCAAATTTTTTGAAAAAGATGTTTTCAAATAGGTTATGTCCCGTCCTTAATCGGGATAGCGCAATTTAGAATTCCAAGTCCTACCACGATCCGGCCATGGTTATCTAACCCATGGGTGTGTAGAACAGGTCTCGTGGCTTGGCAATTGTTGCGCTAAAATTCTTTGCGCAAACTCTCACCTATTCCATTTTGAAAGATATGTTTTTCAAAAGTATTTTTCCGCTGCTGGTACCATACGGGTATTATTTCTGATTTCTTTTTACATGAGACAAGTAAGAGGGATAATTTGAAAGTTACTTCTAGATGGTAGTTGGGAACGTAGTGAACTTCTCGATTCTAGAGGAACATTTCAGCTTATCCAAGGAACTTATCAAGTGTTTAAAGAATCGAAACTTTATGCATATAATTTTGATCGTGTTTTTCATTTTCTTTGCAGTTTTTTTGATTCGAATATGTCTACCGCTTCTAAGAACATTGTCGCCGAGCTTAACAAAGGTGAGAAGCTCAACGGAGACAATTACAAACTATGGTCAATAAAAATCCAATATGTTTTGGAGGAGCAAGATGTGCTTGAAACACTCCAAAACATAATGGAAGAACCTGAGTTGGGCAATACGGCCCAACACAAGAGGGACCGAGAAGCTTATGAGACTTGGACTCGAAAGAACAAAATAGCACGTATTACGTTACTGTCCGCAATGGACAATGACATAATGCGTCTATTTCGGGAATTCGACTTAGCCAAAGACATATGGTCTGGGCTAGAAATAAAGTTTGGTGGAACTTTGGTAACCAAACTCCGCTCCTTAAATATTCAATTTGACTCGTACAAAATGCGACGAGATCAATCTATGAAAAGGCATCTTCGCCACATGGCGAATCTCATAGCTGAATTGAAGGATGCGGGTCTTACGCTATCTGATGAACAGCAGATCCAAGCAGTCATTCGTTCACTCCCAGATAGCTGGGATAACATGAAAATGCACCTCACTTATAATGAGTGCATTAAAACTTTAAGCGATGTATCCAAACACCTCGAACTCGAGGAAGAGCGGATTCAAGCCGCATAACCTAGTGCCGAAGTGCACATGGCCGCTAGTTCCTCACATGGAGGAAAGAAGCGGAAGGTTAAACGCTTAAGGTTTATGAACGAACGAAAGTAAGAACCGGAAACCTCAAAGAAGACTAAGAACAAAAATTGGCAAAAGAAAGTGCACTCAAAGAAGAAAAACTTGAAGAAGATCAAGTGCTTTAAGTGCAACAAGTACGGTCACTTCGCCCGTACGTGTACGGATGGAAGTGATAAGGTAACTTGTAGGACTAGTTACATATGTGTTTCTAGTTCCATGTTTCTTGCTGAATCTAACTATTTTTGGTTGATTGATTCAGGGGCCACAGACCACGTAGCGAAGGACAGAAGGTTCTTCGTAGAGTATCGAAGGATAACTCAAGGAACAAAGTGGATATACGTCGGCAACAACACTCGTGTTGAAGTCAAGGGCGTCAGAACATGCAAGCTAGTTCTCGACAACGGCCGGACTCTATTATTGCACGACGTCCTCTTTGCTCCAGATATTCGAAGGAATATCGTATCTGTGGTCATGTTAATGTCTTTAGGTTATGAATGGAGGTTCTATAAAAAATGTTGACCTTGTTTGTAATAGTTCTTTAGTTGGGTCGGGTAATGTTTGTAATGGATTGATAGTTTTAAACACTATGTATGATGATTCTTCTTCTATTAATGAAAGTTTCCATTTGACAAATGCTTCTAATTCTGAATTTGAGATCATTTGTTGGCATGCAAGACTTGGTCACATTGGACCAACTAGAATGGATAGACTTGCCAAAAGTGGCTTGCTATCTAATGTTTCAAAAGTTGAAATGTCAACTTGCGAACATTGTCTTGTATGGAAAACTTGTCGCAAGCCGTTTGGAACTGGCACAAGGGCCGAAGTTCCATTACAGCTTATCCATTCGGACATTTGCGGTCCAATGAATGTTAAGACAAGACGTGGGAAGTCCTATTTCATCACCTTCATTGATGACTTCACCCGTTTCAGTCACATTTATTTGATTTCCCACAAACATGAAGCTTTATCTTGCTTCAAAAACTATATGAGTTTAGTGGAAAATCAACTAGATCGCAAGATAAAGGTCTTGCGAACCGACCGGGGTGGAGAATATCAATCAACGAGTTTTAAGGAACTCTGTGATGAAAAAGGCATAGTTCATCAAATAACTATGCCTTATACTCCGCTACAAAACGGTGTTGCGGAAAGAAGAAATAGGACATTGATGGAAATGGTCGGATCAATGATGTCTCAGGCAAATTTGCCCATCACCTTTTGGGGTGATGCATTATTGACGGCAGCATTCATCTTAAACCGTGTACCCTCGAAGTCGGTAAGTTCTACTCCTTATGAGTTGTGGAACAATAGAACTCCAGACTTAAGCATTCTAAAACCTTGGGGTTGTGCCTCTTACGCACATTTATCCTCTCACAAATATGGCAAACTTGGGCCACGTGGGAGGAAGTGTATCTTCATCCGATACGCTGAAAACTCCAAAGGATATGTTTTCGTCGGTCAAGAGGACAATGTGGGTCTAATAGAATTCGAATCGAGGAATGTTGTCTTCTTGGAAAACGAGTTTCCAAGACAGGGTGAGATAAGTCAAGACTTATCCTTGTTTGAGACTTGGGATCAAGAAGGATCGGAACGTTCGAGTGGGAGAATCCTTGGTGAAGAAGAAAATACGTTTCAAACTTCACCAATGGATGATACGAACGATACCAATCCTATTCCGAGTGGGAGTGATGTTATTCCAAGTGGGAGTAATGTCATTCCAAGTGGGAGTGATCAAACTCAAGCAAGACGTAGTAATCGAACGAGGCTAACACCTCTGAGATTTGAGGATGAATTTCCTCAAACATTCATGACATTACTACAAGATGATGACGAACCTACAAATTTCAAACAGGCCGTCACATGCCCTGCTAAAGATAAATGGATAGCGGCGATGGAAGAAGAACTTCAATCCCTGAAAACAAACCAAGTCTGGGACTTGGTTGATTTACCTAAGGGACGTAGAGCCATTGGGAATAAGTGGGTTCTCAAAATCAAGCATAAGGCTGATGGCTCCATCGAGAAATATAAAGCTCGCCTTGTTGCGAAAGGTTTCACGCAACAGGAAGGAATAGACTACGAAGAGACTTTCTCTCCTGTCGTGCGTTTTACCTCCATTCGCTTAATTCTGGCAATGGTGGCTTGTTTGGACCTCGAGTTACATCAGATGGATGTAAAGACTGCTTTTCTTAACGGAGAACTAGATGAGGAGATCTACATGGAACAACCAAACGGGTTCGTACAAGAAGAAAACAAACATAAGGTTTGTAAACTTCGTAAATCCATATATGGTCTTAAACAATCCTCAAGGCAGTGGTATATGCGCTTTCAAGAAGTCGTTTTGTCGTATGGTTTCTCCATGCTCGACGAAGACAACTGCGTATACATTAAGAGGATTAAGAACAAGTATGTAATTATGTCTCTTTATGTAGATGACATACTTATAGCCGGAAATGATAAGCGTCTTATCATGGATATCAAAGCTTGGCTTTCATCCGTCTTTGAAATGAAAGACATGGGTGAAGCTGCATATATCCTTGGGGTTAAGATCTCAAGGAATCGTTCCAAGAAACTTCTTTCTCTCTCTCAAGAGACATATATAAAGAAAGTTTTAGAACGGTTTAATATGCAGGACTGCAAGCAAATTGATACTCCAATAAGCAAAGGCGAGGGTCTATGTTTGGAGATGTGTCCCAAAGATCCAAAAGAAAAGAAAGCTATGGAAAAGGTTCCATACTCCATTGCTGTCGGGAGTCTGATGTACGCCATGATGTGTACCAGACCGGACATTTGCTATGCTGTTGGTATGGTAAGCCGTTACCAATCCAACCCAGGACATGCACACTGGAAAGCGGTGAAGAGGATATTAAGGTACCTCAAAGGGACTGCGGACTATGCGTTGTGCTATCAAGGCAATACCTTGAGACTCGAAGGCTATACCGATGCTGATTGGGCAGGTGATCTCGACGAGCAAAGATCTACCTCATGCTTTGTTTTCTTGCTCAGGAATGGTGCAATATCCTGGAGCAGCAAGAAGCAAACCTGCATCGCTCTATCAACCATGGAAGTCGAATTCGTAGCATTCAGCATGGCGGTCCAAGAAGCTGTTTGGCAGGCTGACGAATGCCACTGACTCGAGCACTGTTCCTATATACAGTGATAGTCAAGCCTCGATTGCCTATGTCAAAGATCCTAAATTTCATTGTAAGACCAAACACATTGATATTCGATTCAAGTTTGCAAAGGACTATGACAAACGGAAGGAAGTAGATATAGGATACATATCCACGCATGAGATGATAGCGGATCCCCTTACTAAGGCGATCCCCAGAGATGTGTTCTACAAACACTTATCATCTATGGGAATGCGTAGGTGCTGAGCTGTATCATGTAATATTTCCCATGTCTATAGAAGATCAAAGTTTAATAAAAGGAAGAAGTTCTTTTATATATTGCATACAAGTTTCTCACAAATGATTTTATACATTTGTGTTTAAGTCTCAGCTATATTATTGTGTGTATGTCGGACAGATTAAGGTTGGCTCTTTCACATGAGCAACCGCCTTATCTTATCAGATGGATAAGATAGAGATGAGACTAGTTTAAAGTCAAAATCATTAGACGAATGATTTCGAGTCGTGACTTAAACAAGATAGTCGAATAAAAGATCTGCATCATATGGATGCTTACAAAAGATCTGAGATCTGTATCACAAGGATATTTAAAAGAGATCTCATAGGATTTTTTAATTTTATCTGTCTTATGCAGGATGAGAGTCCGGGAATATTTCATGGGTAGTAAGGGGACTCAAAAGATAGGCACTGTGGTGTCTAATCTTTCATCCTACAACATCATTAAGACATACTCTCCCTGGGAAAGGAGTGATGTTGTAATACGTGTTCATACCACGTATGCATTTCGACCACTAAGTTAGTAGCAATAGTGTTTGCTATTATGTGAGACTCAAAGGCCATACGGGTCTCAACTCTTATCGTCAAGGACTCCAATTGGTTCCTTTAGATTTGACGAGATGATCGCTATCTTAGCGTGTTGCTAATGGGCTATGATAATTCGGCTCGGCGGGGCACGTTAGAAAAGCGAATCAAGTCAAGATCAGAAGGTTCGCAAGAAGAGGAAGATTGATTTCATATTCGCATTTGGACTTTAATGATTCAAAGCTGGTCAGCCAATTGTGATCCAGATGGGATTCAATTGTTGAATATAAAGTATAAGAAATGTGAAGAAATAATCTAGGGTAAAGCATGCGTTGAACTACTCAACTTTGCACCTTCGAGGTCGTTGTGTATCTCTAACAAGTACACAACAACAGACTCTACGCGCATGACAGTCGCACGGTCTATTTCTCAGTATGATAGATGAAAGAACTAAGAGAAAGACGTTCTCTTACAATCCCCTCAAGTGTGAGTGGGAGATTTTGGATATGGATGACGTTTGTACACCCTTGTAGGGGATGTACGAGGGAACACGGACCTCGAACGTCGCACACACAAAGTCGTGTGCAAAGGGAATCTGTTCCCTTGCGGAGAGGATCTCTAGATTAATGGGAAAGTCGCATTATATGTGCATAAGTGCATGCGACATATGGCTAATAAAGGGGTAATATCTTAAGCTTATGTTGTACCATGCATATGGTACAACTTAAGCTTATAATGTGCCATGTATGATGGTACACCTTAGTTAAATTGTTCCAAAGGAACAATTACTCCTAAAATAACTACCTTGGGGGCTATAAATAAGACCCAAGGGTTAGCCATTTCCTTACACTTTTGCATGGCATTCTTGCCTTGCATTTCATTCTAGCGAAGCTCTGCCGAAATCCTTCCTCTCTCTTTATCCAAGTTCTTAATCTAAAAGTAGAGATTTAGATTGTGGATTTAGTAGCCTTACTCCGTTCGTGAGAAGACTCGATCCGTCGTGGCGAATCCGAAGGTGAAGTTCTGTGACTACCGTGCCGCATACACAAGCGTAAGTCTCAACTTCATTTATCGATCCTAACTCTGTTTTGACAGGATCCTACACAACCTACTCTATTTCGACTGTTAGTCGGTCAAAGATCATTCACCGACCGACTAGTTGTGAAACTAGTCGGTCGGCAGGTCTTCTTAGACTGACTAGTTGGCATCTCCTGTACTTCGACCTTTTGGCTGTTCAACCGTTAGTCGGTATACGTTATATCACCGACCGACTAGTTGATGAACTAGTCGGTCAGTGATCCTTCTTTGACCGACTAGTCTGGTTCAGAATAGAGCCGTTGGGATCTTTTTGAACTCGTTTTTCCTAGCCCCTATAAATAGAATCCTGATTCATTTCTTGAAGGGGTTAAGCAATATATTAGAGATATTTTTAGATCAAAAGAGAAGAGCAATCAACTCTATTTCCAAGCTCTCTCTTCTCACAAGAATCTCTCCCTCAAGTTCTTGAGCCCTAAATCCTCAAGATAGATTCTCTCCATTGTGAGCCATTCAAGCTAGAAGCTTGATTCTAGGTCACCATCTCCACCCTAGGCTTCCATTGCTGGTCATCTTCTTGAAGCTAGGGTTTGGTGCCATCTTCCTCCATCAAAATCCCCCTTGCCCTAATTTGGTAAGAATACTCAAGGTATATAGGTATTTTGTTGGTAAGCATTTCATTTCATTTACATTCGTTATTTGAATTGTATACTCTCGGTTGTGAGAGTTTGCGTGATCCCGGGTTGTGGGATTCACGGACATCGTTTGTAGTTAGTTTGCGCTTGCGAGGTTTTCGCAACTGGGCATATTGGAAATCTTGAGTTAGGGTTTCTAACTCAAGTATCCGGAGGGGATCCTGGTGGTTGGGACGTAGGATCACCGGGAACAAGTCGGGGAGACTTGGGTGGATCCGAACCCATTAAACCATTTGTTTGCGTTTGCATTTATTCTTGTTAATCGTTGTTATTCCGCATTGTTGTTTGTTAATTGCACGATAATTAGGAATAACTCTCCCTATTATTTAAAAGTACTATTCACCCCCCCTTTAGTACATGTGTAGTAGCTATACATGGCACTACAGAAGTGACTTGGAAATTGCACTCCTGTACAATGTATTTTCATTTAGATGATATCTTGGTGCCATAGAGTCTCACACCATTTCAATTTGATCTGTTCCGCATTGATTCGAGACCCTAGTGATATGTAATCACACAACCATTGCACTGAATTGCATGATTACTTCTATTTAATTTTGATCATTTCTTGGCTTCCAGCTAGCATTGAGGCTTTTCATGAGAGAATTTTGAATGTTTAAAGAAAGTTGATACAGTTTTGGAATTGTTTAAACTTTAAACCTATGCTGTCTTCATATGATATTCTCCAAGTGCTTTTCTTTATTTACTTTAAGTCAAACATGTTAACCTACATATATGTTCAGTTTTTTTTCTTTTGACATGAAAATGAATATTTTACTAATTGACATGAAAAATGATCAAAATCATATAATTTATAAATCGTTTGATGAAGGTATAATTAACATTTGATGAAGGTATAATTAACAAAAGGACCAAGGCAGATTTCATAAAAATTAACATTTGATGAAGGTATATCTACTGGCATTGATAATATTTCCAAGTATATCTATGAATCGTTTGATGAAGGATTTATGCCATGATAAATGTTAATTTTTATGTTGGAAATAGTATGTTGGTATGTATTTAGGATTCAGTAACATAGTAACCTAGACTGCCATATGTTCACTTTTTTTTCTTTTGACATGAAAATGAATATTTTACTAATTGACATGAAAAATGATCAAAATCATATAATTTTTTTGAAAATGCAGATGAAAAGATTGAGGGATGCTCTTAAATCTGGAGCACCATCCCCCTCCTCTCGGCCCACAGGGTCAGGTATGCATATATGGGTATTACATCATGTCTTCAGCTTTTATACCTTGTTTGCAGCTTAATTATTGCATTTATTACTACGTTGGATGACTAATCGCTAATTCATGCATTTCAGGCCAGCAGGCGACCGCGGGCCAGTCCGCTGCCCCATCCTCTCGGTCCACAGGGACAGGTATGCATATATGGGTATTATATCATGTTTGCAGCTTAATTATTGCATTTATTACTACGTTGGATGACTAATTGCTAATTCATGCATTTCAGGCCAGCAGGCGACAGCGGGCCATGCCGTCGCCTCATCCTCTCGGTCCACAGGGTCAGGTATGCATATATGGGTATTATATCATGTTTGCAGCTTAATTATTGCATTTATTACTATGTTGGATGAATAATTGCTAATTCATGCATTTCAGGCCAGCAGGCGACAGCGGGCCAGACTGCTGCCTCATCATCTCAGCCCACAGGGTCAGGTATGCATATATGAATATTATATCATGTTTGCAGCTTAATTATTGCATTTATTACTACGTTGGATGACTAATCACTAAATACATGCATTTCAGGCTAGCAGTCGACAACAGTTCATATGGATGCATGTGGCTTAGAAGATATACCGATAGGTACTCGGTCCATTGCCTCCTCCAATGCCGCTAGTTCTTCCACACAGATTCCTGTCGAGACGGTACAGTTCGTGCCGTATGACGCTAGCGTAGGGGACTCTCCTTTACCACATACTGCAGAGGCTTATAGATTGGTACGGTCCCAGAAGATTGCTATGGATGCACGCCAGGAGATTTTAGATTTGTTTGCATCAGTGTCAAATGCTAGGATGATTGCTGCCAGAGAGGAATGCTTCCAGCGAAAGGGTGTGAAAACATATTTCAATTATGTTAAATAAGAAGAACATGTTATATAATGTTTTATTTATATTGTATGATAATATCATTTTTTCGCAGGCGGGGAGAAGCCACCCAAGGTTGGACGAGGATACACCGTGATCTCAAATCTGATTCCACCAGAAGGGCAGTGAGTTGTCATCCAGTGGAGCTACGGTGCCCCCATTGGAGAGTGGGGGGGGGCAAGTTTACGAGATTTTTGGCTGCATTGGCCAAAAGGGACGATTTCTTCAACATTTGCCTCGGTTGGTCCGATCAAAGATTTGAAAATTTGGTCATATGTTGGCGGTACATTAACGTAAATATGATATATTTCAATTTATTACTTTCAATATGTATATAATTTGTATGTGTTTTTTCGCAGAGGCATTACGTGCTGGATGGAAACCCAAACGCATGGGAGTTTTGTTTTAAGAAGAAGATGAAGGATGCGTTGGTCCAGTGGCGTAATTACTTGAAGGATAGGATCTGGTTGGGTTACACAGCAGACTGGGAGCACTGGTGGCATATGGATGCCCGAGCAGATCCCATCCAGTTCTTTGGATCATGTGTCTATTGGGAGTCGCCAGATGGGATGGTATGGTTCAATTTTGATTCATTTTAATATGTTTTAATATCCATTTGGATGACATGCTTTTTTTAAAGAGGATTGCGGATATTGCCAAGGCGAACCGCGAAAAGACACGAGAGTATGATCATCATGCCGGCTCCAAGAGCTACACCAGACATGCCCACGATTTGGCGTTAGAGGTTATATGTTCAAATTTAATTTTTAGCATATATTATGTTATAATGGGATATATGTCTAATGTCTGTCTATTTATTTATCTATTTGTTTTTAGGGCAAGCCGAATTTGGTGTCATTGGTGGAGCGCACACTTACGAAGGCCCACCCCAAGTATGCTGATATGAATAAGCTGGAAAATAA
The DNA here is from genome assembly GCA_030789695.1 of Scilla litardierei. NCBI lineage: Eukaryota > Viridiplantae > Streptophyta > Magnoliopsida > Asparagales > Asparagaceae > Scilla > Scilla litardierei. The sequence goes on from CM061141.1 coordinate 156,944,197, forward strand.
TAAGCAACTGCTTGTAAGTAAAATAACTTATGTTTAATAATATTGTTCATATTAAGTATAAATTTGATATTGGTTGCATTTGTTTCAGTCTCTTTTGCGTCAGGCTGCAGCAGACCTCAGGTCACATGCTGAGGCAGGCTCGAGTTGCTCTGGACCGTTCACCAGGGAGGAGGAGGATGCCCTCATTGCAGGGGTGCTCGGAGGGCCGAGGAAGAACCGGTATCGGTATAGAGGTTCAGAGAGTAGAGATTACGGACAAACGACTAGTTCGTCCTCCTTAGGTCCTGAGAGTGCTCGACGCTCAGAGCCCACCGATCCACCAACGGACATGCATGAGATCACCGCCATGTTAACCAAGATGATAGGGAAGATGGAGAAGTATGACCAAGATTACCAGTTATTGCTCGCTTGCATGCCTCCAGAGATGCAAGAGAAATATCGTCGGCTCCGTACTGATCTGGTAAGAATTTATATTAATTATATTAATTATGCAGATAATAGTTATAACTCCAATGTCAGTTTGTTCATAATTGAATTATACAATTAGGAGATCATCCAAATGGACAGGTCAAAAATAATCACCGCGCATGTAATGAACTGCCACAAATTTCCAGGTAGGAGAGAGAGTGACACCGGTAAAAGTTACTTGAACCACCAAAACAATCAGTAACATATGAAACTATGATGAGACACAGAAACCTCGTGGCAATTGAGGGTCTTTTTATGTCAGAAAATTTTACGTATCATTTGCACTAGTGAAATAAGTTGCTGGAACCAACAACAGTTCAGCAAAGTAAATATTTTACATATGTACACAAATCACAGCCACCCACGACTACAAAAGTAGCATGTTCTTTAAGAGTCTTACAACCGGGAGTACAACATTTGTGGTATTCACAAAATTAGTCCAGAATAAAGAGTAGCATGTTCTTCAAGTTTTGTTCAAATATTTTACAGAATAAAGAGTAACACAATATTACCTTCATTATGAAAATAATTTCTAACTTTGTGAGAGAACTAAAGCGTATAGCATGCTACAACATCAAACATCATGATGGGAATTACCAGAGGAGAGAAAATTGTATATGGAAAGGCCAGCTATATTGGTTGAAACATGCAGCATACAAATAACAATGTAGTCTGTTTATTAGTACATTGATAAATATTGATATCCTATTCATATCCATGTTTGTCTGGAAAATAGTAGTAATATCCTAAAAGTTTCAACATCCTGATCTGAATAGCAATTTAACATAATATCTTCAGACATGCACGCATTTGTTGGCGACCTTTTTAACAAGAACTTTATTAGTTATTAGGCTAGCAATGAACGAACAAAGACTTTTTACTCATGGAAGCTCTCACAAAACATCTGACTAATGTACTGAAAGGCCTAAGTTGTGTGGTCACATGGCACAATATCTATCAAGCAGTCTTGTACATTCCCTCACGTGTGCCTTAGGCCATGTGGCATGCATGTGGGGACTTGCTTAGCTGGGTGGAATAGCCTAGGTAAATAAAATTTTCCCGATGATCAACCATACAGTTTGGATTAAGGACATCGTGTAATCTGGTTATTTTAAGTCTGTGTAACCACTTCACCCGGAAGCTGGTGCTTATGGATTATCTGCAAAGAATTAGATAATTCAAACACAACAACAAGTCAGTACCTGAAGCTTTAAGTTTGGTTGCTACGAAGAATCCTTTTCTTCAACTTTAAATCCATGGACCCACCCCCCACCCAAACACTAAAACTTATATTACATAATCTTCTATTGTGTAAAAGCGTGTATGGGCTAAATTAATGACCCGTCATCTGACAGAAAATCTTGAGAACTTTTGGAGCTATTAAGACTAAAATGCTTAAATGCGTGTATGGTCTAAATTAATGACCAGTTATCTGGCAGAAAATCATGAAGCCAGTGGGTACGAGTTGAACGACGGTGACTATCATGTGACCACCATCTGACAGAAAATTTAACTTCGTTATAGGCCAGGGGTGTTATTATAGGATTTTAAACTACAGCAGGTGTTAACGTAGAACCCATGAATCTACATAGGTGTTTTGTGTAATTTACCCTAACTTAAATTAATCGTAAGTGGAATAAGTAGGATGATGTATATTACACATCATTAAGTTGAGGTTCGAAAAATCTCCACAGTATAATTGAGGAAGTCCTCAGAGACCAGACAAGTCAGCTTTTGATAAGCTAAAGCAAATCAGAAAATGCAGTAAAGTGGATGTTTAGTTGTTGCACATCAAATTTAGTGAGAAAATGTGGATGCACTTGTGCCATGGATCTATTCATGCTGTTAAGAGTCCTAGTTTTAATACGGATGTCCATATGCTTTGAACTGGAGAAGTTTCATGTTTTGGCTATTTATTTTTAGTGTTGTAAAATATATGATGATGAACCATATGCACTGCACTACATTCATTCATTTTAGTCTTATTCTAGGCAAGAACCCTTAATCACATAGTCTGACAGAAGATGGAAGCTTGTCGGCACAGTTTGAGCATACTAACCTCATCACAGAAAATGGGGCAGAAATCCTGAATCGGTGCTAAAAAATATCTGAATCTGAGGGATGTGATGATGCTAAAAACAACAACATGATTTTGTGTTAAGAGTGCTTTGCCAAGATCAGGTCCTCACCTAGTTAACTAAAAGTGAGACCCCCAATCCATATTCTAGTTTTAGCTGGTAGCATCTATTTGTCATTGACTAAGCTTTTGTGTCAATATATATTAACTTGTGTAAAACTATGGTGATTTTATATATGTTTCAATCTACAAAATGAGATACATTAGGTTATTCTGTATAAATTTGAAGTGAAACGGACTAGTACTTTTACAAATTCTTGAAAAGTTTGTGATAGGTTGTATCTGTTACTATATGAGTAGAAATGTGTGTTTTGGTTTTTTTATGCATGCGTATGTATGAGCACATATATCCACCTTGTACCTTTTATTTATGAATATTTTGTGTTTTTTGCCATGTCCCTATGTCCTTTTAAAGAAATTTCTGTGTTGCATCACCATGTCTGTCATACCTGAGTCATGTGTCCTGATGCTTTTAGGTACAAACGTTACAATCATTCCTGCTTGTGTGAGACCCGTTTGAGAGTTGCCCAAGAATTGGAATAATATTTCATTTTCTTAAGTTATGAATTATATAATGCTCCATACTCTCCATCCCGTCATCCCTACATTCCCCCTCTTGCTGCATTCCTTACTAAGAAGTCAGTCATATTACATCCCCAAAATCTGAATTTAGTTGCCTATGTTTATTCTAAGCTTGGCAAATGTCGCTGTGAGTGTGTGCGTGTGATTGTGTTGTGATTCTGAGTGATGGGAGGAGAAGGGAATTCTCCTGCTTCCTCTATAGACAGCAGTAGCCATCCTTGTCTTTCATCCACATCGGTATCACAAAGAGGGGGAGATTTGAGCACAGACTTGAGGCTTGGCCTTAGCATTTCGACCGCCTCCACACATGCTAGTTCTTATTCTACAAGGTACATGAATCAAACTGCTAATTATGTGCTATGTTTATGTGTTTCGTACATGATATATCTGAATCTTTTATAGTTCAGAATATTGCTATGCGTCCATTTGAATTATGGGACTGCTCCATATCCTTTTCTTTAGTTCACAGCGAGAAATTTGAGCTATTTTGCAGTTTGTTAGATAATTTTTTTCTTATCGTTTATCAATTATTCTATTTATGGATCCAGTACAGTATGGATTCAATACTACATGGATCCAGATTGATAGGTTTTCCGCTGATATGTATCTGATACGATATGGATGCCTGGTAAAGTAAAACAACTCATGTCGTTCCTACTTCAGATGTCTGTGTTCATGCAACATAGCTAGCTATGCTTGCATCTGTTTATTTAGTATACGATGATGATCATCCCTATAATCTCTTGATGATGAGAACCATGCATCTCCTTTGGCCTGACATCAATTTAAGACTTCATTATCTTCCTGTAAATTAACTCGGTGATTGATTGAGAAAAAAAACATGATTCTTCGGTCATGGTTGGCTCATGAGGGGAACATGGAACAGATGTAATCATCATGATCAAATGAAGTTTCTATTGAAGTTGCTTATGTTGTGTTTCTCAATTTTATTTCTTTCTTATTTTTCCTTAGGCCAACCCACTCGATCCTTATTCTTGTAAACTTTTCTTAACTTTTCTTTCTTTTTGTTTCAGGAATTGCGTATGCAAGGCGGAGAGGGTGGAGAACAAGGTGGAGATCAACATTGAGGGTTTAATTGTTTTTTCTTGGTGTGATGTTGAGGGAGTCGAGGGGCTGTTATGTTTAGTTATATTGAGAGTTTACTTTTTGTGTTGAGGGGGCCGAAGGGTCGTTGTGTTGATGACTTGTGTGGAAACCTTTTGTGTTGAGGGGACTGAGGGGCATTTACTTATGTGGAAACGTTGTTGCTATGTTTATTAGAATTTGTTGATGATGTTGTGAGAATTTTGATTGCACATGGATGTTTCTTGTTTTCTGCGAATTTTGGTAATTGCGAATTTTGACTGTACAGCGATATTTTTAGATTTTTTATTTTTTTTAAAAAAATAAATACATTAGCCACGGATAGTCCGTGGTTGATAGATATTAGCTATGGAACTCATCTAGGAAATTACTCCGTGGCTAACTTATTTTTGCCACGGTTTATTCGTGGCAATTAAAACTACAATGGCCACGGATTCTCGTGGCTAATTTATAGTAGCCACAAAACATTTTCTGTGGCAAAAGGGTTTTTGCCACAACAATTCTGTGGCAAATGAAATGTGTATTGCCACGGATGTCGGTGGCTGATATCGTTTAATCATGGAAACATTAGCCTCGGCCCTCCGTGGCTAATATCTTTTAACCACGGACACATTAGCCACGGACCTCTGTGGTTAATATCTTTTAGCCACGGAAACATTTGCCACGGACCGTCGTGGCTAATGTTCCGTGGCTAATGCTTCAGCCACCGAATTGCTTCCATTGGCCACGGAATTTTTCGCATTACCAACTACACTTTTCCCCACGGAACATTAGCGAGGGAATTTCTAAATGTCCGTGGCTAATGGTTTTTAGCCACGGATTTCAGGGTATTAGCCACGGATTTGTCCGTGGCTAATGCACAGTTTTCCCGTAGTGCCATTCCCCCGACGATGGAGGCATTCATGATCATTATGGGGTGCCCCATCGGCAGCGGCCGCGTGTCAAATACAATAAAGCCCCTTTAATGCATGGGTGCCCAGCGGGGGAATGCCCTGAAGAAGGCCATCGCCTATAAGTACCTCCTACAACGAGAAAGGACGGGACGAATTTGGGATATCTAACACTCAGGTATACCTACTCCTTATCTGCTTCCACCGCATATTTCTTCCTCCATAGCTCGGCCTGAGAACTCGTGCACGGCCTCCCAGCGAGCCGAATCGATTCCACCGAGCACTCTTTTGTCAAGGTCTGACTTAAGCATCAGAGGGATTTGGTCAGAACCCAGATCCGACCCCTCTGACGAGCTTCTCGTTTTGCAGATCACAGGATACATCGTCGAGCCAAAGCTCCACTTTGGCATCCCATTGCTCGGCCCCGAGCATACTCACACCAGAGCCTGCTCGGCCGACCTATCCCAAAGGTCATCACCGTCTTCCACGTCAGTGACGTCCTTCGGACTACCATACCTTCAACATGAGAAAACACCTCGAAACAGACGTATCAGCTAATCCATGCAAATAATCAAATTTGTGTCATGGTGTGTGACGCCATATTGTGCAGATGGCTAAGGAGGGCTAGACGGGCTTGCATACCTATCATGTACCCTGCACACCGTAGCTAATAAAAGAGCATTAGCAAGACGAAACCGCGGCGTGTGCACGGTTCCAGAATCTAATGAAATAAGAATATAATTTCAAGTAATGTATCAATTAAAAATCAATTACCTCCTCCCTTGAGCGGAGCGATTTATTTAGATATTGCCGAATGCTATTTTGGTGATTACACATAGAGAGCATGCCTCTTCTTGATTGGCTCGCTTTTCTCGAATATGTCTTGAAGTTGAGCCCGTAGATCTTTGACTGAACATGGCCCAATGACCTAATGCTTGTTGGGAGCAACGATCTAGGATCTTGGTTTGATGATGACAAACGTGTCGTTATATCTGACGTGTGTGCTTAGTGTGCTTCAGGATTGGCGAAACAATATATTTTCACTATTTGGCGGAATTTCTATTCGTATAGCATATTGGGAGCGACGAAGTGTGTGGGCACAAAGAAGATTTGACTTGGTCAACATGGAGGGAGATGAAATCAACTTGAGATTTGGTCAAGCCAATTAGAGATTTCTTCTAATCTCATCCAATTTAAATCACAAATCAAATCCCATATTGATTTGGTCAAATCCCTAAGCGGTTGGCACAACCCTATTACTATTGTCCTATTTATACCCATCTTCTTCTAGGGTTGAAAGGCGCGGCAATTAAAACATAGAAGGCAGCCGAAACTCTTGAGGGCATCTTTTTAGCCGCAAGCTAGATTTGGAAGAGAGGCGCCGCACAAATTTGAGGAGGCTGCACAAATAAAAATCCCATTGGTCCCCTTCCCTAACATAGGCTGCCGAATTCCCTATTGGCAGAGCTCATCATCATCAGATTCTTTCAAAGGCAAACATTAAAAATTCCCAGGCGCAACAAAAACTCCCCAGGAGCTTACGCAACAAAAGAAACAAGGTGGCCGGCCACATCAGTTACTAGGGGAAGACTTTCTCTCTCTATCCTATTTTTTATTAATCTCCCCTTGAATAACTGAAGAGCTCTGTATCCCTTTTTCTTTCTTCCATGTTCAACCAATAAGAACAAAGGGTTCAATTGCTTTTTTTTGGGATTGATTAAAACTCCAGGCCGGTTCAATCTTTACTAGTGTCTTCATTTTTTTTGGTGTGCGTAAGCTTTGGCGTGCTAACAATTTTTGAAAGCACAGTTTCTTTTTAATCCTCAATTCCCAATAGCCAAACAAGTTCTTTTTGTGATTTGTTTTGCAAAGAGACGCACAGAGGCCGTAACACAAACCAATTACAGGAGAGAGCACATTATTTTTTTTGGAACCCCAAAGACGAATTGTGCCTGACTCTCTTCTTTGAATTTGTTCTTCCCAAGCACAGATCATTTGCAAGGGAAATAATAAAACACTGCCGCTTGTCTCTTTATTCCTCCCAGAAAATTCCATAGACAGGCCTACTCATTTTTATTCCTCTTTGAATAATTTATTGGAGCACAGAACCTTTTGCTGCTAACTCTCCTTGGCCGAAGTGTTGTGTCCCTATTTTTTTTGGAGCAGCACATACTTATCTGGGTTTTAAGATCTTTTGTTTGCAGATATTTTTGAGGGCGTCGGCACAGGAAATCATCAAAGAGCACTTCATCAAAGAGCAGCAAGCAAAGGAATTAAATCTCGACTCACGCGGAGGGCGCAAGTTTCATAGAGAGGGAGGCAAACTATTGAGGGGACATCAGAGACTACTACTTGTCAGACGAGATCTGACATGTGCTTATTGACGAGGACATCGCCGCTACACAAACTGAGATTCCTAAACTCTACTTATTATTATTTTATGTAGTTGTTGTGTTAGATCCTCCCTGTTGAGGACAGCGGGGCATACTAAATAATGGGGAGAGATGTGAGCAAAATGTGTCAGGCATCAGGTGAAGTGCCTACTCAGGTGCAACACCATCACCTCCCTGTAGAGGGGGGGGGGTGGTAGTGGCTGTGGGGCTGGCTGCTGCTGCAAATACTGCAAAAACTGGTTCAGCGTCTGTTGAATACTAGGAATGAGGGCAACATGGGTCTGCTGGGCAGCAACGGCCTGGGTGAGGGCTCGAAAGTCAACTCTAATCCTAGATACTGCAGACTCAACTATGCGTAGGCACAAATCTCTGTCGTCAGTAGAGGAAGAAGAGGGACATGTACGTGCATGAGCGGGACTCACTCGGCCCCCAAAAAATGAGCGGAGCAACAATAGGGTGTGTGTGTGTGTGTGGAGCGGAGCTCACAACAGGATGCTTGGCCTCCATGTGAGGCTGAGACACATGAATGCTCTCAGAAGTGGGTGCAACAGATGGTGTGATAGAAGTATCAGCAGAAGTGGAGGAGGGAGCAGAAGTCGTGGCAACAGATGTGGTGACAGACACCATGACACTCTCTGAAAATACTGTGGCAGTGGAGATAGGAATATCGATAGATGGGGTGGATGTGAAAGCAGAAGATAAGGTCACCCCAGACATCAGAGTCTCAAGTGATGCAAGGATCTCTACAGACGAAGGAAAGGAAGGCTCAGCACTCTCAGAAGTCAAAGGAATAGCACCAGAAATAGACATGGAACTCTAAGGAATGGAAGTGGACATGGAACCCTCAGCACTATCAGACATGGAGACATGTATGATGGGTCCAGGCAAGGGCCCAGAGACAGGCTGAACTATAGGGATCTCAGCTGGGTGAGGCTCGACGGGATGCTGTTGCTGCTCATCATTGGGCTCTAGCACGTATACAGGTGGAATGAGAAGGTCCATGGAGAACCTCCACTAAGCACCTGCTGGTCCCACGTGGTTCCGAATAGGGTTCGAAAGCACGATACAGTCTACAGAGAAGGGACCATGGAGACAGACCCAATGGCATTGGCCATGTGCTCGGATTATATGCATACAGGTGAAAACATAATCAGTAAGGGAAGTAGGCCCCGTAGCTAGGTGCAGATCAACAGGAAACTGGATGTTGAAGATAAGGACCATCAGAACAATTGCCTTGGTGGAGGCGAGCATGGAAAGAATGCGGTCAAAGAACTAGCTAGCGACATCAATAGATATGTCAGGAACTAAGACGTCCTTGCCAGCCTCGAATGCTCTCTCCTGTGTCATAGCCCAAAGGGTAAATAGCTCTGGTGTGGACATAGCCCCAATCTCTAGCCTAGCTAGAATGGTGGTCGCCATACGGCACTATGCAAGGCGTAGGCAGGGGTGGACTATGGATGAGGCCTTTATCCTACTAGGGTTGAAGTGTGGGATGCCTGTGATCAGCTCCCAAAATGCATCATTAGAAAAGACGGAGGGGATGTGGTGACTGGGGCCAAACGCCCTGTCAGAGTCTGGGACTAGGGGCCAATGAAAGTAAGCTCGGGCCATGGCGTGGGTGATCTCACACTCATGGTCTATGAGTCTAAAAGAGTAGCCCCTAGGAGTCCTACAAATAGAACTCAAGACCTCAAGTGTCGGTCGAACTTAGGTGTTTGCCTACACCGACAAAAAGTCACCCCAATCGATGTTATCATACAACTGGTGTAGCCCCTGGAATATTCTAGGCGCTCTAGTGTAGGAATGTGAGCAACCTAGAGGGAATGATCTGACGTTAGGAGATCTTCTTAAATTTGGCACGGTGTGTGTCATCTCTGAAAGTGATCCCATACGTCTCTATGGGTGGAGGTGGCTATGCTGGTGGTGCAGGTGGTGCTGGCAGTGCAGGGATGTGGTCTCTATGAGGATGGGGAGGTGCTGCCCCAGAAGAAGAAGCACCGGGTCACCGGTCCTCTTCTTCTTGGCAGCAGGCTGCTTGCCCCCTAGATCTAGTCCGTGGAGGCATGGTATAATGCCGTGAGTATGGAGCACTCCACGAAAAATATATGAATATAATCGCTCTAAATATAATGTGGAACGAGTGTATCGAGTGAGTGATGCGACTCCCAAGTGATGCTCCAAATGTAGGATGGCTCCCCCAAGCTATATCTTTGTAGTCATTGGAAAGGATCCCCCCAGCTTTCTTGTTGCACAAAAATGTTAATTAGCGTTGAAAATTCGAATTAATTAGGATAGATCAAGAAAATATGGAGATTAATATGGTTAATTGGGATTTGGGGTTGAATTAAGGCTTACGAGATGGAGGGGGAGAGATAGGATGCAAATTAGGTTTTAGTGGAGAGGGAGGTGGTCGGAAATGGCCGGAGCAAGGTGGCCGGAGATGGCGCGGTTGGCGGCACGGTCGAGTCAGGATAGATGCTCGGTCGAGTCGCTGGGGTAGGAGGGAAGGGGGTGGGTGCTATCGATTTGGGGGAAGAGCTCGATCGAGATCAATTTCCCTTTTTATAAGGGTCTGCTGACTTGAGTTGCTCGGTCGAGTGACTTTGATCACTCGATCGAGTGACCCAGAACGACAAATCATTCAGGATTTTTGATAGTGCGACCAGTCGAGTGACTAGACCAAGTGAGATGAGTCACTCGGTCGAGTTAGAAGATGAGACAAAATACTAATTTTTAAGATTTCTGCTACATTCTACCACTCGGTTGAGTGAACTAGTCACTCGATCGAGTGAAGAGGCTTCATAGAGCATTGATTTTTCAAGTTTTGCTACAGGGATCCCACTCGGTCGAGTGACATAGTCACTCAGTCAAGTGGTATAAATATACAGAGTTGATTTTTTACACTTCTCTGATCAGTATTCTCACTCGGTCGAGTGAGGGTTCACTCGGTCGAGTGAGAATCTCACACGGCCGAGTGAAGCTAATTTTTCCAGCTTAAGATTTCTGTTATTCTCCATCTTCTTCCTCGTTTTCTTTCTTCAAGTTCCTCCTTATTTTCTCATTCAAACTCATCCATGGCATGAATATCCTTCATCATATGTGCTCTCTATTAGGTTGGCATCCTAATGGTCTTCTCCCTGCAGATAAAACGTTGCCCAATATAAGAATTTTTCCTAACTTTTGATCTATCGATTTTTTTTGTAAGTTTAAACAAATTAAAAACTAAGAATGACTAAAAATAAGATAGAAATGTCGGGTTGCCTCCCGATAAGTGCTCATTTATGGTCTTGAGCTCGATGATTTACGTTTTGCGCGTCCGCGCGTGATAATCGGCACATAAGAGATGCACGTGTCGAATTTGGCTCGGAGACCAGTGGGCTTTGAACGCTCAATGTTTTATTGCTTGGTCTGCTCAAGTGGCATCTCCTTTTTCATAATGGTGGGAGATGACTCCCCCTAAGCTGTGCTTCTTGCCTTCAAAGGCTCCGTGTTCTTCTTCGGTGATGTTGTAATCTTCACAGTGGCGTGTGCATTGGATGCTTCCCGGAAGAGAGTTTGCAGAGCTATCTTATCCTCACGACGTCAGCATCATTCTCCTCTTCATCAGTGAGAGTGTCCGAGGTGTCTTCTATTTGGGAACTCTTTTCAGAAATTGGCTCCCCATCAGATTCCTTCATAAGTAAGGTTTTCATGGTGTAATGCGTGGCTTCTTTGACAACCTCTTCAAGGAGGTTGATGTAGTCATTCTCTTCAATAGTCGACCGATTCTTCATAGCTCGCAGGAGACGGAATTCTACCTCTATGTTCCCAACGTTGAGTGACAACGTTCCTTCCCGCACATCTACAATGACTCCAGCTGTGGCTAAGAATGGGCGCCCAAGAATAAGCGACGTATCTCCAACTTCCTTCACATCCATAATGACGAAGTCACATGGCACACAAAGTTTGCCCGCCATTTGTAATGTCACATTTTTATCTATCCCAACCGGTCTAGTGATGCGCACATCAGCGAGTTGTATCTTCATATCGATGGGCTTTAGATCGGTCTCCATATTCATCTTCTTGAACATGGTGAGGGGCATGAGACTGACGCTTGCACCTAAATCAACTAGAGCTTTCTGAAGGGGGACTCCGCCAAGTGTGCATAGAATTCTGAAGCTACCGGGGTCCTTAAGCTTCTTCGGCCCCTTGTCCTTGTTGATGAACCATGTTCCTTGTTCGGCTAACATGATCTTCTCCATCCTTTTTCGTCCTGTAATCAAGTCTTTCAGAAACTTTGCATACGTCGGGATCTGACGCCCCCCGCTTTTGCTATGCTAGATGTGTGCCATGATAGGATCGGGGGCGTGAGATTTAAATATTTGTAACCGCAAGCGCACGGTGTTGTAGTGTGGCTTGGGGGTCGAACTCAGGGAGGCGTGGATGTGCTTGTGTCAGAGAGGATCAAATTCACCCCATGGGCGAGCTAGCCCGGATCAAATGAGGGTTTGTCACGGTAAACAGAATGTAAAGTATAGACAATATAAAGTAAAAAACCCGGGACTTTGGTTTCCACCCCATCATGTGATTCTCGCCGATACGGCCTACGGGTAGGATAGCGATCGGAATTAGGGTCTAATGGTGAGAAGTTGCCTCTGAAAGTGGTACCGGCGTCCCATGGGCCCGATATTCCGGTCGATGCCCAGGATGATACACCTGACTTCCCGGGTTCGATCAGTGGGCACTCCAGTGTCCATTAACACTGATCGACTCCGGGAGCACTAAGCTCGCAACGATAACTCCCAACGTCTCATCCTGCCGCTCCCGCGTGCTAGGATTCAGCGTCTACGCTAAGGGCGTGAGCTATGGCTAGGGATTCAACCGCCAAGTTTATTCCCCCTTGGCCCGACGGTCAAAGGCGGTCTTTTTCCCACCGATGACAATGAAACACCCCGCGTAACCGTTAGATTCCTAATCCCTATCGATTTCCTAACCCTATGGATGCATCGGGGAGAACCCACGAAGGGGTTTCCACCAAAATCCCGGATTCGGGAACTACTCACACATATTTAGGAAAAAGCGATCTAAACATAAATCGACCGTAAAAATCATGATCCGACAATAGAAATGCAATGGTAGTAAAGCAATTAAGATAATACTAAAGTTTCACAAAGATCTGAAAACTTACAAAAACTGGGAAATTACAGCCGTCACAAAATGAAGAAAACAACAAAAAATAACCAACTCCCGAATCTGGGAAACCTAGGGTTCTATATATAGAAAACGACATCACCCGATCGGTTGACAAGTCAACCGATCGGGTGAAGCGCTTCACAGAACTACATCGCAAAGCGGAACTTCACCCGGTCAGGATGAACCGGTCGATTGAAACATGGGTGCGGTCGGTTGGATCTTGGTGCCGACCGGGTGAGGAGACCGGTTGGATCTTCAAGTCTTGGCTGTTGAAATTCGGCTACAGGTGAACCGATCGGGTGAAGGTCACCCGATCGGTTGGTAATCAGCTTCGAATTCCAGAGACTTTGAGCTTTTGACCCAGTCACTGACCCGACCGGGTGACTTCTCGTGAGCTCCAAGCTGCGTCCGGGTGGTGCACGCGTGCATCACCCGATCGGTTGAAGATGATCAACCGATCGGGTGAGGGGCTGAAAGATGCAATCTTCGTCGTTTGACCCCCTGGATCACGCGTGACTCCTCCCGTTGTTCCGGGGACTTGCGATATCATCGTTTTATGCCCCATATGCCAGTAAACTCCTGAAAATACAGAAAACACGGAAAAGTGAAAGAAAACAAGAAAACACGAGAAAACGAATATAAGACGGCGGTAAAATACGGAAAAACACGGAAGAAAACGTGCGCAAATATTTGAAATATAAACGCACGTCAGGATCTCAATAATGGCGTTTAGGAACGGGATGTTTAGGCTAATGCCTCTCAAGTACTCCAGAAAGCGAACAAACTTTTTCTCCAACTTAGCTTTTGCCAACCTTTGAGGAAATGGAACATGCGGTACATAAACTCTCTTTTTCTGGGGCTCATCATTTTTAGATTTATCATCTCCATCATTGCCCACTATGGGTCGCTCAGCTTCTTTATCTCCGTCAATCTCAACCGGAATGGTTTGTATGGAAGATAGAGCTTGGATCATGACGGGTGGCATATCCTTCCCGCCTCTAGTAGTCACCGCCACTATTGCATTAATTTGGCCGGTGTTGCTCTTCAGATTTACTTCCGGTTGTGCCGATAATTGGTTTTAGGTTCTAGTCAACATAGTCATCTGTTTCGCTAACTATGCAACAACGGTGTTGAGATATTTCTGGCCTGCTAGCAACTCGGCATTGATCTTCTCTTATGTAGCCATAAACTCCTCAACCCTTGTCGCATGAGCATACTTTTGTGGTGCTTGCTATGGGTTTTGTAGCCACCAACTCCGATTATAACCGGGGGGTCCATAAAGCCCTGCCTGCTGTCTTTGTTGAAATTGTTGCCGTTGTGGTGGCCTCTGCTGATATTGTTTCTACTAAAGTGGTGGGCAAGATTGTTATTACTGGGGTGGTTTTTGTTGAGGAGGATTCAAGGCTTCACTGTTGTTTTCATAAGAAAATCCGGGGTGATTTTTCCAAGCTGGATTCCCCCAAGATGCATTGCCTCCACTCCCAAGCTTATAATCTGAAAAGTATTGAACATGCTCCTCATTTTCTTCAGCTCCAACATACATGACTTGACCTTACCAGTCACTCATACTCCCATCGGATGATGTATCTTGAGCACTAGATGGCTCACTTAGCTTCTTCTCTATTCTCTCTATCACTCTAGATAGAGCATCGAACTTCCCGGTCAATTCCGCCACGGCTTTGGCCTCATAAATGCTATCCGGTTTAGATGATGATGATGATTGGCATCTCTCATCAACCCATTGTTGATTATGAGAGGCCATCTCCTTAAGCATTATTGTGGCCTCTTTTGGAGTCTTTGCTAAGATCGCCCCATTAGCGGTTGCATCTATAATCATCTTGGTATCTGGTTTCAACCCATTGTAGAAGCTATGGATCAACTCCCAGTCATCAATACTATGGTGGGGGCATTGGTGTTGAAGATCTTTGAATCACTCCCACGCTTCATGTAAAGATTCCTGTGGTCCTTGCTTAAATAACATCAAAGAATTCCTCAATTTGACAGTCTTTGATGGTGGATATTATTTATTACTGAAGGCACCCGCCAGATCATCCCATGTAGTGAAGGTACCGTTTGCCTGTGACCTTAGCCAGGCAAAGCTTTGTCCTTGAGTGTAAAAGAAAAAAGCCGTAGACAGATGGCATCCTCTGATATGTTGGTAACCTAAAAAGTAGCTCACTTTACCAAGAACATTTGGATATGGTAATGTGGATTCTCATGCGCGTGCACATGTAATGGATCTTGTTGCATTAGCACAACTAATCCTGTTTTCAACTCAAAATCATTGTCAGGTGGCAGCTCTGGATAAGAATGGATGATGTAGCAGAGTTGTTTGGGGGTAAGATGGTCCCTGATAGAAATAACTCTGACATTTCTCGTAGCATTATTCTCAGCTGCAAGTTTACTATCCTCTAGAATTTGCCTCTTCTCTGCACTACGTCTGTTTGCTCAATTTCAGGATTAAAGTATGTCAAGCTGTCAATGGCCCTTGAGCGTCTGTTCATGCATAGAGAAATAGATTCTGCAGAGAATGTTAGCACAATAGAGGAAAAGAAAAAGTAACCAAGAAAAAATACTGTTGCCTCCCCGGCAACGATGCCAAAAACTTGGCCGTAATTTGGATGTACTCAGAAAACAATGTAGTTTTACCGCAACCACACGGTTAAGTGGTAAGCGGGTATCGAATCACGGGGATGACTATTGGTATTATCTTGGTTATATGCAACAGATGGAAAAATGGTGAAGGAATGTGTATGTCACGAACGTGTAGAAATATTGGTTGTAAATTCAATTAATAAGAATGCATATGTAACAGCATGTTTTCATAGTGCACATAAATCCGTAACCAAACAAGTTCAAAATGAGTAAATGATTTTTTTCTATTTTCGTAACTCAAATCTAAAAATGGACACCATTTTCATGATACTTGCAACGATACAAACCCGTGGTTTTTTCCGTAATTTTTCGGACACGTTTAGTTTCGGGGGAAAAATCGCAATTTCGTATTTCTAATTAAGTTTTACAAATTAAGTTTTAAGTTTTAACTTATTAACCTAACACTAATTACCTTAATCATCTACCCTAACTACCCAGCCTGAGGAAAATGTTTTCCTCTCCTAATCTGATCCATCCCTCTACAACCCTTACCCACTAAATTAATTAGCCTTAATTATCCTTACCCCGCTGTCGTACACACGTCTTCCACGTTGAGGGAACCACCAACCAATGCTTCAGCTATTTAACTCTCACCAAATTTCTCCATCTATTGAACAGTATATTTATATCCCTAACCTCCTCATTTTAAAGCCCTAATAAATACAATGAGATGATTGATTATATCTTATAATTAATATTATATATATAGCACTTCCCCTCTTCCCCTTCGTTTGCAGAGGAGCACACTATCCCTCTCCCCTTTTTGCAGCATCCCCTCCTTTCTCTCTCTCAAACACCTTCCTCCTTCCTCCAAGAACACAAAGCTTGTTTCATCTCCAATTTCAATTCCTTCTTCACTTTTCTCCTTCTCTTCCCCAAATTCTATTTTCCAGCCAACATCACAAGGGAGGGGGGCCGAACCTCCACTGCCTCCCCCTTTCGGCCGTCGACAAGAGGCCGACTACCAAAGCCCCCCACCCCTTCCCTGCTTCCCCTCCTTCAGATAGCTTCGATGACCGAGCTCCTGCGCCGTCGGGCATTCGCCCGACCCCATCCGGCAGAAACCCACTGCAGGCCACCCCATTTTTGGTCCCCCCGAGCAACAGACCCAAGCCCACATCCCTCTCCGGTGAGCCTCCATTGCTCTGCCCCTTTCCACGAGAAACCCGAGCAACTCCCGAGCCTCCAACCGTTCGACGAAATGCCCCAATGCCGAAGCCCTACTCCCACACCTCTTGGCCGTGATCTATACACTGCCAAAGACACCCAAGCACCCTCCCCATCCTCTGTCGTTAGCCCATCGACGCCTCTCCAGCGAGCCTCCATTGCTCTGCTCCTTTCCACGAGAAACCCGAGCAACTCTCGAGCGGCCAACCGTTCGACGAAATGCCCCAATGCCGAAGCCCTACTCCCACGCCTCTTGGCCATGATCCATACACCGCCATGACACCCGAGCACCCTCCCCATCCTTTACTGTTAGCCCATCGATTCCTCTTCGACGAGCTTCTTCGACAAATACACATCCACACAAACCTCCGAGCTCTTCCACCTCCGTCATTGTCACGCCCCGCTTTCCATTATACTTGGGAGCGAGAACGTGAACGAGTCTGCATGTGCTTAAAGCAAAGAAGAAGTAGTTTTTTTCTTCTTTGACTTAAGCACAATAAACGTTGTGTTTAGCATTCCAGGTTCTTGCACGCTAAACATCAGAAATAACATTAATAATTATCACCACTTTATCCCAGCGCTTAAAATACAGAGTACACAAGATGGGTTCCACTACTAAGATCTAAGCAATATAACTTAAACCTCATATACAATAAAATACTTGCCTAGTCGAGGCGATTTTGGGTGTCCCGGTGATCCGAACGAAAGGCGTGATTTATCTGCGTCATGAATTTTAAAACATCAAGCTAAATAATTTGATTAATGGTACTAATATTAATCCCTAACCTATATCATACTGGTTATAGGGTATATGTGTGTTTATGATGTTTATAAATAACTCACACCCATATAAACTGAATTCATATAACAATATACGTACGGTTATCATATTATAACCTATATGTTTTACTAATAAACGTAGGATATTAATTGCAGTATTATTATATACCTAATATTTAAACACATGTCTAAGTGAAACTTTAGTTACACACACACGTTAGTTGAGTTCACGTAAAAATATATACATGCAACTCACTGTTCCTATAGCATGTCCCGCGGTTCGTGTGTGCAGTCGCGGCGATGGGGAGCTTGGTGACGTCTGGGTCTACGGTGAGCGACGGTGACCGACATGTGGGTCATCGGAGTTGTTGTTACCGTCGAAATGGTGGAGATCGCCGGAGTTGTGGGTGGCGTTGAGGAGAAGTCGGGGTTACGGGTGGTGGTGCTGTGGCGGTGGTGTGGTCGGTGTAAGGGCGGAGGAGAAGGAGGGAAAGGGTCGGAGTGTAGGAGGGGCTGAGCGCAGCTTAGCAGGGGGCTTAGGGTTTTCCTTGATTGTTGCGTTTTATTTTACGAAGTAGAGAAGAGGGAGGGGAAGAGAATTATAGAGGGAGGCGTGGGTTTTGTGGTTGAAGTTAGGGTTTTTGTTTAGGAGGTTACAGTGGCTATGAGGCTTGAGTCAAGGAGATGTGTGTATTTGTTGCAGTAATTCATAGGGAGAGCAAATCATGGAAAGAGCAAATCATGGGGAGGGGATCGTGGAGCAAGTCATGGGAAGAGAAAATCATTGAATTAATTAGTAGTTAGGATTTATTAAGATTTATTATGATTTATCATGTTAAATTTGATTTAGAAGAATCACTTTAGTTAAGATATTAGATTGGATTTGATTATGAATTCAATTTAGCTAAGGTATTTGAATTATTCCAATATCGCCAGCAACTCAAAGCTACCTGAAAACCATACAAATAATATCAGCACGATCCCGAAGTTGTGAGGATCGCGAATTTGCAACCCGATCGCACGTTCGAGCAATGGACGATAATAAATAAAATCTTGAACAGTAATCCAATCAAAATACGTACGGAATATGTACGATAGAAACAGACCGTTACATCCTACCCTCCTTACTAAAATTCCGCCCTCGGAATTTCTATCAACCATGATGTGTGGAATAAATAAGGATAGCGCTCGCATTCTGTCTTCCGATATACACACCACACTCCCTACTATGCATGTCGACAATAAATAACGACCACACCATCATGCATAAACACTCAAATACTCAATTAATATTACTAACATAATACCAATAGTAATACTACTAATATTACTAATTAATAACCAAACTAATAATAATAATAACACCCACATACATTACTACTCACATATTAATATTAGTACTAATATACCACAGCTATAACACAACACAATTACTACAATACCATCATGCAATACAATTAAAACCAATATTATAATTAAGGCATATACTAACAATTTACTATACACACACATCAACTTACTAACTACAAGTGTGCCATTATCTTGCACCCCACATTATTACTAATACACCATGCATTATCATATGTATACAATCATATTCCAAAATCACAAGTAATATATGCCGTATAAACACACTACTCTATACTAATACATAAGTACAATCATATTCAGTCAAATAACATCTCAATAGTACAACCACTTTACACACTACGTAATACATTATACACACCATATAATACATATCACTACACTTATATATACACATAATACACTACACCATACACAAAATAAGACTTACCCTACTTATATAGCACTAGGGTCATTACCATCGACCCACTTTAAAATCAAGTCCGTCCGCAGACTTCCTTGAGTAGGGCTAACTTAGGGATGGGCAGACTTAGACATTAAGGTCACTATATTCTAGGCATACATACACTATAACAAAAACAATGTACACTCATATGCATACACTAACATACATATCATATAGTCACACACATACAAATACTTATGAATGCATACACATTACACACAAATCCATACTTACACTATTACACACCTACCTTATATCTACACAAAAAATAGACATACATACTTTATATATATACACGCAAGTATACATAACCATGGTAATTTACATAAAGTTAGTTAAGTATTAAATATACACACTTATACATAGATACAAATATACAACCATGCATACCTCATAGCATACATCTAAACACGGGCACATATATTATCCCGTAGGGCAAGCAATACAATACAATATTATATCCATACTATTATTCGCGAGGCACACGTATGTACGGATACATATAACTAGGCATGTATATATCCACACATGAGCACACGCCCACACGCACTAATATATAGATTATACTATAGATATGTACACTCAACTATAAGCACACATATTATCATGTATATTACACCCAACATGCACATAACCTTACTAGCATACAATTACAAACATTGACAAGTACATCCAAAATACATACTCCTCTAGTAGCTAGTCAAACACCAATTCTAATACAAAGATATCCCTATAATGATATAGCTATCCCTACGTACAAGTATGTCGCTTACTACCATATGTATAACTATATTTTTTTGAAAGGTTAGTCTGTAGTTTTATTAAAGTAGTATTCAAAATACAAAGATACAGAATGCTTATAAAAGGTAGGAATTACAGAGAGGGGATAGGGCACATGCACCGTCACCCTCTACTGTAAATCCCATCTTCTCAAAACAAACTGCGAGTACAAAAGCTGATATACAAGTAGAAAACTATGAAACATCACTAAAGTCCCATCTCTCTATTGCAAGGGTAGCCTTTGAAGAGTCTGGGTCATGATTCCGAAGGATAATTCTGATGTCAGATGCCATTTCTTCAAATAGAGTTGTCTTCTACTTTTTAGTGCTGTCAAAGATTCTGCTATTTCTTTCTTTCCAGATATGCCAAACCAGAGCTGCAAGAACAGTCTTTGCTAATATACTTAAAGTATCCTTTCTACCAAAATTCAACAAGAAGTAATCTCCCACCTTAGGAAGCCTAGGCTCTATGGGGTCTGATACACCCAGCTTTAGTAGGCTCCTCGAAAGGATATAATTGGTATAGTCACATTCGAAGAAGAGGTGGTCTATATTTTCAGCAATATCCGAATCGCAAAGAACACATTTTGCATCCGTGCTAGTCCCCCAATGTTCTAACTTATCCTTTGTTAGGAGTTTGACAAGAAATGATCTGAGAAGTGTTAAAGACATCTTAGGCACATAATCACTGTACCAAACCAGCTTGGTATAAGGAAATAGGGTCCCCCGTCGCCTGGTCCCCTCCCAAGCCTCAGAGAATTTGAAAGTGGAGCTGGGTGCCCATCTCCACTCATCCTGGCCGCTGGAAGGCTTCACGTGTTGAAGCAGTTGCGAGATGGGTTCAATTACCGGGTCATTTAGCCATACACCCGATACCCAATAATCTGAAACCCTATTGTTGTATGCATCACTTGGGACTTCAAGAGATTCACTTAAGAGGCCACTAGGAAGCCAATAATCGTGCCAAAAAGGGTGGAAGAGCCATCACCAATGTGCCGCTTTATCAGATGTTTGGAGAAACGTCTACAATGCAACAAGAATTTCCATGTACCCGATTGAAGGGGTCTTGCCTTGGCTGAAAAGAAATTTTTGGAGTCCATGTAATTATTTCTCATATAAGTAGCCCAAAGTCCATCCGTTGCTAATATGCGCCATGTTAGCCTCACTCCAGCAGCCATATTAAGATCATATAGGGATCTCAACCCCACTCCCCCTTCCTCCTTGGGAGTACAAATGTCTTTCCAAGCCCATACATGAGATGAACCCGAAATAAATTTCCTGCATGCAGAAGTAATAGAACACAGTACGGTTTTTGGTATACGGTAGGCTTGCATATAAAAATTTAGCATACCAAAAATTACTGCTCTAACAAGCTCAATCCGACCTGCAATGGATAAGATGGAAGACATCCAGCCCAAAAGTCTCTTCCTGCATTTGTCAATCAGCCTATTGTACATGGAAGGCTTCGGGTAGTTTGAGGAAAGAGGCAAACCAAGATAAGTATTGATTGAAGTACCCAGTTTGACCCCTAATAGATTAGCCAAGCTCAACGGGTCCTTAGTTCCTTTGCTGAAAATAGAGGTACTTTTATCCCAATTTACTTCCAGTCCTGTGAAGGTAGAGAAGTCTTTCAACAAGGATTTAACGCCACAGAAAGTATGCTTGTTGGCTCTACAAAATAGGAGAAGATCATTTGCAAAGAGAAGGTGAGAAACAGATCCAGACCGTCTCATAGGATGGATTAGACGTTGAGAAATATATTTTTCTGCCAATAAAGAAAATGCTTCCATAGTAATGACAAATAGAAAAGGGGAAAGAGGATCGCCTTGTCTGATGCCCCTGTTACCCTCAAAATACCCCACGGGGGAACCATTAATCATCACCGAAAATATGGGGGTAGAAATACATTCCTTAATCAAGCAAATAAATCTCATGCCAAATCCCATGCGCTGCAGAATGTAATAAATAAATTCATGGTTGATACTATCAAAAGCATTCCTTAAATCCAATTTCAGACATGCTCTAGAACCCATTGGATTGCTAAAATCATGGATCTGTTCATGGGCTAAGAGAGCATTATCGGACAATAACCTGCCTTTAAGAAATGCAGACTGGTTTGGAGAGATAAGTTCATGTGCAACCAATTTCATACAAATAATTTTATTGATCACCTTGTAAATAACATTGCAGCAAGAAATGTGTCTATAATCTCCCAAACCAGAGGATGTAGTACTTTTAGGCACTAAGGCAAGATTGGTGTGATTTAAAGGATGCATTAGAGAACCAGAGCGGAAAAATGATTGAATGGCATCATTTAATCCATACCTAAAGTGCCCCAACCTTGCTGGAAAAATTATCCATTGAAGCCATCAGGGCCAGGGGATTTTTCCACCCCTATTTGGAAAACCGCCTCATTGATTTCTTCATTTGAAACTCTCCGTTCTAGCCAGGTAGACGCATCTGAAGTCAAAATGCGCCTGGTGACCAATTTGGGAAACACATTCCAGTAGCTCGATTGAGTATATAGATCCTTATAGAAGTCTGGCGCCTTATTCCGAAGGTCCTCAAAAGAGTTATAAAGATTCCCATCCGCAGCAACCAAATGCCTCAGGTTATTCTGGTTTTGCCTAGTCTTCATTGTCGTATAGAAGAATTTAGAGTTGCTGTCCCCAGACTAATCCAATCCTGTCTGCTCTTCTGCCTCAACATATCCTCTTCTATCTCCATTAGGTTTGCAAGGTTTATGGCCAGATCCCGCTCACGACATTGCAAATTCACATCAGCTTGCAAGTCCGGATGTCTACGCATCTTATGGAGATTATTTTTGCAAACCGAGATGGCATCATCAAACTTTAGTTTATGCGACCAACATCTGAGAGTAAATTTAGTGTTACGTAGCTTGGTATAGATTCTGTACATAGCCGACCCTTTCACATGTATGTTCCACGATGATTCCAACAATTCATTGTAACCTGGCAGCTTAGCCCATGCATTAAAAAATCTGAAGGGCTTAGGATGCGAACATACCTTAGAATGCATTTTGATTAACATGGGGGAATGGTCACTTGTGAGGGGGTCCAAATACTCCACGAACGTTTCAGAATATAAATCAAGCCACCTTTGATTACATAAGGTTCTATCCAGTTTAGCAGTAATACGCTCAGCGCTAAGTCTACGGTTGCACCAACTCATCGAAGGCCCCACACATTTAACATCAGACAACCCACATTTAGCTAAGCATTCATTAAACTCCTCCAGTATTTTCAAATCACATTTCCGCCCTCCTTCCTTCTCCTTCGAATATCTAATGCAGTTAAAGTCACCTCCAATAAGCCATTTCGCCCCAGCCTGAAGTCTTGCATCCGCTTCAAGGAAATCCCATAGTTGGTGACGTTCACTCCGCATATTGGACCCGTAAACTCCAGTAATAACCACAGTAAGGCCCCCTCCGTTGCTGCATCTTAAGGTGATATGTTGGCTGGAAATGGATTGGACCCCAGCTTGCCAGACATAGCTGTCCAAACCCATTAGAATTCGACCACCAGAATGCATTGTGAAGTTATCAAACCATAACCAATCCGTTGGGAGGCATAGTCTCCATTTATTACCGCCAATTTTCAGCTTAGTTTCAATCAAAATAACTACTGAGGGGCGAATCAACTTGAGTCTGTCACGGAGGTCTCTCCTTCTAACAGAGTTGTTAAGACCCCACGTGTTCCAAATGAAGACACTCATCAATTAACAGGTTGGTCTGGCTTCCCCGAAGCCCCCTCACTAATACGCCTGCTTCTCCTGGATCCACCCACAGTAGTCGGCTGATATTTGCTTGCCGACTTCTGTGTAGCAGCGCCAATAGCATCTCCAATTGCTAACTCCGCCTTCCATTCAGGATTCATTATAGTCAAGGTATCTGGGATTGACATGCTCTCTGGACCTTGGGGAGGGCATTCCTCAAAATTCATAGTAGGGAGACATTCAGGACTGAAGGAAGTGTCAGGGAATGGCGCATGTGTAGGATCCTCAGGACAATGCTGTTCAGGGTCTACTGCAGGTTTTAATGAAGCTCCAGTCTCAATAGTCTCCATAGCTATTTCGGGTATATTATTTTCAGGCTCAAAATTCCGCAATGCCTCCTGCACATTTGAATTTCCCCCAAGAAAAGGCAATCCCACTTTATTAGTAGCAACCGAGATCTCAACTGTCAGAGGCGTGCTGTCTAAGATTGGAGGCTGACCCTGCACCTTGTGAAGAAGGCCTGGAGTAGGTTGCACCCTTTACATAGTTGCTACAAGACTACCAGAACTTGGGATTGATGCTACACAATGTCCCCCTGTTGAACATCTACAGTCGCATCTTTGTGAGAGCAGGACCCCTTCTCCAGCACACAAACATCCTCAGGAATCTCATCCACACTTACCGAATGATCACAAGCAATCCCCTTATCCTTAGCTTGGGTAACAGAGACCTCACCTGGGTTCTTTTGGATTGAAGGGGGCTTTACCATATCAGGACATTGTTTATCTGTATGGCCAAAACAAATACAGTTGCTGCATCTCGGGGGTTCTCCTTCAACATGCACATCAATAGTAATAGGTGCACCCCCTTCAGGCTCCATAACCACTTGGTGCGGGATAGGCTTCTTTGCGCTTACATCTACAAGGCTTTGGGCAAATGAGATGCATTCTTTCTTAGCAGTCAGCCTGTCCAAACATATAGGGTTTCCTAATAAAGATGCAATAACATTCAAAATATCAAGCGTCCACATTCCAAGAGGGACTCCATGGATTTGCACCCAAACCGGGACCGAGGATATGATATCCCTTTCATGTTTGAGGGTTGGTGTCCATTGCTGAAGAACCACCAGCCGCCCATCAAACATCCATGGTCCCCCGTGAAGTATTCTTTGACATTCTCCCCCAGCCTCAAATTTGAAGTAAAAGAACCCATTTTCTCGACTATAAATATGAAGACCTCGTTTGATGTTCCACAATCTATCTACCCACCCATGAATCTGGCCGTAATAAGGGACGTCGCCCAATACATACCCCACAATAGTATTCTTCCATTGCACGGCCCCTTTCGACATCAAAGTTGTTGCCACCCATCCTGTTTCCGATCCATCCTCTTTCACAATGGGAGGAACAAACGTCATTGCCATATTAGAATCATACATCCGCCTATTAGCACAACTATCTGACCACGATTGCTTCACCAATTAACACAAATATATAGTTATATATATGTATAACTATATATATATATATATATATATATATATATATATATATATATATATATATATA
The DNA here is from genome assembly GCA_030789695.1 of Scilla litardierei. Classification (NCBI taxonomy): domain Eukaryota; kingdom Viridiplantae; phylum Streptophyta; class Magnoliopsida; order Asparagales; family Asparagaceae; genus Scilla; species Scilla litardierei. The sequence goes on from CM061141.1 coordinate 156,969,440, forward strand.
TATATATATATATATATATATATATATATATATATATATATATATATATATATATATATATATATATATATATATGATTTAATGTAGAAAAGGTGGCACTTGATCTAATAGATCAGGTGCCAAGAAACAAAAAGGTGAAAAGTACAAGCCCTACATGGGCTTGTACTCGTTGGGGTCCCACCTTTTTGTGTCTTGCACCTGATCTACATGAATCCACATACACACACACACATCACACATATCACCGCATATGCATATTCATCACAATAAACAAATAATATACTAATATATCAAAAGTATGCCCTCTCATTCATGAGTGAGACACAAAGACCCACACACATGGGTCCACACACTATATCTATATACACGCTACAAACATCACAATTAATCAAATAGATCTACTATACATATACCATAAGCATTACAAAGAAGGTTAGGCATTACCTGAGATCGATTACTCAGTAGTCTTAGCTTCTGCGGTTGTCATGGTAAACGCCTGATGCCTCGGTTGGTTCTGCCTCACCAGTTCAAAAGTCTTCTGTTGTAGAGCCAGAGGTGGTCCATGCTGAGTATGTCCAGGAGCTCCATGCGGAATGGGTCCAAAAGGTCCATCAGTCATCGGCTTGTTGGTGCGATGAGGGTAGTTTCTGGTAGCTTGTGCAGATGATCCACATATCAAGCTTGATTCAGTAGCTCTCTGCAGTCCTTATTGACATGTCTCACTAGATTACAGTGGAAGCACACCGTCTGAGATCGATCGTTGGCAGGAGCAGCAGGCCTCTTGAACTGGGTAGTCTGAGTCGATCGAAAATTGTTCCTTGGTGGCTCCTACGGGCGCATACTTCCTTCAGTTTGAAGCGCCTTCTTATACTTCATAATGAGCTCGTGCTTCCTAGCAGCATGCAATACTTCCTGATGTGTAGTCAGATTCACCGAAGACATTGAAGTCTGAATGTCCAGGTCCAGACCCTGGAGAAACTGATATGCACAGTCTTCGAGATCCTCCACCAGATGTGGAGCGAATCGACTAAGCATGGAGAATTCTGCCTTATATTCGTCAACAGTACGATTACCTGGTTCCAAGTTGACGAAACGTTGTTACAGCTCTCTCTTAGCTGATCGGGAAAAATACTGAGCGTCGAATCACTCTCGAAATATGGTCCAGTTGATGGGCTTGACCAGATGAGCTTCTTCCGCGTCCCACCAGTTTCGAACATTTCCAATTAGTTGTTTCTTGGTAACTTCCACCCATCCTGCCTGGTCAATACGGGAAAGACTCAGATTGTCTTCCGTACTTCGGGCCCATTCTTCAGCTTCCAGTGGACCTTCTTTTCCAGAAAATCTCTTCGGGTTCAGCTCCTAAAATTGCTTGGCTCCAGGCTCAGCTCGAGGAGGCAGTGGTGCAGGTTGTACAGCTTGTTGTCCTTGCTGAATAAGCTGTTGTTGGATCTCCAACATGCCTCTCATGACCCCCATGAGCTTGTGGATGTCGGAGGTACCGTTTTCGTTGACTCCATTCCCGTTGCGAGTGTTGGGCCTCCCTGCCATGCTACAAACAAACAAAGTAAACATTTGTGTACAAGTTTGTCTGAACGATCTGGTTAGTAATAATACTTATACTGTTTCTGAAGTGTCTCGTAGGGTGCAAGAGGACATGCATGAGCCACCACTAAAACCTGTCACGCCTCGCTTCCCATTATACCTGGGAGCGAGAACGTGAACGGGTCCGCATGTGCTTAAAGCAAAGAAGTAGTACTTTTTCTTCTTCTTCTTTGACTTAAGCACAATAAGCGTTGTGTTTATCATTTCAGGTTCTTGCATGCAAAACATTAGAAATAGCATAAATAATTATCACTACTTTATCCCAGTGTTTAAAATACAGAGTACACAAATAAATTATGGCCAAGCATGGCCATACATTTTATTACAGAAAGAAACACACCAGCAACAACATATATAACTAAATAAATAAAGACTGCAACGGTGCTTTAGTCTTCAGCAGGGAGGATCTCAACGTCCTCGTAACTCTGGTCAGCGGGATCTACTTCCGGTTAGGATCCTCAAAAGTGGGGTCCTCGATATACTCTGACCTGGACCTAACATATGTTTCACAATTACATGTGAAATATATGTCAGCGAGATAGCTCGGCAAGAATTTTAAAGTATAAGAGTGCTAAGCTTGCGAAATAAGGAACGAAAGAGCGTTAGAACATATAAGTAAACTTGTGCATGATAAATGATTATGAGCATACAGAAAGCAATGACATGAGAGAGTTATCAACAGTTAACACAAAATTTGCATTTCAAGTAAAGTAAGGGAGGTTTGCAAGTTGAATATTTTTCAGTTATTTGTGCTCATGATAAGTTCATGTCCGAGTAAGTAAAGTGTTCTCGATACACCCTATCATCAGGGGTTTACCCTGACACTTCTTGCCTCCCTAACCTAGAAAATGGCCAAGATGCTTGCTTCCATTAGTGTGGTATGGAAGTAGTCGTAATGTGTTCAAGACACACTTACAGACTCTACTACATGAACCAACCCCACCCAAAGTGTACTGATCTAGTCACCGGCTAGTTTCATCCCATCTGTATTCGATGGTTTCACAAATATGTCCCGAGAGTCATGTCCTGATCTTGGCCCAATATAGTTAAATTTTGATAATGGGTAGATGATAAACCATTCAAACATGCTGAATGGAAAGATTATCAAAACATTAAACATTCATGTCAAAATAAAGCATATCACCAGGTCCATTGAATCATTTCATATGGGGTTAAACAAACATGTTTATAAGAAGTTATTAATAACAGTATTAACAACATTTGATGGGTTTCGCTACTAAGATCTAAAAAATATAACTTAAAACACATATAAAATAAAATACTTACCTGGTCGAGGTGATTTTGGGTGTCCCGATGATCGCAACAGAAGCCGTGATTTATCTGCATCATGAATTTTAAAATATCAAACTAAAGAATTTGATTAATGGTACTAATATTAATCCCTAACCTATATCATACTGGTTATAGGGTATATGTGTATTTACGATGTTTATAAATAACTCACACCCATATAAACTGAATTCATATAACAATATACGTATAGTTATCATATTATAACATATACGTTTTACTTATAAACGTAGGATATAAATAGCAGTATTATTATATTCATTGACTAATATTTAAACACATGTCTATATGAAACTATAGTTATACGCACACGTAAGTTGAGTTCACGTAGAAATATATACATGCAACTCACTATTCCTATAGCGTGTCCCACAGTTCGTGTGTGCAGTCGCGGCAACGGGGCGAGCTTGGCGGCGTCTGGGTCTACGGCGAGCGACGGTGACCGACATGTGGGTCATCAGAGTTGTCGTTGCCGTCGAAATGGTGGAGATCGCCAGAGTTGTGGGTGGAATTGAGGAGAAGTCGGGGTTGCAGGTGGTGGTGCTGTGGCAGTGGTGTGGTCGGTGTACGGGAGGAGGAGAAGGAGGGAAAGGGTTGGAGTGTAGGAGGGGCTGAGCACGGCTTAGGGTTTGCGGGGGGCTTAGAGGTTTCTTGATTGTTGCGTTCTGTTTTATGAAGTAGAGAAGAGGGAGGGGTAGAGAATTATAGAGGGAGGCGTAGGGTTTGTGGCTGAAGTTAGGGTTTTTGTTTAGGAAGTTGCGATGGCTGTGAGGCTTGAGTCAAGGAGATGTGGGTAATTGTTGCAGTAATTCATAGGGAGCGCAAATCATGGGAAGAGCAAATCAGGGGGAGGGGATCATGGAGCAAGCCATGGGAAGAGAAAATCATGGAAATAATTAGTTGTTAGGATTTATTAAGATTTATTAGGATTTATCATGTTAAATTTGATTTAGAAGAATGACTTTAGTTAAGATACTAGATTTGATTTGATTATGAATTCGATTTAGCTAAGGTATTTGAATTATTCCATTATCGCCATCAACTCAAAGCTACCTGAAAACCATAAAAATAATATCAGCGCGATCGTGAAGTTGTGACGATCTCGAATTTGCAATCTGATCGCGCGTTTGAGCTATGGACGATAATAAATAAAATCATGAGCAATAATCCAATAAAAATACGTACAGAATACGTACGATAGAAACATGCCGTTACAGTCATCCTGCGAGCACCCCCGAGTCAAGTGTTGAGCTTCTGCTCCGTAGGTTGTCACACGCCACCACATCCGACGATCGCCACCCCCTCGTCGTAGCCGACACACTCTTCTGCCATGTCGTTGAGCCCGCGAAATATTCTTTCGAGGAGGTAGGTTCCCTATGCTCAAAATTTTACAAAATTAAAGCCACAATAACAACATATTATTCACTGTTGTAAGAGTATAGTAATGTTGTGCATTTTAAATCATGCTGTCAAATTTCACATGAATGCGGTTGGATCCCACATGAATGTTTTTGAATTTCATTACCATAAATTAACACACAATGTGTTACACTCAGTAAATGTTTTTGCATTTCATCAAAACCCTGTTAATATTATTTCTGATATGTTACATGACATGGTAACAAATGCATGGTACTAATAATACTAACTTATTATTATTAAAATAATTAGCTATCAACCGTGCATAACTTTGAAAGACAAGCTTAGGGAAGCCTCTAATAGAATTTAACTTGGAAAGCTTAAATAGTGTTCCAAAGTTCACATGACCAAACCGTCTATGCCATAAGTGTTGTTCACTTGTGTTGGCAATGAGACATTGTTCATGTGATCTTGGAAGATCTAGGATATATATATCCTTATGACGTGTGCCGGAAAATAATAATTCATTATTATCTTTTCTTAAAATATGGCACATTCCTTTCGCAAAGCTAACTTTGTAACCTTTGTCACAAAGTTGGCTTATTGAAATAAGATTGTGGTTTAATCCTTTAACAAGGTAAACATCACTTATTAGGGGTTTAGAAGGATTACCCACTTTACCAACAACTATGATGGTTCCGCTCTCGTTGCCTCCAAAGACTACCCGGTTTCCATTTGCAATGGGAACCACTCCGGAGAGCAATTGAGCGTCACCCGTCATGTGTTTTGAACACCCGCTATCGAGTATCCAATTCCCCTTGGAGCTAAATTTAACGTTGTTGCTCCGTTTCTTTCTCTTGAGTACCTATAGATATGAAATATCGTATCATGGTACCCAAGGTCATTGGGTCCAAAAGATTAGACCTTTGGAAGCCAAGTCCAATTGGACTTAGACTTCCCCACATAATTACTACTATGCACAACATTCGAAAAATAAGCATTCATGTAAACTTGTTTTTCATCCATGCTTGTGTCCTTTGGGCACCAAATTGTGAATATTTTGGGAGCCCTCATCCTATTGGGTGCATGCATGCGTTGTTGATTTCTACGTGATGCATGTCGTAGATAGGAATAAGGAACATGATGAAATGTTGCATGTGGATAATTATTCATACGATGATGTGGGTGTACATATCCATGTGGAGGAACACGTGCATGAGGGTGTCTCACATTGTGTGCACGTGCCCGTGAATGTGGTGCATAAAAATCATCATATGTGTGAGCCGGTGGAGTAGGACGTGTGTTCCTACGTGGCATGGTATTGGTGTACATATAGGCATGACCCTTCTTTGGAGGTCCACCCAAAGTGGGTTTCTTTCCAAACGAGGGTGTGAACGAGGTGGAAGCACCATTGATAGATGAACTACCAATAGAGTGTTTGCTACCACTCGTAGAAGCATCGGAAGTTGGCCTAACAAAGGTAGTGGCCGACTTGGATGAATTTCCCAACTTATACCCCAAGCCAATGTGGTGCTTGGCCGGAAGTAAGTCATTTAGGATATTATCCAAATGGCCCTTACCCTTATTGAATTCATTGATTCGGCCCAATGTGCACTCATATTTCTCGGTGAGAGAACGCATAGAAGCATCCAAAGTGGATACTTGCGATGTGAGCACATAAACACGAGATTTGAGATTCTCGTTCTCAATACTCAAAGTCGAGTTTTGAGAAATCAAATCCGCTATCTTGTGTTCCTCCGAATCTTCAATGCTAACATGTTCAAGTTGAGTCTTGAGATTAACAATCTCATTCTTCAACTCTTCAACAACGGTGTCGTTGTTGGTGATGATAGTTTTAGGCGAGGTTTGGATGCTAGCTAAATCATCTTTTACTTTAGTATACCTATTTACTAATTTAGAGTATTTAGACCATAGTTGATCATTAGCATTTCTAAGGTCATCCATGGTTACCTCATCGTCTTCATTGTCGCTATCATCGGAGGAGAAAGATCCTTGATCATGCTCCTCTCTTTCCATGAAGCACATGTGTGCTTGCTCCACTTGCCTATCGTCCGACTCTCCGCTTGAGGAATCCTCAGAGTCAGTGAAAGTCCCGACGAGTCCTTTCTTGTACCCTTTCTTGTACTTCTTGGACTTGTCGAACTTCGGTGCCTTCCACTTTTCCTTTTGCTTGTTTAGAGGACACTCTGCTTTCATGTGTCCTGGCTTGTTGCATTTAAAGCACAAAGAAGAGGAGGCGTTAGAAGAATTAAACTTCGATTTGATTTTGAAGTTACCTTTCCGGAAGAACCGGTTGAACCTCTTTGCCATGAGTGCCATGGACTCCAAGTCCAACTCGTCTTTCGAGTTTTCATCATCGGTCGATGTGGAAGTTGATGGAGCGGCCTTGAAAGCAATGACCTTCTTCTTTGGCTCATCTTGCTTTAGGTAGGACTTCATCTTGTCCTGCAACTTCAACTTGCTATCCTTGCGTACCTCGTATGACATTAAGGTACCCATTAGTTGAACAACGGTATAAGTTTTCATATCATTACCTTCCTCGATGGCGAAGGTCCGTTTCTCCCAACAAGAAGGAAGTCCATCGATAATCTTCGATAATTTCTCCTTTTGGGTGTAGGTTTTACCGAGAGCCTCCAACTCGTTTGTGATGTCGACGAAGCGAGCATAATACTCCTTCATCTTCTCACCCTGTAGCATATGAAATAACTCGTAATCTCTATTAACTAGTACGAGTTTAGAGTCTCTTACCCTACTTGTTCCTTCATGCAAAATGAGGAGGGAGTTCCATATTTGATATGCACTCTTACATATGCATATCTTATTGAAGTCCTCGGGCTCCAAAGCGCATTGCAATGCGTTCATTGCCTTGGCATTTCTTACCTCCACGGTGATCTCCGCGGGAGTCCACTTCTCGAAATCTTCTTCGGCGGGCTCGACGTATTCCTTCATCGTGGCCCTCCATAGTGAAGCACTCCGGAGGAAAGTTTCCATCCGGCATTTCCAATACCCGTAGTTGGTACCGTTGAAGAATGGAGGACTCGTTGAGGAATGTCCTTCCATTACCGAAGACTCTCCTTCACGGTTCTTGAAGGTGCTATAGTCGGAAGGTGGACGAACGCTTTTGTTGTCGTTGGCAGACATAGCTATAGACTTGGCTCTGATACCAAATGTAATGCCCTGCTAAGCTACTGCACAAGTACTAGAGGGGGGGGGTGAATAGTACTTTAAAATAATTAAGAGGCTAATTCCTAATTACCTTGCAAACTCTACCAATTAATGCGGAAATGCGGAATAGTAAATAATCGACAACAAATAAACAATCGCAAACAAACGATATTACTGGGTTCGGATCCACCCAAGTCTCCCCGACTTGTTCCCGGTGATCCTACGTCCCAAACACCCGGATCCCCTCCGGATACTCGAGTTAGAAACCCTAACTCAAGATTTCCACTATGAAATACTTGGGAAAAACCTTCACAAGTCAAATCATACAAAAACGAACTTGTGACTCCCACAACTCGGGATCACAATCACAACTCTCACAACCGAGAGTAAAACACTTACAATATGAAAGTAAATAAAATAGAACTTCTTACCGACAAAATACATATGCCTTGAGTATACTTACGAATTAGGGCAAGGATGATTTTGAGGAAGAAGAAGGCACCAAACCCTAGCTCCAAGATGTAGATCAGCGATGGAGAGCTATGGGGTTGATGGTGACCTAGGATCAAGCACTTGGCTTGGAAGGCTCACAATCAATGAATCTCTCTTTTGAAATAAGAGTGAGGAGAGATTCAAGATTGGAAATGAATGAGCTTTGAATGAGTTGGAATAATTTCTCTTTGATCTATAAACTTGTCTTAATATCAGCCTTTTTGTGCAATGAATGCAGCTCATCAAGTATATATAGGTTAGAGGAGAGAGAGATAAAAACGTTTCAATTAAAGCTCCAACGGCTCTATTCTGAACCAAACTAGTCGGTCAAAGAACAACCACCGACCGACTAGTTCATCAACTAGTCGGTCGGTCAATTAACATGAACCGACTAAGTGGTGATCAGAGAATAGATCACGTTCAGACTGACTAGAACTAGTCGGTCAAAGAAGAGTTGCTGACCGACTATTTTCACAACTAGTCGGTCGGTGACTCAACTGAGACCGACTAAGAGGTGAAACAATAGTCTGAACACAAAATAGATTTAGTCGGTCCAAGAACAAAAGTTGACCGACTAGTTCATCAACTAGTCGGTCGCCAAATGAACTTAGACCGACTAACGATAAACAGTAGCTCAGGTGAAAATTGGCATGTATAGTAGAAGCTCAACTAGTCGGTCAAAGAAGCATCACTGACCGACTAGTTCACAAACTAGTCGGTCGGTGAGTCAATGTAGACCGACTAACTGTAAACAGTAAAGAACAATGAATTGACTGTCTGAAACTAGTCGGTCCAAGAAGAATTGACGACCGACTAGATCACCATCTAGTCGGTTGGTTCTTCTTCTTGAACCAACTAACATGCACAAGAAGTCGCGAACCGAAGCGCGATGCTTCGGGAAAGTTTGTATGGACTTCAACTAAGATCCTAGAGCTAAGATATGAGCGTTATGAAGATTTAAACCGTAAGACCTACTCAAGGCTTAACATTCTACGAAAGAAGCTAAAAAGACTATAAATAAAACTTGACGATACCGTATTCAAAAGCTTCAATCGAATCTTCATGACTTCTAAAATGGTCCAAAAGCTTCAACGAAGCTTTAGGCATACGATCACGTGCTTTGAGAAGTCTTGAGATGTCGCTTGGGATGTTCATATTAATTTGGCGACGATCTCCATTACCGCGCTCACAAATTGTTAGTTCATAATATATTTATGTTTGTTCATCATCCAAAACCAAATCCGGGGAGTCCAATATCCAACATTCTCCCCCTTTTTGGTGATGACAAATCAACATAAATAATAATAAAAAATAATGATTCAAATGTAATTTACTTACTCCCCCTGCATTGATGACACGTTAATTTCAACATGAATAATAATAATACGCATCAAGCAGACGAGTAAAGTATATAAAATGAGAATCAAGTATTGAAATATTGGATTTGAAAATCTATTTTTGTATCTTAACTCCCCCTGAATCTAACATATCAAATTAGATTCATGGAATAATGCTTTAAATTATCATTTAGCACATGTCATTATTATATCTCTCCCCCTTTGGCATTAGCAAAAAGAGTGGGAGGAGATCAACGACAACAACAATGGCTTCAAATAAAAGCACGGGTGTCGAAGAATACGACCACGGTTCAAATGACACCAAAGAAAAATACGAACTAAATCAAAGCGTGTCAATGAGACGAAAGTCGAAAATCGATAAAATCATCAAAACTCAAATTAATTTTACGAATTGAGTTATGGAATATAATCTCCAATATCAACAATCTTGGTTAATTTAGTGCATGGAAAACAATTCTATGATTCCATAGAAGAAATTTCTATTTAACCAAGTTATTTTCGTCGAGCGACGAAATCAAAACATCAGAGACATATACAACATTATATAATGTGCACAAGAGAATGAAATGTCAACATCGATGTATATAAATATATAAAGCAAGAGTACATCAAAAATGATACATCCGTCAACATACAAAATGTCGATCCAACGATCGGGGCACAAAAGTACAACATCATAACATACATCAGAGTATCATAAAAACATACAACATCATCAGGGATACATCATCACACATCCAAAAATATCAAAAATCATCCAGAACCCCAAGCTATCCTACCCAAACTCTCTCACACTAGATGTATCATCCAAGGAGCATCGAAGAGTCCTCAAAGAAACTCAAGAGGAAGCGGCAGGATCTGCAGCAGCAGCAGGCTCTGCAGGAGTGGAGGTGGTCACTGGATCAACTGTAGTGTCCATAGGAGCGACGGTAGAAGTCTCTGGCACGCTAGGAGAGACGAACTCTGGAGCAGCGAAGGTAGTGGCCTCGGGAGCACCAGTCGGAGTATCCACCACAGGAACGGTGGCAACAGGTGTGCTCTCGAGGTCACCAGCAGACGAAGCACCAACACCAGAAGAAGCAGCAGCAGGAGTACCAGAAGTGGCAACAGCAACACCAGAAGTGCCATCGGGGGTACGAGTAGAAACACGCACAAGCTCCTCAATCTCCTCCTCATCCATCTCCTCCTTGTCAGAGACTGACGGAGGGATCTCAATACCATGGTGGCGAGCAATGCGAGCCAGAATCTCCTCGGTACGAGCGTAACGAGACTCCACACGTCGAATTGAACGTGCGAGCTCGTCAAGAGTGGTAGAGGGAGCAGCTGAGGCAGAGGCGGAGGCTGAAGCTGAAGGTGTCGTCCTCTGAACGTGACGGAGTGCCGCAAGAGACTTCTTGACGGTCGTCGCGTTTAGAGGAGGACCAAGTGGATGCTCATCGTCACGAGGAAGTGTGACACGGAAGTGACGAAAGACAAGGGTCAACAAGCACGGATATGGGATATGCGCAGATTTCGTGGACTTCCGAATACACTCAAAAGAATCCATCTTATCGAGTATAGTCCGGGCCCAGTTAATCTCGCTACCCATGAAGATGGCATAGATCAACTTCAGAAGTGGCTGGGAGGGCAAAGAAGAGGAGCCGTGCTTAGGAAGTAAGCACGACTTCAGGATGAGGTTCAGGACCCAGGCATTTGGCTTGAATGACTTGGAGGGTACGCCAATCATGGCGGGAGGTATCTCATGGAAGATCTCATAGAGGATGACCTGATCAAGTGAAGAGATATCATCAACAGAAATGTCAGAGGGGAGGAGGCCAGACGAGGAGATACCCAAAATCTCTCCTAAGATTTCTGCCGTGAGGACTAACGGAGTCCCCAAGACAGTCGTCTCAATCGAGTGGGTCTCGTCGTACTGACCCCGGATCCTATTGGCATAGAAAAGCTTCACTAGGCAAGGGTAGGGGTGAGGATTCACCTTAGGATCATATCGAAGGTAATCGATAAGACCCGAAGACGACAGAAGATCAGCTAGCCCTATGAAGTCACTAAACTGGATGAAATACTCCAGAAGTAGTGGACAGTGTTCGATACGGTTGTAAGCCACGAGACACATAGGGTCGTCGCGACACAACGAAATATTGACACCGCCCACCGGCATCGGAGCCTTTCCCTTAGGCAGACGGGTACGGGGACGAGAGCTAGACTCAGGCTGCGTAGGAGGAGGTGTAGGATCCCTATGGCCATGCTCAGTCTCGGGTCTATACTCCGTATCAGAATCTGTAGGAGTATGGAAAGAGGAGGGAGATGCAAGTTCCTTGGTCTTGGGCTTGGGTTTGGGTTGTGCTCTAGGTTTCGCTGTCGTCGTCCTCTTCCGCTTGAGAGGAGGTGACGACGACGAGGGTTGGGTGGTCTTCGATCGGCGTCTAGGAGGGGTTCACATAGGTTGATCGGGATCCGTAGGAGTAGGTTCAACGGTCATAGGCGAGGGGCTCGTAGGACGGATTGGGATTCGTGTACGAACCATAAGCGCGGCACGACACGACGCAATCAACACAAGGAATCGAGATCACAAACCCTAAGCAACTGAAACCCTAGCCGAAAAGAGCTAAAACCTAACCCTAGACACTGAAAAACTAACCCTAGACAGGAGAGACGAGGGAGGAGAGTCACCTAGGAGGAGGTCGAAGGCCGGAATAGGTGAAGATGGCCGGAGAGGTGGCCGGAATCGACGGTGGGAGAGGGTGGAAGTTGAAGAGGTCGGTGGTTTTTAAGCTGGAGGATTGAAAACGATCGACTAGAAGTGAGAATTAGTCGGTCGAAAAGAGTTTTAAGTCGGATAAAACGAGTTCAAGTCGGTCGGAAGTCGAAAAGACGCAACTGCCCCCGTCACAACTAGTCGGTCACAGTTCAAGCACTGACCGACTAGATCACGATCTAGTCAGTCGGTCAATGAGCTTGAACCGACTAGTTGCAAACATTGGCAGAAGACAAGAATACTGACGAGAATTAGTCGGTCTAAGCTCATCCACTGACCGACTAGATCTTAATCTAGTCGGTCGGCCAATGAACTTGGACTGACTAAGAGAGTCTAAAAATTTAAAATTTTGAAATTTTGATTTCTCTCCTAATCGCACATCGACGAAACTACTCTCATTAATCATTATACTACCCCATTAAACATCGAAAATCTGAAATTTGACGATTAAATATAAATCGAGCATAAATTCCGAAAATTCAACGAAAAATCAAGAAAATTTCAATAAATCTAGCATGTGCAAATATAATGAAATTGAATAACATGCAAGATTATTGAATAAAAATGAATCCTAAATCTCGGATTCACCCATAATCCCCAATTCTCGACGCAACCGCACAAAGGAGTCTTCCTTTAGGGGTTTCGTGAAAATATCGGTGATTTGCTTCTGGGTTTCAACGTACACTAATATGATGTCCTTTTTAGCAACAAGATCATCTAAGAAATGGTGTCGGACATCTATGTGTTTCGAACGGGAATGGTGTACCGGGTTCTTGGAGAGACAAATTGCACTTTGGTTGTCCACCATGATAGGGCAAGTATCACAGTTTATACCAAAGTCTTTAAGTGTGTGTCTCATCCAAAGAACTTGAGCACACGCGACACCGGCGGCCATGTATTCCGCCTCAGTGGTTGAAAGTGATACGGAATTCTGCTTCTTGGAAAACCAAGAGACAAGAGAATTTCCTATAAAATGGCAAGTGCCACTAGTACTTTTCCTGTCGGATTTGCATCCCGCATAATCTGCGTCACTATATGAGATTAACTCATACGTGCTAGATTTTGGATAAAGTAATCCAAAATCAAGTGTATAACTTAAATAACGGAAAATACGCTTTACCGCTACTAAGTGAGACTCCTTAGGTTGAGACTGATAACGAGCACATACACATACGACAAACATAATATCGGGCCTACTTGCGGTAAGATATAGTAAACTACCTATCATACCTCGATATAGACGAATATCTACATCTTTACCGCTCGTATCCTTATCAAGATGCGTAGTCGTGCTCATTGGAGTCTTTTTCCCTGAGGCATTCTCCATTCCAAATCGATTAAGCAACTCCACCGTGTACTTCGTTTGGTGGATGAAGATTGCATCGTCCATTTGGCGAATTTGGAGACCTAAGAAATACTTGAGCTCACCCATGTGGCTCATCTCAAATTGATCCTTCATCACATTAGAAAACTCTTCGCAAAGAGGAAAGTTTGTAGCACCGAAAATGATATCATCAACATATATTTGAACTAAAATTATATCATTATTCGAATACTTAAAAAATAATGTGGAATCAACTTCTCCCATTTTAAAACCCAAATCCAAAAGAAAATCCTTTAAACGGTCATACCAAGCTCGAGGAGCTTGTCTCAAACCGTAAAGTGCTTTCTTAAGTTTGAAAACATGATTTGGAAATTTTTCATTTATAAAACCCAGAGGTTGAGAAACGTAAACTTCCTCAACAACATCTCCGTTTAAAAACGCACTTTTAACATCCATTTGAAATAATTTAAAATCCTTATGGCATGCAAAAGACAATAATAATCTAATAGATTCTAATCTAGCTACCGGAGCGAAGGATTCTTCGAAATCAATACCTTCCTCTTGCCGATAGCCTTGAGCTACTAACCGAGCTTTGTTCTGGACGACGACTTGATTTTCGTCGGTCTTGTTCTTGAAGATCCACTTTGTCCCTATGACGGTGTGGTTCTTCGATGGCAAAGGAACAAGCTCCCAAACCTCATTCCTCTCAAATTGAATGAGTTCCTCTTCCATGGCAAGGATCCAAGCACCATCTTCGCACGCTTCATTAACATTCTTTGGCTCTATCGAGGAGGCAAAGGCACAATGAGCGAAGTAGTTCACTTGCGATCTCGTCTTCACACTATCATGGATATTGCCAATGACTTGCTCATGAGGATGGTCACGAACGGTATGAAGCTGTTTGGGAATACCTTGATCACTAGGAACATTCTCAACAACTTCATTAGTTGGGTTAGTCTCAATAGAATCAATAGAATTATTAGAATTAGAATTACCAATTGAATCACATAAGACATCCATAGAGTCATCATCATTAGTAATTCTAGTTGGGACAAATCCTTCATTAAATGAAACATGAAGCGATTCCTCGATCGTTGAGGTTCGTTTGTTGTATATCCAGTAGGCTTTGCTACGCGATGAATATCCAACAAAAATCCCCTCATCGGATCTTGGATCGAATTTGTCCAAACTACCATACGTGTTCTTAATAAAACATTTTGAGCCGAAAACACGAAAATGTTTAACTTGAGGCAACCTACCAAACAACAATTCATAACAAGTTTGTTTAGTGCCGGGCCTCAAAAGTATTCTATTAAACACATAGCAAGCGGTTTGTACTGTAGGATCTAAATAGGGCCTAGAGGGGGGGGGGGGGGGTGAATAGGCCGATGACCAAATTATCACAAGATAAAAATTATTAAGTCTAATTAAAAACAGATAAGAAAAAGGAATAGTAAAGCAGATAACACAACAACCAGATCAAGCAGATGACTCAGAAGATTTACGTGGTTCGGTCTCCCAAGACCTACATCCACCCCAGAACAACATCACTAAAATTGATTCTTTAAGCAGTTACACTCACACAAGATTAGAGCCCCAACTCTAACCACTCTGACTAACCCTAGCTCACCAAAGCCCAAAAAGGATAACAATATAATGATGCTCTTCCAATCCGATATGTCCCAACAACTCGGATTACCCAAAACAAAATAACGGAAGAAAGTGTAAACCAAAAGTTCAACGACAGATACAATAATGTATTCACAAAAATATAAGTTCAAGAGTTTAGAAAGCTCATTTTTGAAGATCTCTCTGGTTGTAGTCTTCAGCACATCAGTAGCTTCACAACGCTTCTTACGGAATGATCATCGGATGTCTGTAGAATAAGTAGTCGCTGTCCCCGTGAAAGTAGTCGGTAGAAGTTCCTTACTCAAAGTGATCTCATTTGCTGCACAGGAGGAACTAGCTGCTCAACTTGGTGTCACTGCATCGGGGATGAAGTCACGGTCGCAATGCCACAAACGGTGCTCAATTTGGATCTCTAGAACTCAAGTTATTGATGAAAATGTGAAGAGATGTACATGTGTATATATAGGATTCAGCTTAACGGGTTTTAACACTGTTCCAAGGGATCCGCAGCCGTCGGTGTCACGGGTTTAATGCAGCTGGGACCCGCATCCGTGAAAACGGCCTGTCGACAGCCGTCCGATCGCGAATGAACGGACACGATCGAGCCACGTCGCCCGCTGCTTTACGCGTCAGCGCCCGCCAACGGAGACTCGAGTCGGCAGCTTTTCGACAGTCGGATGGAGATCCAACAGCTGTGATGCAACCACGTCGACAGCGGCTCAGCGTGTATACGGCGCCGCTATATGAACAGTGTCGTATGTCGTATTTTCTGAGTATTTTCACTGTATTCTTGCGTATTTGGGCATCAAATAAATCCCAAAAATTCTGAAAAACTTCTCAAAAATCCCAGAGCCCCATATATACATGTTAGAATTGTTTCACCTCATTTCACCACTTGTAGAAAAAGTTCCTTCTTTGTATACTCTGTATTTCCTCGTATTTCCCCGTATTTTGGCTTCAAACAATTTCCATAATTCCTGAAAAAATTCCCATGCTATTTATAGCCTATGATTAACTCTAGGGTAGAGTTTCATAGCTATACTTCCTTGTTTGATCAGGTTTCATAATTCCACATGTAGTTTCAGCCTTGTATTTCAACGTACTTGAGTACGTACATGTGTAACCTGACCAAACATGACTGTCACACTGCATAGGGACCTGAGATACACTTAACACACATATAGAACAGTTCATTAGGGTTTGTTATCATCAAACATAGTCTAGGAGGCTATTTCCAACATGTACCGCTTCCGCCCAAAATTGATGGCCAAGTTGGCTATCATCAAGCATCGTGCGAGCACACTCCACAAGCGTCCTATTCTTTCTCTCAACTACACCATTTTGAGGAGGTGCACAAGGGAAATAGAAGGTGTGTGTAATACCAACTTCATCACAAAATGTCTCAAAAGACTCATTCTCAAATTCCCCTCCATGATCACTACGAATAGTGACAATGGTGGTTCCAATGAGATTTTGTACTTTCTTAACAAAAATTGTGAAGTTTTCAAAAGCTTCATTTTTATTACATAATGAAAATACCCAAGTAAACCTAGAAAAGTCATCAACGATGACAAGTCCATATCTAGCATTACATAATGAAGCAACTCTAGTTGGCCCAAATAAATCTAGATGTAATAGCTCTAGAGGCCGCTTAGAGGAAATGCTTTTCTTAGGTTTAAATGAAGATTTTGGAAGCTTGCCTCGTTGACACGAGTCACAAAAGCTTTTCTTTTGAAAGACAAGCTTAGGGAAGCCTCTAATAGAATTTAACTTGGAAAGCTTAAATAGTGTTCCAAAGTTCACATGACCAAACCGTCTATGCCATAAGTGTTGTTCACTTGTGTTGGCAATGAGACATTGTTCATGTGATCTTGGAAGATCTAGGATATATATATCCTTATGACGTGTGCCGGAAAATAATAATTCATTATTATCTTTTCTTAAAATATGGCACATTCCTTTCGCAAAGCTAACTTTGTAACCTTTGTCACAAAGTTGGCTTATTGAAATAAGATTGTGGTTTAATCCTTTAACAAGGTAAACATCACTTATTCGGGGTTTAGAAGGATTACCCACTTTACCAACAACTATGATGGTTCCGCTCTCGTTGCCTCCAAAGACTACCCGGTTTCCATTTGCAATGGGAACCACTCCGGAGAGCAATTGAGCGTCACCCGTCATGTGTTTTGAACACCCGCTATCGAGTATCCAATTCCCCTTGGAGCTAAATTTAACGTTGTTGCTCCGTTTCTTTCTCTTGAGTACCTATAGATATGAAATATCGTATCATGGTACCCAAGGTCATTGGGTCCAAAAGATTAGACCTTTGGAAGCCAAGTCCAATTGGACTTAGACTTCCCCACATAATTACTACTATGCACAACATTCGAAAAATAAGCATTCATGTAAACTTGTTTTTCATCCATGCTTGTGTCCTTTGGGCACCAAATTGTGAATATTTTGGGAGCCCTCATCCTATTGGGTGCATGCATACGTTGTTGATTTCTACGTGATGCATATCGTAGATAGGAATAAGGAACATGATGAAATGGTGCATGTGGATAATTATTCATACGATGATGTGGGTGTACATATCCATGTGGAGGAACACGTGCATGAGGGTGTCTCACATTGTGTGCACGTGCCCGTGAATGTGGTGCATAAAAATCATCATATGTGTGAGCCGGTGGAGTAGGACGTGTGTTCCTACGTGGCATGGTATTGGTGTACATATAGGCATGACCCTTCTTTGGAGGTCCACCCAAAGTGGGATTCTTTCCAAACGAGGGTGTGACCGAGGTAGAAGCACCATTAATAGATGAACTACCAATAGAGTGTTTGCTACCACTCGTAGAAGTATCGGAAGTGGGCCTAACAAAGGTAGTGGCCGACTTGGATGAATTTCCCAACTTATACCCCAAGCCAATGTGGTGCTTGGCCGGAAGTAAGTCATTTAGGATATTATCCAAATGGCCCTTACCTGAATTCATTGATTCGGCCCAATGTGCACTCATATTTCTCGGTGAGAGAACGCATAGAAGCATCCAAAGTGGATACTTGCGATGTGAGCACATAAACACGAGATTTGAGATTCTCGTTCTCAATACTCAAAGTCGAGTTTTGAGAAATCAAATCCGCTATCTTGTGTTCCTCCGAATCTTCAATGCTAACATGTTCAAGTTGAGTCTTGAGATTAACAATCTCATTCTTCAACTCTTCAACAACGGTGTCGTTGTTGGTGATGATAGTTTTAGGCGAGGTTTGGATGCTAGCTAAATCATCTTTTACTTTAGTATACCTATTTACTAATTTAGAGTATTTAGACCATAGTTGATCATTAGCATTTCTAAGGTCATCCATGGTTACCTCATCGCCTTCATTGTCGCTATCATCGGAGGAGAAAGATCCTTGATCATGCTCCTCTCTTTCCATGAAGCACATGTGTGCTTGCTCCACTTGCCTATCGTCCGACTCTCCGCTTGAGGAATCCTCAGAGTCAGTGAAAGTCCCGACGAGTCCTTTCTTGTACCCTTTCTTGTACTTCTTGGACTTGTCGAACTTCGGCGCCTTCCACTTTTCCTTTTGCTTGTTTAGAGGACACTCTGCTTTCATGTGTCCTGGCTTGTTGCATTTAAAGCACAAAGAAGAGGAGGCGTTAGAAGAATTAAACTTCGATTTGATTTTGAAGTTACCTTTCCGGAAGAACCGGTTGAACCTCTTTGCCATGAGTGCCATGGACTCCAAGTCCAACTCGTCTTTCGAGTTTTCATCATCGGTCGATGTGGAAGTTGATGGATCGGCCTTGAAAGCAATGACCTTCTTCTTTGGCTCATCTTACTTTAGGTAGGACTTCATCTTGTCCTGCAACTTCAACTTGCTATCCTTGCGTACCTCGTATGACATTAAGGTACCCATTAGTTGAACAACAGTATAAGTTTTCATATCATTACCTTCCTCGATGGCGAAGGTCCGTTTCTCCCAACAAGAAGGAAGTCCATCGATAATCTTCGATAATTTCTCCTTTTGGGTGTAGGTTTTACCGAGAGCCTCCAACTCGTTTGTGATGTCGACGAAGCGAGCATAATACTCCTTCATCTTCTCACCCTGTATCATATGAAATAACTCGTAATCTCTATTAACTAGTACGAGTTTAGAGTCTCTTACCCTACTTGTTCCTTCATGCAAAATGAGGAGGGAGTTCCATATTTGATATGCACTCTTACATATGCATATCTTATTGAAGTCCTCGGGCTCCAAAGCGCATTGCAATGCGTTCATTGCCTTGGCATTTCTTACCTCCGCGGTGATCTCCGCGGGAGTCCACTTCTCGAAATCTTTTTCGGCGGGCTCGACGTATTCCTTCATCGTAGCCCTCCATAGTGAAGCACTCCTGAGGAAAGTTTCCATCCGGCATTTCCAATACCCGTAGTTGGTACCGTTGAAGAATGGAGGACTCGTTGAGGAATGTCCTTCCATTACCGAAGACTCTCCTTCACGGTTCTTGAAGGTGCTATAGTCGGAAGGTGGACGAACGCTTTTGTTGTCGTTGGCAGACATAGCTATAGACTTGGCTCTGATACCAAATGTAATGCCCTGCTAAGCTACTGCACAAGTACTAGAGGGGGGTGAATAGTACTTTAAAATAATTAAGAGGTTAATTCCAAATTACCTTGCAAACTCTACCAATTAATGCGGAAATGCGGAATAGTAAATAATCGACAACAAATAAACAATCGCAAACAAACGATATTACTGGGTTCGGATCCACCCAAGTCTCCCCGACTTGTTCCCGGTGATCCTACGTCCCAAACACCCGGATCCCCTCCGGATACTCGAGTTAGAAACCCTAACTCAAGATTTCCACTATGAAATACTTGGGAAAAACCTTCACAAGTCAAATCATACAAAAACGAACTTGTGACTCCCACAACTCGGGATCACAATCACAACTCTCACAACCAAGAGTAAAACACTTACAATATGAAAGTAAATAAAATAGAACTTCTTACCGACAAAATACCTATGCCTTGAGTATACTTACGAATTAGGGCAAGGATGATTTTGAGGAAGAAGAAGGCACCAAACCCTAGCTCCAAGATGTAGATCAGCGATGGAGAGCTATGGGGTTGATGGTGACCTAGGATCAAGCACTTGGCTTGGAAGGCTCACAATCAATGAATCTCTCTTTTGAAATAAGAGTGAGGAGAGATTCAAGATTGGAAATGAATGAGCTTTGAATGAGTTGGAATAATTTCTCTTTGATCTCTAAACTTGTCTTAATATCAGCCTTTTTGTGCAATGAATGCAGCTCATCAAGTATATATAGGTTAGAGGAGAGAGAGATAAAAACGTTTCAATTAAAGCTCCAACGGCTCTATTCTGAACCAAACTAGTCGGTCAAAGAACAACCACCGACCGACTAGTTCATCAACTAGTCGGTCGGTCAATTAACATGAACCGACTAAGTGGTGATCAGAGAATAGATCACGTTCAGACTGACTAGAACTAGTCGGTCAAAGAAGAGTTGCTGACCGACTATTTTCACAACTAGTCGGTCGGTGACTCAACTGAGACCGACTAAGAGGTGAAACAATAGTCTGAACACAAAATAGATTTAGTCGGTCCAAGAACAAAAGTTGACCGACTAGTTCATCAACTAGTCGGTCGCCAAATGAACTTAGACCGACTAACGATAAACAGTAGCTCAGGTGAAAATTGGCATGTATAGTAGAAGCTCAACTAGTCGGTCAAAGAAGCATCACTGACCGACTAGTTCACAAACTAGTCGGTCGGTGAGTCAATGTAGACCGACTAACTGTAAACAGTAAAGAACAATGAATTGACTGTCTGAAACTAGTCGGTCCAAGAAGAATTGACGACCGACTAGATCACCATCTAGTCGGTTGGTTCTTCTTCTTGAACCAACTAACATGCACAAGAAGTCGCGAACCGAAGCGCGATGCTTCGGGAAAGTTTGTATGGACTTCAACTAAGATCCTAGAGCTAAGATATGAGCGTTATGAAGATTTAAACCGTAAGACCTACTCAAGGCTTAACATTCTACGAAAGAAGCTAAAAAGACTATAAATAAAACTTGACGATACCGTCTTCAAAAGCTTCAATCGAATCTTCATGACTTCTAAAATGGTCCCAAAACTTCAACGAAGCTTTAGGCATACGATCACGTGCTTTGAGAAGTCTTGAGATGTCGCTTGGGATGTTCATATGAATTTGGCGACGATCTCCATAACTGCGCTCACAAATTGTTAGTTCATAATATATTTATGTTTGTTCATCATCCAAAACCAAATCCGGGGAGTCCAATATCCAACAATTATCATGTATATTTTATTGACTGTGGCAAGAGTATTACAATGGTTCTAATACTAGTAGTAAGGTATGATGACCTAACTAATTATTATGACCACAATATTCAATTAATACACGTGTATATAAATTATACACTACTGGCAGGTTGTGTTATTAGTCTTTTTCCATGGGCAAAAGGGACCAAGGCTCTGTGAAACCATAAACATAATTGAGAGAGGAGAGGAAGCACGGACTAAACCAAACACCCATTTTCGTTATTGCTTAGTGGATTTGCCCCATACCTCATAAACTTGTGGATAGGCTATGAAGAAAAATATGATTCATATGCTCATGTTAAATATTGATAGGTTATGACACAAGCATGCTTTCTACTTAGAGCCCTGCTTAGAGACAAAGCAGATGGACTTGATCAAGGCTCTGTGTAACCCTTGAGTAATATGATACAATGGTAAACAATTTTGTATTAAACTTGTTTAGTATAATGAGTATTCTGTTATAAACTACTGTATTAAATACCATATGAGTATTCTGTTACATAACAGTTTAATTGTGTATATTAAAAATCCTCATCTGATGTTAATTGGTATGAATATGGTAAAATTATTAATATGCATAGTTGGGCATGAAAACGGTCCGATATGAAACGTTAAGATAAATAAATATAAAATAGTGTAACCTTTAACCGGTGATCTCTTATGTTTGCAGGTACCATTTCTTTTGCACAAGCACCTTTGGAAGCACTAGATCCAGCCTCGGCTTACTACGACAATTCTCAAATCTGGAAGTCACCCTAATTCTAGCTGTTGAAGTTAAGCAAGTGACTAGTATGAACTTAGGACATCACATATATCCTCAGAACGACTATTGACTTGAACAACCGACTAGAGACCTAATTAAATAGGAAACTGAACTTATAGTCTTAGATCAACTATTAACTTGAGCATACGACGTTGTCAACTTTCAACTTTGGTAGTTGTAGAATGCAACCATCTACTTGGGTAAAATGTGTACTAACGGAAATACCACATGCTCGAAGCATGGGATCATCATCATAGTTGTTGGACTTGTCTTTATCCTTAATCCTTAACTTTCTGGTTTTCAATAAGAAGGTAAATCTGTGGTCCTGGTTTAACTATCATAGTGAATGATCAGGAAACTACTCTACTATCTGTTAATGTAATCGATGTAGTTGAAGTTGATAATCGGCGTTCTTATCATTGATTTACCAAGCCGGCTAGTGTCGCTTGGACCCAAGTTTTGGATCACTCTGCTTGCGGGGATAGTGACCTACTTGGCCAATCTTGACTAATCCTGTTTGTGTGGAGTAATGGTAGAACTATAATTCTCAGCAGTTTGCAAACATCGATTATAAATGTATTTAAATGAGTTACTTCAACCTTTTCATCTCCATGATAACCTCCTTGTCTTGTTCACCCTATTTGCCATGTTCTGATGCTTGTCACTTGAAAACTATGCATGGAATTTGGACATACTTATTGCATGATTGCTCGCGTTTAAATAGTCACATCACTTGCTGCATGACATCTATGACTTAGTGAATGCTAATGAATTATCGAATGGAATATCTCGTGGTACATTATGTGGAATATCTTGTGGCATATTCTGTGGAATATCTTGTGGTACATCTTGTGGAATATCTTGTGAAACATCGTGTAATAAACATATACTTGATACACATGACACATCACTGGGGTTTTGGGGTAACTTATAATAGCGAGTGTCCGTGAGCGACCAATTCAGTCTTTGTTGTCCCGACCGGGTCTTAGCGACCCCTTCAAAGTTCGTCGGTGAAAAATTCACAGTCTCGGATCACAAATTTTGGAACAGTTTTGTATTCACAGTTTTGGTTTAACCCGGGTACATGCACCCGTGGTATGAGACGAACTCTTGGTTGCTCACTGAACATCGCATTATAAGTCACGACCTAGGCTCGACACACTTATACCCCCTTAACATGGGCATCTTAATAATGTTTCATTTTCTTGCTGATAAATTGTGAATGTCGTAAATCTGCGAAGCTATGTTTCTGCTCTATTTCCATTCCATTATGATATACATGTTTGCTTTCACCTTACTTGCACAGTTTCCTTTTACGGCCCTTATCGTACTCGCATGCATGTCTGTTCTTACGTTACTTGTTGCACTTGCATGATCATCTTTAACTATTTACCATAGACTGTTCCGTACTTTTGTACTACTTTATTTCTATTACTAGAATTAATGTGACTTACCTATGGTTCCTTTTCTTGGCACCATCAGACGACAAATAGTTTTGTAAGGAGATGCCCCTGAGCTTGCGGAGTTAAAGTTTGATCCAGAGGCTACAGATTTTAGAGTTCGAGTTGTGACAAATCTCAAATTATACTTCTTTTCTTTCAAGTATCTTGTTGGAGCGTATTGTACTGTATGGATTGTAATAAATGGACCCTTATTTGAGTATTTTTGTACATCTCTGCATCGTGGCTATATTGTTTTCATTGGTTAACTGTTGACATGCGAATGTAATAAAATAAGTAATGCCCCTCCCCCCCGAGAGCGGGTCGTTACAGCATAGGACTAAGGAATCCCCACTATAAATTTTTGAGTATCAATGTGAACGTGAACTCCTAATTACTAACTCTTAATTTAGGGTGAAATTGTCGTACCTATGTTGTGAACCAGTGCACACTCTCATGCTACACAAGTCTATTATAAATCAAGCTAGAACCTCGCTCTCGTGCAAGCCTAGTTTAAATTATTACCATTAAGATAGACAATATAATTCAATTCTCGCTCAAGTTCACTGTCGTGCAATGTGAGTTCGAATCTAGATTATGATGGTTCATATTCTTCTTACAGTCGTACAGATGAATATAATTATAGAAATATAATAAAGTTACTAGCTTTGGTCGCCCTCGTGCACCAAATCTAGGATATTCAAATTATAGATCTAAATCAAATATATATGGCTTACTATAGATCAAGATCCTCTCTCGAGCTCTCAAGATCTAAGTAGAAATCCCTAGCTATTTGAAGTAGATCGATCATAATCTAACCCTAAAATAAGTTTAGCAACATGGGTTTTCAATAGATTTCACATATCAATCTCTAAATCCATAGTGTTTACCCCTTTGCCCTAGAGCAAAGAGACTACTCAAAAATATTCATGATCAAAGAAATAGAATTCATGGAGACAATGTAAATCATCATAGAGAACAGAACTAAACAAGAAATAATCATAAAAACTAAATAGAACAAGAGTTTAACAGACCAATGAATCCCAAGGCTTTAATCCAACAAGATAATTAAGAACTAGATCTCCAATAAAAACAATAGCAAATAAAAGTTGGGACTTTTCTATGATCTCTAGCCGTGTCGTCTCTCTTTTGACGGCTCATGAAACTACCTATTTATACTAACTCAAAATCCTAGAAAAAGCTGACCAAAATACCCTCAACCCTAGACAACCCTAGTTTTCAAATTTGGGCTGGCGGCGCACTCGACCGAGTGGAAGTTTCCCTCGGTCAAATGGAACTTTCTGCAGAAAATCTTCAAAATTCGATGCTCTATATCTTCTTGCCACTCAGTCGAGTGGTAGCTCCTGCATGAATCTTCAAATTAAGCGTTCTGGTTCCAGCTTTCCATTCTCCACTCGGTCGAGTGGGCTTTTCACTCGGTCGAGTGAAAGTTTCACTCGACCGAGTATCTTTGACGTGCTTCAAGACTTGGGCTTGGCCGGTGTCAGTCTCACTCGGTCGAGTGGTCTGATCCACTCGGCCGAGTGAACTGATTTTGCAGCTTCTCATCTTCTTCCTTCCTTCATCCTCCTCTTCTCTTCCTTCCGCTTCCTCTTCTCTTCCTTCCGCTTCTCCCCATCTTCAAGCAACACGATCTCCTCGATATCATCGTCGCTGATGCTCTAATATTCCAATTTGCTACCGATAGCTCCATATTTCCTGAAAATTCAACGAAACATAGAAATAGTGAAAATCGTCGAGAAATCATCGTTTAAGCTTCGAATTTGCAATATGGAAAATTGATATGGCATGAAAATATGCAGAAATAAAGTGTAAAATATGAGCATATCAGCCACTCCCTCAGCGGGTCGACCATCCAATCGGTCGCAAGGCTGGAGCCACTCCCCCAGCAGGCCAACCATCCGATCGGTCGTAAGGCTCAGGGCCACTCCCCCAGCAGGCTGACTAAAAACCTGTTTCGCCGTAAGGCTGGGGATACTCCCCCAGCGGGCCCACCTTTCGATCGGCCGTAAGGCTGTGGGCCATGCCCCCTGCAGGCCGACCATCCGATTGGCCGTAAGGCTGGGTGCCACTCCCCTGTAGGCCAGCCAAAAACTCAGTTTGTCGTAAGGCTGGAGCCACTCCCCTAGCAGTCTGACCATCCGATCGACCGTAAGGCTAAGGCCACTCCACCAGCAGGCCAAACATCCGATCGGTCGTAAGGCTGGGGGATACTCCCCCAGTAAGCCGGTCGAAAACTTGGTATGCCATAAGGCTGGGGCCACTCCCCCAGCAGGCCGACAATCCGATCGGTCGTAAGGCTGGGGGCCACTCTCCCAGTAGGCTGACTGAAAAGTTGGTTCGTCGTAAGGCTGGAGGCCATACCCCAGTAGGCCGGCCATCCGGTTGGCCGCAAGGCTGGGGGTGACTCCCCCAGCAGGCCGACCATCTGATTGATCTTAAAGCTGGGGGCCATTTCCCCAGCAGGCCGACCGAAAACTCGGTTTTCCATAAGGCTGGGGGCCACTCCCCCAGCAGGCCGACCGAAAACTCGGTTTTCCATAAGGCTGGGGCCACTCCCCAAGCAGGCCGACCATCCGATCGGCCGTAAAGCAGGGGACCACTCCCTCAGTAGGCCGACCAGAAACTTGGCCCATTGTAAGACTGGGGGCCACTCTTCTAGTAGGCCAACCATTCAATCAGCCGTAAGGCTGGGGGCCACTCCCCCATTAGGCTGACTGGAAACTCGGTTCGCCATAAGGATGGGGACACTTTTCCAGTAAGCCGACCATCTGATCAGCTGTATGGCTGGATGCCACTCCCTCAGTAGGTCGATCGCCTAATGCCGACGTGACAAAATATGACTTCCCTCAACTCGGGCTTTCGACTAACCAAGGCATACCCAAGTTGGGGGAGGGGGCCACAACAGGATATCTCGGACAACGAACACGGCTATATTCATTACAAAAAGTAGTCAAAATTGAGCATGATTTACAAATCTAAGACACGGCCCCCGCCTCGGCTCCCGGACCAGCGGTCATGGCTCCTTCTGCACCGATGACCTCTACGTCTTCGTCCTCACTGGGGACCATCTTGAGCTCCTTAAAGACGACCCAAGAGCAATGAAACTTGCGCTTGATCTCTTGTCGGTAATGGAGGAAACCTGCCTCGAACATGTGAGACATCTGCGGTGCGACGAAGTCTCCAGAATATTCCTTCACAGCCTCCTGTGCTATTCGGGCCGGATCTACCTTCTTTAACTTCTTAGCCCGACCTTCGAGAGTAGTGATCCGATCCTATAGGTGGGACTTCTCTACCTCGCCCCTACGTGTCTCCTCGGCTAGCTAGGTTTGGACGGTAGCCTCCCTTCTTTTCGACACCACCAGCATCACCTCAACATCTTAAGGAGATTGGCTCCATCCTCAGTGCCTTCCTTTACCATCGCTCGAGTAACTTTATCCTTGGTGATGGATTTATCGGCCAAAGCCTCTGCCCGTGCTATGTCGAGCTTCTATGCCTCAGCGGACAGCTCAAAGACCCTGGTCTCCTTCAACCTCACTCGAATCTCTACCTCCTTGGCTGCTTCCTCGGTGACGTTGGCTTCCTCTTGCTTCTGAGTGAGGCTCGCTTCTATATCGGTGAGTGCCACGGCCCAATGCCGAAGCTCTAAGCTAACCGAGGACACCTGCATCAAAGAGAAAACCAAAAGTAAACTCCACCCTCTGCAGTATATACCGAGGATCACGCAAGCTCTTACCTGCTGACCACAGAGCACTACGAAGCCGACCAACCTATCGGCTTCTGCTCCCCCCAACACAGACCATTGCTGGGGCAAATAGGAGTTCTTGGCCAACCGGGCCGTGACCACACAGTCCGAAAAACGGACTCCTTCAAACCCACCAGATACGTGGGACTGAGGAGATCGTTCTTCGAATGGGGGAGGTCTGCCTCCAGCAACTTAAACACCCCCAAGGCCCGCTCGTAGTCAGGGAAAGCAAGTTTGAGCCAATTGGAGAAAAACTCCCCCATGGACACTTGTCCTTATGTGTAACAGCCTGTATTTTTCCAATACTTTCAAATTAAGTATTAAAAGAAAATTCAATTTTAATTGTATTTTGTAATGGTTGATCAGGAGTCTTAAACTGATTTCAAAATTTCTTATAAAAATATTTTGAAGTACCAGACTAGTTGAGGAGTATTTTAGTAAAATCGGATTTCATCAAATACCTCTAAAAGATCTGATTAAAATTCATGTTCAGATATTGCTGTTTTGGTTCAATGAATTTATTTTCTATGCAAACATCTTCAAAACAATTTCAAACTTCTGCAGTAGCATCCTATGATCATTTAGGGCTCTCCACATTAATTTCGTAATTTTCTGATATCATTCAATAGAGAACCCGCAAACCCGCTTTCTAAACGTTTTGGCCAAAAACTAGTATTTCTGTAACCCAAACCCTGGAACGGTCTTCGTATTCGTGATCCTCGCGACGATACGATCCCGTGGGTATGTTTTCGTAATTTTTCGGACACGTTTACTCGTAGGGGCATTTTCGTAATTTTGTTACACTAATGACATTCATTAACGAGTTTTTACCTATTACTAATTATCACCTTAATTACTTTTCTAATTAACTTAATCCCATTACCTAACCGTATCTTTCCCCCACCCTCTCTCTCTCTCAGCTAACCCACACACCCCCTCATCTACCCCTTTTTCTTAAACCCTATATATACACTCCCCTCCCCTCTCATTCTTCACACAGGCAATCTCTCTCTATCTCTCACAGATCTCTCTCTCTTTCTCTCTCTCTCTCCACGGTTTCATTCAAATCCCAAACCCCTCGCCCCACGACCCCCCGATACTGTCGCTGCCCTCTTCCCCTCTCGACGGCGATTCCGACCAGCCCAAGGTCGCCGACGGCCTGCCCGTGCTTCCCGACCAGCAGGAGGCCCCCCGCCGCTGCCTCAGACCCGCCCCCGACCTTCGCCCTCCGCCGTGTCGACCCGCTCCGTCAACCACCGACCCCCCACGGCAGCCCCGCCGTTGCTCCGACGAACGCCGCACGCAGAGCCTCCATCCACGTCGAAACACTCCCGAGCGCCGTCGCTGACGCAGCTCCGAGCATCCCCAAGGATCCACGCCACCGCTCAAAGACCATCGCTCCGACGTCGCCATGAACGGAGCAGCGCCATGCCTCCTACGAGATCCTGCGCTCCGCCGCCTCGAATCTCCCCGAGCACCTAGGCGCCGTCGACGGCGATCTCCGAGAGCTGCACCCCCGCCTCCATGCCACTCCGGCTGCCTCCGCCCTGTCGCCGTACGTTCTCCCGCCATCACACCAAGCTCCGCCGACCTCCGATGACCCTCTGCCTCCGACGTGCCATCCTCTGACCGCCTGCTTCCACGCCCGACGCCGCACGGCCGTCGACCGCCGTCGACGAGCGAGCGAGTCCCCCCTCCGACGGTCGTGAGCGAAGGGTGCGTGATTTATTACTCAATGGCACACTTGTAAATATACGAGTTAATAACGTATTTTCGTATTTTTTTCGTATTTTTAAATAATTAATAAATGGGTTTTATGGTTTATAATCCATAACTAAATATATAGGACCCAGAAAAATATGAGACTAGCTTCAGAAAATCAGAAATAATATTCTGGACCCAATGGCGCTAGTTTCATCTCAATCCGACGCTTACTTTTTCCAGAATTAATTTTTAATCCTATAAGTTAAATCCTTTATTTTCATTTAAAAATCCGTATATTCTAATTTTCATGTAAACTAATATGTGAGAAAAATATATGTTAAAGAACTCTTCGAGACGGTCATTTTGACACCTCATTTGCAACTTTCCGATGTAGATTGCACCCAGAATAAATTGTGGAATAAATATGTTACTAATTGGAAAACAGATTTTAAATTGTTTTTGAGCTTTTAAAAATTCTAAAAAAATTACTATAAGCTTCCGAAAAATATTCTCTCTTGCAGTAAAACTATTTTTATCATATATAGTCTATATAAAAATTTAGAACCTTTTTCGACAACGTTTCAATTGATTGAATTATTTAAATAAAAATGTAGCGTTCTTTACCCGAGTATTTTTGTGATTGCAGGTACCAATCCTCGTGCACCAGCTCTTCCAGCTCCAACCTCATCTTGCCACGACGAGCTCGAAATTAGTAAGTCACGACGTATTCTAAACTTAGAAAACTTGTCTATTGTGCTTGTATGAACTTGTGACACTTCACCTATAGCCTCGAACAGCTATTTGACTTGAACCGAACTAGAGAACTAAAATGAAAGTAATCAACCAAAGATTACTTTGCCAACTTTCAACTTTCGTGGTTGTAGCACGCAACTACCAACTTGGGTAAATTGTGTGCTAAGCCACACTACCACGTGCTCAAAGCACGGAAGTAACAGCTTTTGGTGTTGGACTTGTCTTTATCCTACTTGCTGGTTTTCAATGAGGAAGTCAACCAGTTGACCTGGTGTGACTAACATGTGGAACATCCTGTGGAAGAATCCTGTATAGAACTTGTAATTGACACGTCACCGGGGTTTCGGGGTAACTCACAGTTGCGAGAGTACATGAGTGACTAGAGTTCGATCTACATGTCAAGCTGCCTGCGTTTCGACCTCTTGTCTAGCTGCCTGTGTTTCAGCAAACCATCCTGCTGCCTGTGTACCGACATTCGTCTGGGTAGCACCCAGGCAAGAGACGAACTGAACGGTCACATATTGTACTCTCCGACTTGAGTCACGTAGTTCTAGTGTAACTTGCACAGTTACTTTCTTTACAGTACATGCACTTTACTTTCCTTACCAGTACAGTTACCGCACTTTACTTGCCGTACTTTTAATTTCTACACTTGTACAGACACTGCACCGTACTTTACTTTCACTTTGGTCTGCTTTGTCATACGTGTACAGTTCCTCTCTTTCTTTATTTAGAATTGTTGTGACTTACCTACGGTTCCATCTCCGTGGCACCGCAGACGACGTACATATGGAGGCAGATGCTCTAGAGTTGATAGCGCCAGACTTCAACCATGAGACCGCAGCTTTCAGAGCTATTTTCAGTTGTGTACTGTACTTTCTCTCTTTCATGTATCGTTGGAACATTTGTACAGTATGGATTGTAATAATTGGACTCTATTTGGGTATTTTTGTACATCTCTGCATCGTGGCTATTTTGATTTCACTGGTTAACTGCAGAACCTGCGCAAATATCAAAGAAGTAACGGGCCCCTGAGAGCGAGTCGTTACATTATGACATTGAGAACCCAGGGGCGGTGAGTGAGCCTCGGAAGCCGAGGTGTCGCCAATGGGAACACTGCTTGAGGTAAGGGGAAGGCACCCCTCTTCACCATGTGCCTTCTTCCCCTCTGCTCTCCCAAGCCTCATTGGTAAGCCGGTCCTCTTCCTCTGCAAACTGCCAACGTCCCCTGGCGGGACCCTCCTGGAATGGGTCGGCCTTGCCCTCTACTTCAGGCGGACAGCCAGTACCGCATCGGACCTCCTCAAGCCGAGCCCGGGGGGAGGGATCGGCACGGGATGTGATGGATGACACCGCCTGGCCACACCTGTTAAAGCGTAAGAAGTCAGGACGAGCAAAAAGTAACAAGGGGTCCGGGCTAAAAAGGAAGGGACTTACCTTCGAACCACACGATCCTCCTCAATGTTTCATCAAAGGAAAGGAACCCGGTATGTCCCTTGTCAGCATGGACTGTAGACAACTTGTCAATCGCCTCGAGTTCTGAATCGATAAGGCTCTCCCCCTCTAAAGCCAGCGAACCGGACCTACCCCAGCAGACATGAAAATTGGCTTCCACATGGAGAATCATGAACATGAAATTCTCTTTCCAGAATTTCACAGAGGTCGGGAGCTCGAGTACGAGGTTCCAATCCTTCTTGGCAGTGAGATAGACCCAAGCACAAGACCTATCGTGGCTCAGATGAAAGAAGTGGCAGAAAAGTGATAGGGACGGTTCTATCCTGTGGAGCTGACATGGTATGGTGAATCTGCCCAAAGACCAGATAGAGTTTGGGGTGATTTGGCAGATGGGAAGCCCGAGAGCAGACAAAACCTCGATAACGAATGGATGGAGAGAGAAGCATATGCCATACAAGAGGGTCTTTACATACACCCCAACCTTGCAATTGATGGGGAAGCAAACCCTTTCGTTCGGGAGGGGGGCCCTGACCCTATAAGGGGGGCGAAGGTACGAGAGATGGAGCAAAGCAATAGAGGTGGCGCAAACCACCGATGACTGGTCTCTCACCTCTCGGGGAACCTCGAAGGAGCCATCCTTAGCTTGGGAGGATGCAACACTCATACCAGGAAGCACAATCGCCGTGGTGGCAGGATCGTCGAGCAACCCTACCGTCACCCGACTCACCTCGGGCGCTGACCGACTCGCTACAGAACTAGAAGAAGAGGATGACAAGGAGTACATGGCATGAAACCACGAATGAACGTCGGAGAATGAGAGGGCATGTGAGAAAGAATAAGACAAAGACAGGATGGTACGCAATTCTGGAGAAAAGAGGTTCATCCTACAATATAACATCTCCCACTCAGACGACCCTCTAGGAATCCATCGGATCATTTTTGGCTGTTCAAATCCCGCGTTCGTGTCAACATCTCAAAGTAACAACTCTCCGAATTCGTGCTCAAAATGCAGTAGAATTTCTTTGGCGCCATATGTCATGATGACCTTCATTAAATGTGTCATTCCGACTGCCGAACCTGCCCATACGTGTCACATCATCTGAAACAACCTCGATGGTGGTCGAGCTCGGATAATGTGGGCCATTATCACAGCTTTGGTCCGGTTCGGGAGATTTCCACAAAGTGGGCCCGAGTCCCAAGGAGCCGAAGAAGGCCGCTCTCCTCAACCCATGGGCTGCACGCGAGGGGTGTTGAATACAATGTGTGTTGGATACAACGATCGATGACTTCGTGTTTGATGATAACAAACATGTGTGAACGTTCTAATGTGTGTGCTAAGTGTTTTCAGGAGTGGCAAGCTCGTAAATACGGAAAGGATGACTTGGTCAAATAGATGGAGAAATGTGCAAATAAGACTAAGTCAAATTGATGGGAAATTGCAATTGAATTGCAATTTGGACTTGGTCAAAGATGGAGGGATTAGAGATTCTCATCCAAATCAATTGGTGCATGAATCAAATCCTATTCAAATCTTCTATCCTTTTTGAATTCTATACAAATCCTACACCAATTACTACTCCAATTCAAATCCCAATTCATATCAAATACAAACTTCAAATCTCCTTGAATGTGGGATTCTATTGGATTCTCCTATAGCCAAATCTTTCTCCATCCTCCTCCTATTTAAACCCTCTCCAAATAAGGAAGAAAGATTGCGGCACAAAAGGAAAAGGAAGCATCTATATTTCGGCACAAAAATCATGCTACATGAAAGGTGTTAAGTGTGACCTTGAAACCCAACAAGGTCCACTAGTGTTAGCCATTATTGTTTTAGGAACCCACACTTGTTTAAAATTGATATTTGTTTCCTAAATTTACAATAATATGATGTGTGGCCTACACTATCACAAGTAAAGCACTTTGTATGTAAGTTTTTCACAATAAAAGGCACATTGTGGAATTTCTTAAACTTGGGCTTTTCAAAGTTTTTCAAACCAAATCCAAGTCCTCTTCTATTATTGCCATATAATTGATTCTCTAAAATGGTATCCAATAATTGTTTTCCCATAGAGAATTTCTTAATGGCCAATTCAAGATTAGAAACATTAGATTTTAACAATTTATTTTCATCCACAAGCAAAGTACACTTACTTATAAAAGCTCTCTTGTTTTCCTCTTCATTCTTTTCAAATTCATCCATTTTCTTTTTAAGTTCGTTATTTAACATGCACAATTTATCATTAAGCTCTTTAATCATATAGTCTTTTTCAATTTCGAGCTTAGTCAAATCTAGCTTAAGCATGCTAATTTCATTCAATAAGGAAGGGCAAGAGAGACAAACAAATTCTTCATTAAAGCATGATTTTTCCTTTTTCATAATGGCAATGGTAGAATCACGTTCTTCAAGTTTTTCTTTAAGAATGTCAACTTCTTCAGAAATGTCACAATTTTCTTTTTGTAATTTAAAGATAGCATCCCTATAGTCATTCAACATGAGTTCTAACTCATTAATTTCATTTTGCATTCCTTTACAAACATCAAACAATTCGGCTTTAGTGAATGAATTTACCTCATCGCTTTTTGCTAATAAGCAGACGACAGCGGAGTGGGCTACCACCTCTTCATCCTTATCCTCAGCTTCGCTGTCCATGTCCCAAGTTAGCATCTTGGTTTTTCCTTTATCTTTGGCAACCTGAGCAGTCTCTTGTCTGCATTGCTTCGCGAAGTGCCCTTTTTTCATGCATTTGAAGCATTCAACTCTATTAGCAGAATCTTGGTCAGAAGAATTTTTATCGTGATTAAAAATGTTCGAGCGAATGAACCTTCTATGCATTTTTGATCTTCCTTGAGGAGTTCTGACGAACTTTCTAAAGTTTCTAACCATTAGCACCATCTCCTCATCATCATCTTCATCTTCACTAGCTTTCAGAGCAAGTGGCTTTGAAGCTTTCTCCTTCTCTTCAGGTTTCTCTCTTTCTTTAATATTTTGCAGTTCAAGCTCGTGGGACATTAGATTAACTATCAAGTCCTCCACCCTCAATTGTGATAGATCCTTCGCTTCTTGGATGGCAGTGACTTTAGGTCTGAAAGAGCTTGACAGCGCTCTTAATAATTTCATCACCCGTTCAAGGCTAGAATATGGCTTACCGAGCGAGCTAGACTTGTAGACAATGTTGGTGAATCTCGCAAACATCTCTGATATGGTCTCTGATGGTTGCATGCGAAATACGTCGTACTCTGTGCTTAGAATTGCAAGTCTGGACTCCTTCACCTGCGACGTTCCCTCATGCGTCACCTCCAAAGTATGCCATATTTCCTGCGCAGTTAAACAATGTGAGATTCTATTATATTCATATTTATCAAGTGCACAAATGAGAGCATTCATAGCTTTAGCATTTAAAGAAAAAGATTTCCAATCATTATCATCCCATTTGTCATTTGGTTTTTCAATCTCAACACCATCTACTTTAATAACAGGTAGTTTATATCCTTTTGCAATTATTTGACAAGCTTTATAATCAACAGAAATAAGGTAGATTTTCATTCGATTTTTCCAATAAGCATAATCACCTCCATTACACCTAGGGGACGTGAAACAGACTGACGCTCAGCAAAAGCACTATCCATAGAGTTAAACATGGTCAATCTAGGCTAGATCTCCTAAACTGGCTCTGATAACACTTGTTGGATCTGAATCTAAACCTGTGGGGGGGGGATGAATAGGCTTATAAAAATTTTCGTGCAACCCACGAGAAATCACACGCAGTTAAAGGTACAACCAGAGTAAATAAGAGACAATCACAGAGTACGCACATATATACCCTGGTTCGGTCGCACTAACGACCTACGTCCAGCCCCAAGCAAATACTAGCATTAATAAGTTCCTTCCGTACACCTACAATGGGGTCCTAGCTCCAACTCCCCACCTAGACTGTACCACACTCGACAAAGTGCAGAACTCTATCAACCTAGTAAATGCGTATCTTGACTGCTACAACACGTCAAGACCCTCTTGTCTAGCCCCAACCAGACAAGTCCAAAATAGTCACAAAATACTGGTAAAGTTTCCCTTACAAAGATCGCTAAACCAATACAAAGATAAATAAATAGAGTTTTAGAAATGCTCAGTAATAGTGTGTCGTCTCTGTCGTTCAGCACGTGGTCAGATCAATCTGACAAGTAGTAGTCTCTGATGTCCCCTCAATAGTTCGGCTCCCCTCTCCTTGGAAAGTGCAACTTGAAGAGTTGCGGCTTTGAGATTTGCAAAGGGTGAAGTCTTTGGCCTACTGCTGCTCTTGGAACTTTAATGTTTCGGCTTTCTCCCTTTTTGATTAACAGTGTATAGCTCGACTCTCGGAAACTTGCATTGCCTCAAATCAGGATGCACACTTAAGCTCTCTTCTTTGAGACTTCTCAGGGGAAAGAAAGATTCGGCCTTTGGTCAACAAAAAAGAATGAAATATAAAGGCTGTGTTTTTTTGATCAAAAGAATTTAGTGCGGCTCTCTGAAAAACACAAAGCACCTCTCTTAAATCTTTTTGGCTGTCCCCTAAAAAGATGCAAACAAAAAAAGCTTTGAAACCCAAAGAATTCTGTGCAGCTCTCAAACAAGCAAACCCAAAAAAAACGTGACACGCTTTTTCTTTGATTGCTGAAGTGTTCAATTTGTTGAAGATGCAAAAAAAAAGATCCTTATCGGCCTGACACAAAACCTCACACAAAAATATATAAAAGAGAAATTGACAGACTTTGTGTTTTCAAGAATTTCAAAGGGGAAAAACACTTGAAGTGCTCTTTTAAAAATTTGTTTTTGTTTAACACAAAAGCAGTGCATCCTCTCTTTGAGATTTTTTGTGCTAAGGGGAAAAAGAAAAACTTGTGATTTTTTTGATGAAGGAGCTCTGCAAAAAAAAATGAAGACGCCATAAAATTCGGCAGACCCTAAAAAGATTGCAAAACAAAAATATTTAGCACAGAGCTCTTGAGGGTTTTGTGGAGGAGAGAACATGCGGAGCTTTTCCTTGAACAAAAAAATATTCGGCCTTAAAACTTTTTGTTATGAGAGGCTTATTTTTGATGGCCTATAGGATGAGGGCTTATATAGGGTACGCTAGGAGATTTGCGACAAGGAGACGAGATCAATGGCTAGTATTAATCAGGCTATAGGGAATCCTAGTGATATGGTGATTTGCAATGGGAATGGAGTTTGGACTTGATACGGAATAGGATTAGGGTTTGATCCCAATAGATAGGAGTCACCTCAAGCTAGGTTCTCTCCCTTTCTCCTTTACACATTGACCAAGTCCTTCCGTGAATTAATCGCACATTCGCCGTTCCTGAAACACTTAACACACACGTTAAAACGTTCCCACACGTTTGTTATCATCAAACACGAAGTTCATATATCGTTGCAACCAACACTTCATAGCCTCAATCAAGGAGCAAGCTACAACCGTTAATCCTCATCTCCTTGCCTCAAAGCTCAAGCTTCTATCTTCTACCTATTGCCGTAAGATACCAATGGAGAGAGAGAGAGAGAGAGAGCTCATTGATTCAAGACTTCATCAAGAGTCTAAGAGCCGAAATTGTTGACCTCTCAAAGCAAGGCCTTCACAAGTTCCAAGGGTTCAAATTTCAAGCCTATCCTTATACCACAATGATGATCCTCCTTCTTGCTGTTTTGTTTGACTCCATCACAAGTGCAGCCGCAAGATTTTCATAAGCATACCAATCCAAATAGCAAGCTGCCGCATCCAACAAGAGAACGGGAACAAACAGCTTGCGCATCAGCCCCCTGCCGCAATTATTGACTGGAACTCCAAAGCTGAAGCTGCAATTTGCCTTGCTAACTCGAACAGCTCATGTGCCAACATTGCTTGTTGACCGAAGATCCCCTTGGGCAATTCAACTTGGTTACAGACACACTTGACTACCGCATCTTCACTTTGCAGACCGAGTCAGATAGCTTGCCAACTTGATTATCGACAGCAGCCCCATGCTTGTCAACTCCATTACCGATAGCAGCTAGGAGCGGCAAGACACCATTGCCGACCCATTGAGAAGCATCCAAGCCAAGTGCCGTAAGCATCTACTAAGGGGAGGAGCCACAACATCCAATGAGACCTCTAGCCGAAATACAAGTGCCATCATCCAAGCTACCTGAAGGAGAGGAGAACTTGATTTCAGAGACGACTACATAACGTCAGATTGGACCAGACCAGAGTTGATTGACAGAGACGACTACACGGACACGAACTGAGATTTTTTGATCTCTTTACTCTTTATATTTGTGTAGTAGTGTAGCGATCTCTGTAGGGGAAACTTTATCGTTACTTGTGTTTTTGGAGACTTGATGAGTTGGGGCTCGTCAAGAGTGAGAGCATTTGATTAGGTTGATAGTGTTGAGCATGCAGGAGTGCGTACGAACTAGGTGGGGAGCTGGAGGTTATACCTTGACAACATATTAATCTAATATTTGCTTTCGGGGCTGGACGTTGGTCGTGGGGACGACCGAACTAGGGTAAATCTACTGCGTACTCTTTGATTGCATACTATTTACTCTGCCTGTGCTTATAACTACGTGTGATTGTTCGTGGGTTGCACGAATATTTTTATTAGCATATTCACCCCCCTCTAGGCTTATACCCAGATCCAACAAGTGGTATCAGAGCAGGTTAGAGGATCTAGTCTAGATGACCAAAAATATATCTGATTCTACATTTGCTGAAGGTCAGTCTATAGCCCGTTCCCCTAAGTTTAATGGAGTAGACTTTGTATATTGGAAGACTAGGATGAAAATCTATTTAGTATCTGTGGATTATGATGTGTGGGATATTGTTGAAAATGGTTATAGAATCCCTACTATGAAAATTGAAGACATTGAAATTATTAAGCCTAAAGATAAGTGGGATGCCTCTGATAAGAAACTTTATTCTCTTAATGGTAAAGCTATGAATGCGCTTATATGCTCTCTTGATACATGTGAATTTAATCCTATCTCACATTGTTTAACTCTACAGGAAATTTGGCATATGCTGGAGATGACACATGAGGAAACGTCGCAAGTGAAGGAATCCAGACTTGCGCTGCTGAGTTCAGAATATGAGCGTTTCCGCATGTTGCCATCTGAATCTATCAAGGAGATGTTCGCGAGATTCACGGACATCGTATACAAATCCAGCTCCCTCCATAAGCCATACTCTAGTCTTGAGCAGGTGAGAAAGATCTTAAGAGCGCTACTAAGCTCGTTCCGTCCTAAAGTCACCGCTATTCAAGAAGCCACATATCTATCAACAATGAGAGTGGAGGACTTAATAGGCAACTTGATGTCACACGAGCTTGAGCTGCAAAGTATAGAAGCTAGAGAGAAAACTGAAGAAAAAGCCAAAGCTCCCACACCATTAGCTCTTCAAGCTAACGACGACGACGATCTTGATGAGGAGCAAGCACTATTGGTCAGAAACTTCAGAAGATACATCAAGACTGACCAAGGAAGAGCTGAGATGACGAAAAGGTTCAATCCTTCTAATAATTTTAATTTTGATAGAACTTCCCCTGAACAGAAAATTATTAATAAAAATGAATGTTTTAAATGCAGGAGGAAATGACACTTCATGAGAAATTGCCCACAAGAAACAGCTAATGTTGCGAAGAAGAAAGGAAAAGCTGTGGTGCGAATGTGGGACATGGATAGTGAAGATGAGGAGAATGAAGCTCACACTTCCCTCTGGTTGATGGGAAGACACGATGAGGTACAATCTTGCTCTAAAACTGAACTTTTGAGTATTTGTAAAGGAATGCAAGATTAAATAGATGAGCTAGAATCTTCCGTAGATGATTATAGGAATGATAGTTTTGAATTGGAATAAGAAAATTATGACATGTTTAAAGAAGTTGATAATCTTAAAGAAGAACTTGTTGCATGCAAATCTATCATCACCATGTTGAAAAAAGAAAAATCTAGCTCCCCCTCTTTGTTAAATGAGATTAGCATGCATAAGCAAGATTTGATTAAACTTGAAACTAAAAATGAATTGCTTACTGAAAAGATTAACATTCTAAATCATGAGCTTAAAGAAAAAATGAGTGAATTTGAAAAGAAAGAAGAGGAAAACAAGAGAGTTTTCATTAGTAAATACACTTTGATTGTGAATGAGAATGCTATCTTGAAATCCAAAGTCAATAATCTAGAATTGTCATTAAAGATATTTTCCATAGGAAAACAAAATTTGAATATTATTCTTGGAAATAACCTTTATTCCAATAATAGGCGATGACTAGGATATGGTTTTAAAAATGTTGAAAAATCAAAATATAGAAAAGTTCACATTGAAACAACAAAGGTTGGAAATTTTCATGCAAAGTGCTTTACATGTGGTTGCGTTGGTCATACCTCTTATCATTGCAAATATAAGAACAAGAACATTATATTCAAGCAAATATAGGTTCCTAAAAATTTGATGACTAACGTGAGTGGACCTTGTTGGATTCCAAGGTCACACGTAACATCTTCCGTGTAGGTAAGATGGAGGTGGCGAGGAACTATGAATTGGACGTCGCATTTCTTTTAGTTCCTTAGCCAAACGACGACGCGAAGGTATATTTCTTCTTTGAACTTAATGCATACCTTCATAGCATTTTTGTGTGTGTGCTTGACTTTGTATTTTCATTTTGTGTTCTAGTTTGGTTGATTCTTAGTTTGTTTTAGTTCATTATAAAGAAAAATAAAAAATAAAATGAAAAAGTAAAAAAAAAATGGTGCTAAATGTCTATCTTTTTCCTTTGTATCATTCAAGTGATATTGATGAATGTCATTCATATTCTTATAGAAATCATTGTATTATTGTTATAGCTACATGCGCATGTTGGACTTTTCTAAATAGCCATGACATGTTGAATGAATTGAACAATATGATTTCTACACCTACACTTTCACTTTCACAAGTATTGAATTATTGTTTCACAATTGGAGACTCTTTTATAAAATGTTGGAAAGTGAATGTAGGATGAATATTAACTGAAGATCTACAGGATATGATGTGTTTTTGCCATGGATAAAAATTGAGCACAAAAGAATTGAAATTGAAACAAAAAATATATAATATAGCTCCGTATGAAAAATGGATACAATTCATGGGAAGTACACTACCCACGAGTATTCAACATATACTTTATGGGTAATCTTTAGCGTTGGTGTTATACTCGTCAAGCAATGCTATCCCCACATCTAAGAGTCCTTATAGGCTATGTTTTTGGGGTGTGGTATCTTGAACTCATTTTCAATGAGGTGGAAAAATCAATCCTAGTGCATTCATTTTACATGGAAAATGTGGATTGAATTTGGTTGGATTTCATGAAAGTTTCTCCCTTTGTACTTCAATTATTTAATCATCACATTTACACAGTGGTGTAGAAGTTTATGTTATAATTTTCATTGAATCTGAAGTGCTTATTCTATGAATGTCTATATACAAGTGCTAGTTGCAATTTATAATACTCTATTTTTGCATGTGGTATGAAATTAGACTTCGTATATACACTTTTGATGATAACAAAAGGGGGAGAATATATTGGAAAGATTTGATGTGTATTGTACTTAAAGCTTATATTGTATGAATATTGATTTAAGAGGGAACATTAATGAAATAATGGAATGTATATTTAAGGGGGAGCATGAATAAAGGGGGATCATGTTTGTATGCTTGAAACATCATTGTATTGTTGCATGCTTGCATGTTGCACATCATCATCGCATGCTTGTATGTTGCACATCATTGTCATACTTTTTGCATACATTCTCCATCATCACACTTCACACACTCATACAACGATGATATTATTTGGAACGTTATTGCAAATCTTATATTGGTTTGTCATCATCAAAAGGAGGAGATTGTTGAATACAACGTGTGTTGGATACAACGATCGACAACTTTGTCTTTGATGATAACAAATGTGTGTTAACGTTCTAATGTGTGTGCTAAGTGTTTTTTGGAGTGGCAAGCTCGTAGATACACAAATGATGACTTGGTCTAATAGATGGAGTCAAATTGATGGAGAAATTGCAATTGAATTGTAATTTGGACTTGGTAAAAGATGGAGGGATATGGAGAATCTCAACCAAATCAATTGGTGCATGAATCAAATCCTATTCAAATCTTCTATCCTTTTTGAATTCTATACAAATCCTACACCAATTACTACTCCAATTCAAATCCCAATTCATATCAAATACAAACTTCAAATCTCATTGAATGTGGGATTCTATTGGATTCTCCTATAGCCAAATCTCTCTCCATCTTCCTCCTATTAAAACCCTCTCGAAAGAAGGAAGAAAGATTGCGACACAAAAAGAAAAGGGAGCATCTATATTTCGGCAAAACCCTAGCCTTCATATCTCTTGTGCAAAACTTCATTGTCCAACCTCCCTTAGCCGCAAGTCTTAGAGATCAACCAAGGCCAAAGAGCTCCATTGCTACATCATCTTCATAGCCTCAATCAAGGAGCACGCTACAACCGTCAACCTCATCTCCTTGCCTCAAAGCTCAAGCTTCTATCTTCTACCTATTGCCGTAAGATACCAATGGAGAGAGAGAGCTCATTGATTCAAGACTTCATCAAGAGTCTAAGATCCGAAATTGTTGACCTCTCAAAGCAAGGCCTTCACAAGTTCCAAGGGTTCAAATTTCAAGCCTATCCTCATGCCACAATGATGATGCTCCTTCTTGCCGTTTTGTTTGACTCCATCACAAGTGCAGCCGCAAGATTTTCATATGCATACCAATCCAAATAGCAAGCTGCCGCATCCAACAAGAGAATGGGAACAAGCAGCTTGCTCATCATCCCCCTACCGCAATTATTGACTGGAACTCCAAAGCTGAAGCTGCAATTTGCCTTGCCAACTCGAGCAGCTCATGTGCCAACATTGCTTGTTGACCGAAGATCCCCTTGGGCCCTTCAACTTGGTTGTAGACACACTTAACTGCCGTATCTTCACTTTGCAGACCGAGTCAGATAGCTTGCCAGCTTGATTGTCGACAGCAACCCCTTGCTTGTCAACTCCATTGTCGACAGCAACTAGTAGCCGCAAGATACCATTGCCGACCCATTGAGAAGCATCCAAGCCAAGTGCCGCAAGCATCTACGAAGGGGAGGAGCTGCAACATCCAAGGAGACCCCTAGCCGAAATACAAGTGCCATCATCCAAGCTAGCTGAAGGAGAGGAGAATTTGATTTCAGAGACGACTACATCACGTCAGATTGGATCTGATCAGAGCTGATTGAAAGAGACGACTACACGGACACGAACTAAGATTTTCTGAACTCTTTATTCTTTATTTTCGTGTAGTAGTGTAGTGATCTCTGTAGGGAAAACTTTACCGTTACTTGTGTTTTTGGGGACTTGACGAGTTGGAGCTCGTCAAGAGTAGAACATCTGATTAAGTTGATAGTGTTGAGCACGCGGGAGTGCGTACGAACTAGGTGGGGAGCTAGAGGCTCGGGACTCATGCTAGTTGTACCTTGATAACATATTAATCTAATATTTGCTTTCAGGGTTGAACGTAGGTCATGGGGACTACCAAACCAGGGTAAATCTGTTGCGTACTCTGTGATTGCCTACTATTTACTCTGACTGTGCGTATAACTGCGTGTGATTGTTTGTGGGTTGCACGAATATTTTTATTAGCCTATTCACCCCCTCTAGGCTTAAATCCAGATCCAATAAGAGGTTCCTCGCCTCGCGAAGAACGACAGTGACTCAGACAGATGTGACTATCAATCTCGCCCGAGCGAAGCGCCCCCCACACTACCAGAAAATTGGACATTGGCCACGGAACATCTGCCACGGAATGATTCCGTGGCAATTGTTTCTTAATTAGCCACGAAATATTCCGTGGCTATTTTTCTGTGGCTAATAAAGTAACAGCCATGGAATTTTCGTGGCAGCTAAGTAATAGCCACAAATATATCATTATCTCGACCTTCCGTCAGAATAAAGTAATTGCCACGTAATAATCAGTGGCTGATATTTGTAATTGCCAGTGCAAATCCCTGACAAAAAGGTATATGCTACGGAATTTTCAAAATGCATCGCGTCTAGCTCTGGTGGGAGAACAAAATTATCGAAATACCTCGCGCTTAATTAGATCTGGCGGGAGAACGAAAAATTTATAACCAAAAAATTATAATTAATACAGCTCAAAACCCTTTTCCTCTTTCGCTCGTTCTCATCGAAACCCACATCCCGCTATCTCGCTCTCTCGCTCTCTCGACGAAAGACACGACGATCGGAAATGGAGACTTCCGTCTCTCTCGAGCGACGACAACCGGAGCGATCCGTACCGCTGACTCTCTCTCTCTAACTCGCGCGCATTCTCTCTCTCTCTCGACGAAAGCCAAAGCGATCGGAAACGGCTGAGAGTTACGTCTCTCTCGAGCGACGGAAACCAGAGAGATCCGTCGTTAAGAGAGCGAGGAAAACTTGCGACGAACGAGGATCTACCAGCGACGATTCGGCGATTGGGTCTCCGGTGATATCAAGCGAAAAAGTTAGGGTTTCTGTTCTCCGATGCTCTACGCGGACTCAGGCGAGTAGCTATATTCTTTCCTCTCTCTCTATATCTCTCTATTGTCTCTAACAAATTAGGGTTTTTTCTTTCCGCAGACGAGCCAAACTAACGAATTAGGGATTTTTGACTGTGTTAACTCCGGCGACGCTGTTCTCCGACGACGACAAGGTTCTGATTTTGATTTTTCCTTCATTGTTTGGAAATTCCTCAAATTTAGTTATGATATCAACATATTCATTTTGGGGTGGATGGTATTACATATTCATGCTAGGTGCAGCATTTTGGGATTGATGGATTTTTCTGATCATCTGTTTTATGGTTATCAGATTTTCATCAAGTTTGGAACACAAACAAATGTTAGGAGCCAAAATATTATGGGTTGAGGCTTCACAGAGCTCATTCTCTATTTGATACCTTCTATTTAGCTTGATAATACATAGTTTAGCATATGGTCTTCATTCTTTTGGAGCGAAGTTTATATTATTCTGTCGTGTGATGGCTGTCGGTAGCATGTACATGTTTGTTCAATCTTCTGCATTGTTTGTGTTTACCTGATAGTTTGATTTAATTTATGAATTTGAATATACGACATTGAATTTATTTATATCTATGAATCATTCAGTATCTTATCCTGGTAAGTGGCTATAAACTGTACTTTGTAAGCACATCCTTGTTTTCGTTTGTAAAAATTATTCAAATTGATGATGGAGTAC
The DNA here is from genome assembly GCA_030789695.1 of Scilla litardierei. Classification (NCBI taxonomy): domain Eukaryota; kingdom Viridiplantae; phylum Streptophyta; class Magnoliopsida; order Asparagales; family Asparagaceae; genus Scilla; species Scilla litardierei. The sequence continues at coordinate 157,013,983 of CM061141.1, forward strand.
TATGAATCAAATGTTGTTATCTTTAAAGTTTATTCATAACTTGCCAATTATAAAATGGTAAATGGCTATTATAAATCACAATTAAAAGCATAACTGGTCTTTTGCCTTTTATTTATTTGCATCTTTTGGGAGAAATTTTAATTTCGTACATGATATTTTTTGAAGGAAATTCTATTGCATACATGACTAACCATAAAAATAGGAATTGAAGTCTCTTTTCCTTTCCAGTTAACATGTATGTTTCTTCCCGGCGTTCATTTATAAACAACATATCACTCTTTTGAGTGTTTACGTCTGTAGGTTTCTTGATGTTAAAACATGATGTGTGGTGCTTGTGAAGAATTTTAGTCCTGTGGTTTCTTTTTGTTTGTTGACAAAAAATAGATAGCGCATGTTATGGGGAATGATTGTCCCAATTTCGGGGTGGATGGTATTACATATTCATTTCACAGTTTGATATTCTTTTAAGTTTCATATAAGATGAATTCATAGCTGGTATGTTCATATAAGATGAATTCCATAACTTTCTTTTAGTCAGGTACACATCAGCTTCCTATTAAAGATTTAGGAATAGACATGAAGAGAGTGACATGAAAAAAAATTACTAGAAGGCGTCAAATGATCATTTAGACAAATGTGCAATGGAATACAAGTAGATGACTGTTTACCCTTATGATGAGCAATCGAGATATGTAGGTCAAATGGAGGAACGATAGAAGAAAGTTCATGATATGTGAAGGACCTTCAGTTGTAGAAAACAAATTAGTTGGTAGCAAGATAGCAGTGCCTTACTTGGAATATCAATTATATACTAGCTCATGTGGTAGCAAGAACCAACTCCCCGTCTTGCAGGTCAGCAAAGTGACCATCTTATCATCCATAACTTTCTTTTAGTCAGGTACACATCAGCTTCCTATTAAAGATTTGGGAATAGACATGAAGAGAGTGACATGAAAAAAATTACTAGAAGGCGTCAAATGATCATATAAACAAATGTGCAATGGAATACAAGTAGATGACTGTTTACCCTTATGATAAGCAATCGAGATATGTAGGTCAAATGGAGGAACGATAGAAGAAAGTTCATGATATGTGAAGGACCTTCAGTTGTAGAAAACAAATTAGTTGGTAGCAAGATAGTAGTGCCTTACTTGGAATATCAATTATACACATGTAAATGTTTTGCAGTGTTAATCCTAGATGTGGAATAGGAGACTGGAGAGAGAGTCATCATTTGAGGTTGGAGCAGAAATAGGAAATAAACTCAAAAAGATAATGTCAGCTGAAACATAATACTTACACCCAATGTATGAGATTTCAGTCAAACCCCACTTGTTTTATCGTTCGTCTCGATATTGAAAGGGGTGGTACAAAATCACACCTGTTTCTTAGTTTTAGGAGGGTATCAGATAGTTTCAGACAGTTTCTACTAAATTAACATGGTTTTGGAGTGGATTTTGGTTGTTTTCGTCAAATACCAATGACTAAGATGAGATCAGAGCTTGAAGAAAGGGGAAAAATAAAAAAATAATTTCATCCAGATAAAAAACTAGATTCATTTAAACGGAAAGCATGGGATCAAGGCTTAGTTCAAGAAAATACTAACCTTAAACATGCAGACTTGATTCATTAAATAAAACATCAAATCAAAGAAAAGAACATCAACTTGGCTTCGAATTGTCATCACATATCGCAAGAAGCTTTGTCGTCGTTGATCAATGATGAGCATTTATCAGTAGAGATTGTTGAATTGTTTTTGTAAAGCAGCGGTCATAGCCACTGATTTTGATCTAGGGGTGAGTGTGTGGAAAGAATATAATTAGGGTTTGGGTGTTTAATAGATATAAAAAGCTCATCGAGTGTGAATCCGTTTCTTAAAACATAAACCTAATATCGGCCCGCTCTTTATATACCTTTCATCTCTCTTTCCACTCCCTCATCAACCGCAACGACTGTGAACACCGGCTTCAGCTTCAACTTCAACTTCCGGTTGTGGACAGCAATGAATCTAAATTATTACAAATATTTATACAAATATAAATATATACATTAATAATAGATGAATCAAATATTATACATATAAGTATATAGATAAAAATATAGATAAATCTGAAACTTAAACTTAAACTGATGAAGCCTGTTGAAACCCGAAAAAATTAATGGACCAAAACCGAAACTGTCTCTAATTTTGCTAACGACGAACTAGATCAAAGCAATGATATCCTTCCTATCCCCGAATATCTGATAAAAACATATCTGATTGATCTAAGTGCTAATTTATCGAGGCCAGGTTGAATGTTGAACAAAGCAATATAATTAAATACATAATGTGGTAAGAAAATAAATGTTTTTCGGAAATAAACAAGAATATGGTATTAGATCATGAAACACAGAAAAAACATCATAATGATCAAGTAACATGCACACAAAACAACATCTTAAAAAATACTTAAGTACATGCATTTCAATCAAAACTGTGCATGTAACATCAAGCATGTGTTTTCTCTCGGCTACTCATTTTGATAAGAGATGTGAGCACATGATGTTTGGTGTAAAATACATTTGACTGATAGAGATTTAAAACCTCTTTTTGCATATATTCAAGGATATTATCAATACAGATAAGGTGGATATTTGTAGAAAAATACAACTTTATTTCATTGAAAAATATTTGAATTATTTTTTATACATGAGTTCTATCTTTTAACAAGTAGATCTAGATCATACTGGAACAATCATTAATAAAGACAGAAAATAATGAAAAATAGTTCCAGAAGGACACCCACTAGTGACCTAAAGGTCTAATTGCAAGAACTTGAAAGTAAAACTATGTTCACACTTTGTTGAAGATATTAATTAAAATATTTGCAGTCTTGTTAAAGTAATACTTTAGTCTTGAATGTCTATGAATTATTAATATGATCAATATCTATGAATAATTAATATGACCACTATTTCCTGATATATCTATTAACAAGAATCTTCTTAATTACTCATTTGACACAAAAATGAATAATTTTCCTATCTTAATGCACAAATCATTCTGGGTTTCCCAATTTTTCCCAAAAAAATTAATGACGCTTTATAACTTGAAGTATCAAAATTTTAAACCTTGATAGAACTATGCAGAGTGCCAACTTTTCATTATCTTTGTTCTTTTTAAACCTTGGAATGAATGTTGGTGGAAATTGTATTTTGTTGGATCTCAAATTTATTCATGGCTCGAAAAAGAGCCGAGCATCATTTGATTGCTGAGGGACCGGCCCTTTTTTATCTTCACATTTTAATCCATAATTATCTTCACATTTCCAGATTATCAAGTATCTCTTGCATGGCTAATACCAAAGTTCATTATTTAAAGGATTAAAAATATCATTTGGTTCTATTTGTGAGAAAGGCAAATGTGGACAAAAGTTGTCTTCAATTTGAGACTATATTGAAACACCATAATTGATATTTGTGATGATTAATTTTTGAGATGGTATTGTAGGGATTTGCAATCCTTGGGTAAATCTAAATGTGCTGAAGTTTGAGTGGAAATAATTTCATATCTTCTTTCCAGCATCAACCTTTTTGGCTATTGTAACAAGGACCCCACCGATTATCAATTTGCAGGGTATGGACGGTTAAATAAGGTTTACTTTGACCGTTATAGAAATAAAATATAAATTCAAATCAACACTCTCAAATGAAAGCGATTGAATGGCAGTAACCGATTGGTTGGCTTTCTGTAGTTTAATAAGTTATAGTGTGTTTTAGATTGTTTTGTCAGCTTAGTTCTGTGATATCAAATAAACTTATATCTCATTCTGAAATTTATTATAGATGCGACCGGTTCCTGACAAGTCATTTATGGAAATATCAAATGATGATATGTATAAAGACCAACGATACCAAGATGGGATAGACGCATTTTTAGCGTTCTCTGATAGTAACCCATTACGATTGTCAACTGCCGAAATTTATTGTCCGTGCAAGAAGTGTCAGAAAATTTTTAAATATCACAAGATTATTGTTCGTTTCCACTTGTCTGTGAACGGATTCGATCCCTACTACAAGTTTTGGAGTAACCACGGTGAAGGTGTGGTAACTGAGGAGATGCTTCAAGCAGAGCCACAGATCATGCATGCGGGTCAACATGCAGATGACACAGGTGCCATGCTGGAAGACATTCTTGCTCCGCCGTTTGCGACTGATAATTTTTCAGAGGATGCAGAGACATCAAGTGACGTTGATCGTTTGATTAAATTAACGAATGACAACGAGTCCGATTTATACGAAGGATGCGAGTATACGAGGCTATCATTCCTGATCAGACTTCTTCATATCCAAACTCTTAGCGGAATGGCTGTTACACATTTTGAGATGTTGTTGGATCTGTTGAGAAGGGCAATTCCTGGAGGTGAGAATAGCATTCCTGCAACTTATTATGAAGCTAGCAAGATCATTGACACGTTAGGGCTTGATTACAAGAAAATTGATGCTTGTCCAACTGATTGCATCCTTTATTACAAAGAGAATAAGGATTTAAACGAATGCCCAACCTGTCATGTACCACGGTGGAAAGTGCAACAAAGTACAGGTTCAAACAAGGAAGGTCAAACAGTCCAAAAGAAGAAGAAGAAGAAGATTGCTGCAAAGGTTCTTCGTTATTTTCCTATTATTCCTAGGCTGCAAAGGTTATTCATTTCTGCCGAATTAGCTGGGAAAATGCGATGGCACGCAACTGGACATGTAGATGATGGAAAACTGAGGCATCCTACCGATGGTGAGGCATGGAAGCATATAGATAGAATTTATCCGGACTTATCAAGAGAGCAGCGAAACGTTAGACTTGGTCTTGCAAGCGACGGATTTAATCCTTTTGGGATGATGAGCTCTGGATGGTCGACCTGGCCCGTTTTGGTGACCCCGTATAACCTTCCTCCTCATATGTGTATGAAGCAGCCATACATGATATTGTCACTCTTGATCCCTGGAAAATATTCACCGGGTACTGATATCGATGTTTTCATGCAACCATTGATTGATGATTTGAAGCTTTTATGGGATGAGGGTGTGAACACATTCGACGCCTTTACAAAGCAAAACTTTCGTATGCGGGCTATTGTTTTATGGACAATTAATGACCCGGTCAGAGGAGGTCACAAAACTCTGGAGCTCTGAAGCAAGCCCCTGCAGGAACCTCTGAGCCTTCTCCTCAGCGTCCTGCACCATCTTTGGTGCAAACCGACTCAGCCTCATGAACTCTTGGTGATACATTTCCACCGACGAGTTCCCTTGCTTCAAATCGATAAAACGCTGCAGCATCTCCTCCCTGGTAGCTTTTGGGAAGAACTCACCATCAAATCTAGCCTTGAAGGTAGCCCAAGCTATCGGCTCCACCAATATCTTCTCTTCCGCATCCCACCAATTCCGAGCATTATCCTTGAGTTGCCTCTTCGCCAAATCAACCCATCCAGCCGGGGTGATCTTGGCCATCTTCAGATTGTCCTCGATGTTCCGAATCCACTCATCGGCAGCCAGAGGACCCTCAGACCCATCAAAATATGCGGGACCCAGCTCCCGAAATTGCTTCGCTCCTGGCTCAGAGCGAGGGGCATACGGAAGAGCCCGTGCAGCTCGAGCGAGTGGAGTATTCTGGATTTGCAGAAGCACGCCCTGCTGCACTTGCATCATCTGGAGCATCATCCGCATCATCTCACCGCTGGTGGGTTCCCGCTCAGGCTCCTCATCATGAGGGACCGCGCCACTACCCCCACCACGGGTGAAACGTCTTCCTGCCATCTAGTGACACAGAAAACGAATCAGATTAGACTCATAGCTTATGACTCGGATGTCGAACTTAATTTATTGGACATTCTAATACTATTATCGCTATTCCAAAAATCGCAGTTACAGAAGGACCTGCATGGGCCACCAACAAAACCTGTCACGACCCGCTTCCCTAAAATGGAGGCGAGACGTGAAAAGGTCCGCACGGGAGTGGAGCTGTGAAGCCCCAAACCCGATAAGCGTCAATAATACATATAAGCAGGTCCCTGTAACCACAACGGAATAACAATAATAACACAAGGTGAGACTGATATAAAATACACATCTCAAAAATTGTCCAACATCAACATAAGTCCAACATCCAGAAAAGCCACCAGGCTAAAAGAAAAGAGTCCAAGGCCCAGAACAAGGCCAACAAAAGAAACGACATAACAAAGTATAGGTGCTACACACCGATAACAAAACAACTGTCTAACAAAAGTAAAACACAACGAAGACACTAGGACTGGTCCCCAGTGTCCACGTACTCCCCGTCAAACACAAGCTCGGGCTCGGCGTCAGCAAACACCTCGTCCTCAACAAGGTACTCGGGCTCAGGATCTAACATGTGTCACCCAAAAGAGTAAAGGGGCACATGTCAGCAAGTCTAAAAAGACTTGGGCAAGGAAACTGAAAGTAAGGCAACCGGCAACCTAGCAGTTTAGTATGCATGACATGGCAGTTATAATCATGAGTGCACAATTAAAACATGGCAAGACAATTTGTATAAGAGAACAATCATCGGGACAAGACAAGACAAGACAAGAGTAGTCACGCTACTATCAATCTCAATCAATTCACTATTCACGTTGTTTTGTAGATGTTTACGCCTTACAGCTGAATGGTTTTACATTCGCTGATTGGCCGCTTAACAACTACCCCAAACCCAAGAGTTTACGCCTTACCACTGTAGTTGCTGATCGGGCAGACTCCCAGTTGATTGGTCGCTTAACTCTTACCCCCAATACCCACACGAAATGGAGCCAGGGTCCCCGCACAATGAACTCAGCTAGTGAGCCTGGGGTTGCCCCGCACATGAGCTCGCATTATTAAACATTTGGCGTAGGGGTGCACCTAGCAGGAAACACGCAATTCGGGCTTTGGCTATCAACCACCACATGGCCCGCTACTGGAACACGAGCCAGGAACACAAGCATTTGTAGCAAAGCTACGCAATCACAGAAACACTTAAGAATGCAATGACATGACAATTAATTTGTGTACCGTTAATGGAAAGTAAACATGACATGGAAATTGTGCAACATGCTATATGTGTTGGAACTAGCTTCGTTGTCAAGCTAGTTCCCCAATTTGCGCCTAGGCGAGTATCATTTCGTCGCCTAGCCTCTTTTACGCCTACTATAAGAAAATGGCCTAAAACATGGCCTAAACCCTAAGTGGCAAGTTTCACTTGCCTAGCACTGGGGATGACGACCACTTCGTCACACGGGTGATAACCTACGGGGAAATCGCTGTTTTGGGGGAACAATCAACAAACAACATGAAATTATATTAGGGTTTCATAAAAATATAAATAGGTTATGAAAACAACGGTAGATCGATTTCTTACCAAGAGGAGACGGAAGAAACACTCCGGGGAACCCTAGGATCAGATCTGGAAAAGATTGGAGAAGTTTGGGGAAACTAGGGTTTTGGGGGATTTGGGGATTTTGATGGGTTTTGGTGAGATTTTGGGGAAGATGAGAGGTAGATAGAGTAGATGGATGGTTTGGATGATGGATTTAGGGCTTGGAATGAAGGAATGGAGCTTGGAGGAAGATGGGGGCTCAAGGGGGAAAATTTTAGGGTTTTGGGTCGTGTTGGAGAAGATGAAATCGTTTGGGTTGGGTATAAATAGGTTGAGCTGGCGGCTGCCCAGAAATTAGGGTTTTAACACTGGTTAGTCGGTCAAAGAGCAACCACTGACCGACTAGTTTGGCAACTAGTCGGTCGGTCGACCAACGCAGACCGACTAAGTGCAAACATTAACTCCTGAACGAAAATAGGATTCTAGAGTTAGTCGGTCCATAAACAATTACTGACCGACTAGTTTGCAACCTAGTCGGTCAACCAACGTTCTTAGACCGACTAACGATAAACAGTAACTCCTGAGAAATTTAGAAAGCTAACTAGTCGGTCCAAGAAGGATTGCCGACCGACTGGATCGTCATCTAGTCGGTCGGTGCCCCTTCTTATACCGGCTAATGAGCACAAAAAGTTCCGATACGGAGCGCGGGGCCCCGGGATTGATTCCTAAGACTCCTAGGCTTGATCTAATAGTTAGATACGACCGTTATGAAGTCTGTCACGAGTGACATACTTCGAAATCGACGATCCTAAGGAAGAAGCGAGAAAATACGACGAATCGATCGAAAATGAAAGCTACGGAGACGAAAACCACACAAGAGGAGAAAATCCACCAAAACATATATTAAATTATATTAAATCCAGATACATGAAAAGCAGTCGTTACATCCTCCCCAACTTAAGAAAAATTCCATCCTCGGAATTCCCAAATACTCACGAGTCCGGAAACAAAAGTGGGAAACGCTCTCGCATCTCATCCTCATTCTCCCAAGTAGACTCTCCCGGCGAACCGTGTCACCACATCACCCTCACAAGATTGACAATCTTCTTCCGAAGCGATTTCTGACGCCTGTCCAGAATCTGCACTGGATGCTGGTCATACGTCATATCGGGGCGAACGGTAATCTCCGAAAAATCCACCGCATGAGACGGATCGCTAATGTATCGACGAAGCTGCGACACATGGAAAACATTGTGAACTCCTTCCAAAGATGGCGGCAAGGCCAAGCGATAAGCTACCTCGCCAACCCTCTCCAAAATGTCAAACGGTCCAATGTATCGCAGGCTCAACTTCCCACGCTTCCCGAAACGAATCACACCACGATTCGGGGAAATCTTCAAGAACACATGGTCGCCCGGCTGAAACTCCAAAGGACGACGTTTAGCATCCGCCCAATGCTTAAAACGGTCCTGAGAAATTCTCAACCTCTCCCGAATATTCCTGACGATCTCCACGGCCTCCACGATCATCTCAGGTCCCAACAACTCCCGATCACCAACGTCATCCTAACTCAATGGAGATCGACATTTCCTCCCATAAAGAGCGGCGAAAGGCGCCATGCCAGTACTCGCCTGGAAGCTGTTGTTGTAAGAGAACTCCACCAAATGCAGATGGTCCTCCCACGAACCCTTGAAATCCAACATGCACGCCCTCAGCATGTCTTCCAAAATCTGAATCGTCCTCTCGGACTGGCCATCCGTCTGCGGATGGTACGCCGTGCTAAAACTCAGACGCGTACCCAAGCTCTTCTGCAAACTCTGCCAGAACTGAGATGTGAACCTCGTGTCTCTGTCAGACACGATACTCACGGGGACTCCATGAAGTCGCACAACCTCCTGCACGATTCACGTTACATCACTATCCAAACTAGGAAAAGGAAATAAAACGGAGAGTAAAAGAATTTTACCTCCATATATCTCCTCGCTAGCGCCTCAGTGGACTGTCCAACTCGGAACGGAATAAAGTGCACAGATTTGGTCAATCGATCTACGATCACCCAAATCGCGTCATTCTGCTTCGGACTCCGAGGTAGTCTAGTCACGAAATCCATAGTGATGTGTTGCCATTTCCACTCCGGAATCGGAAGCGGTTGTAGCAACACGGCCGTACGCTGATGCTCCGCCTTCACTTGCTGGCAAACCAAGCACTTGGCTACACTTCGAGCCACGCTCCTCTTCATACCATGCCACCAATAATTCAGACGAAGATCCTGGTACATCTTGGTGCCACCAGGATGCACAGAATACGACGAACTGTGTGCCTCCACCATCAGCTCCTCTCTGATATCCCCAGCTGGCACACACAACCTGGCTCCAAACCTCAGCGAGCCATCCTCATGAATCAAAAAGTCAGTCCGCAGACCGGCTTCCACCTGCTCCCGAATCTTCACCAGCTTCGGATCCTCAGCCTGGCCAGCCTTAATCCGATCCACGATCGTCGACTGTACCTGCATGTACATCAACGAAGAAGCCTCCCCAGGAAGAACAATCTCCACACCAGACTCGCAAAAATCCTGCTGCAATCTCCACTGCGAGGTCAAAATCATCACCGCTGGAAGCCTACTCAGCGCATCTGGAACCACATTCACCTTGCCAGGGTGAAACTGCAAATCAATATCATAATCCGCCATAAGCTCCAACCATCGACACTGTCGCATGTTGAGCTCTTTCTGAGTGAAAATATACTTCAAGCTTTTGTGATCGGTGAAAATATTCACTTTCTCACTCAGCAGGAAGTGCCTCCAAATCTTAAGAGCAAACACAACGGCAGCCAACTCCAAATCATGCGTCGGGTAATTCTTCTCATGAACCTTGAGCTGACGAGACGCATACGCCACAACGTGCCCGTGCTGATGCAACACACAACCGAGACCCTTGCCAGAAGCATCGCAAAAGATCTCAAATCCACCACTGCGATCAGGCACAACAAGAATAGGGGCAGTCGTCAACCTCTCCTTCAGAATACCAAAAGCACTCTCACAATCACCCGACCAAACGAAAGCAACATCCTTCCGCGTCAACCTGGTCATCGGCTCAGCAATACGAGAAAAGTCCTTGATGAATCGCCGATAATAACCAGCAAGTCCAAGAAAACTCCGAATCTCAGATGCAGACAACAGAACAGGCCACTCTCTGATGGCCCTAATCTTCTCGGGATCCACTGAAATACCATCTCCAGTCACCACATGCCCGAGAAAAGCAACTCTATCCAGCCAAAACTCGCACTTCGAAAACTTAGCATACAAACGATGCTTCCTCAAAATCTCCAACACCGTCCTCAAGTGCGAGGCATGCTCTTCCTCCGACTTCGAATAGATCAGAATGTCGTCAATGAAGATAACGACAAACTTATCCAAAAAGTCATAGAAAATCAGGTTCATCAGATTCATGAAAACTGCGGGCGCGTTAGTTACGCCGAAAGGCATAACCACGAACTCATAGTGTCCATACTTCGTCCTGAACGCTGTCTTCGGAACATCTCCCTTCTTCACCTTCAACTGATGGTAACCACTCCTCAAATCCAACTTAGAAAACACCCTCGAACCTCTAAGCTGATCAAAAATATCATCGATGCGAGGCAACGGGTATTTATTCTTAATGGTCACCGCATTCAACTCCCGATAGTCCACGCACATGCGACGCGAACCATCCTTCTTCTTAACCAACAACACCGGTGCTCCCCACGGAGACACACTAGGATTAATATAACCCTTCTGCAAAAGCTCATCCAACTGCTTCCGCAACTCTTCCAACTCTGCAGGTGCCATACGATACGGCGCCTTCGAAATCGGCTGCGCACCTGGAACAAGATCGATAGAAAATTCCAAAGCCCGATCAGGTGGCAAACCAGACATCTCCTCGGGGAAGACGTCGCCAAAATCTCGCACCACAGCTGGCCACTCCAGCTCCATCTGCATAGCCATAGCCTCCACCGGCCTGGCCCGAAATCTGACAGGACCAAGCGAACTGCTACCACGACTGAACTCAAACACTGGATGTCCGGGAATCTCGAACACCACCTTCTTCCTCCGACAGTCGATCGTAGCATAGAAGCTCGCAAGCCAATCCATCCCAAGAACGGCATCATAGTTGATGATGTCGTGGACAATGAAATCAGTGAAAAGCTCATGTCCACAGACCACCAACGAGCAAGAATTGCAACCACGATGCACCGAGACCACACCATTCCCTGTAACGATATTCCAACTCTTTGGAAGAGGGGACGTCGACAGGGAATGCCTCTCCACGAAGCTCCGAGAAATAATGCACATCGATGCACCAGAGTCAAAGAGGACTCGTGCAGGAAATGTGCAAACCAAAATCACACCTAACAAGCAATTAACAATCAAACCCTAGTCTAGCAAACAACCATGTTCAAGCAAACAACATAATCTAACAATCAAAACCAGCTAGGAAAGTAACAGCTAGATTGAGGATTACCTGCGATAACCTCATCCACAGCCTCGCTCTCCGCAGCGGTCATCAGAAAAGCCTGCCTCCTTGGCGGAACAGCCTGCCGAAAAGCCTGCCCCTGCGGAACAAGAGCTGCCCCACGACCAACAGGAACAGACGCTCGCTGCTGCAACGGCTGTGCTGCAACAGGAGCCCTCCGCAGCTGATTCGCATGCCGACAATCCTTCGCGGCATGGGAAGCATCTCCACAAATCAGACACTGGCCCAAAAACTTCCGACACTGATCCTTGACGTGGCCAGGCTTGCCGCAGAAATGGCAAGACTTCAGAATAGGCCCTCCTGGCCTCTTAAACTGAGCAGACTGATTAGGCCTGAATCCAGGTCTAACCACAGCTCTCGCCTGTTCCACAGGCCTCTTCCCAGCACCAACAACAGACCCCCTCCTCTGGTTCACGAGCAGCTCCTGCCTCTTAGCTGCTACTAGAACCTTCTGATAAGACTCCCGGTCAGAGGAGGTCACAAAACTCTGGAGCTCCGAAGCAAGCCCCTGCAGGAACCTCTGAGCCTTCTCCTCAGCGTCCTTCACCATCTTTGGCGCAAACCGACTCAGCCTCATGAACTCTTGGTGATACATGTCCACCGACGAGTTCCTTTGCTTCAAATCGATAAAACGCTGCAGCATCTCCTCCCTGGCAGCTTTTGGGAAGAACTCACCATCAAATCTAGCCTTGAAGGTAGCCCAAGCTATCGGCTCCACCAACATCTTCTCTTCCGCATCCCACCAATTCCGAGCATTATCCTTGAGTTGCCTCTTCGCCAAATCAACCCATCCAGCCGGGGTGATCTTGGCCATCTTCAGATTGTCCTCGATGTTCCGAATCCACTCATCGGCAGCCAGAGGACCCTCAGACCCATCAAAATATGCGGGACCCAGCTCCCAAAATTGCTTCGCTCCTGGCTCAGAGCGAGGGGCATACGGAAGAGCCCGTGCAGCTCGAGCAAGTGGAGCATTCTGGACTTACAGAAGCACGCCCTGCTGCACTTGCATCATCTGGAGCATCATCCGCATCATCTCACCGCTGGTGGGTTCCCGCTCAGGCTCCTCATCATGAGGGACCGCGCCACTACCCCCACCACGGGTGAAACGTCTTCCTGCCATCTAGTGACACAGAAAACGAATCAGATTAGACTCATAGCTTATGACTCGGATGTCGAACTTAATTTATTGGACATTCTAATATTATTATCGCTATTCCAAAAATCGCAGTTACAGAAGGACCTGCATGGGCCACCAACAAAACCTGTCACGACCCGCTTTCCTAAAATGGAGGCGAGACGTGAAAAGATCCGCACGGGAGTGGAGCTGTGAAGCCCCAAACCCGATAAGCGTCAATAATACATATAAGCAGGTCCCTGTAACCACAACGGAATGACAATAATAACACAAGGTGAGACTGATATAAAATACACATCTCAAAAATTGTCCAACATCAACATAAGTCCAACATCCAGAAAAGCCACCAGGCTAAAAGAAAAGAGTCCAAGGCCCAGAACAAGGCCAACAAAAGAAACGACATAACAAAGTATAGGTGCTACGTACCGATAACAAAACAACTGTCTAACAAAAGTAAAACACAACGAAGACACTAGGACTGGTCCCCAGTGTCCACGTACTCCCCGTCAAACACAAGCTCGGGCTCGGCGTCAGCAAACACCTCGTCCTCAACAAGGTACTCGGGCTCAGGATCTAACATGTGTCACCCAAAAGAGTAAAGGGGCACATGTCAGCAAGTCTAAAAAGACTTGGGCAAGGAAACTGAAAGTAAGGCAACTAGCAACCTAGCAGTTTAGTATGCATGACATGGCAGTTATAATCATGAGTGCACAATTAAAACATGGCAAGACAATTTGTACAAGAGAACAATCATCGGGACAAGACAAGACAAGACAAGAGTAGTCACGCTACTATCAATCTCAATCAATTCACTATTCACGTTGTTTTGTAGATGTTTACGCCTTACAGCTGAATGGTTTTACATTCGCTGATTGGCCGCTTAACAACTACCCCAAACCCAAGAGTTTACGCCTTACCACTGCAGTTGCTGATCGGGCAGACTCCCAGTTGATTGGTCGCTTAACTCTTACCCCCAATACCCACACGAAATGGAGCCAGGGTCCCCGCACAATGAACTCAGCTAGTGAGCCTGGGGTTGCCCCGCACATGAGCTCGCATTATTAAACATTTGGCGTAGGGGTGCACCTAGCCGGAAACACGCAATTCGGGCTTTGGCTATCAACCAACACATGGCCCGCTTCTGGAACACGAGCCAGGAACACAAGCATTTGTAGCAAAGCTACGCAATCACAGAAACACTTAAGAATGCAATGACATGACAATTAATTTGCGTACCGTTAATGGAAAGTAAACATGACATGGAAATTGTGCAACATGCTATATGTGTTGGAACTAGCTTCGTTGTCAAGCTAGTTCCCCAATTTGCGCCTAGGCGAGTATCATTTCGTCGCCTAGCCTCTTTTACGCCTACTATAAGAAAATGGCCTAAAACATGGCCTAAACCCTAAGTGGCAAGTTTCACTTGCCTAGCACCGGGGATGACGACCACTTCGTCACACGGGTGACAACCTACGGGGAAATCGCTGTTTTGGGGGAACAATCAACAAACAACATGAAATTATATTAGGGTTTCATAAAAATATAAATAGGTTATGAAAACAACGGTAGATCGATTTCTTACCAAGAGGAGACGGAAGAAACACTCCGGGGAACCCTAGGATCAGATCTGGAAAAGATTGGAGAAGTTTGGGGAAACTAGGGTTTTGGGGGATTTGGGGATTTTGATGGGTTTTGGTGAGATTTTGGGGAAGATGAGAGGTAGATAGAGTAGATGGATGGTTTGGATGATGGATTTAGGGCTTGGAATGAAGGAATGGAGCTTGGAGGAAGATGGGGGCTCAAGGGGGAAAATTTTAGGGTTTTGGGTCGTGTTGGAGAAGATGAAATCGTTTGGGTTGGGTATAAATAGGTTGAGCTGGCGGCTGCCCAGAAATTAGGGTTTTAACACTGGTTAGTCGGTCAAAGAGCAACCACTGACCGACTAGTTTGGCAACTAGTCGGTCGGTCGACCAACGCAGACCGACTAAGTGCAAACAGTAACTCTTGAACGAAAATAGGATTCTAGAGTTAGTCGGTCCATGAACAATTACTGACCGACTAGTTTGCAACCTAGTCGGTCAACCAACGTTCTTAGACCGACTAACGATAAACAGTAACTCCTGAGAAATTTAGAAAGCTAACTAGTCGGTCCAAGAAGGATTGTCGACCGACTGGATCGTCATCTAGTCGGTCGGTGCCCCTTCTTATACCGGCTAATGAGCACAAAAAGTTCCGATACGGAGCGCGGGGCCCCGGGATTGATTCCTAAGACACCTAGGCTTGATCTAATAGTTAGATACGACCGTTATGAAGTCCGTCACGAGTGACATACTTCGAAATCGACGATCCTAAGGAAGAAGCGAGAAAATACGACGAATCGATCGAAAATGAAAGCTACGGAGACGAAAACCACACAAGAGGAGAAAATCCACCAAAACATATATTAAATTATATTAAATCCAGATACATGAAAAGCAGTCGTTACAGACTTCCCCGCATATGGTAACTTATCTGGTTGGTCGACAAAGGGTAAATTTGCATGTCCAGTTTGCACAACAGGCTATGAGGGGAAATACTTGAAATTTAGCCATAAGCAATGCTTTTGGCAGCACAGAAGATGGTTGACTGCAGATCATAAATATAGAAGACATGGAAGATTATTTGATGGTGAAATCGAATTGAGAAGAGCACCAAAACAGCTAAGTGGAGAGGACATATTCGAGGCGCTTCATCCTTTGCCTAGAGTAAAGTTTGGCAAGAAAAGATATAATAAAGAGAATCCTCTTGGAGTGAGAAGGAAAATTGCAAAGGGAAAGGTAAAGGGAAATAGAAATGAGAAATCAAGAACAAGAAAGCAACGAAAGTCTCGACCAGAAGAAGACACATCAGAGAGGACAATACTCCCATTTGGATGGACAAAGTTCAGTATTTTCTTTCAGTTGCCATACTGGATGAGTTTGAAAATACGTCACAACCTGGACGTCATGCACGTAGAGAAGAATATTTGTGAAAATCTCTTATACACCATTTTACAAGACTCGACCAAGTCGAAGGATGGATTAAAGGCGAGACTTGATTTAAATCAATTGGAGTTACGTCCTGAATTGCAGGCCATTCAGAAGGAAAATAAAAAGTATGAACTGCCACCATCATGTGTTACACTTTCTACAGATGAGATACATAACCTCCTCCTGTTTCTTAAGTCCGTGAAGACACCAGATGGATATGCTTCAAATATATCTAGATGTGTGCATGTAGATGAAAGGAAAATTTTCGGTCTGAAAACCCATGATTACCATATCTTGCTGCATCAGATGCTTCCGGTTGCAGTTCGTCATGTCGATAAGAGGTTGGCTTCAGTTTTGATACCATTCTGTGGTTTCTTTAAGCAGGTGTGCTCTAATGTGATAGATGTTGCTGAATTTGAGGAGTTAGAGAGATGTGTCATCCTTACATTGTGCAATATGGAAAAAATTTTTGCGCCATCCTTTTTCACGATTATGGTCCATCTCACTGTGCACCTGGAACAGGAGGCACGCATTGCAGGACCAGTACAATATCGGTGGATGTATCCCGTTGAGAGGTACATATTTGTTCCTGTTAATGCTCTTTGATGGAGACAATCAGTACACATATATTTAATTATTTTTATTATTTTTAACCCACAGGTTCTTAGGGTTCATGAAACAACTAGTGCACAATCGTGCAAAACCTGAAGGTTCTATAGCAGAAAATTATTCATCACACGAGACCCTGATATTCATCTCTCGTTACTTGCGGGATGTTGAAACAAAGCTCAATCGACAGCCAAAAGTGATGGATGCCGTCTTCTATAATGACCGTGGGGAGGACACGCGATTTAATATGATGGATCTTGGCCAAGCCCATGCATATGTTATAAACAATCTAACAATATTTGACTCATATCGCAGGTAATAAAGCTGATTTTTGCGCCTTTTATATCTACCAATGTTTTAAATCATATGTTATGTTAGCTTTCTTTATTTGTATCGCAGCCATCATAAGATAGAGGTCATGAAAAATATGAATGCCAAAACTTTTGGCAAAAAAGTTGCGGACACACATTCCAAAGAATTTCCTGGATGGTTGAAAATTCAGGTATTGGCGCAGAGTAGACATGTTAACTATATTACTATAGGAAATTAATATTGAGATTATTAATATAGTAATATCTTTCATACTTTTAATGAAGGTTCAACGGCAAATTGATGGAGGTGCAAAACTAAATGATGACATTCAAAGTTACGCCAGAGGTCCTCATGGCACCGTACATCGTTATGGAGGGTATTGTATCAATGGTTTTAGATTTAATACCATTGACGTCGAGAAGGAACGATGCACACAGAATAGTGGAATCTTCTCATCTTTCTTACAATTATCCTATGCTAGTAGCAAAGATCAACAACCCAAAGAAGGCCAAATCTTCTACTATGGACAGGTTGAAGATGTTGTTGAGATTTTTTATGGCTATCAGAAGGATGTTAGCCATGTGTTGTTTAAGGTTCGTTGGTGTGAGCAAGGTAAACAAAAGGACCCATTTGGCTACACGGTTGTAAATCTAAACAAGGAAATCTACAGGAATGACAAATACATGCTTGCTACCCATGCTAAACAATGTTTTTACGTAAAAGATATAATGGTAGACGATGCTTGTGTTGTTCTTAGAAATCCACCAAGAGCCTATGCATATGAAGATGTTCCTGGGGATGATAATGAAGACGGCGACGACGACGTTGTAATCTTAGCCGATGAAGTTGTGGCCGAGTTTTCAATCGAGCAGAATAATGAAACGGCTGAGGGTATTATACCGTTGCGTATTGATATGCCAAACTTAGAGATACAGGAAAATGTCATTGAAGATGAAGACGACGTAATCATAATAGAAGAAAGCCCAAGTATTAATTTAAGAAGCAGAGTTGAAGATCTTTCAACTGGTGTTCGGACTCGATCACAAATGGCGTCAACATCAAAATCATGAATTTGCTTTTGTAAGCAGCGTAGAAGATCTTAAACTGGAGTATCCTAGCTGGATTTTGTCTCATTTAATCACAACCACTATGACACTATTGATTGCCTTCTAGAGAGCTTATCATCACATTTATCTTCTAAGAGCTGGACATCACCTTGTAATAGCGGCCTTCAACTGAGCACAATATTGTTGGGTGGATGTTGACTCATATAGGGAGGAAAGAGATTAGTAGTTTGATGCAATTGGCTGGAGTCAGGTCTTTGTTCTGTTTGTTATCAGAAAGAATTCAGTTTCAGACAATTATGTATCTATTTTTGTCCAGTTTCTTGTTTCCGAAGGTTTACAAAAAACTGTTCAAATTTAAGGTTATTAGCCTGATATATTGTTCTTTTTGTTAGATAAATTCTAAATGTCATTATGATCAAGCATTTACTTAAACGGGTTATGACTAGTGTTACTATATTCTTGGAGAAGTCAACAAATTCTGGTTTTACTTCAGTTTTACTGCATATAGGAGAAGTTGTTGAGTATTGATTCCCCGGATTTGGTTTTGGATGATGAGCAAACATAAATATATCGTGAACTAACACTTTGTGAGCGCAGTTATGGAGATCGTCGCCAAAATATTACGTACATCTAAAGCGACTTCTCAATACGTATGATCGAGTGCCTGAAGCTTCGTTGAATCTCAAGGAGCGATATTGAAGTCAAGAGGAATGAAGATTGAAGCTTTGAAGACGGTTCGTCATGTATTATTTATTGTCTTCTAGCTTCATAGTTAGAATGTTAAGCCTTGAGTAGGACTTACAATATAATCTTTATTTCACTCATGTCTTAGAGCTATGATTATCATAGAAGCCATTATACACTTTCCCGAAGCCTATCGCTTCTTCCCTCGGCTTCTAGTGCATGTTAGTTGGTTAAAGAAGAACAACCAACCGACTAGATGACGATCTAGTCGGTCAGCAATTCCTCTTGAACCGACTAGAATGCCTTGCTCATTTCAGCTCATTCCCTGTTGGTCAATTAGTCGGTCAAAGAAGAGTCACCGACCGACTAGATGACGATCTAGTCGGTTAGGAATTCTTCTTAGACCGACTAGTTGAGCTTGCCTCTGAACAGCCTGAGTTACTGTTTCGAGTTAGTCGGTCAAAGAACGTTTGTCGACCGACTAGTTGAGAAACTAGTCGGTCAGCATTTGTTCTTAAACCGACTAATTCATCTTGTAGTCAACCTACTCTATTTCGACTGTTAGTCGGTCAAAGATCATTCACCGACCGACTAGTTGTGAAACTAGTCGGTCGGCAAGTCTTCTTAGACCGACTAGTTGGCATCTCCTGTACTTCGACCTTTTGGCTGTTCAACCGTTAGTCGGTATACGTTATATCACCGACCGACTAGTTGATGAACTAGTTGGTCAGTGATCCTTCTTTGACCGACTAGTCTGGTTCAGAATAGAGCCGTTGGGATCTTTTTGAACTCGTTTTTCCTTGCCCCTATAAATAGAATCCTGATTCATTTCTTGAAGGGGTTAAGCAATATATTAGAGATATTTTCAGATCAAAAGAGAAGAGCAATCAACTCTATTTCCAAGCTCTCTCTTCTCACAAGAATCTCTCCCTCAAGTTCTTAAGCCCTAAATCCTCAAGAGAGATTCTCTCCATTGTGAGCCATTCAAGCTAGAAGCTTGATTCTAGGTCACCATCTCCACCCTAGGCTTCCATTGATGGTCATCTTCTTGAAGCTAGGGTTTGGTGCCATCTTCCTCCATCAAAATCCCCCTTGCCCTAATTTGGTAAGAATACTCAAGGTATAGGTATTTAGTTGGTAATCATTTCATTTCATTTACATTCGTTATTTGAATTGTATACTCTCGGTTGTGAGAGTTTGTGTGATCCCGGGTTGTGGGATTCACAGACATCGTTTGTAGTTAGTTTGCGCTTGCGAGGTTTTCGCAAGTGGGCATATTGGAAATCTTGAGTTAGGGTTTCTAACTCAAGTATCCGGAGGGGATCCGGGTGGTTGGGACGTAGGATCACCGGGAACAAGTGGGGGAGACTTGGGTGGATCCGAACCCATTAAACCATTTGTTTGCGTTTGCATTTATTCTTGTTGATCGTTGTTATTCCGCATTGTTGTTTGTTAATTGCACGATAATTAGGAATAACTCTCCCTATTATTTAAAAGCACTATTCACCCCCCCTCTAGTACATGTGCAGTAGCTATACAGGGCACTACAATTGGAATCAGAGCCAAGGTTCAAAGCTACACATAGCCAAAGTTCAAAGCTATGATGAACAACGACTACAACGTCTTCAAGAACCGCGATGGAGCTTCTTCAGTTATGGAAGGACTATCCTCAGTCAGGCCTCCATACTTCAACGGTACCAACTATGGGTACTGGAAATGCCGGATGCAAATTTTCCTCCGGAGCGCTTCACTATGGAGAGCCACCATGACGGAGTATGTCGAGCATTCCGAAGAAGATTTCGTGAAGTGGACTCCCGCGGAGGTCCCCGCGGAAGTAGCCAATGCCATGGCAATGAATGCCTTGAATTGTGCGTTGGAGCCCGAGGACTTCAACAAGATATGCACATGTAAGAGTGCATATCAAATATGGAACCAACTCCTCATATTGCACGAAGGATCGAGTACAGTAAAAGATTCTAAACTCGTCGTTGCTAATAAAGAATTTGAGTTGTTTCATATGGAGCAGGGCGAAACCATGAAGGAATATTACGCTCGCTTCGTGGATATACCAAACAACTTGGAAGCTCTTGGGAAGGTCTATACCCAAAAGGAGAAAGTCGCAAAGATTATCGACGGTCTTCCATCATATTGGGAAAAGCGTACCTTCGCCATTGAGGAAGGTAACGACATGAATAAATATACCGTCATACAACTAATGGGTACCTTGTTGTCTTACGAGGTACGCAAGGATAGTAAGATCCGAATGAAGGAAAAGATGAAAGCGTACTTGAAGCAAGATGAGCCAAAGAAAAAGGCGATTGCCTTCAAGGCCGCTCCATCTACCGATGATGAAGAATCGGAAGACGAATTGGACATGGAATCCATTGCCCGGATGGCAAGGAAGTTCGATCGATTCCTCCGAGAAGGTATATCTTTGAATAATTCTAAAGTTAGTTTGACGAATGCTTCTACTCCCGTGTGTTATAAATGCAACAAGCCAGGACACATCAAACCGGATTGTCCTCTCTACAAACACAAGGAGAAAGGGAAAGCATCTAAGTACGACAAGTCAAGAAAGCACAAGAAAGGGCTTGTTGGCACATTCACCGACTCCGAAGAGGATTCCTCAAGTGGAGAGTCGGATGATGGAAAAGTGGAGAAAGGAAAAATTTGCTTCATGGCCAACGAGTATGATCAAAGGTCCTCATTCGATGATAGCGAGGATGAAAGCGAGGATGGTAGCGAGGATGAAAGCGGAGAACCTACTATTGATGAAATGAGGTTAGCAAACCAAGAAATTTGGTCTAAATTTACTAAATTAGTAGATAGATATAATAAGACCAAAGATGAACTTGTTAGCCTCCAAACCTCTCCTAAGTCTACCATCACCAACAATGACACCATTGTTGAGACACTCGCCAATGAGAAAGCAAGTTTGCTTACTCATAATGGCTTGTTGAGAAATGAGGTGAAGTCCCTCAAATCTCAACTTGAGCATGTTCTTGTTGAGGATTCGGATGAACATGTGATAGCAGATTTGACGTCTCAAAACTCAACTTTGAGTATTGAGAATAAGAATCTCAAATCACGTGTTTATGCACTCACATCGCAAGTATCCACTTTGGATGCTTCTTTGCATTCTCTCAAAGAGAAGTATGAGTGCACGTTAGGCCGTATCAATGATTTCAATAAAGGTAAGGGCCATTTGGATAATATCCTAAATGACTTACTTCTGGCCAAACACCACATTGGCTTGGGGTATAAGATGGGAGACTCATCCAAATCTCCTACCACCTTTGTTAGGCCGACATCTGATGCCTCGACGAGTGGGAGCAAACACCCCATTGGTAGTTCTCCTACCAATAGTGCTTCCACTTCGTACATACCCCCGATTGGAAAGAAACCCACTTTGGGTAGACCTCCAAAGAGGGGTCATGCATTTTTGTACTCACATGCTATGCCACGTAGGAACACACATCCTACTCCACCGGTGCATGCAAATAATGATTTTTATGCTCCGCACCCACGAGCACGTGCAACCACTCATATGAGACACCCACATGCGCGTAATCATGCTCATGCACATCCTAATGCTTATGTTCACACATCTAATCCACATGTGAATGCCTTCTCTCATAATCATCATCATGCATACACACCTCATGCTTATCCACGTATGTATGCTACACCACATCATGGATCTCATGCTCATCATAATGTTATTGCTAGATCTCATGCTCCTAGGCCACATGCACCACATAGAAATCAACCTTTTGTGCATGCAACCACTAGGAAGAGGATTCCCAAAATTTACACTATTTGGGGTCCCAAGAACACTAGCAATCATGATATGAATGTTTATGTGCAATCCTATATTAATGATGTTATTTTGAATGATGATTATGTTGGAAAGTCAAGTTCCTCTTGGACTTGGTTTCCGAAGGGTTAGTTTCTTTAACTCTTCAATGCTTGGTACCATGAGTTTATGATCATGTTATGGGTACCAAGGCATTTGATTATAAAATTGATTTTGATTACATTAACTCATGGGTTACAATTATTTTAATTTCGTATTTCAAATTTGTTGTCTAACCCATTGGATCCAAAAGGGGTTTTGGATACCAAAATGAAGTTTTCTAGGTTCAATCCACCGTGGGATACCAACCCTACCAACTCCTCAATTTGCGAAGACTTTCATTCAAACGGAGTTGATGGTGCTTAGGTAATGCACTAATGTACGATTTGCGAAGACTTTCATTCAAACGGAGTTGATGGTGCTTAGGTAATGCACCAATGTAGGGGGAGCTTAATGTTGTAAGTATGATATTACATTTGATATCCATAAGGGTTGAATGCATGCTTGGTTAGAATCTATTTCTTTACATTGGTATCATTTTGTTTCTCCTAGCATGATAGAATTGTGAATGCCATAAATGCTTTGAAATTCATATCTATTTTTTGCATGACATGTTTTAAAAGTTATTATGATGATTTTCGTATCACTCTTATCACCTTGTCACTTCTCATCGCACACTTCACTTAGTTTTGATGTGCTTCTACTTTATGTTCATTTTCGATCGATATTGTGACATTTGATACTCTATGATGTGCACCACTCTTCTGTTGGTTCATTCCTTTGTGCACATTTTATGTATGTCTCTGATATTGATTTCGTCGCTCGACGATTTATTTTGATTCAATAGCTTTAGTTGTATGAAAACATAGAATTGTTTTCCATGCACTAAAATAGCTATAAATGTTGATATTGGAGAGTAAATTCATTTCATCAATAAGTGAATTTACATTTGATATTTCGATGATTTAAGTTTTCGATTTTCGACTATGGTCTCATTGACACGCTTTGATTTTATTCGAATTTTATTTTGGTGTCATATGAAACGTGGTCGTATTCTTAGACTCCCATGCTTAATGAATTATTTGGCCATGATTTATTGTCATTGGCTTCCTCCCGCTCTTTTTGGATTATGCCAAAGGGGGAGAGATATAATAATGGCATGTGCTAAATGATAATTTACCATGAATCTAATTTGATATGTTAGATTCAGGGGAGTTAAGATATAAAAATGGATTTCAAATCCTAAATTTCAAATATTGGATTTGAATTTTTACTTTCCTCGTCTGCTTGATGTATGTGCTTATTATTTCATATGGAACTAATGTGTCATCAATGCAGGGGGAGTAAGTATATTCCATTTAGTTCATTGTTTTTTATTATTATTTATGTTGGTTTGTCATCACCAAAAAGGGGGAGAATGTTGAGTATTGATTCCCCGGATTTGGTTTTGGATGATGAGCAAACATAAATATATCGTGAACTAACACTTTGTGAGCGCAGTTATGGAGATCGTCGCCAAAATATTACGTACATCTAAAGCGACTTCTCAATACGCATGATCGAGTGCCTGAAGCTTCGTTGAAGCTCAAGGAGCGATATTGAAGTCAAGAGGAATGAAGATTGAAGCTTTGAAGACGGTTCGTCATGTATTATTTATTGTCTTCTAGCTTCATAGTTAGAATGTTAAGCCTTGAGTAGGACTTACAATATAATCTTTATTTCGCTCATGTCTTAGAGCTAGGATTATCATAGAAGCCATTAGAAACTTTCCCGAAGCCTATCGCTTCTTCCCTCGGCTTCTAGTGCATGTTAGTTGGTTCAAGAAGAACAACCAACCGACTAGATGACGATCTAGTCGGTCGACAATTCCTCTTGAACCGACTAGAATGCCTTGCTCATTTCAGCTCATTCCCTGTTAGTCAATTAGTCGATCAAAGAAGAGTCACCGACCGACTAGATGACGATCTAGTCGGTTAGGAATCCTTCTTAGACCGACTAGTTGAGCTTGCCTCTGAACAGCCTGAGTTACTGTTTCGAGTTAGTCGGTCAAAGAACGTTTGTCGACCGACTAGTTGAGAAACTAGTCGGTCAGCATTTATTCTTAAACCGACTAATTCATCTTGTAGTCAACATGTTGGATATGGATGACGTTTGTACACCCTTGTAGGGGATGTACGAGGGAACACGGACCTCGAACGTCGCACACACAAAGTCGTGTGCAAAGGGAATCTGTTCCCTTGCGGAGAGGATCTCTAGATTAATGGGAAAGTCGCATTATATGTGCATAAGTGCATGCGACATATGGCTAATAAAGGGGTAATATCTTACGCTTATGTTGTACCATGCATATGGTACAACTTAAGCTTATAATGTGCCATGTATGAGTGTACACCTTAGTTAAATTGTTCCAAAGGAACAATTACTCCTAAAATAACTACCTTGGGGGCTATAAATAAGACCCAAGGGTTAGCCATTTCCTTACACTTTTGCATGGCATTCTTGCCTTGCATTTCATTCTAGCGAAGCTCTGCCGAAATCCTTCCTCTCTCTTTATCCAAGTTCTTAATCTAAAAGTAGAGATTTAGATTGTGGATTTAGTAGCCTTACTTCGTTCGTGAGAAGACTCGATCTGTCGTGGCAAATCCGAAGGCGAAGTTCCGTGACTACCGTGCCGCATACGGTTTTGACAGGAGTTCCGTGCAAGCGTAAGTCTCAACTTCATTTATCGATCCTAACTCTGTTTTGACAGGATCCTACATTGGTATCAGAGCCATACGGATTCGCTCCGGTCAGAACCGTCGCCCCGTCAAAACTATGAACGAGTCGTTGTCTTTTTCACGAATGGGTATCCTACCATTACGGATATGGTAGGAACGCTTCGTGACGGAGAGAACGCAGCGGTTGTTCTTTTCACGTTAGGGTCTTCTGTCATTACGGATATGGCAGGAACTCTCCGTGACGGGAAGAACCGACCGTTCATATCGTCAAACTCGCTCTCTTCATGGATGCTGAGTCTCCATTCATAGGGAATGGGCGCTCTCTTCATGTGGAGCGCGTAGTTTACGAATTTTTGAAGTGGGTTAATTTTTTTGGCACACGGCCATTGGAGGATAACTACTTCCTCGACGAACGGGTGCTTCACCGGAGAAGAAGGTGGTAGTTATTTCCATCGGGGAAGATGAATTTTGGTGCATGTGCACCATGGCCAAATGGGCTATGAAGGCCATGCAACCCCCTCCCCATGCGGAGGGGGTTGGCTACGGCCAATAACCACCACGGCAACCCCCTCCGGCGGGGGCATGCGGCCACCCCATGAAAGGGGGGAGACCGACCATGGCCATTTGGCCATGGCCGGTCAAGGCCAATAAGCCATGGCGGGGCCATGGCCGGCCGGCCCTGGCCGGCCACGGCCAGGGCTAGAGAGCCATGGCCGAGGCCTGGCCTCCCTGGCCGAGGCCAGGGCAGGGGCCCTGGCCCCGGCCAGGCCATGCCAGAGTGGCCTGGCCGGCCTCAGGTCGAGGCCTGGCAGGCCTCTGGCCTAGGCCAGGCCAGGGAGAGGCCAGGCCGGCCTCTGGCCGAGGCCAGGCCTGCCTCTGGCCAAGGCCAGGCGAGTGGCCAGGCCGGCCCTGGCAGTGGCCAGGGCTGCCGCAGGCCGCCACTGGCCGGCCAGGGCAGAGGCCCTTGGCCGGCCCTTGGCCAGCCTCGGCCAAGGCAGGGGCCCTGGCCGGGAGTGATGTAGACCAATTTTTGGTCGACCAATTTGTGTGTTTTGGTCGACCAATCCGGCATAAGGTCTTGGTCGATCACGAACTTGCCGACTAGCCCATACGGGGTGTCAAAAGGCCTTGGTCAAACACGAATGTGCCAACTAGCCCATACGGGGCTAACATTTTATAAAGTTTTTTTGGGCTCTACTCATTGAAGATTAGCCATAGTGCTCTACTTCATGCGAGATTAGCCATGTCATTGTGCTCTACCCTACGGAGATTAGCCAATGTACTTATGACATTGTGCTCTACTCTACGGAGATTAGCCAATGTACTTCAAATTTTTTGAAAAAGATGTTTTCAAATAGGTTATGTCCCGTCCTTAATCGGGATAGCGCAATTTAGAATTCCAAGTCCTACCACGATCCGGCCATGGTTATCTAACCCATGGGTGTGTAGAACAGGTCTCGTGGCTTGGCAATTGTTGCGCTAAAATTCTTTGTGCAAACTCTCACCTATTCCATTTTGAAAGATATGTTTTTCAAAAGTATTTTTCCGCTGCTGGTACCATACGGGTATTATTTCTGATTTCTTTTTACATGAGACAAGTAAGAGGGATAATTTGAAAGTTACTTCTAGATGGTAGTTGGGAACGTAGTGAACTTCTCGATTCTAGAGTAACATTTCAGCTTATCCAAGGAACTTATCAAGTGTTTAAAGAATCGAAACTTTATGCATAGAATTTTGATCGTGTTTTTCATTTTCTTTGCAGTTTTTTTGATTCGAATATGTCTACCGCTTCTAAGAACATTGTTGCCGAGCTTAACAAAGGTGAGAAGCTCAACGGCGACAATTACAAACTATGGTGTAACGGCCGATTTCCGACCGTTCGTATTTCCTGCGTGCACGTGCCTTATCGTGCACGTATTCTATTTGGCTTTTTCCGAGCTCTGGCATATGCGATGCGATAAGCCGTTGCGATCGTTTCGGGGTGTTGGATTTTATTGTAATTTTTGGGAACGATGTTTCACGGCTTGTTTTCGCGCGAAACGACTTTGAATGATAGGGGCGTTTTAATCATCTGACTCGAAACGCCGTTCCCAATTTTACGTAAATTTTTGGTAGGCGTTACACACGATCGGGCTCCGTAGATCTGTGCATCTCGTCTCCACGATCGCCTTGGTATTTTCGGATTATTTTTCTGACGCTCGGATTGAAAGATATCGCTCGGAGAAATCTGAACCGTTGACTTGCCCTGATCAGATTCAAATTTCGAATTTGCTGCCAAATCTGGCGAAATCTGGCTAGGTCCCTTATTTAAATCGTTTTAAATATTTCCTCAACTGTTCCTCTAGCCTCCTCTAGACTTACCACAAAAATTTCACTCACCATCCTTTTAATCTTCCCCCTTTAACTATAATCGTATAGGTGTATATCATCTTTTAATTATATTTATAATGACCCTAAATTAAAACCTAACCCTAGCTTTTACCCTAAACCCACAACACGCAGCCGCCACAAAATTTCCGAGGGAGAGAGAGAGAGGCATCTCCCTCTTCCTCCCATCGCGTTCTCCCTCTCTCAGCCACCGCCTGCGGCATCTTCCGCCGCCGCACGAGCCTCGCCGCCCGCTGTTGTGCTGCGCTCCACTGCCACGATTCGCGGTCCCCCGTCGAGATCCGACGCCGTGCCCCTCGGCGAGACCCCGCCGCCAGCTCCCCTTCGAGGCCCCCCTCCGTTCAGCGATCCACGGCGCCGCCCTAGACCCGCCGGCACGGCACCCCGATCGCCCCATCCCGTTGGTCTCCCTCTCTCCGACCGAGACCCCGCCGTAAGCCGCCTGAGCGCCGACCCTCGTGACCACGGCACCCCGATCCCCTCCCTCCGGCGTTTCCATCTCGCATCCGCGGTGAGATCGCCACCGCACAGAGCACCGAGCGAAGCCGCTCTCCGCCTCTCGCAGATCCCCGCCATCGCACGCTCAGCTGCCTGCCACCGCCAACCGCAGCACACCCCACTGTGGCCGCCTCCTCTGTTTTTCCCCCAATCCCCTGTTTGAAACAGAGTAGCCGCTGCTGCCCTTCTCCCCTCGTCTCCGGCATCGACAGCCCCGACTGCCGGCAGCCTTATTGCCGCCACCGTCGTACACAGCTGCTGCTCCCCACTCGCCCAGCTCTTGCAGACGAACCGTCTTCTGATCACGAAGCACAACGGAGGAGCTCCTCTCTGCCGTCACTATGGAATGCCGCTTGCCTCCACCACTCACCGGTCACCCCGACCCGCCGCCAAGTCGATCGCCTTGCCCGTCGCCATCCGAGCCCGATCCATCGATCCGCTAACCAACCGAACGTGAGTGTGCCGTATGAACAATAAATCATAGAACACGCATACTATTAGTTTCATCGTAAAAGAAGTTTTATATTAGGTCTCAGTTATTTATCTAATGGATTAGTGTATAATGGATGGTACCTCTCCCTTGCAAGGACGGTTGTTTAATGTAGATCAGTACCCTATTTTTTTATCTAAGAATGAAACGTGTAGGCGACTATGATATGGTAATATGTGATCAATTTTTGGTGTCTCAGATATAGGTTTAAGTTTTTATGTGTAAACCATAATGTTACAGTAAATATATAATAATAAGTACATGAATATAACCAGTTAGATGGTAGCCTATAAGCAATTCATGTAAAAGTGAACTTAAAAATATTTCTTTTAGATTCTTAGCTTAATGCTAAATCTTAATGACGCAGATATATCCGCGCTGCCCAAGTAGGGAAATCGGAGCCTTGACGTGATCCGACGCTAGGGCCATGCATGATCGTCGTACTAGGTTAGTGATCCTTACTCGTAGAAACCCACGTCGTAGCTCATTGCAACCTAACTAAAACCGTCAACTTAATATCACTAAAGCTAATTTCTGCATCTTTAAAACGTTGTCCATTGTAGAAAATCGACCATCGGACAAATTTTCTGTGCATATAGGGTAGTGGTCGATTTAGGCTGAACAAGAACACCAAATTGTGACTTTGACAAATAGGGTAGTCCCGATAACCTAGAAATGAACTTAAATAGGAATTTC
This sequence comes from Scilla litardierei, assembly GCA_030789695.1. Classification (NCBI taxonomy): domain Eukaryota; kingdom Viridiplantae; phylum Streptophyta; class Magnoliopsida; order Asparagales; family Asparagaceae; genus Scilla; species Scilla litardierei. Next base: position 157,043,296 of record CM061141.1, read on the forward strand.
TAAAATCGCGACCTGACACCGTCGACGTGACTGTTTCAGATGGACCACCGCGGACGCGACGACTGGACGAGATGCCCCAGACGGACGACACACTCGCCATCGCAGGCAAGTGTACCCACTTGCGTTTTTGACCGTGCTTTGGTCTCAGATTGCTAGAACTGTTAGACTGTGAATGTATAGAACCGGACTCGAAATGATAGCGTCCGGGACGCTCCTGACGACTTAGACTTGACGACGAAGTCTAAGCTCGACAAACAACAACTCTTGACACCGTAGGGCTATCTTGTGTGTGCGTGTGTGTGGACACCCTAGAATAACAAATTCCTTACACTTGTCGTGTCTTGTCCCTGTTACACAAAAAGCCTGCGGGCGTTTCGGATGCTCTCCATGCGAGAGTGATCCCCGTGACTGTTATACAAAAGCCTTCGGGCATTTCGGATGCTTTCCTTGCGGAAGTGATCCCTGTTATACAAAAAGCCTGCGGGCGTTTCGGATGCTTTCCTTGCGGAAGTGATCCCTGTTACACAAAAAGCCTGCGGGCGTTTCGGATGCTTTCCTAGCGGAAGTGATCCCTGTTACACAAAAAGCCTACGGGCGTTTCGGATGCTTTCCTAGCGGAAGTGATCCCTGTTACACAAAAAGCCTTCGGGCGTTTCGGATGCTTTCCTTGCGGAAGTGATCCCTGTTATACAAAAAGCCTTCGGGCGTTTCGGATGCTTTCCTAGCGGAAGTGATCCCTGTACTTCTTGTCCTGAGTTCCTGGGTTGGGGTAGGGTTGAGCGTGCGCACGGCAAGAGGGTCTGATCCCCCTCGAACCGTAAGGCGTGAACCCTTCGTGTCACACTTGTCTTGTCTTGTCCCGTCCTGTTTGTCCTGTCTTGTCCCGCCACGTCCTGACTTGTCTTGACACCTGTAGGTTAGTCCCCGTAGTTGGTAGCATACGCTACGACTACTACTTGTCCCGTTTTACTTTCCTGCTACGTTACTTCCTGTTGTGTTACCCTGTTATAACCACAACATGCTAATCAACCAGTAAATTGTTGTGTAAAAGAACCTCAGCATGTTAATCAACCAGTAAACCGTTGTTTAAACTTCAGTGCACTTGCAGTAAAGTCTAACCCTTCTTGTAGACTTTACCTGACGTACAGTTCCTTTTCTTGGGTGTTGTACGTCAGGTGTTCAGCCAGAGTTCGTGGACGAGGCAGACTCACTGGAGTACGAGGAGCCGAGGACATTGATCCAGAGTTCGTGCCTGACGAGGACCAGACCTCGAGGTCTTTCTAGTCGCCACTTTCAGAGGTTACTACTTTTAGGTTTGTCTTTAAATCCTTGTTGCCATGCTTAGGCTTCTTTTAGACTTTGTACCAGTTGGATATTATTTCTTCATGTAAGTGAATGCAAATTTCCTTTCCGTACTTTTGTTGTTTCGAACTATAATAATGCAAGAACCTGAAATAATTTTTAAAATGGTACCCCTACAGACGCTTATTGGGTCCGAGCTTCTCAGCTCTGGCCTAGGCGGGCCTTAGTCACGCTTCGCCTCCGTCCATTTTGGGAAGCGGGGCGTGACAGGTTTTAGTGGTGGCCCATGCAGGTCTTGCAAACTTCGGAACAATAAAAGTACCGCATTCATTTAATATCCACGTACAAATCTGGATTAGTTTCCCAGTCTTAGTTAGTGGGAAGACTTAGGTAGATGTTCCAATTTGATAGTCAGACGCCTTGGTTAAGACTTAGCCGTACCCGTCTTAAGAAACTTTAGTCGCCTCTCCCTCCCTAACTCTGACCAAATTAGATTTCTAGAGTCCTTCTTTTAGTTTAGTCGCTCGCCCAGTTCCATCGACTTCGGGCCCAGCGGCACATAACCTTGATTCTCTTAGGAACCTTATCTTTAGATCCCGAATATAAACCAGCTCATTAGGAAGTCTTAGAGCTGAGTTATTCTAATCTTTAGACGACCCAATGATTAGGACCCCTGACTTCTAGCGTCCCTCTGATCGTTACACTTTTGTGTTATTGACCGTAATGTTCCATCGTAGCTCTTCACGATCTGTATCCTCCACGTATTCTCCTTGAAATCTTTTCCTGTCTCCCGATTCACGTGATCGTTTCCTGAAAATTATCGTCGATCCTTCGAATTCCTTCCTTGACCAATTCTGCTTACTCAAAAAAGTAATTTTCAGAATTTGTTATTAAAATCCTTCGCTCAGTTTAACTTCTTTGAAAACTCTTATTAAATATTTAAAATTTCTTACTTTCGGTTGGGTTAAAATTCTTTCGCAAATTTTGAAACCTTCTTGATCGTAAAATTTTAAGTTACGGTCTCGTACTTATTTTCGAATCGTATCCATCGTATTTTAGTTTTGAAACTTCGTTACCACTTTGGAAAATTCAATATACCATTTTTATAAACTACGAAATCTATTTCTTATTACTTACTGTACATGCTTTCAAAATATTTTCTAAACTGGAGGGAACTCCAAATTATTTTATTATTAGTATTATACCAGTTCTATGTTCTTCTTGACCACATTTCAAAATCTTTGGGTAAACTTATTTTTCATTTGCAAAACAATCGTTTCTCACCCTACCCATCCTTCCTTCGTCTTACTTTTTCCAATACTTTGATTTGCTACATCTACTCACTTTTAGGTATACGAATATATATTTTTAAAGGTATATGATACCATATTTTACACAAAATCCTTCTTTCATCGTTCAGTCATTTTAAGCAATATTTTTGTCCCGTCCATCTGGCTATCATCTTATCCTCGCCTTATCTGACTTCGTTCTTTCGATCTTGTTTCGTGTCGCTTTTGGTTTCGGTCTCTTTCTTTTATGTAGACATCAGTGCCTGTAGTTGCCTACGCCATCTCTAGTTAGTAGCGTGCCCTTTGGTTTGTGAGGTCATCATGATGTATATATATAGGTATAGTGTGTAAACCTGTATAAGTGTGTTACCTTTAGGATCTTGATGTTTGTCTCTTGTGTCTTGTATGCATACTCGATGTGGTCCATGACACACATATGGAGTTGACTGAATGATGGTATTCATATTTGTGTGGATAACGTGATAGCAGGCGAATTCCTTAGACCTAGTCTCCCGTATTTTAGTTTAGCCTATTTTGCTGCTTATGTACGTTTCAAAAACCTATTTGTTTTCTTTAAATCAAATCATTTAAAGTTTTTAAAATTAGCACAAGATCACAAATCAATTGTCCTTCCTCATCCATTACCATGACTCCACGCGGTGCTTCAAATGTTTTGAAATATGTTATGGGTCTTAAGTTTTTTTCCTTTCCCTTCTCTCTTCTTTCTCCCTTCGAAATGTTATATTATGGTCGTTATAGTTTTGGGGCTAGCTATTATTGTTGTAGGATTTTGTTCGCGGGTAGGCTCAGGAAGAGATGAGAATTGTTATCGCAATGATTAGCCGATTTTGGATCAATAGGATGTTGGAATAGATTTCTTTCGGATGAAAAGAATGGGCGGACCAAGACTTGTTTATAAAACCGAAGTGTGTTGGACTCAATGGAGAATTCTGGTTGAATGAGATTATATGCGTGAAGATGAGAACTGTCAGAATGGAGGCTTAGACGGTGGTAGATAGGATTAACTACAGAGTATGGTAGGAGTTAGGGTGATCATGAGAATGAGTAGAGCTTTTATTAGCATCGAGACTTGATTGTTGAGCTGACGTAAGAAGACATTGGGAGTAACACGATGTGTTGAGATAAATGGACGATTAGGTCGTTTGGATTTAATATTGGTTGAAAATAATTATATTAAGTAGGAGGAGATGTGATCTGATAGTTCGATTAGTTGGCGGATAAAATTATGGGAAGACATGACACAAAATGTATTGAGGACACGGCGATTGCTGATTTGTGAAGGTACTATAAGATTGACAAAGTTTTTGTCTTGGGTTGGTGATCGACTAGAAAATCATTTGTTTGCGATTGATTAATAATAGGAAGAGATTGGGAAAATTGAAAGATATTATTAAGCGGCGATGTATAGCGGAGTGGTATGGTATGAGAAGATGATTATTATCCTTTTGTGAGAACTTGGAATTGGAAATTTGAACAGTAGTGATGAGTCTATAGTTAAGTCCTAGGATGTGAGGTTAGTCGTGGCATTATTCAGTGAAAAGAAGGGTTCTGAAGGATTAATTAAAGAACATTGGTTGAAGTTATAAGATTAGCAATCTATAGGCGTAGTCATGAGAGTTTTGGGGTATAAGGTTATATAGTTGTTATTATTGTTAGTATGAGTGATTCCGATGACGGAATCATTTCTAAGGTGGGTAGAATGTAACGGCCGCTTTCCGACCGTTCGTATTTCCTACGTGCACGTGCCTTATCGTGCACGTATTCTATTTGGCTTTTTCCGATCTCCGGCATATGCGATGCGATAAGCTGTTGCGATCGTTTCGGGGTGTTGGATTTTATTGTAATTTTTGGGAACGATGTTTCACGGCTTGTTTTCGCGCGAAACGACTTTGAATGATAGGGGCGTTTTAATCATCTGACTCGAAACGCCGTTCCCAATTTTATGTAAATTTTTGGTAGGCGTTACACACGATCGGGCTCTGTAGATCTGTGCATCTCGTCTCCACGATCTCCCTGGTATTTTTGGATTATTTTTCTGACGCTCGGATTGAAAGATATCGCTCGGAGAAATCTGAACCGTTGACTTGCCCTGATCAGATTCAAATTTCGAATTTGCTGCCAAATCTGGCGAAATCTGGCTAGGTCCCTTATTTAAATCGTTTTAAATATTTCCTCAACTGTTCCTCTAGCCTCCTCTAGACTTACCACAAAAATTTCACTCACCATCCTTTTAATCTTCCCCCTTTAACTATAATCGTATAGGTGTATAGCATCTTTTAATTATATTTATAATGACCCTAAATTAAAACCTAACCCTAGCTTTTACCCTAAACCCACAACACGCAGCCGCCACAAAATTTCCGAGGGAGAGAGAGAGAGGCATCTCCCTCTTCCTCCCATCGCGTTCTCCCTCTCTCAGCCACCGCCTGCGGCATCTTCCGCCGCCGCACGAGCCTCGCCGCCCGCTGCTGTGCTGCGCTCCGCTGCCGCGATTCGCGGGCCCCCGTCGAGATCCGACGCCGTGCCCCTCGGCGAGACCCCGCCGCCAGCTCCCCTTCGAGGCCCCCCTCCGTTCAGCGATCCACGGCGCCGCCCTAGACCCGCAGGCACGGCACCCCGATCGCCCCATCCCGTTGGTCTCCCTCTCTCCGACCGAGACCCCGCCGTAAGCCGCCTGAGCACCGACCCTCGCGACCACGGCACCCCGATCCCCTCCCTCCGGCGTTTCCATCTCGCATCCGCGGTGAGATCGCCGCCGCACAGAGCACCGAGCGAAGCCGCTCTCCGCCTCTCGCAGATCCCCGCCATCGCACGCTCAGCTGCCTGCCACCGCCAACCGCAGCACACCCCGCCGTGGCCGCCTCCTCTGTTTTTCCCCCAATCCCCTGTTTGAAACAGAGTAGCTGCTGCTGCCCTTCTCCCCTCGTCTCCGGCATCGACAGCCCCGACTGCCGGCAGCCTTGTTGCCGCCACCGTCGTACGCAGCTGCTGCTCCCCACTCGCCCAGCTCTTGCAGACGAACCGTCTTCTGATCACGAAGCACAACGGAGGAGCTCCTCTCTGCCGTCACTATGGAATGCCGCTTGCCTCCACCACTCACCGGTCACCCCGACCCGCCGCCAAGTCGATCGCCTTGCCAGTCGCCATCCGAGCCCGATCCATCGATCCGCTAACCAACCGAACGTGAGTGTGCCGTATGAACAATAAATCATAGAACATGCATACTGTTAGTTTCATCGTAAAAGATGTTTTATATTAGGTCTCAGTTATTTATCTAATGGATTAGTGTATAATGGATGGTACCTCTCCCTTGCAAGGACGGTTGTTTAATGTAGATCAGTACCCTATTTTTTTATCTAAGAATGAAACGTGTAGGCGACTATGATATGGTAATATGTGATCAATTTTTGGTGTCTCAGATATAGGTTTAAGTTTTTATGTGTAAACCATAATGTTACAGTAAATATATAATAATAAGTACATGAATATAACCAGTTAGATGGTAGCCTATAAGCAATTCATGTAAAAGTGAACTTAAAAATATTTCTTTTAGATTCTTAGCTTAATGCTAAATCTTAATGACGCAGATATATCCGCACTGCCCAAGTAGGGAAATCGGAGCCTTGACGTGATCCGACGCTAGGGCCATGCGTGATCGTCGTACCAGGTTAGTGATCCTTACTCGTAGAAACCCACGCCGTAGCTCATCGCAACCTAACTAAAACCATCAACTTAATATCACTAAAGCTAATTTCTGCATCTTTAAAACGTTGTCCATTGTAGAAAATCGACCATCGGACAAATTTTCTGTGCATATAGGGTAGTGGTCGATTTAGGCTGAACAAGAACACCAAATTGTGACTTTGACAAATAGGGTAGTCCCGATAACCTAGAAATGAACTTAAATAGGAATTTCTAAAATCGCGACCTGACACCGTCGCCGTGACTGTTTCAGACGGACCACCGTGGACGCGACGACTGGACGAGATGCCCCAGACGGACGACACACTCGCCATCGCAGGCAAGTGTACCCACTTGCGTTTTTGACCGTGCTTTGGTCGCAGATTGCTAGAACTGTTAGACTGTGAATGTATAGAACCGGACGTGAAATGATAGCGTCCGGGACGCTCCTGACGACTTAGACTTGACGACAAAGTCTAAGCTCGACAAACAACAACTCTTGACACCGTAGGGCTATCTTGTGTGTGCGTGTGTGTGGACACCCTAGAATAACAAATTCCTTACACTTGTCGTGTCTTGTCCCTGTTACACAAAAAGCCTGCGGGCGTTTCGGATGCTCTCCATGCGAGAGTGATCCCCATGACTGTTATACAAAAGCCTTCGGGTGTTTCGGATGCTTTCCTTGCGGAAGTGATCCCTGTTATACAAAAAGCCTGCGGGCGTTTCGGATGCTTTCCTTGCGGAAGTGATCCATGTAACACAAAAAGCCTACGGGCGTTTCGGATGCTTTCCTAGCGGAAGTGATCCCTGTTACACAAAAAGCCTGCGGGCGTTTCGGATGCTTTCCTAGCGGAAGTGATCCCTGTTACACAAAAAGCCTTCGGGCGTTTCGGATGCTTTCCTTGCGGAAGTGATCCCTGTTATACAAAAAGCCTTCGGGCGTTTCGGATGCTTTCCTAGCGGAAGTGATCCCTGTACTTCTTGTCCTGAGTTCCTGGGTTGGGGTAGGGTTGAGCGTGCGCACGGCAAGAGGGTCTGATCCCCCTCGAACCGTAAGGCGTGAACCCTTCGTGTCACACTTGTCTTGTCTTGTCCCGTCCTGTTTGTCCTGTCTTGTCCCGCCACGTCCTGACTTGTCTTGACACCTGTAGGTTAGTCCCCGTAGTTGGTAGCACACGCTACGACTACTACTTGTCCCGTTTTACTTTCCTGCTACGTTACTTCCTGTTGTGTTACCCTGTTATAACCACAACATGCTAATCAACCAGTAAATTGTTGTGTAAAAGAACCTCAGCATGTTAATCAACCAGTAAACGTTGTTTAAACTTCGGTGCACTTGCAGTAAAGTCTAACCCTTCTTGTAGACTTTACCTGACGTACAGTTCCTTTTCTTGGGTGCTGTACGTCAGGTGTTCAGCCAGAGTTCGTGGACGAGGCAGACTCACTGGAGTACGAGGAGCCGAGGACGTTGATCCAGAGTTCGTGCCTGACGAGGACCAGACCTAGAGGTCTTTCTAGTCACCACTTTCAAAGGTTACTACTTTTAGGTTTGTCTTTAAATCCTTGTTGCCATGCTTAGGCTTCTTTTAGACTTTGTACCAGTTGGATATTATTTCTTCATGTAAGTGAATGCAAATTTCCTTTCCGTACTTTTGTTGTTTCGAACTATAATAATGCAAGAACCTGAAATAATTTTTAAAATGGTACCCCTACAGACGCTTATTGGGTCCGAGCTTCTCAGCTCTGGCCTAGGCGGGCCTTAGTCACGCTTCGCCTCCGTCCATTTTGGGAAGCGGGGCGTGGTCAATAAAAATCCAATATGTTTTGGAGGAGCAAGATGTGCTTGAAACACTCCAAAACATAATGGAAGAACCTGAGTTGGGCAATACGGCCCAACACAAGAGGGACCGAGAAGCTTATGAGACTTGGACTCGAAAGAACAAAATAGCACGTATTACGTTACTGTCCGCAATGGACAATGACATAATGCGTCTATTTTGGGAATTCGACTTAGCCAAAGACATATGGTCCGGGCTAGAAATAAAGTTTGGTAGAAATTTGGTAACCAAACTCCGCTCCTTAAATATTCAATTTGACTCGTACAAAATGCGACGAGATCAATCTATGAAAAGGCATCTTCGCCACATGGCGAATCTCATAGCTTAATTGAAGGATGCGGGTCTTACGCTGTCTGACGAACAACAAATCCAAGCAGTCATTCGTTCACTCCCAGATAGCTGGGATAACATGAAAATGCACCTCACTCATAATGAGTGCATTAAAACTTTAAGCGATGTATCCAAACACCTCGAACTCGAGGAAGAGCGGATTGAAGCTGTAAAACCTAGTGCCGAAGTGCACATGGCCGCTAGTTCCTCACATGGAGGAAAGAAGCGGAAGGTTAAACGCTTAAGGTTTATGAACGAACGAAAGCAAGAACCGGAAACCTCAAAGAAGACTAAGAACAAAAAGTGGCAAAAGAAAGTGCACTCAAAGAAGAAAAACTTGAAGAAGATCAAGTGCTTTAAGTGCAACAAGTACGGTCACTTCGCCCGTACGTGTACGGATGGAAGTGATAAGGTAACTTGTAGGACTAGTTATATATGTGTTTCTAGTTCCTTGTTTCTTGCTGAATCTAACTATTTTTGGTTGATTGATTCAGGGGCCACAGACCACGTAGCGAAGGACAGAAGGTTCTTCGTAGAGTATCGAAGGATAACTCAAGGAACAAAGTGGATATACGTCGGCAACAACACTCGTGTTGAAGTCAAGGGCGTCAGAACATGTAAGCTAGTTCTCGACAACGGCCGGACTCTATTATTGCATGACGTCCTCTTTGCTCCAGATATTCGAAGGAATATCGTATCCGTGGTCATGTTAATGTCTTTAGGTTATGAATGGAGGTTCTATAAACAAAATGTTGACCTTGTTTGTAATAGTTCTTTAGTTGGGTCGGGTAATGTTTGTAATGGATTGATAGTTTTAAACACTATGTATGATGATTCTTCTTCTATTAATGAAAGTTTCCATTTGACAAATGCTTCTAATTCTGAATCTGAGATCATTTATTGGCATGCAAGACTTGGTCACATTGGACCAACTAGAATGGATAGACTTGCCAAAAGTGGCTTGCTATCTAATGTTTCAAAAGTTGAAATGTCAACTTGCGAACATTGTCTTGTAGGGAAAACTTGTCGCAAGCCGTTTGGAACTGGCACAAGGGCCGAAGTTCCATTACAGCTTATCCATTCGGACATTTGCGGTCCAATGAATGTTAAGACAAGACACGGGAAGTCCTATTTCATCACCTTCATTGATGACTTCACCCGTTTCGGTCACATTTATTTGATTTCCCACAAACATGAAGCTTTATCTTGCTTCAAAAACTATATGAGTTTAGTGAAAAATCAACTAGATCGCAAGATAAAGGTCTTGCGAACCGATCGGGGTGGAGAATATCAATCAACGAGTTTTAAGGAACTCTGTGATGAAAAAGGCATAGTTCATCAAATAACTATGCCTTATACTCCGCAACAAAACGGTGTTGCGGAAAGAAGAAATAGGACATTGATGGAAATGGTCTGATCAATGATGTCTCATGCAAATTTGCACATCACCTTTTGGGGTGATGCATTATTGACGGCAGCATTCATCTTAAACCGTGTACCCTCGAAGTCGGTAAGTTCTACTCCTTATAAGTTGTGGAACAATAGAACTCCAGACTTAAGCATTCTAAAACCTTGGGGTTGTGCCTCTTACGCACATTTATCCTCTCACAAATATGGCAAACTTGGGCCATGTGGGAGGAAGTGTATCTTCATCCGATATGCTGAAAACTCCAAAGGATATGTTTTCGTCGGTCAAGAGGACAATGGGGGTCTAATAGAATTCGAATCGAGGAATGTTGTCTTCTTGGAAAACGAGTTTCCAAGACAGGGTAAGATAAGTCAAGACTTATCCTTGTTTGAGACTTGGGATCAAGAAGGATCGGAACGTTCGAGTGGGAGAATCCTTGGTGAAGAAGAAAATATGTTTCAAACTTCACCAATGGATGATACGAACGATACCAATCCTATTCCGAGTGGGAGTGATGTTATTCCAAGTGGGAGTAATGTCATTCCAAGTGGGAGTGATCAAACTCAAGCAAGACGTAGTAATCGAACGAGGCTAACACCTTTGAGATTTGAGGATGAATTTCCTCAAACATTCATGACATTACTACAAGATGATGACGAACCTGCAAATTTCAAACAGGCCATCACATGCCCTGCTAAAGATAAATGGATAGCGGCGATGGAAGAAGAACTTCAATCCATGAAAACAAACCAAGTCTGGGACTTGGTTGATTTACCTAAGGGACGTAGAGCCATTGGGAACAAGTGGGTTCTCAAAATCAAGCATAAGGCTGATGGCTCCATCGAGAAATATAAAGCTCGCCTTGTTGCGAAAGGTTTCACGCAACAGGAAGGAATAAACTACGAAGAGACTTTCTCTCATGTCGTGCGTTTTACCTCCATTCGCTTAATTCTGGCAATGGTGGCTTGTTTGGACCTCGAGTTACATCAGATGGATGTAAAGACTGCTTTTCTTAACGGAGAACTAGATGAGGAGATCTATATGGAACAACCAAACGGGTTCGTACAAGAAGAAAACAAACATAAGGTTTGTAAACTTCGTAAATCCATATATGGTCTTAAACAATCCTCAAGGCAGTGGTATATGCGCTTTCAAGAAGTCGTTTTGTCGTATGGTTTCTCCATGCTCGACGAAGACAACTGCGTATACATTAAGAGGATTAAGAACAAGTATGTAATTATGTCTCTTTATGTAGATGACATACTTATAGCCGGAAATGATAAGCGTCTTATCATGGATATCAAAGCTTGGCTTTCATCCGTCTTTGAAATGAAAGACATGGGTGAAGCTGCATATATCCTTGGGGTTAAGATCTCAAGGAATCGTTCCAAGAAACTTCTTTCTCTCTCTCAAGAGACATATATAAAGAAAGTTTTAGAACGGTTTAATATGCAGGACTGCAAGCAAATTGATACTCCAATAAGCAAAGGCGAGGGTCTATGTTTGGAGATGTGTCCCAAAGATCCAAAAGAAAAGAAAGCTATGGAAAAGGTTCCATACTCCAGTGCTGTCGGGAGTCTGATGTACGCCATGATGTGTACCAGACCGGACATTTGCTATGATGTTGGTATGGTAAGCCGTTACCAATCCAACCCAGGACAGGCACACTGGAAAGCGGTGAAGAGGATATTAAGGTACCTCAAAGGGACTGCGGACTATGCGTTGTGCTATCAAGGCAATACCTTGAGACTCGAAGGCTATACCGATGCTGATTGGGCAGGTGATCTCGACGAGCGAAGATCTACCTCAGGCTTTGTTTTCTTGCTCGGGAATGGTGCAATATCTTGGAGCAGCAAGAAGCAAACCTGCATCGCTCTATCAACCATGGAAGCCGAATTCGTAGCATTCAGCATGGCGGTCCAAGAAGCTGTTTGGCTTAGGAAATTCTTAGACAGGCTGACGAATGCCACTAACTCGAGCATTGTTCCTATATACAGTGATAGTCAAGCCTCGATTGCCTATGTCAAAGATCCTAAATTTCATTGTAAGACCAAACACATTGATATTCGATTCAAGTTTGCAAAGGACTATGACAAACGGAAGGAAGTAGACATGGGATAAATATCCACGCATGAGATGATAGCGGATCCCCTTACTAAGGCGATCCCCAGAGATGTGTTCTACAAACACTTATCATCTATGGGAATGCGTAGGTGCTGAGCTGTATCATGTAATATTTCCCATGTCTATAGAAGATCAAAGTTTAATAAAAGGAAGAAGTTCTTTTATATATTGCATACAAGTTTCTCACAAATGATTTTATACATTTGTGTTTAAGTCTCAGCTATATTATTGTGTGTATGTCGGACAGATTAAGGTTGGCTCTCTCACATGAGCAACCGCCTTATCTTATCAGATGGATAAGATAGAGATGAGACTAGTTTAAAGTCAAAATCATTAGACGAATGATTTAGAGTCGTGACTTAAACAAGATAGTCGAATGAAAGATCTGCATCATATGGATGCTTACAAAAGATCTGAGATCTGTATCACAAGGATATTTAAAAGAGATCTCATAGGATTTTTTAATCCTATCTGTCTTATGCAGGATGAGAGTCCGGGAATATTTCATAGGTAGTAAGGGGACTCAAAAGATAGGCACTGTGGTGTCTGATCTTTCATCCGTACAACATCATTAAGACATACTCTCCCTGGGAAAGGAGTGATGTTGTAATACGTGTTCATACCACGTATGCATTTCAACCACTGAGTTAGTAGCAATAGTGTTTGCTATTATGTAAGACTCAAAGGCCATACGGGTCTCAACTCTTACCCTCAAGGACTCCAATTGGTTCCTTTAGATTTGACGAGTTGATCGCTATCTTAGCGTGTTGCTAATGGGCTATGATAATTCGGCTCGGCGGGGCACGTTAGAAAAGCGAATCAAGTCAAGATCAGAAGGTTCGCAAGAAGAGGAAGATTGATTTCATATTCGCATTTGGACTTTAATGATTCAAAGCTGGCCAGCCAATTGTGATCCAGATGGGATTCAATTGTTGAATATAAAGTATAAGAAATGTGAAGAAATAATCTAGGGTAAAGCATGCGTTGAACTACTCAACTTTGCACCTTCGAGGTCGTTGTGTATCTCTAACAAGTGCACAACAACAGACTCTACGCGCATGACGGTCGCACGGTCTATTTCTCGGTATGATAGATGAAAGAACTAAGAGAAAGACGTTCTCTTACAATCCCCTCAAGTGTGAGTGGGAGATGTTGGATATGGATGACGTTTGTACACCCTTGTAGGGGATGTACGAGGGAACACGGACCTCGAACGTCGCACACATAAAGTCGTGTGTAAAGGGAATCTGTTCCCTTGCGGAGAGGATCTCTAGATTAATGGGAAAGTCGCATTATATATGCATAAGTGCATGCGACATATGGCTAATAAAGGGGTAATATCTTAAGCTTATGTTGTACCATGCATATGGTACAACTTAAGCTTATAATGTGCCATGTATGAGTGTACACCTTAGTTAAATTGTTCCAAAGGAACAATTACTCCTAAAATAACTACCTTGGGGGCTATAAATAAGACCCAAGGGTTAGCCATTTCCTTACACTTTTTCATGGCATTCTTGCCTTGCATTTCATTCTAGCGAAGCTCTGCCGAAATCCTTCCTCTCTCTTTATCCAAGTTCTTAATCTAAAAGTAGAGATTTAGATTGTGGATTTAGTAGCCTTACTCCGTTCGTGAGAAGACTCGATCCGTCGTGGCGAATTCGAAGGCGAAGTTTCGTGACTACCGTGCCGCATACGCAAGCGTAAGTCTCAACTTCATTTATCTATCCTAACTATGTTTTGACAGGATCCTACACAACCTACTCTATTTCGACTGTTAGTCGGTCAAAGATCATTCACCGACCGACTAGTTGTGAAACTAGTCGGTCGGCAAGTCTTCTTAGACCGACTAGTTGGCATCTCCTGTACTTCGACCTTTTGGTTGTTCAACCGTTAGTCGGTATACGTTATATCACCGACCGACTAGTTGATGAACTAGTCGGTCAGTGATCCTTCTTTGACCGACTAGTCTGGTTCAGAATAGAGCCGTTGGGATCTTTTTGAACTCGTTTTTCCTTGCCCCTATAAATAGAATCCTGATTCATTTCTTGAAAGGGTTAAGCAATATATTAGAGATATTTTCAGATCAAAAGAGAAGAGCAATCAACTCTATTTCCAAGCTCTCTCTTCTCACAAGAATCTCTCCCTCAAGTTCTTGAGCCCTAAATCCTCAAGAGAGATTCTCTCCATTGTGAGCCATTCAAGCTAGAAGCTTGATTCTAGGTCACCATCTCCACCCTAGGCTTCCATTGCTGGTCATCTTCTTGAAGCTAGGGTTTGGTGCCATCTTCCTCCATCAAAATCCCCCTTGCCCTAATTTGGTAAGAATACTCAAGGTATAGGTATTTAGTTGGTAAGCATTTCATTTCATTTACATTCGTTATTTGAATTGTATACTCTCGGTTGTGAGAGTTTGCGTGATCCCGGATTGTGGGATTCACGGACATCGTTTGTAGTTAGTTTGCGCTTGCGAGGTTTTCGCAAGTGGGCATATTGGAAATCTTGAGTTAGGGTTTCTAACTCAAGTATCCGGAGGGGATCCGGGTGGTTGGGACGTAGGATCACCGGGAACAAATCGGGGAGACTTGGGTGGATCCGAACCCATTAAACCATTTGTTTGCGTTTGCATTTATTCTTGTTGATCGTTGTTATTCCGTATTGTTGTTTGTTAATTGCACGATAATTAGGAATAACTCTCCCTATTATTTAAAAGTACTATTCACCCCCCCTCTAGTACATGTGCAGTAGCTATACAGGGCACTACAGAAGTGACTTGGAAATTACACTCCTGTACAATGTATTTTCATTTAGATGATATCTTGGTGCCATAGAGTCTCACACCATTTCAATTTGATCTGTTCCGCATTGATTCGAGACCCTAGTGATATATAATCACACAACCATTGCACTGAATTGCATGATTACTTCTATTTAATTTTGATCATTTCTTGGCTTCCAGCTAGCATTGAGGCTTTTCATGAGAGAATTTTGAATGTTTAAAGAAAGTTGATACAGTTTTGGAATGGTTTAAACTTTAAACCTATGCTGTCTTCATATGATATTCTCCAAGTGCTTTTCTTTATTTACTTTAAGTCAAACATGTTAACCTACATATATGTTCAGTTTTTTTTCTTTTGACATGAAAATGAATATTTTACTAATTGACATGGAAAATGATCAAAATCATATAATTTATGAATCGTTTGATGAAGGTATAATTAAAATTTGATGAAGGTATAAATAACAAAAGGACCAAGGCAGATTTCATAAAAATTAACATTTGATGAAGGTATATCTACTGGCATTGATAATATTTCCAAGTATATCTATGAATCGTTTGATGAAGGATTTATGCCATGAAAAATGTTAATTTTTATGTTGGAAATAGTATGTTGGTATGTATTTAATTCAGTAACCTAGTAACCTAGACTGCCATATGTTCACTTTTTTTCTTTTGACATGAAAATGAATATTTTACTAATTGACATGAAAAATGATCAAAATCATATAATTTTTTTGAAAATGCAGATGAAAAGATTGAGGGATGCTCTTAAATCTGGAGCACCATCCCCCTCCTCTCGGCCCACAGGGTCAGGTATGCATATATGGGTATTACATCATGTCTTCAGCTTTTATACCTTGTTTGCAGCTTAATTATTGCATTTATTACTACGTTGGATGACTAATCGCTAATTCATGCATTTCAGGCCAGCAGGCGACCGCGGGCCAGTCCGCTGCCCCATCCTCTCGGTCCACAGGGTCAGGTATGCATATATGGGTATTATATCATGTTTGCAGCTTAATTATTGCATTTATTACTATGTTGGATGAATAATTGCTAATTCATGCATTTCAGGCCAGCAGGCGACAGCGGGCCAGACTGCTGCCTCATCATCTCAGCCCACAGGGTCAGGTATGCATATATGAGTATTATATCATGTTTGCAGCTTAATTATTGCATTTATTACTACGTTGGATGACTAATCGCTAAATACATGCATTTCAGGCCAGCAGTCGACAACAGTTCATATGGATGCATGTGGCTTAGAAGATATACCGATAGGTATTCGGTCCATTGCCTCCTCCAATGCCGCCAGTTCTTCCACACAGATTCCTATCGAGACGGTACAGTTCGTGCCGTATGACGCTAGTGTAGGGGACTCTCCTTTACCACATGCTGCAGAGGCTTATAGATTGGTACGGTCCCAGAAGACTGCTATGGATGCACGCCAGGAGATTTTAGATTTGTTTGCATCAGTGTCAAATGCTAGGATGATTGCTGCCAGAGAGGAATGCTTCCAGCGAAAGGGTGTGAAAACATATTTCAATTATGTTAAATAAGAAGAACATGCTATATAACATTTTATTTATATTGTATGATAACATCATTTTTTCGCAGGCGGGGAGAAGCCACCCAAGGTTGGACGAGGATACACCATGATCTCAAATCTGATTCCACCAGAAGGGCAGCGAGTTGTCATCCAGTGGAGCTACGGTGCCCCCATTGGAGAGTGGGGGGCAAGTTTACGAGATTTTTGGCTGCATTGGCCAAAAGGGCCGATTTCTTCAACATTTGCCTCGGTTGGTCCGATCAAAGATTTGAAAATTTGGTCATATGTTGGCGCTACATTAACGTAAGTATGATATATTTCAATTTATTACTTTCAATATGTATATAATTTGTATGTGTTTTTTCGCAGAGGCATTACGTGCTGGATGGAAACCCAAACGCATGGGAGTTTTGTTTTAAGAAGAAGATGTAGGATGCGTTGGTCCAGTGGCGTAATTACTTGAAGGATAGGATCTGGTTGGGTTACACAGCAGACTGGGAGCGCTGGTGGCATATGGATGCCTGAGCAGATCCCATCCAGTTCTTTGGATCATGTGTCTATTGGGAGTCGCTAGATGGGATGGTATGGTTCAATTTTGATTCATTTTAATATGTTTTAATATCCATTTGGCTGACATGCTTTTTTTAAAGAGGATTGCGGATATTGCCAAGGCGAACCGTGAAAAGACACGAGAGTATGATCATCATGCCGGCTCCAAGAGCTACACCAGA
This sequence comes from Scilla litardierei, assembly GCA_030789695.1. Classification (NCBI taxonomy): domain Eukaryota; kingdom Viridiplantae; phylum Streptophyta; class Magnoliopsida; order Asparagales; family Asparagaceae; genus Scilla; species Scilla litardierei. Next base: position 157,060,351 of record CM061141.1, read on the forward strand.
CATGCCCACGATTTGGCGTTAGAGGTTATATGTTCAAATTTAATTTTTAGATATATTATGTTATAATGGGATATATGTCTAATGTCTGTCTATTTATTTATCTATTTGTTTTTAGGGCAAGCCGGATTTGGTGTCATTGGTGGAGCGCACACTTACGAAGGCCCACCCCAAGTATGCTGATATGAATAAGCTGGAAAAGAATAAGTAGCTGCTTGTAAGTAAAATAACTTATGTTTAATAATATTGTTCATATTAAGTATAAATTTGATATTGGTTGCATTTGTTTCAGTCTCTTTTGCGTCAGGCTGCAGCAGACCTCAGGTCACATGCTGAGGCAGGCTCGAGTTGCTCTGGACCGTTCACCAGGGAGGAGGAGGATGCCCTCATTGCAGGGGTGCTCGGAGGGCCGAGGAAGAACCGGTATCGGTATAGAGGTTCAGAGAGTAGAGATTACGGACAAACGACTAGTTCGTCCTCATCAGGTCCTGAGAGTGCTCGACGCTCAGAGCCCACCGATCCACCAACAGACATGCATGAGATCACCACCATGTTAACCAAGATGATAGGGAAGATGGAGAAGTATGACCAAGATTACCAGTTATTGCTCTCTTGCATGCCTCCAGAGATGCAAGAGAAATATCGTCGGCTCCGTACTGATCTGGTAAGAATTTATATTAATTATATTAATTATGTAGATAATAGTTATAACTCCAATGTCAGTTTGTTCATAATTGAATTATACAATTAGGAGATCATCAAATGGACAGGTCAAAAATAATTACCGCGCATGTAATGAACTGCCACAAATTTCCAGGTAGGAGAGAGAGCGACACCGGTAAAAGTTACTTGAACCACCAAAACAATCAGTAACATATGAAACTATGATGAGACACAGAAACCTCGTGGCAATTGAGGGTCTTTTTAAGTCAGAAAATTTTACGTATCATTTGCACTAGTGAAATAAGTTGCTGGAACCAACAACAGTTCAGCAAAGTAAATATTTTACATATGTACACAAATCACAGCCACCCACGACTACAAAAGTAGCATGTTCTTTAAGAGTCTTACAACCGGGAGTACAACATTTGTGGTATTCAAAAAATTAGTCCAGAATAAAGAGTAGCATGTTCTTCAAGTTTTGTTCAAATATTTTACAGAATAAAGAGTAACACAATATTACCTTCATTATGAAAATAATTTCTAACTTTGTGAGAGAACTAAAGCGTATAGCATGCTACAACATCAAACATCATGATGGGAATTACCAGAGGAGAGAAAATTGTATATGGAAAGGCCAGCTATATTGGTTGAAACATGCAGCATACAAATAACAATGTAGTCTGTTTATTAGTACATTGATAAATATTGATATCCTATTCATATCCATGTTTGTCTGGAAAATAGTAGTAATATCCTAAAAGTTTCAACATCCTGATCTGAATAGAAATTTAACATAATATCTTCAGACATGCACGCATTTGTTGGCGACCTTTTTAACAAGAACTTTATTAGTTATTAGGCTAGCAATGAACGAACAAAGACTTTTTACTCATGGAAGCTCTCATAAAACATCTGACTAATGTACTGAAAGGCCTAAGTTGTGTGGTCACATGGCACAATATCTATCAAGCAGTCTTGTACATTCCCTCACGTGTGCCTTAGGCCATGTGGCATGCATGTGGGGACTTGCTTAGCTGGGTGGAATAGCCTAGGTAAATAAAATTTTCCCGATGATCAACCATACAGTTTGGATCTAGGACATCGTGCAATCTGGTTATTTTAAGTCTGTGTAACCACATCACCCGGAAGCTGGTGCGTATGGATTATCTGCAAAGAATTAGATAATTCAAACACAACAACAAGTCAGTACCTGAATCTTTAAGTTTGGTTGCTACGAAGAATCCTTTTCTTCAACTTTAAATCCATGGACCCACCCCCCCACCCAAACACTAAAACTTATATTACATAATCTTCTATTGTGTAAAAGCGTGTATGGGCTAAATTAATGACCCGTCATCTGACAGAAAATCTTGAGAACTTCTGGAGCTATTAAGACTAAAATGCTTAAATGCGTGTATGGTCTAAATTAATGACCAGTTATCTGGCAGAAAATCATGAAGACAGTGGGTACGAGTTGAACGACGGTGACTATCATGTGACCACCATCTGACAGAAAATTTAACTTCGTTATAGGCCAGGGGTGTTATTATAGGATTTTAAACTACATCAGGTGTTAACGTAGAACCCATGAATCTACATAGGTGTTTTGTGTAATTTACCCTAACTTAAATTAATCGTAAGTGGAATAAGTAGGATGATGTATATTGCACATCATTAAGTTGAGGTTCGAAAAATCTCCACAATATAATTGAGGAAGTCCTCAGAGACCAGACAAGTCAGCTTTTGATAAACTAAAGCAAATCAGAAAATGCAGTAAAGTGGATGTTTAGTTGTTGCACACAAATTTAGTGAGAAAATGTGGATGCACTTGTGCCATGGATCTATTCATGCTGTTAAGAGTCCTAGTTTTAATACGGATGTCCATATGCTTTGAACTGGAGAAGTTTCATGTTTTGGCTATTTATTTTTAGTGTTGTAAAATATATGATGATGAACCATATGCACTGCACTACATTCATTCATTTTAGTCTTATTCTAGGCAAGAACCCTTAATCACATAGTCTGACAGAAGATGGAAGCTTGTCGGCACAGTTTGAGCATACTAACCTCATCACAGAAAATGGGGCAGAAATCCTGAATCGGTGCTAAAAAATATCTGAATCTGAGGGATGTGATGATGCTAAAAACAACAACATGATTTTGTGTTAAGAGTGCTTTGCCAAGATCAGGTCCTCACCTAGTTAACTAAAAGTGAGACCCCCAATCCATATTCTAGTTTTAGCTGGTAGCATCTATTTGTCATTGACTAAGCTTTTGTGTCAATATATATTAACTTGTGTAAAACTATGGTGATTTTATATATGTTTCAATCTACAAAATGAGATACATTAGGTTCTGTATAAATTTGAAGTGAAACAGACTAGTACTTTTACAAATTCTTGAAAAGTTTGTGATAGGTTGTATCTGTTACTATATGAGTAGAAATGTGTGTTTGGGTTTTTTTATGTATGCGTATGTATGAGCACATATATCCACCTAGTACCTTTTATTTATGAATATTTTGTGTTTTTTGCCATGTCCCTATGTCCTTTTAAAGAAATTTCTGTGTTGCATCACCATGACTGTCATACCTGAGTCATGTGTCCTGATGCTTTTAGGTACAAACGTTACAATCATTCCTGCTTGTGTGAGACCAGTTTGAGAGTTGCCCAAGAATTGGAATAATATTTCATTTTCTTAAGTTATGAATTATATAATGCTCCATACTCTCCATCCCGTCATCCCTACATTCCCCCTCTTGCTGCATTCCTTACTAAGAAGTCAGTCATATTAGATCCCCAAAATCTGAATTTAGTTGCCTATGTTTATTCTAAGCTTGGCAAATGTCGCTGTGAGTGTGTGCGTGTGATTGTGTTGTGATTCTGAGTGATGGGAGGAGAAGGGAATTCTCCTGCTTCCTCTATAGACAGCAGTAGCCATCCTTGTCTTTCATCCACATCGGTATCACAAAGAGGGGGAGATTTGAGCACAGACTTGAGGCTTGGCCTTAGCATTTTGGCCGCCTCCACACATGCTAGTTCTTATTCTGCAAGGTACAGGAATCAAACTGCTAATTATGTGCTATGTTTATGTGTTTCGTACATGATATATCTGAATCTTTTATAGTTCGGAATATTGCTATGCGTCCATTTGAATTATGGGACTGCTCCATATCCTTTTCTTTAGTTCACAGCGAGAAATTTGAGCTATTTTGCAGTTTGTTAGATAATTTTTTTCTTATCGTTTATCAATTATTCTATTTATGGATCCAGTACAGTATGGATCCAATACTACATGGATCCAGATTGATAGGTTTTCCGCTGATATGTATCTGATACGATATGGATGCCTGTTAAAGTAAAACAACTCATGTCGTTCCTACTTCAGATGTCTGTGTTCATGCAACATAGCTAGCTATGCTTGCATCTGTTTATCTAGTATACGATGATGATCATCCCTATAATCTCTTGATGATGAGAACCATGCATCTCCTTTGGCCTGACATCAATTTAAGACTTCATTATCATCCTGTAAATTAACTCGGTGATTGATTGAGAAAAAAAACATGATTCTTCGGTCATGGTTGGCTCATGAGGGGAACATGGAACAGATGTAATCATCATGATCAAATGAAGTTTCTATTGAAGTTGCTTATGTTGTGTTGCTCAATTTTATTTCTTTCTTATTTTTCCTTAGGCCAACCCACTCGATCCTTATTCTTGTAAACTTTTCTTAACTTTTCTTTCTTTTTGTTTCAGGAATTGCGTATGCAAGGCGGAGAGGGTGGAGAACAAGGTGGAGATCAACATTGAGGGTTTAATTGTTTTTTCTTGGTGTGATGTTGAGGGAGTCGAGGGGCTGTTATGTTTAGTTATATTGAGAGTTTACTTTTTGTGTTGAGGGGGTCGAGGGGCCGTTGTGTTGATGACTTGTGTGGAAACCTTTTGTGTTGAGGGGACTGAGGGGCATTTACTTATGTGGAAACGTTATGGCTATGTTTATTAGAATTTGTTGATGATGTTGTGAGAATTTTGATTGCACATGGATGTTTCTTGTTTTCTGCGAATTTTGGTAATTGCGAATTTTGACTGTACAGCGATATTTTTAGATTTTTTATTTTTTTTAAAAATAAATACATTAGCCACAGATAGTCCGTGGTTGATAGATATTAGCTATGGAACTCATCTAGGAAATTACTCCGTGGCTAACTTATTTTTGCCACGGTTTATTCGTGGCAATTAAAACTACAATGGCCACGGATTCTCGTGGCTAATTTATAGTAGCCACAGAACATTTTCTGTGGCAAAAGGGTTTTTGCCACAACAATTCTGTGGCAAATGAAATGTGTATTGCCACGGATGTCGGTGGCTGATATCGTTTAATCACGGAAACATTAGCCTCGGCCCTCCGTGGCTAATATCTTTTAACCACGGACACATTAGCCACGGACCTCTGTGGTTAATATCTTTTAGCCACTTTGCCACGGACCGTCGTGGCTAATGTTCCGTGGCTAATGCTTCCTCCACCGAATTGCTTCCATTGGCCACGGAATTTTTCGCATTACCAACTGCACTTTTCCCCACGGAACATTAGCGAGGGAATTTCTAAATGTCTGTGGCTAATGGTTTTTAGCCACGTATTTCAGGGTATTAGCCACGGATTTGTCCGTGGCTAATGCACAGTTTTCCAGTAGTGCCATTCCAGCGAGCCGAATCGATTCCACCGAGCACTCTTTTGTCAAGGTCTGACTTAAGCATCAGAGGGATTTGGTCAGAACCCAGATCCGACCCCTCTGACGAGCTTCTCGTTTTGCAGATCACAGGATACATCATCGAGCCAAAGCTCCACTTTGGCATCCCATTGCTCGGCCCCGAGCATACTCACACCAGAGCCTGCTCGGCCGACCTATCCCAAAGGTCATCACCGTCTTCCACGTCAGCGACGTCCTTCGGACTACCATACCTTCAACCTGAGAAAACACCTCGAAACAGACGTATCAGCTAATCCATGCAAATAATCAAATTGGTGTCATGGTGTGTGACGCCATATTGTGCAGATGGCTAAGGAGGGCTAGACGGGCTTGCATACCTGTCATGTACACTGCAGACCGTAGCTAATAAAAGAGCATTAGCAAGACGAAACCGTGGCGTGTGCACGGTTCCAGAATCTAACGAACTAAGAATATAATTTCAAGTAATGTATCAATTAAAAATCAATTACCTCCTCCCTTGAGCGGAGCGATTTATTTAGATATTGCCGAATGCTATTTTGGTGATTACACATAGAGAGCATGCCTCTTCTTGATTGGCTCGCTTTTCTCGAATATGTCTTGAAGTTGAGCCCGTAGATCTTTGACTGAACATGGCCCAATGACCTAATGCTTGTTGGGAGCAACGATCTAAGATCTTGGTTTGATGATGACAAACGTGTCGTTATATCTGACGTGTGTGCTTAGTGTGCTTCAAGATTGGCGAAACAATATATTTTCACTATTTGGCGGAATTGCTATTCGTATAGCATATTGGGAGAGACGAAGTGTGTGGGCACAAAGAAGATTTGACTTGGTCAACATGGAGGGAGATGAAATCAACTTGAGATTTGGTCAAGCCAATTAGAGATTTCTTCTAATCTCATCCAATTTAAATCGCAAATCAAATCCCATATTGATTGGGTCAAATCCCTAAGCGGTTGGCACAACCCTATTACTATTCTCCTATTTATACCCATCTTCTTCTAGGGTTGAAAGGCGCGGCAATTAAAACATAGAAGGCAGCCGAAACTCTTGAGGGCATCTTTTTAGCCGCAAGCTAGATTTGGAAGAGAGGCGCCGCACAAATTTGAGGAGGCTACACAAATAAAAATCCCATTGGTCCCCTTCCCTAACATAGGCTGTCGAATTCCCTATTGGCAGAGCTCATCATCATCAGATTCTTTCAAAGGCAAACATTAAAAATTCCCAGGCGCAACAAAAACTCCCCAGGAGCTAACGCAACAAAAGAAACAAGGTGGCCGGCCACATCAGTTACTAGGGGAAGACTTTCTCCCTCTATTCTATTTTTTATTAATCTCCCCTTGAATAACTGAAGAGCTCTGTATCCCTTTTTCTTTCTTCCATGTTCAACCAATAAGAACAAAGGGTTCAATTGCTTTTTTAGGGATTGATTAAAACTCCAGGCCGGTTCAATCTTTACTAATGTCTTCATTTTTTTTGGTGTGCGTAAGCTTTGGTGTGCTAACAATTTTTGAAAGCATAGTTTCTTTTTAATCCTCAATTCCCAATAGCCAAACAAGTTCTTTTTGTGATTTGTTTTGCAAAGAGACGCATAGAGGCCGTAACACAAACCAATTACAGGAGAGAGCACATTATTTTTTTTGGAACCCCAAAGACGAATTGTGCCTGACTCTCTTCTTTGAATTTGTTCTTCCCAAGCACAGATCATTTGCAAGGGAAATAATAAAACACTGCCGCTTGTCTCTTTATTCCTCCCAGAAAATTCCATAGACAGGCCTACTCATTTTTATTCCTCTTTAAATAATTTATTGGAGCACAGAACCTTTTGCTGCTAACTCTCCTTGGCCGAAGTGTTGTGTCCCTATTTTTTTGGAGCAGCACATACTTATCTGGGTTTTAAGATCTTTTGTTTGCAGATATTTTTGAGGGCGTCGGCACAGGAAATCATCAAAGAGCACTTCATCAAAGAGCAGCAAGCAAAGGAATTAAATCTCGACTCACGCGGAGGGCGCAAGTTTCATAGAGAGGGAGGCAAACTATTGAGGGGACATCAGAGACTACTACTTGTCAGACGAGATCTGACCTGTGCTTATTGACGAGGACATCGCCGCTACACAAACTGAGATTCCTAAACTCTACTTATTATTATTTTGTGTAGTTGTGTTAGATCCTCGTAGGGGAAACTTTACCTATTTTGTGACTATTTTGGGACTTGTCTAGTTGGGACTAGACACGTGGGACCCAGCTAGTTTGGGACTATCTGGTAGAAAGCTTTACTAGGATTGATAGTGAGAGGAAACACTGTGTGTGGGGTACTGAGAGTCTGGCGAGTGTAAAGACGTAGAGGGTGCTCTGAGCGTGCTCTAACTTGTGACTTTGTACCTATTGCACTATTCAATCTAGTATTTGCTTTGGGGGCTAGAGTTGGTCGTTGGGACGACCGAACCAGGGTAAATCTGCTGTATACTCTGTGTCTGCTTTTTAGTTACTCTGGTTGTGCTATAACTGCGTGTGATTTCTCGTGGGTTGCACGAGAATTTTTTATCAGCCTATTCACCCCCGCTCTAGGCTAGGATCCAGATCCAACAAGTGGTATCAGAGCAGGTTTTAGGATCTAGCCTAGTTTGACCATGGACCACATTGATAGTGCTTTTGCTGAGGGTCAGTCTATTTCCCGACCCCCTAGATTTAATGGAGTAGACTATGCTTATTGGAAAAATCGTATGAGAATCTACTTGATTTCTATTGATTATAAAGCTTGGCAAATTGTTGAAAAAGGCTATAAATCACCTGTTATTAAAATTGAAAACACTGAGATGCTTAAACCTGATGATAAATGGGATGATAATGATTGGAAGCTTTATTCTCTTAATGCTAAAGCTATGAATGCTCTCATTTGTGCATTAGATAAATCTGAATTCAATCGTATCTCACATTGTCTAACTGCGCAGGAAATATGGCATACTTTGGAGGTGACGCACGAGGGAACGTCACAGGTGAAGGAGTCTATACTTGCACTTCTGAGCACGGAATACGAGGGATTTCGTATGCTACCACCAGAGACCATATCGGAAATGTTTGCGTGGTTCACCAACATTGTCTACAAGTCTAGTTCGCTCGGTAAGCCATATTCTAGCCTTGAGCAGGTGAGAAAGATATTAAGAGCAATGCCAAGCTCTTTCAGACCTAAAGTTACTGCCATCCAAGAAGCGAAGGATCTATCGCAGATGATGGTGGAGGACTTGATAGGTAATCTAATGTCCCACGAGCTTGAATTGCAAAACATGGATAAAAGGGAGAAACCTGAGGAGAAGGAGAAAGCTACCAAGCCACTTGCTCTGAAAGCTGACGAAAGTGAAGATGATGATGATGACATAGCGCTAATGGTCAGAAACTTCAGAAAGTATGTCCAGACCAAGCAAGGAAGAACAGAAATGGCACCCAGGTTTAATCGCTCTAACTTTTTTCAGTCTTCTAAGCAAACTTATGATCAGAATGCTACTAATAGAATGACTTGTTTTAAATGCAAGAAAAGAGGACATCGAATGAGGGATTGCCCACATGAGACAGCTCAGGTAGCAAGGAAAAGGGAAAATCCAAGGTGCTAACTTGGGATATGGACAGCGAAGCTGAGAGTGAGGAGGAAGAACATGAAGCCCACTCATGCATGGCATTGATGGGAATACACGATGAGGTAATTTCTGGTAGTAAAACTGAACTCCTTACTCTTTGTAAAGAAATGCAAGATAAAATAGTAGAGCTTGAATCCACTATAGATGATTATCAAAATGAGAACTTTGAAATGCAACAATCTGAATATGAAATGTCTAAAGAGATTGAAAAGCTCAAAATTGATATTGTTGCTCGTGACTCTACTATTGACACTTTGAAAAAGGAAAAGTCCTGTTTTAATGATGAAGCACCTTGCCTCTCTTGTCCTTCCTTGATGAATAATATTAACATACTTAAACTTGATTTGATTAAGCACGAAACTGAAAAAGACTATGTGATTAGAGAGCTTAATGATAAATTTTGCATGTTGGATAATGATTTTAAAAGAAAAATGATTGAATTTGAAAAGAAGGAAGAGGAAAACAAGAGAGCCTTTATTAGTAAATGCACGATGCTTGTGGAAGAAAATAAACAATTAAAAACCAAAGTCTCTCATCTTGAAGTAGCCATTAAGAAATTCTCTATGGGAAAACAATCATTGGACACTATTTTAGAGAATCAATTATATGGCAACAATAGAAGAGGACTTGGTTTTGGTCTGAAAAACGTTGAAAAGCAAAAATTCAAGAAATTCCACAATGTGCCCTCTATTGCAAAGAACAAATATGCAAAGTGCTTTACTTATGATAGTGTAGGCCACACTTCATATTATTGTAAATTTAGGAACACAAATATCAAGTTTAAACAAGTGTGTGTTCCTAAAACTATAGTGGCTAACACTAGTCGACCTTGTTGGATTCCAAGGTCACACTTAACACCTTTCATGTAGGTGTGATGGAGTTTTAGCGAGGAGCGTTAAATTCAATGTCTCATTCTTTTAGCTCCTTCGTCAAAAAGCGACGAGAAGGTATAATTTTTATCCCTCTTAGCATTTCATTGCATACCTTCATAGATTTGTTTGTGTGCTTGATTTATTTTGATTTGTGTGCTTGCATGCATGATTTTTTAAATGTGTTTATTTCTGGAAAAAAAATAAAAAAAATAAAAAATAAAAAAAATAAAAAAAACCAAAAATAAAAAAAAATTGTGCTTATTGATTATCCTCTTATGAATCTCTTGAGTGATATTGTATGAATGATCATTTTTATCCCTTGTAGAAGTTAATTCATTATTGTTGTAGCCACATGAACATGATGTTATTCTTTTTAGTAGCCATGACATGTCTCTAAAATTTCAAACTTGACTTCTACACCTACATTTGCACTTTCACGATATTTGACTTTTTCGTGCTTTTGGAGATTCTTTTGAAGAATAATGGAAAGTGAATGTAGGAATGATTAATTTCTGAATTTTCTAAGGGATATGAAGTGTTTTGCCATGAATTAAAATTGAGCACAAAAGAATTGCAAATGAAAAAAAAATATGAAAATTGCTCCGTATGAAAAATGGATACACTTCATGGCTAATACACAACCCACGAGTATCCAACTTATGTTACATGAGTAATCATTAGCTTTGGTGTATATAACTCGTCAAGCAATGCCATCCCATATTTAAAAGTCCTTTTAGGCCATGTTTTGGGATTCAGTAACTTGAACTCATCTTTGATGAGGTGGGAAAAATCAATCCTAGTGATATTCATGAAAAGTGGAAAATGTGGGTTGATTTGGTTGAATATTTGAAATTGAATCTCCTCTTGTACTTTATTGTCTATATCACTACACTTTCACAAAGGTGGAGAAGTCCGGTTATGAAATTCTATGAACTTGAACTGTCTATTATTCGGAATACTCATGCAAATTGCTCGCTACATTTAATAATGATTTATTTTTGCATGGAATATATTTGTGACTTCATTAATCCACTTTTGGTGATTACAAAGGGGGAGAAAGAAAAGATTTTGACAGCTTTGATGTTGATGATTATTTGTTGAAGGGGGAGCTTGAAATATACTTGAATATTTGTTGAAGGGGGAGCTTGAGAGAAGGCGGAGCATGCTTTTATATTTACTATTTGTTGTGCATGCTTTGTAATGTTTGAATGACTCATCCATACATCATATTGCATTACACCCTTCAACACACTTCACACACCCATACTCATTGCTCAAATCTTTTATGGGTTTGTCATCACCAAAAGGGGGAGATTGTTGGGAGCAACGATCTAGGATCTTGGTTTGATGATGATAAACGTGTCGTTATATCTGACGTGTGTGCTTAGTGTGCTTCAGGATTGGCGAAACAATATATTTTCACTATTTGGCGGAATTGATATTCGTATAGCATATTGGGAGAGACGTAGTGTGTGGGCACAAAGAAGATTTGACTTGGTCAACATGGAGGGAGATGAAATCAACTTGAGATTTGGTCAAGCCAATTAGAGATTTCTTCTAATCTCATCCAATTTAAATCGCAAATCAAATCCCATATTGATTGGGTCAAATCCCTAAGCGGTTGGCACAACCCTATTACTATTGTCCTATTTATACCCATCTTCTTCTAGGGTTGAAAGGTGCGGCAATTAAAACATAGAAGGCAGCCGAAATTCTTGAGGGCATCTTTTTAGCCGCAAGCTAGATTTGGAAGAGAGGCGCCGCACAAATTTGAGGAGGCTACACAAATAAAAATCCCATTGGTCCCCTTCCCTAACATAGGCTACCGAATTCCCTATTGGCAGAGCTCATCATCATCAGATTCTTTCAAAGGCAAACATTAAAAATTCCCAGGCGCAACAAAAACTCCCCAGGAGCTTACGCAACAAAAGAAACAAGGTGGCCGGCCGCATCAGTTACTAGGGGTAGACTTTCTCTCTCTATCCTATTTTTTATTAATCTCCCCTTGAATAACTGACGAGCTCTGTATCCCTTATTCTTTCTTCCATGTTCAACCAATAAGAACAAAGGGTTCAATTGCTTTTTTTTGGGATTGATTAAAACTCTAGGCCGGTTCAATCTTTACTAGTGTCTTAATTTTTTTTTGGTGTGCGTAAGCTTTGGTGTGCTAACAATTTTTGAAAGCACAGTTTCTTTTTAATCCTCAATTCCCAATAGCCAAACAAGTTCTTTTTGTGATTTGTTTTGCAAAGAGACGCACAGAGGCCGTAACACAAACCAATTACAGGAGAGAGCACATTATTTTTTTTGGAACCCCAAAGACGAATTGTGCCTGACTCTCTTCTTTGAATTTGTTCTTCCCATGCACAGATCATTTGCAAGGGAAATAATAAAACACTGCCGCTTGTCTCTTTATTCCTCCCAGAAAATTCCATAGACAGGCCTACTCATTTTTATTCCTCTTTGAATAATTTATTGGAGCACAGAACCTTTGTCTGCTAACTCTCCTTGGCCGAAGTGTTGTGTCCCTATTTTTTTTGGAGCAGCACATACTTATCTGGGTTTTAAGATCTTTTGTTTGCAGATATTTTTGAGGGCGTCGGCACAGGAAATCATCAAAGAGCACTTCATCAAAGAGCAACAAGCAAAGGAATTAAATCTCGACTCACGCGGAGGGAGCAAGTGTCATAGAGAGGGAGGTAAGCTATTGAGGGGACATCAGAGACTACTACTTGTCAGACGAGATCTGACCTGTGCTTATTGACGAGGACATCGCCGCTACACAAACTGAGATTCCTAAACTCTACTTATTATTATTTTGTGTAGTTGTTGTGTTAGATCCTCGTAGGGGAAATTTTACCTATTTTGTGACTATTTTGGGACTTGTCTAGTTGGGACTAGACACGTGGAACCAGCTAGTTTGGGACTAGCTGGTAGAAAGCTTTACGAGGATTGATAGTGAGAGGAAGCACTGTGTGTGGGGTACTGAGAGTCTGGCGAGTGTAGAGACGTAGAGGGTGCTCTGAGCGTGCTCTAACTTGTGACTTTGTACCTATTGCACTATTCAATCTAGAATTTTCTTTGGGGGCTGGAGTAGGTCGTTGGGACGACCGAACCAGGGTAAATCTGCTGTGTACTCTGTGTCTGCTTTTTAGTTACTCTGGTTGTGCTATAACTGCGTGTGATTTCTCGTGGGTTGCACGAGAATTTTTTATCAGCCTATTCACCCCCCTCTAGGCTAGGATCCAGATCCAACAATGCTAAATTGACTTTATGCACATTTTAAATAGTTTAACTTGTTTACCCCAAAGTGCATCAACCGAAAAAATTGTCATACCATTGTGAAGCTGTATGATAATGTGGGTAAATTCCTAGAATTCTCTTTTTGTTATGAGTGAGAGAGGCCTTTATCCCTCCATTACTCCCCATTAGTTAGTATAATGGGGACCTTTGGAATTCATGCCCTTTTTGTATTCCATATGAATGAATAAATAGAGGACCATGGACTTAGAGACATGGTTACTCTTTCTTTTGAGCTTTTAGCACGAATTCGCTTTTGAGAAATTTTTTTTAGCCACAATATTTTTCATCTTCCCAACAAATTTCATCCTCTTGCAAAGGAATCTTGTTGTTGCAGCCAAGCATTCGCGGGGATTAAATACCGACTATTCGGTGCGGGAGCGAGGATTATATTTTTCGATCTAAGGATTTTCTTGGTTCTTCCCTATATCATTGATCTAGAGGTATATTTTCTTATCCCGTAGATATAGAATTAAAATTATTTCCCAAATTAAAATGAATTTCCCCAATTCTCCTAATTTGGGGGTATATAACAGATTATTAAAAAACAATATTTTTCACCCAATAACCCCCCACTCGTGTCGCCCTGGGCTTTGCATCACCCCCCTTCGGGGGGATCCTCTGTGCAGAAACCCCCCCTTCGGGGGGGCTCTCCGGCGCTGACCCCCTCGTCGGGGGGCTCCTTTATGCCGCAACCCCCCGCCCTTCAGGGGGGCTCTCCGGTGTCGACCCCCCGGCGGGGGGGGGGGGGGTGGGGGGTGGGGTGGGGTGGGGTCGACAGCGACCCCATGAAGAAGAACAAGTGGGCACTATTCCGGCATCCCCCCTGCCTGATTCACTGAAGGAGAAGAAGGGGGAGGGGAAGCCGCTGTTCGGGCCTCCCCCCTATGCCGAGATCAGAAAATGGGGGGAGTGGGCTGTTCACCTTCTTAACCATAACCCAAACCCTTAAATTAGGGTTAGGGTATGTTTAAGGGTGTTTTTATCCTCCACTGGGTATTTTTGGGCAAAATTTTAAAGCTCATGGGCCTGCAGCCCAAAACTAAATATATTTTAGTTTGGGCCTGAAGCCCACGCATAAGCCCAATATGTTTTAAAATTAATTAAATACTGATTTTTAATCAGTTCTTCATTATTAATTCCTTAAATTTAACAGAAACATCCAGAAAAATCCTGGACAATTCTATAAAAATTAGGAAAAATCAAAATGATTATTTTTGACAACATTGGGTTGTTTGTTTATGATTTTAATTATTTAGTTCATATTATGTTAATCTCAACATCATGCAAATTATATAAAATTTGGATTAATTAAAATTTTTTTCCTTCACGTATTAATAATTACAAGGACCCTGAGACCGCTCTGTCGTTAGTTACCTAACCTAACGGGTAATGACGTTTCCCCATGGTCCAAGTAAATTATTAAACGTAATTTTTATATAATATGCTTGCTATGCTGAATATACCTCTTATGCATGTGTGTTTGCGTAGTTGATTTTTATATTGCCTATAACATATATAAACTGCGTGGATGTTGTAAATAATTCAGTCTTGTAGTTTGGGATCGGCCATTTTGAGATACACCTTTTTATATTCCTCACTTTCTTTTTCTGTTTTGAGAGATATTGTAGTGAGGTTATAATGTAAAATGCCAAAGACCGGAGCTCTGCCAAATTGAAGACGGAGATGAAATCCGCATTATGCTGGGACCCAAATTGGGTTTCCAAGTTGTATTTTTCATTTCTTTTTGGATTTCATTTTTTGGACTGTATTCGGACATTTTTGGACATTTTGTTCTTAAGGGTATCTGGCCGATCCTCACATGACTGTTTATTTACTTTGCGTGAATTTATTTTTCACAAATATTAATTCATGCGTATTTAATTGCATAGATAAATGGCAAAATTGGCTAGCGTCGATTTCGAGGTCCTTGACTTAGCAGGAAAGAACTACCTGAGCTGGTGAGTGGATCTGAAGTTCCACTTGCGTTCAATGGCACTCCTTCACTTAATTCTGGCCCCCGCAGCGGTCGAGACAACAGCTAACAAGGCCCCTGCAGCGGCCTAGCCAGCTGGCAGTTCCACTACCGTTGTCTCCAACATAGATAATGTGAAAGCCATTATTTATATCAGGAGACACATAGATCGAACCATAAAGGCCGAATACTTAATGGTAGAAGACCCTCTTGAGTTGTGGACAGCGCTGGAGGCACGTTATAGGCATCAAATTGATGTTATACTACCACGTGCCAGTTATGAGTGGGAAAATCTCCGTTTTCAGGACTATAAGTCCGTTGCTCATTACAACTCAGCACTTCAAAATATCACCTCATGCCTGAAGTTGTGTGGTGAAAAAGTCTCGGAGCATCGCATGTTGGAAAGGATATTTAACTCGTTCCACGAGAAAGATGCAATCCTCATGCAACACTACCATGAACACAAATTCACGAAGCTATCTGATTTGCTCTCTTTCCTTCATAGGACAGAGCAGAATAGAGACTTACTACTTGTCACTCATAATCTGCGCCCAGCTGGTGCTGTCCCTCTCCCTGAAGCCCACCATGTTTCTCCCCAGAAGTGGAAAAACAAGAAGAAGGCTAGAAAGAACAAAAGGAAAGCTGCAATGAAGCTAGCAAGAGCACCATCCCAGAACAACAACAACAAGGGGAGGAGAAACTTCACATGGAAGCGTAAGAACACCGGTCCAGTGCCAATTCCAAAGAAGAATTGGGAGGACAAATGCCATAGATATGGCATGACTGGACATTGGTCCAGAAACTGTCGCACTCCTCGCCACCTCCAGGACCTGTATCAGGTGAACCTGAAGCCTCCCCCTGAAACTAACCTGGCAGATATTCAAGCTCCGACCAAGTTCACTACACTAGACTTCGAGAATGATGATCTGCTCGATTGAGCCTTATCTTCTATTTTTCTATGCATTTAAAATAAATTTAGCTTCATCTGTAGTTTGCTTTGAATGAACTTTAATTTGAATGTCAATTTTCATTACTCAAATAAATTTTCACTTTGCTTAATATAGATGAAGTATGAGTGCCTAGTGGACAGTGCTTCGACGCACACCATCCTTTGCGATCGATGCTATTTTTATAGCTTAAACAAATATGACGGTCCGGTTATCACAATTTCAAGACTGTCTAATATAATCGAAGGATTTGGTGACGCAATCATATTGCTCCCAAATCACACAAGACTCAAAATACAAAATGCACTTTTCTCTCCAAAATCCAATAGGAATCTCATAAGTTTCAAGGATATTCGTTTTAACGGGTATCACTTAGAAACCAGAGATGAAAAAAAACATTGAATATATGTATGTGACTCATCAAAAATATGGTCAGAAGACCATCTACAACGATTTAAGGGACTCCCGTCGGGTCTCTACCACACCTATATTCACCCTATACAAGCCAATATGACTGAGCACCAGAAGTGCCTTTCATTGCCAGAATTTCAACTCTGGAACAATAGACTTGGTCATCCTGGATCAGATATGATGCACCACATCATCACTGAATTCCGTGGACATAATTTGAAGAACCAGAGGATTCTTCAAAAGGGTGAGTTTCCTTGTCCCCCTAGTTTTAAGAGAAAACTAATAACAAGACCATCCCTCAAGAAAGTGGGATTAGAGTCTCCAGGCTTCCTAAAGAGAATTCATGGCGACATTTGCGGGCCTATTCACCCTGCAATTGGCCCATTTTGGTACTTCATGGTACTGATTGATGCATCCACAAAATGGTCTTATGTGTGCATATTGTCCCATTTCAATACTTCATGGTACTGATTGATACATCCACAAAATGGCCTTATGTGTGCCTATTGTCCACCTGCAACCTAGCTTTCTCAAAGCTATTGGCACAAATAATTAGGTTGCGGGCTCATTTTTCCGATAACCATATCAAGAAATTACATCTTGATAATGCGGGCGAATTCACTTCTAAAGTCTTCGAAGACTATTGTTGGGCAACGGGTATCGAAGTTGAACATCCTGTAGCACATTTTCACACCCAGAATGGATTAGCAGAGTCTCATATAAAGAGACTCCAATGGATTACACGTCCATTGCTCATGCAGTCCTAGTTGCCTGTGGATGCTTGGGGCATGCTATTCTTCATGCCGCATCGTTTATTATGATAAGGCCCTCTGGCGGCCATATATTATCTCCGATGCAGCTAGCATATGGTGCACCACCAGATATCTCTCATTTGAGAGTGTTTGGTTGTGCGGTATATGTCCCAATAGCACCACCTCAGAGGACCAAAATGGGTCCTCAGCGTCGTCTGGGTATCTAAATTGGGCTTGATTCGTCCTCTATTATTAGATACCTGGAACCTCTCACGGGGGACGTATTTAAAGCACATCTTGATGACTGTAAATTCGATGAGAAAACTTTTCCTAAACTAGACACGCAGTCTAAGAAGCCTGACGCTTCTGAGACCATTTCTTGGGACAAGAAGTCTTTGTCTCTATATGATCCGCGTATACTGTGTGAAGATGAGATCCTGAAGATCCTTCACATTCAAAACATAGTACATTTACTGTCGGATAACTTTACAGACAACCAGAAGATTGTTCGTTCACACGTCCCTGCTGCCAACACGGCAGCTAAGATTAACATCCCCAAAGATGGATGCAATCCATCGGCAACAGAATTGGCTGTACCTCAATTGAAAAGAGGACGACCGCCAGGTTCAAAAGATAAAGTTCCTCGAAAGAGGAAGATTCCTGGAGATATTACGATGATCCCTCCATAGGATGCTGAGCTCAGATCAGCAATATCTCCCCTCCTTATTTCCACTGTAGAGGAAACGATAGGAGAAACATCATTAAATTACGTACGTACTGGAGAGGTACTGGACAAATATAGCCCAGTCGACGACGACGATTTTGCGTTCGCTATTACCGTTCACGTCGCTGAATGTGACGATGATGTAAAACCACGATCTCTAGCAGAATGTAAACGCAGAGTAGATTGGCCAAAGTGGGACGAGGAAATAAGAGTAGAGCTGGACTCACTCTTGAAATGCAAAGTCTTTGGACCAGTAATCCAAACACCTGTAGGTGTTAAACCTGTGGGATATAAGTGGGTCTTCATTAGAAAAAGAAATGAAGAAATGTGATCGTACGCTACAAGGCACGCCTTTTAGTGCAGGGATTTTTCCAAAGACAGGGGATTGATTATGAAGATACATATTTCCTGGTAATGGATGCGATCACTTTTCGATTCTTTCTTAGCCTATCATCTCTGGAAAGCCTAGAAATTCAGCTCATGGATGTTGTGACTGCATATCTATATGGCGATATAGATAAAGAAATCTATATGAGACTTCCAGATGGGTTTAATTTACCCCCAGAGGTGAAAGAGAGACATCGGGATGTCTTCTCTGTAAGTCTTCAAAGATCATTATATAGTCTTAAGTAATCAGGAAAAATGTGGTATAACAGACTAAATGTTTTCCTTGCACAGCAAGGATTCATAAACAATGAAGTCTGTCCGTGTATCTTTACAAAAAGAATGGGAACGTGATTTGTCATCATCGCAGTATATGTGGACGACTTAAATCTCATAGGATCTCCTGCAGAGATCAATGAGATATCTGAAAGCCTAAAGCATACCTTCGAAATGAAAGACCTAGGCAAAATGAGGTACTGTCTTGGCTTACACATTGAACACCTACGAGGTGGAATCCTGTTACACCAATCAAACTTTACAAGGAAACTTCTAAGCAAGTTTCGAATGGAACAATGTCATCCTTTAAGTACTCATATGGTCGTGAGATAACTGAATGTTCATAAGGACCCCTTCCGGCCGTTGGAAGAGGGGGATGAGTTACTGGGTTCTGAAGTACCCTACCTCAGTGCTGTAGGATCCTGTCAAAACAGAGTTAGGATCGATAAATGAAGTTGAGACTTACGCTTGCGTATGCGGCACGGTAGTCACGGAACTTCGCCTTCGGATTCGCCACGACGGATCGAGTCTTCTCACGAACGGAGTAAGGCTACTAAATCCACAATCTAAATCTCTACTTTTAGATTAAGAACTTGGATAAAGAGAGAGGAAGGATTTTGGCAGAGCTTCGCTAGAATGAAATGCAAGGCTAGAATGCCATGCAAAAGTGTAAGGAAATGGCTAACCCTTGGGTCTTATTTATAGCCCCCAAGGTAGTTATTTTAGGAGTAATTGTTCCTTTGGAACAATTTAACTAAGGTGTACCATCATACATGGCACATTATAAGCTTAAGTTGTACCATATGCATGGTACAACATAAGCTTAAGATATTACCCCTTTATTAGCCATATGTCGCATGCACTTATGCACATATAATGCGACTTTCCCATTAATCTAGAGATCCTCTCCGCAAGAGAACAGATTCCCTTTGCACACGACTTTGTGTGTGCGACGTTCGAGGTCCGTGTTCCCTCGTACATCCCCTACAAGGGTGTACAAACGTCATCCATATCCAACATCTCCCACTCACACTTGAGGGGATTGTAAGAGAACGTCTTTCTCTTAGTTCTTTCATCTATCATACCGAGAAATAGACCGTGCGACCGTCATGCGCGTAGAGTCTGTTGTTGTGCACTTGTTAGAGATACACAACGAACTCGAAGGTGCAAAGTTGAGTAGTTCAACGCATGCTTTACCCTAGATTATTTCTTCACATTTCTTATACTTTATATCCAACAATTGAGTCCCATCTGGATCACAATTGGCTGGCCAGCTTTGAATCATTAAAGTCCAAATGCGAATATGAAATCAATCTTCCTCTTCTTGCGAACCTTCTGATCTTGACTTGATTCGCTTTTCTAACGTGCCCCGCCGAGCCGAATTATCATAGCCCATTAGCAACACGCTAAGATAGCGATCATCTCGTCAAATCTAAAGGAACCAATTGGAGTCCTTGAGGGTAAGATTTAAGACCCATATGGCCTTTGAGTCTCACATAATAGCAAACACTATTGCTACTAACTCAGTGGTCGAAATGCATACGTGGTATGGACACGTATTACAACATCACTCCTTTCCCAGGGAGAGTATGTCTTAATGATGTTGTACGGATGAAAGATCAGACACCACAGTGCCTATCTTTTGAGTCCCCTTACTACCCATGAAATATTCCCGGACTCTTATCCTGCATAAGACAGATAGGATTTATAAAATCCTATGAGATCTCTTTTAAATATCCTTGTGATACAGATCTCAGATCTTTTGTAAGCATCCATATGATGCAGATCTTTCATTCGACTATCTTGTTTAAGTCACGACTCTAAATCATTCGTCTAATGATTTTGACTTTAAACTAGTCTCATCTCTATCTTATCCATCTGATAAGATAAGGCGGTTGCTCATGTGAGAGAGCCAACCTTAATCTGTCCGACATACACACAATAAAATAGCTGAGACTTAAACACAAATGTATAAAATCATTTGTAAGAAACTTGTATGCAATATATAAAAGAACTTCTTCCTTTTATTAAACTTTGATCTTCTATAGACATGGGAAATATTACATGATACAGCTCAGCACCTACGCATTCCTATAGATGATAAGTGTTTGAAGAACACATCTCTTGGGATCGCCTTAGTAAGGGGATCCGCTATCATCTCATGCGTGGATATGTATCCTATGTCTACTTCCTTCCGTTTGTCATAGTCCTTTGCAAACTTGAATTGAATATCAATGTGTTTGGTCTTACAATGAAATTTAGGATCTTTGACATAGGCAATCGAGGCTTGACTATCACTGTATATAGGAACAGTGCTCGAGTCAGTGGCATTCGTCAGCCTGTCTAAGAATTTCCTAAGCCAAACAGCTTCTTGGACCGCCATGCTGAATGCTACGAATTCGGCTTCCATGGTTGATAGAGCGATGCAGGTTTGCTTCTTGCTGCTCCAGGATATTGCACCATTCCCGAGCAAGAAAACAAAGCCTGAGGTAGATCTTCGCTCGTCGAGATCACCTGCCCAATCAGCATCGGTATAGCCTTCGAGTCTCAAGGTATTGCCTTGATAGCACAATGCATAGTCCGCAGTCCCTTTGAGGTACCTTAATATCCTCTTCACCGCTTTCCAGTGTGCCTGTCCTGGGTTGGATTGGTAACGGCTTACCATACCAACAGCATAGAAAATGTCCGGTCTGGTACACATCATGGCATACATCAGACTCCCGACAGCACTGGAGTATGGAACCTTTTCCATAGCTTTCTTTTCTTTTGGATCTTTGGGACACATTTCCAAACATAGACCCTCGCCTTTGCTTATTGGAGTATCAATTGGCTTGCAGTCCTGCATATTAAATCGTTCTAAAACTTTCTTTATATATGTCTCTTAAGAGAGAGAAAGAAGTTTCTTGGAACGATTCCTTGAGATCTTAACCCCAAGGATATATGCAGCTTCACCCATGTCTTTCATTTCAAAGACGGATGAAAGCCAAGCTTTGATATCCATGATAAGACACTTATCATTTCTGGCTATAAGTATGTCATCTACATAAAGAGACATAATTACATACTTGTTCTTAATCCTCTTAATGTATACGCAGTTGTCTTCGTCGAGCATGGAGAAACCATACGACAAAATGACTTCTTGAAAGCGCATATACCACTGCCTTGAGGATTGTTTAAGACCATATATGGATTTACGAAGTTTACAAACCTTATGTTTGTTTTCTTCTTGTACGAACCCGTTTGGTTGCTCCATGTAGATCTCCTCATCTAGTTCTCCGTTAAGAAAAGTAGTCTTTACATCCATCTAATGTAACTCGAGGTCCAAACAAGCCACCATTGCCAGAATTAAGCGAATGGAGGTAAAACGCACGACAGGAGAGAAAGTCTCTTCGTAGTCTATTCCTTCCTGTTGCGTGAAACCTTTCGCAATAAGGCGAGCTTTATATTTCTCGATGGAGCCATCAGCCTTATGCTTGATTTTGAGAACCCGTTTGTTCCCAATGGCTCTACGTCCCTTAGGTAAATCAACCAAGTCCCAGACTTGGTTTGTTTTCATGGATTGAAGTTCTTCTTCCATCGTCGCTATCCATTTATCTTTAGCAGGGCATGTGACGGCCTGTTTGAAATTTGCAGGTTCGTCATCATCTTGTAGTAATGTCATGAATATTTGAGAAAATTCATCCTCAAATCTCAGAGGTGTTAGTCTCGTTCGATTACTACGTCTTGCTTGAGTTTGATCACTCCCACTTGGAATGACATCACTCCCACTTGGAATAACATCACTCCCACTCGGAATAGGATTGGTATTGTTCGTATCATCCATAGGTGAAGTATGAGGGTCATTTTCCCCTTCACCAAGAATTCTCCCACTCGAACGTTTCGATCCTTCTTGATCCCAAGTCTCAAACAAGGATAAGTCTTGACTTATCTCACCCTGTCTTGGAAACTCGTTTTCCAAGAAGACAACATTCCTCGATTCGAATTCTATTAGACCCCCATTGTCCTCTTGACCAACGAAAACATATCCTTTGGAGTTTTCAGCGTATCGGATGAAGATACACTTCCTCCCACGTGGTCCAAGTTTGCCATATTTGTGAGAGGATAAATGTGCGTAAGAGGCACAACCCCAGGGTTATAGAATGCTTAAGTCTGGAGTTCTATTGTTCCACAACTCATAAGGAGTAGAACTTACCGACTTCGAGGGTACACGGTTTAAGATGAATGCTGCCGTCAATAATGCATCACCCCAAAAGGTGATGGGCAAATTTGCCTGAGACATCATTGATCGGACCATTTCCATCAATGTCCTATTTCTTCTTTCCGTAACACCGTTTTGTTGCGGAGTATAAGGCATAGTTATTTGATGAACTATGCCTTTTTCATCACAGAGTTCCTTAAAACTCATTGATTGATATTCTCCACCCCGATCGGTTCGCAAGACCTTTATCTTGTGATCTAGTTGATTTTCCACTAAACTCATATAGTTTTTGAAGCAAGATAAGGCTTCATGTTTGTGGGAAATCAAATAAATGTGACCGAAACGGGTGAAGTCATCAATGAAGGTGATGAAATAGGACTTCACGCATCTTGTCTTAACATTCATTGGACCGCAAATGTCCGAATGGATAAGCTGTAATGGAACTTCGGCCCTTGTGCCAGTTCCAAACGGCTTGCGACAAGTTTTCCCTACAAGACAATGTTCGCAAGTTGACTTTTCAACTTTTGAAACATTAGATAGCAAGCCACTTTTGGCAAGTCTATCCATTCTAGTTGGTCCAATGTGACCAAGTCTTGCATGCCAACAAATGATCTCAGATTCAGAATTAGAAGCATTTTTCAAATGGAAACTTTCATTAATAGAAGAAGAATCATCATACATAGTGTTCAAAACAATCAATCCATTACAAACATTACCCAACCCAATTAAAGAACTATTACAAACAAGGTCAACCTTTTGTTCATAGAACCTCCATTCATAACCTAAAGACATTAACATGACCACAGATACGATATTCATTCGAATATCTGGAGCAAAGAGGACGTCGTGCAATAATAGAGTCCGGCCGTTGTCGAGAACTAGCTTGCATGTTCCGACGCCTTTGACTTCAACACGAGTGTTGTTGCCGACGTATATCCACTTTGTTCCTTGAGTTATCCTTCGATACTCTACGAAGAACCTTTTGTCCTTCGCTACGTGGTCCGTGGCCCCTGAATCAATCAACTAAAAATAGTTGGATTCAGCAAGAAACATGGAACTAGAAACACATATGTAACTAGTCCTACAAGTTACCTTATCACTTCCATCCATACATGTACGGGCGAAGTGACCGTACTTGTTGCACTTAAAGCACTTGATCTTCTTCAAGTTTTTCTTCTTTGAGTGCACATTCTTTTGCCACTTTGTGTTCTTAGTCTTCTTTGAGGTTTCTGGTTCTTGCTTTCGTTCCTTCACAAACCTTAAGCGTTTATCCTTTCGATTCTTTCCTCCATGTGAGGAACTATCGGCCATGTGCACTTCGGCACTAGGTTTTGCGGCTTGAATCCGCTCTTCCTCGAGTTCGAGGTGTTTAGATACATCGCTTAAAGTTTTAATGCACTCATTATGAGTGAGGTGCATTTTCATGTTATCCCAGCTATCTGGGAGTGAACGAATGACTGCTTGGATCTGCTGTTCGTCAGACAGCGTAAGACCAGCATCCTTCAATTCAGCTATGAGATTCGCCATGTGGCGAAGATGCTTTTTCATAGATTGATCTCGTCGCATTTTGTACGAGTCAAATTGTATATTTAAGGAGCGGAGTTTGGTACCGAAGTTCCACCAAACTTTATTTCTAGCCCAGACCATATGTCTTTGGCTAGGTCGAATTCCCGAAATAGACGCATTATGTCATTGTCCATTGCGGACAGTAACATAATACGTGCTATTTTGTTCTTTCGAGTCCAAGTCTCATAAGCTTCTCGGTCCCTCTTGTGTTGGGCCGTATTGCCCAACTCAGGTTCTTCCATTATGTTTTGGAGTGTTTCAAGCACATCTTGCTCTTCCAAAACATATTGGATTTTTATTAACCAAAGTTTATAATTGTCGCCGTTGAGCTTTTCACCTTTGTTAAGCTCTGCGACAATGTTCTTAGAAGCGGTAGACATATTCGAATTAAAAAACTGCAAGGAAAATGAAAAACACGATCAAAATTTTATGCATAAAGTTTCGATTCATTAAACACTTGATAAGTTCCTTGGATAAGCTGAAATGTTACTCTAGAATCGAGAAGTTCACTACGTTCCCAACTACCATCTAGAAGTAACTTTCAAAGTATCCCTCTTACTTATCTCAAGTAAAAAGAAATCAGAAATAATACCCGTATGGTACCAGCAGCGGAAAAAATACTTTTGAAAAACATATCTTTCAAAATGGAATAGGTGAGAGTTTGTGCAAAGAATTTTAGCGCAACAATTGCCAAGCCACGAGACCTGTTCTACACACCCATGGGTTAGATAACCATGGCCGGATCGTGGTAGGACTTGGAATTCTAAATTGCGCTATCCCGATTAAGGACGGGACATAACTTATTTGAAAACACCTTTTTCAAAAATTTGAAATACATTGGCTAATCTACGTAGAGTAGAGCACAATGTCATAAGTAAATTGGATAATCTCCGTAGAGTAGAGCACAATGACATGGCTAATCTCGCATGAAGTAGAGCACTATGGCTAATCTTCAAGGAGTAGAGCCCAAAAAAAAATTTTATAAAACAAGAGTAGGCGACTGTCGTTAGCCCCGTATGGGCTAATCGGCACATTCGAGTTTGCCCAAGGCCTTTTGTCACCCCGTATGGGTCAGTCGGCAAGTTCGTGATCGACCAAGACCTTCTGCCGGATTGGTCGACCAAAACACCCAAATTGGTCGACCAATTATTTGGTCTGCAACTTCTCCCGGCCAGGGCCTCTGCCCTTGCCGGCCAGGGGCCCTGGCCCCCTCGGCCAGGGCCTCTGCCCTGGCCGAGGCCAGGGCATTGGCCTTGGCCTCTGCCAGGGCCGGCCAGGCCCCGGCAGTGGCCAGGGCACCGGCCCTGGCCTCTGCCAGGGCCGGCCAGGCCCTGGCCTCTGCCAGGGCCGGCCAGGCCCTGGCCTCTGCCAGGGCCGGCCAGGCCGGCCCCTGGCCTTGGCCACGGCCAGGGCCCCCTGGCCGTGGCCGGGGCCGGCCACTGCCGGCCTGGCCTTGGCCGGCCATGGCCAAGGCCATTTTGGCGTTGGCCGGCCATGGCCCATATGGCCATGGCCGGCCACCCCCTTTGAATGGGGTTGCCGCACACCCCAACGGAGGGGTGGCCGTGGTAGTTATTGGCCGTAGCCAACCCCTCCGCATGGGGAGGGGGGGTGCATGGCCTTCATGGCCCATTTGGCCATGGTACATATGCACCAAAATTCATCTTCCCCGATGGAAATAACTACCACCTTCTTCTCCGGTGAAGCACCCGTTCGTCGATGAAGCACCCGTTCGTCGAGAAAGTAGTTATTTTCTAATGGTCGTGTGCCAAAAATGAAAAATAACATACTACATGAACGGTCGGTTCTTTCCGTCACGGAGAGTTCCTGCCATATCCGTAATGACAGAAGACCCTAACGTGAAAAGAACAACCGCTGCGTTCTCTCCGTCACGAAGCGTTCCTACCATATCCGTAATGGTAGGATACACATTCGTGAAAAAGACAACGCCTCGTTCATCGGTTCGACGTGGCGGTGGTTTTGACCGGGGCGAACCCGTATGGCTCTGATACCAATGTAGTAACCTGTCAAAACAGAGTTAGGATCGATAAATGAAGTTGAGACTTACGCTTGCGTATGCGGCACGGTAGTCACGGAACTTCGCCTTTGGATTCTCCACGACGGATCGAGTCTTCTCACGAACGGAGTAAGGCTACTAAATCCACAATCTAAATCTCTACTTTTTGATTAAGAACTTGGATAAAGAGAGAGGAAGGATTTCGGCAGAGCTTCGCTAGAATGAAATGCAAGGCAAGAATGCCATTCAAAAGTGTAAGGAAATGGCTAACCCTTGGGTCTTATTTATAGCCCCCAAGGTAGTTATTTTAGGAGTAATTGTTCCTTTGGAACAATTTAACTAAGGTGTACCATCATACATGGCACATTATAAGCTTAAGTTGTACCATATGCATGGTACAACATAAGCTTAAGATATTACCCCTTTATTAGCCATATGTCGCATGCACTTATGCACATATAATGCGACTTTCCCATTAATCTAGAGATCCTCTCCGCAATGGAACAGATTCCCTTTGCACACGACTTTGTGTGTGCGACGTTCGAGGTCCGTGTTCCCTCGTACATCCCCTACAAGGGTGTACAAACGTCATCCATATCCAACAAGTGCCATTGGAGCACTTCTACATCTGGAAAACTACACGCATCCCGATTTATCGTTCGCAGTTAATCTTCTTACCAGACACAGTGCCGCACCTACAAAGCGCCACTGGAATGGAGTCAAGTATCTTCTATGCTACCTCCAGGGTTCTATAGATCTGGGACTATACTACCAGAGAGGTGCCTCCTCCCAGTTACTTGGTTCTGCTGGTGCAGGTTACCTATCGGATCCACATACAGCAAAATCACAGACTGGTTTTGTGTTTATCTACGGAGGAACTGCTATCTCATGGAGATCGGTAAAGCAAACCAAAACAGCAACATCATCCAATCACTCTGAACTCATTGTGATCCACGAAGCAAGCAAAGAGTGTTTTTGGCTTCGCTCCGTCGTCCAACACATCCTTGATACCACTGGCCTTCGCTCCTTCGCTCCTTCGTCCAACACATCCTTCGCTCCTTTGCTCCGTCGTCCAACAATTTGAAGCTTGCATACACACTTAAATAATGCTTTAATCTTCTTAAAATATTTTGAAAACATTTTGAAAAGTTTAGATTGAGTTTTAATACCCTTTTAAGATATGTTCTCTTGTATCTGAATAGGAGTTGACTACTTGTTGACTAGGAGTCGAATACTTTTCTTTGGAAAATATTGAAAATGTTTTGTCCCCAAAAATAGTCGACTATAGTAGTATGGAGAGTCGACTACCGTTATATGGATAGTTGACTATCGACTGTATATGAATCGACTATTTTTACCCAATGGACCAACTCGACACAACTCTGCATTTTACAGAGAGCTGACGATTTTTCCGTTGTTGGGGGCATTTTAGGAAACAATTTTCAATGGATTTTCTTTCCAATTTATGATGAGAATGCTGAGGGGGTTTAACAACTTTATGAGCAAATAATCTAAGTTTTAAAGCTTTTCTAAACTCTCTCAGAAAGATATTCAAGGTAATAGGTTTCATCCTTTCAAATGCTTTTAAGCCTTGATTTGCCTTGCTAATTTGTGTCTATCTCAAGCTTAATATGAACTCATATGAGAACACAGCTCATTGCTTTAATCTTCATTTCTTTGAGATCAAAAGAAGTTTTACATAGCTACATTTACACACTCTCAAGAACTTCAATTAATTGGATACAAGAAGGTTGTGATTCATTTTCTTCATCAAGAGAAAGAGGTTTGTAAAATCAACACAAGAGTGTGGTGGTAAGATTTCTTAGTTGTAAGTGTTGGTTGTGAAAAGCCTAAAGTGTTGAGGTCCTCACTTGGTGAGGTTATGTTGAGTTGTATTGGAAGACCTCATTGGAGAAGTGGCATTGGAAATTTCTTGTAAGTAAAACTAGGTGGTTGTAGAAGCCCTCAAGTTGAGGCAAATGGCTCTCTAGTTTGAGAGTTGATTAGTAGGGAAAATCCCAACGAGGTTGGGGACTGGACATAGCCCACATGATGGTGAACGAGGATAAATTCCTTTATTTGCGTTGTAATCAACTATCTCTCATTTCTCATTATATATTACTTACACTTGTGTTTAAGGAGGTAATTCTCTTAGGAGACTTAGGCATAGCTAGAGTATTTAAGTTTTATTTAAGCATTAATTTTTGAAAACACTAATCAGCCCCCTCTAGTGTTTGTTTGTCATCTATAGGGATCCCAACACATGGTATCCGATCTTGGTACCTAGACGACATTAACAAACAATGGTTAAATACATAATCCCAAGATTTGATGGCACAAACTATTCGAATGGGAGGAAAAGCATGATGAGACACATTGAGTCCCTTGACAATATGTCACGGAGTTTTGTTGAATTCACGTACCTAAATCCTACAACACCCACATCCCAATGGTCGATCCAAGAAATTAAGGTAGCCATTGTATATGCCAAGGTAATGAGTACTTTGTTATGTAATATTGATGAAAGTATTTTGAGTATGTTTCAGAGGCTACTACGGCATATCAAATTTGGAGTTTACTTCAAAGACAAATATGAAGAGGAACAAATTGAGGAGCCAATATTTTATGACATATGCCACAGTACTCAGACAAATGAAGAGGAGAGAAATTCAGACTAAAATGAGGCTAGTGATGAAGAAGATGAAGAACATTGCCTCATGGGGTTTCAAGTAAATTCTGAACTTGAGCTTGATTCTAACAATGATAATGATAATAATGATTTTGATGCAAAGCTTGCCTTTTAAGATTTATATGTTCATCGTGAGGAGTTGATTAAGAGGTATAAATCGCTATAAAAGTAGTGTAATAAATTAGAAGATAAACATAGTGCATTGATTGATGATCATAATGTTTTTCTTTGTAATTATGATAGGCTTAAAGTTGATCATGATAGTTTATTGCAGGATTATGATTCCTTAAAATATGAATATGCCATTTGTATATCTAGCATGAATGATAGAATTAATACTCTTGATAATTATGTTGATTCAAGTAAGCTTAAGCATGAGGAACATTCCTAGTGCAAAAGCCACTCCTCCTAGTACACATGTTCCTACTTCTAAGAATGTCACTAGAAATGTTCATGTTGCTGGATCAAATGTTGTGCATGCAAATATTGAAAAGAATTATGCATTTATGTATGGTAAGATGCTAGAAATAATAAATTTAATGTTCATAATGGTGCACATAATGTACACTATGATCCACATAATGTTGCACACTATGCTTCATATAGACCACATATTATGTACCATGGTAGAAAGAATTTTAGAATGCATGGGGATATGATATGTGTGCCCAAGCATTTAAATCTTAGAGATAGAAATGCTTAGATTGATAGTATTACAAGAGACATGCATGATTATCGAGATTATTCTCATATGCATAGGAAATCAAATCCAAATTGGATTTTGGTTCTAATAGTTAGTTTCATTTGAACCCTTAATATTGCGTATTTATATGCATTCATGTCTATCTCGTTGATACCTGTGTGTAGAATAGTAGAATATTGCTTAGAATAATGTTAGTTTGATTGCATATCATGTTTTGAGCATATCTTGCATTCTATTATTAAGAGTTGACTATTATATATACAGGAGTCGACTACAGATAAATTTTTTGACAATAACTTAATTTTTATTTTGTTTGAAATATATCTTGTTATTATGCTCAAATATCTATGCTTATATATTGATCTTGAAGATAATCAATTCATGATAAAAAGTATTATTTTTAGGTGAATATAATAGTCCTAGATAAGTTTAAAATAAATATGATTCATAACCCTTAGGACCCAAAAAGATATCTGGTACCAAAAGTTGTTCATTTTCAGGTTATTTATTACAAATTGAGGTCAATCCCCATACATCTCCTAGTTCACAAAGAATTTCGTCGAAGGAGATTAAGATTTGGTATGCACTTTTGTAGGGAGAGCTCAAGCTTGTTAGTATATTTTTATGATATCATTTTTGGATAAATAGTTTAATTCAACAATTGGTATCATACATATTATATGTTCATATTAATGACTAGACATCCTTACATGTGACATACACTTCTTGTAGAATTATTTTTGATATTTGATGATTTACAGATGTATAACACTTTAAGTAATTCATTCCATATGACATGTGATCACTCCGTATTTTACACCTTTTTTCCGCATGTTTGCATGCCATTTAGATCGCTCAAATCATGTTTTTCACGATTTATCGACGATATTGCGATACTTTTCACGATTTGTTGTTTTTGTCGTATTTTAGGAGATTTGGAGCGATTTGGAGTGATTCCGAGATACACCTACTCCGGAGTGTCACCGACGACTTCCCCGAGGGGTATTTTGCTATTGGAGAGGAGCGGAAGAAGAAAGAACGTAGTAGGAGCGACGAGGAGGCAAAAACACTCAGAATGGGCATTTTCAGTGTCTCACTCGGCCGAGTGAAGGAGTCACTCGGCCGACCGACGAGACCCCGCTCGGCCGGCCAGATCGGACACGCTCCAAGCGTGCACTCGGCCGAGCATCAGAAGCCCACTCGGCCGAGTGACGTATCCCGTCCGCCCGAGTGGCACTCAGACGACACCCCTCAAAAAGAGCCAACTTACTGTTTTTCGTCAGTCTGAGCAGCAGAAGACCCACTCGGCCGAATGGCAATTGCCGACCGCCCGAGTGAAGATAAGCCCATCGGCCGAGTGACGACAACTCACTCGGCCGAGTGACCCCCGAAGTGAAGACCCCCAAGACCCCAGACTTACTGGAAATTCTCAGGGTCTCTCACTCGGCCGAGTGACTTTTGTCACTCGGCCGAGTGAGCCGAGCGCCTGTAGCGGAAAACACGATTTTGGAGCTACGCAGGGGCAGTTTGGTCACGAATTTTTGGGCAGTTTTGGTGGGTATTTAACCCCAGATTCTAACCTAGTTTAGAGAGATTTTTGATTGCTTTTGGCAGCCTTTTTTAGATTGGACTTTTTAGAGTTTGATTCTTGTGATTGGAGAGGAGAGAAAAGTTTTATTTTGTTGGATTCTTGGAAAGCTACATTGGGTTGTCTCCCTCCCTATTAAAAATCCTGTTTTTATTGTTATTTTGATTATTGCTATGAATTCCATTGCTATTTCTATTGACTATTCTTTCATTAGCAATATGATTTGTGAGTAGTATTAACGTCTTAGGGCGTGGGGATGAACCCTACGAGCCCAATTTCCGATTTGTGATGATTTGGTAGAACTATTGCTAGAATTGCTATTAGGGTTAGTTTGAGATCGATATATTACGGATAGCTAGGTGTTCATATCGATTGGGATTTGCAAGAGATTGGATCCCAATTCGATAGGAAACCCTAGAAATCCGAGTTGGGTTGAAATTGAGTTCCCGAAGTATCGGTTTGCAAGAGATTGGGCCGATACTAGGATCCTCGGTTGCAATTCTATACCGATACTCGTTTGCAAGAGATTGGATGGGTAGGAACTATCCCAACCTAGGTCGTAGCCCGAGTTTGCACGAGAGTGGGCTCGGGATGCGATTGAACGATGACGTTGATCCTAATGCTAGCTTGCCTAGGCTAGGGTTTGCAAGAGATTGGACCCGAACCTAGGTTCGCTATAGACCGGCAACAGCGCGAGAGCATGAGCTAGGTTTTACATTCAGTTGCAACTAGTTCACCTGAAATACTACCCTAGAAATTGTGATACTGATGAATCACAAGGACGAGATACGGTGAGTGGCGGGGATTCCCTATTCCCTAGGCGTCTTTATTTGATTTTATATATCTTTACATTATTTGACGATTGTGACAACATCGACGAAAGGCAAATTCCTACTCTTCTGTCCCTATAGCCAGGTTGTTCGGAGAAGGCACTGTCATATGTCCTCCCTGTGTTCGATACCCGCTCGCCGCTACACCGTGCGCTTGCGGTAAAACTACACGGTCGCTCTTTAGGGTGTACACCCGGGCACGATCAAGTTTTTGGCACCGTTGCCGGGGAGGCGATTGTGTTTGATCCTACCACCCTAGCTATTTCTTTCTTTTTGTTTTATTTCTTTATTTTTATCTAACCCTTCCATTATGCTAATCGCTTCTTTGAAACTTTGTTTTCCCGTGCATGTACACGAGATCCACAGCGGACCCCATCGATATATTGTTTGATCCTGAGATCAAGCGTACATTGCGGAGAATCATAGCGGAGAGGAGACTCGATACGGAAGGGAGGGTTATGAACGTCCGGGAGACGCCTGAAGAGTTAGCGGCAAGAATGGCGAGGATTATTTCCATTCGAGATAGGGTCCAGCCTAAGACTTCCTCCACAACCTCATCCATAGCCATGCCGGAGTTGGCGGCCGACAATAATTTTGAGTTGAAGACTGGGCTTGTGGTTCTGATGCAGTAGTATCCATTTCATGGGAACGCCCATGAAAATCCCCACTACCACATCCAGCTCTTCCTATCAAAGTGCGCCACCTTCCAGATGCCGGGCGTCACCCTAGATGCCATCAGACTGCGCCTCTTCCCCTTCACACTAAAGGATAAAGCTCTTTATTGGTTGAGGACGCAAGCCGAAGGAGTCTTTACCACATGGGACGAGTTGGCGAGCGCGTTTATTGACAAGTTCTATCCGCCCTCTAAGACGGTAAAGATTAGGAGTGCTCTAATGTCCTTCAAGCAAGGACCTCAAGAGACACTCTACGAGGCTCGGGAGCGCTTCAAAGATCTGCAGCATCAGTGCTCCCACCATAGCATTGAAGATTGGGAGCTAGTCCATAGCTTCTACAATGGTCTCCAACCGGGGACCAAGCAGATTATTGATGCCGTGGTAAATGGGGCCATCCTATCGAAGACTCCCGACAAAGCTACGGCCTTAATTGAGGAGATGGCCTCGAACAATCAACAATGGGGCGACGAGCGAGGACACTCTTCGTCCTCCTTGAAGCCATCTAGCATCTATGAGGCCAAGGCCGTAGCGGAGCTGACCAACAAGTTCGATTCTCTCCACAAGGTAGTGGAGAGACTGGAGAAATATATTACGGAGCCCCAAGGAACCCCTTCCACATCCACACCAACAAATCAAATGTGTGATTGGCAAGACCAATCCCAAGCTATGTATTTGGGAGGAGAACAAGGAGAGGGATCTTTGGAGCAAGTTCAATACGTCGCGGGGAACCAAGGATATTGGGCCAATCCGGCCACTAGAAACCATCCCGGTTTCTCCTATGCAAACAATGATGGAGCATTGAACCCCCCGCAACAACCACCGTACCAAGCTCGACAACAACAACAACAACAACAACATTACCCATCGAGGGGGCCTCCGCAACAAAATTTCCCTCCAAAGCAACAAGTGGGGCCTTATAGGCCGCCCGGATACAATCAAGGGTGGAGAAATCCAAACCCTCCACAAGCTCAACAACGTTCCGACTTTGAAGCTAGAGTGGAGGAGTTTATTGTCGAGCAGAAGAAGACTAATGCTTCCTTGAAGGCAAGCCAAGATTCCCTTGCAACCGTTGTAGGCCAAATCTCGGAGCAACTTGCGTTGCTAAATCGAAATAGTCAACAGTTGCCGTCTCAACCCGAGCAAAATCCATGGGGCACCACCGGGCATATCAACGCCGTGGTCGCAGTTACTACGAGAGGCGGGAAAGATACCACCCCCGTCATGATCCCTACCGAGGAGCCCGTGGTGGAGAGAGTAGAGCCAAGTGAGCCGGTCATTGACGTTGAGAGGGAGAAAGAGCCGCAAGGGGAAGAAAAGTCCAGAGCAGAGCAACTGATTGAAGAGAGGCGTTGTATGCCACCGATCCCATTCCCTCAGAGGCTTGCTAGAGCAAAAATGGAGAAATGGCTAGCCAAGTTTCTCGAATATTTGAGAGGGGTAAGCCTCAACATTCCTTTCCTCGACGCTATCGTGGAGATCCCGACATACGCCAAGTTCTTAAAGGATTTGATAACGGGAATAAAGAGGAAGGAGAAAATAATGCTCGTTGAGGAGGGGACTTGGTTCACCAAGAGAGAGAAGGAGCCCGCCAAATTCAAAGACCCAGGGAGTTTCCGAATTCCTTGCACCTTAGGCGGTGTCCCTCTACAAAAGGCGTTAGTGTAGGGGCTAGTGTTAGCCTCATGCCTCTCTCTATGTTCCGAAGACTAAACACCGGCACAGAATTGAAGCCTACCGACATGCAGATACAACTAGCCGATGGTTGGATCACAAGGCCGGTAGGGATCGCAGAGGACATCCCGTTACAAGTCCCGGGGGCATATGTTTGCCATGCGACTTCGTGATCATGGATGTCAAGGAGGAGGGAGATACGTCGCTAATACTTGGACGCCCGTTCCTCGCCACCGCCGGTGTCATTGTCGATGTACGAGAAGGGACTCTAACATTGAATGTCGGCAACATCGAGGTGGAGCTTCATATACCCAAGGTAATGAAACACATGCCTTATCATGAGGAGCTGGACTATATGGACCTCCTTGACGAGGTTATTGAGGAGGCGATCCCCCATTCCATTGGCGCAATATTCAAGGAAGACGTCGAAGAAGGCCCGGATTTGGGCCAAGAAGAGATAATGAATGAACCCCCCGACCCCTCCATGGAAATTGATGAAGGCGACGCTGATGTCACCCGAATACGAGAGCTCTGCAAGCTCTCAAAGATGAAGTCTCCGAAGAAAGCCCCGCCGATACAGAAATCGGTGTTACCGGTGAAGCCGAAGCCCGGAGCAAGCAATAGCTTGGGGGATCCACCCCCCAACACTACCCGAGACAAAGGAGCACTGAGGAAGAACGTTCCGCCACAACATCCAAATCCGAGCACTCTTCCAAATAAATTCGACGGGTGCATCTCATATGCACCCAATATCCCGCATTAAATTGAAAATCAAAGGGGGTCGAGCTCACGACCTTAAACGAGCTCTGTCGGGAGGCAACCCGACGGTTATCGCCTTATTTTTACTTTTTCCTTTATTTTTGTTTTAGAAATTATTAGTGTTTTGAGTCATTTGCCTAAAAATTTCGTGATAACGGGTCCTATTTTTCTTTGACAGGAGAGGAGAAAGGGATATCTATCATTAGGAGGATGAACAAGGCGACAAAGAGCGCTCCAGGAATGCGCTCGATGCTTAGGAGGAGGATGAAATCGACTGGAGGAAGAAAAACAGAGATTAGAGCCCAAATGAAGCCAAACAGCAGAAAACAGGATTCACTCGGCCGAGTATACTAGTCACTCGGCCGAGCACATAAGCTTGTCCGCCCGAGTGGCACACGAACGAGGGAAGTCTGCTGTACCCCACTCTCTGTTTCTTTTCTTGATTTCAATAAAATTTCCACTCGGCCGAGTATAAATCTTCACTCGGCCGAGTGAAACTGATACACTCCTAGGGCGAGTATTGCCGAGTAGCTTGAGCCACTCGGTCGAATGGAATTTTTTCCACTCGACCGAGGATGGCAAGGTCACTCGGCCGAGTCGTAAGCGGGGAGGAATTTTCAAAAATATTTCAGTTACTATCACTCGGCCGAGTGGTACTTCCACTCGGCCGAGTCGTAACTTTTCCTTTATAAGAGGCGCGGGCTCGGCGCGGAATTCGAAGCGACGCAAATTCTAATTCGCCCGAACCCGTGCCCCCTCTTCTCTCCCTTACGCTTCCACTCGCCCGATCCGAGCCACCCCGCCGCCGCGCTCGGCCACCCACCTCCGGCCGACGTCGCCGCTCCTCCGCCCGAGTCGCCGTCGGCGATCCCACCGTCGGCAGAGCTCCGGTAACGCGATTTTGCCCTATTTTCTCCTATTTTGTGTATTTTTCGACGATCTGTGTGTTTAACGAACCCCCAAACCAAATTAAATTCAATTTCTATCTATTATACCCCTAACCCCCATACGTTTTGAATATTACACGCTAATATCTCTATTTGATGCGCAGGTTATATTGGGGAGCTTAGGGGAGCCCAGGGGAGCTTCCGGGGAGCGATTTTGGCTTCGTGGAGGTGTCGTCTTCGTACGCATCCACTTCT
Organism: Scilla litardierei; assembly: GCA_030789695.1. Taxonomy (NCBI): domain Eukaryota; kingdom Viridiplantae; phylum Streptophyta; class Magnoliopsida; order Asparagales; family Asparagaceae; genus Scilla; species Scilla litardierei. The sequence continues at coordinate 157,096,853 of CM061141.1, forward strand.
TTGCTCTCGCGGCATGTCACGGTATACTCGTTCCATTTATTTTTGCACGCCGTATTTTTACTACTTCTGGTGAGCACCAAGGGCCCACATGCCGCCCCGGACACGGCCACGCACCAGGAGAGCTTCCGCCAAGCGGAAGCGGCCGGATGAGGCCGGCCCCTCCCACGAGATGGAGGACTCTCATCCGCCTACACCACCTCACCCCGCACGCCTACAGCCTGCAGACCCCGCACACCCTGCACAGACTGCAGAGCCCGCTCACCCCGCACATCCACTCCATGCTGACCCACTGCCACCACCGGCTCCACTTGTCGGGCCGCTGGGGATTACGTTCCGAGACGACGCACACCGCGTCGTCTTCGAGCGCATTACCCAGTGCTCGATTGTACCTTCCAGGTTCGCACACCTTGCAGACCTAGGACGCCTGGGGGTACTTGACGGGTTGCTCACGTTGTATGACAACGTGGGCTGGCGAGATTTTTTCCAAGTGTCGGCGGACACCTTCGTCCGTCCGACACGTGAGGTGCTTAGTTCTATTGCCCGGACCGACGAGGGATGCTCGTTCAGGTTTATGGACCGGGAGTGCCAGGTCACTCTCGGTATGATGAGAGCATTCTTTTCATGGCCCGATATCCCCGGGGCTGACCGTGGTTACGCCCCCACTCACATTCCCCCACCTTCCTTCGATTCACACGCTTTCTGGGCCCGGATCACGAGTTTACCAGCTGCCTTTGACCCTAGTAGGGCCAAGGCCTCAGCCATCGTCCATCCCTGCCTCCGCATAGCTCAGCGCCTTATGGCGACTACCTTTTGGCGAGGTATGAGCCTGGGACGATGTCCATGCCAGAGCTTTATATGCTCTATGCGATGACGCGTCCCAGAGTTCTAGCTAGGGAGAGTGACGACTTGGTCCCTGCCGTCGTGATTGATATCACGAGCTGGTTTTTGGACCGCATCATTGTATCATTGGGCGCTCGCTCACCGATATGTTGCGGCGGTCTGATCACCCTGCTCACCTTGATGACCAGCGAGGACCTACTTGCCGACTTACGTCGTTCACTGGGCCCCACTCCACTGTCTATAGACGTCATGGCCTGGATGAAGATGCTTCGTCCGCACGGCCAGCGACACTAGGTTTGGTTGCACGGTCCCTACGGTGCTGATTACATGATCCTTCCGAGCCCAGCTCGGACATAGATAACACCAGCACAGGTGGACTGGCTTCCGGCGATGGATCTCCTGATCACCGCCGCTTACGTGCTCGAGGCCGAGGAGGCTGAGTAGGCTGGGCAGGCCCACGCTGCACACGCTGCACCCGTTGACCCCGTGGCCCCTCAGCAGCCTGATATTTCTGCTGCTCTCGATACCGCTGTCCACACTTCTGCCGGTGTCGGGAGTACACTCGCTGAGACCACCTCCACCACCTCCACGCCCACCACCACTCCCACCACAGCTGGCCCTCTGTCCGTTGAGCCCCTTTGCTCTGCACTACCCGAGTGCCCACCTACTTTTGTTGAGAGCGGAGAGCCTTCTTTCGCTGCGATCGTGGAGACCATGGCCAGTATGATCTCCGCTGGGATTTCACCTTTTGGACCCCACACTGCCTCCCGCAGCCATACTTTCTGAGAGTGTCGTGACGTCTGTCCCCACTTCTGTGTCACTGGCCTCTCTTGCCGCCTCGTCGCCACTTTTATACTCCACTTCCGCTGCTGCTGCTTCCACCTCACACCAGCCTGCGCCCCAGCCTCGCCCTGAGGCTAGGCCCCTACTTGTGAGCACAGTACCCTTCCTCCACATGCCTGCTGAGCCCATCCACTACACCACCCGAGTCCGCCAGCCCCGTCCTGCACAGCACAGGCATGTGCGTCCCTCTGCACCACCTCCCACTGACACTGTACTTCAGAGCATTCGTGCTCTTGAGGGGGCGGTGACTGCCCTCAGAGGTGACCTCAGGACCATGTCTGCCACCGTCATCGCTATGGCCAGCCGCTTCGACCTACTTCCAGGCATTCACTATTGCCTCACTCAGATTCTCGACTGGCTCCCTCACGTACCGACCCTACCCACACACACCCAGCCTGCTTCCACACCCACACACACACCCACCCAGCAGGTACCCACACCCACCCCTACACACACCCAGCCTGCTTCCACACCCACACCCACACCCACCCTGCAGACTGTTCCACCACCACCTCCTCCGCCTCAGGACGGAGACGGCGCAGCCCCACCCTCTTAGGCACCCTTGATGCCATTGATCTTTTTTGACGTCATGCTACCCGTCTCTGCTTGGTCCTGATGATTTTTGCCCACCCCCCTCCCCTCACTGTTTTTGGGTCCACATTTTGATCATATCTTTCTATATCATTTTTGGGAGAGAGGGAGAGATTTTTGGTGTCACACTCTTATTTCTGATTCACTCTTATATCTGCACGCATCATGTCCGCATCATATTTTCATTTTGTTATTTTTATTTCTTTTTTTCATCATGCATGCATCCTCACCTACCCCTCACATTACACGTCTCTCGATGTGCCACACTTCGCACATTGAGGACACTGTGCACTTTAGCTTGGGGGAGTGAGTTCTCACGTCCTTTTCGATTTACCACCTTTATTTTTAGTTTTTTCACGCCATTTTCCGCATTTGCACTCATTTTCATCACTTTTTCTTTTTTACCATGCATCACGTTTTCCTTATTTTCTTTGTGTGCTACATTGTAAATAATTTTATTTTTCCCTCTTTATCTTTATTTCTTTTCATCTCATGCTAGATATGATTTTTCTGTGATGATGATGACGTGGAGTTAGCTTTCTCTATATGCATGCTATATTTGTCATGTCTTAGCTTTTATTTCTGATATCATATGCTGTGATCTACCTCGCATTTAGAGATAGTAACCCACACTTTTTCCGCATGAAAATGGATGAAATTTTATTATTAGCTGAGTCTGAATATTCATATGTATGCTATCGCAGAAAATACACCAAGATTCACGCATTGAATGCTTATATTTGGAGTACCGTTTTCTTTTCCTATATCACTTCTATTTGCATGATTTGTACACTTCACTTCAGGATGATTGAATGATGTTAGCTATGATAAATCTGGATTAGTATTGCTTTTTTATGATCGAAACTGAGTAGATTAGATTACCCTGCTGAAGTTGTCATGCACGTCATATAGAGTGAACTGAGGGACATATTTATTTCTTTCTCCACATATCTTGAACATTAATTCTCTATTTTAAAATCATTGGTGAATCTCCCCTTAGCGATTCTAATATTTGGCATTTCCCCCGTTATTAAATTCCTAGCTCCAAATTTCCCAAAACCAAAAAGAAAAAGAAAAAAAAAAGAAATTCTTGAATATCCTTTTCTCTCTTTTGATTTGGGATCATTTGTGTATAAATGCTATTATTAAAAAAAAGAGAGAAAAGAAAAGAAAAAGATTTGAGAGAAAGAAAAAGAAAAGAGAAAAGAATCTCAATAAACGATCCCATCTCATATACTCTCTCTTTCTTCCCTCTTTTTGTTTTTATTTTTATTTTTCTTTCGCATTTGGAGCTTCAAAAGAAATGGTGAATGTAAATATATTTTTGTATATGCCACCACGCTTATAGATAAGCTTGGGGGAGAGAATCCAATGATGTGTGAGAGAGTGACTACCTGACGATGCATGACAACCTTGGCTAAGTAATATTCTATACTCGGTGAGATTGTTTTAGCTTCACGAAATCCAGAAATCTATGCATAGCACTCATTTCATGAAATCCACGCTTTTCTATTCTTTCTATTCTATTGCGTGATATTCTTATACTCCTCATAGAAAGCATTCAATTGAAAAGTGTGTGATCTGCGATATTGTATACCGTTTTAAATGATTCAGACGATGTTAATCTTAGAATCATTCCATTTTTCATGCCATATCAATATTCTTGGTTTTTCTATCTCTATTTGCACCATTATACTATGATATCAAAATAAAAGTCTTTGACATGTATTTTACATTCGGTGCATGCTATATGAGTAAGCAAAACACATGTCCTGAGAAAAATGATCTAGCAGCTTCCCTCTTCGCTTTCTTCTTCGTTTTTCGTTTTCCGTTTTTCCATCGTTTTCATTTTCTGAATCCACCTGGTTCGCCTTTTACTTATCTTCCTCGAGGACGAGTAAGAGGTAAGCTTGGGGGATTTTGATCACTCCGTATTTTACACCTTTTTCCCGCATGTTTGCATGCATTTAGATCGCTCAAATCATGTTTTTCACGATTTATCGACGATATTGCGATACATTTCACGATTTGTTGTTTTTGTCGTATTTTAGGAGATTTGGAGCGATTTGGAGTGATTCCGAGATACACCTACTCCGGAGTGTCACCGACGACTTCCCCGAGGGGTATTTTGCTATTGGAGAGGAGCAGAAGAAGAAAGAACGTCGTAGGAGCGACGAGGAGGCAAAAACACTCAGAATGGGCATTTTCAGTGTCTCACTCGGCCGAGTGAAGGAGTCACTCGGCCGACCGACGAGACCCCGCTCGGCCGGCCAGATCAGACACGCTCCAAGCGTGCACTCGGCCGAGCATCAGAAGCCCACTCGGCCGAGTGACGTATCCCGTCCGTTCGAGTGGCACTCAGACGACGCCCCTCAAAAGAGCCAACTTACTGTTTTTCGTCAGTCTGAGCAGCAGAAGACCCACTCGGTCGAGTGGCAATTGCCGACCGCCCGAGTGAAGATAAGCCCATCGGCCGAGTGACGACAACTCACTCGGCCGAGTGACCCCCGAAGTGAAGACCCCCAAGACCCCAGACTTACTGGAAATTCTCAGGGTCTCTCACTCGGCCGAGCGACTTTTGTCACTCGGCCGAGTGAGCCGAGCGCCTGTAGCGGAAAACACGATTTTGGAGCTACGCAGGGGCAGTTTGGTCACGAATTTTTGGGCAGTTTTGGGGGTTGTTTAACCCCAGATTCTAACCGAGTTTAGAGAGCTTTTTGATTGCTTTTGGCAGCCTTTTTTAGATTGGACTTTTTAGAGTTTGATTCTTGTGATTGGAGAGGAGAGAAAAGTTTTATTTTGTTGGATTCTTGGAAAGCTACATTGGTTTGTCTCCCTCTCTATTAAAAATCCTGTTTTTATTGTTATTTTGATTATTGCTATGAATTCCATTGCTATTTCTATTGACTATTCTTTCATTAGCAATATGATTTGTGAGTAGTATTAACGTCTTAGGGCGTGGGGATGAACCCTACGAGCCCAATTTCCGATTTGTGATGATTTGGTAGAACTATTGCTAGAATTGCTATTAGGGTTAGTTTGGGATCGATATATTACGGATAGCTAGGTGTTCATATCGATTGGGATTTGCAAGAGATTGGATCCCAATTCGATAGGAAACCCTAGAAATCCGAATTGGGTTGAAATTGAGTTCCCGAAGTATCTGTTTGCAAGAGATTGGGCCGATACTAGGATCCTCGGTTGCAATTCTATACCGATACTCGTTTGTAAGAGATTGGACGGGTAGGAACTATCCCAACCTAGGTCGTAGCCCGAGTTTGCACGAGAGTGGGCTCGGGATGCGATTGAACAATGACGTTGATCCTAATGCTAGCTTGCCTAGGCTAGGGTTTGCAAGAGATTGGACCCGAACCTAGGTTCACTATAGACCGGCAACAGCGAGAGAGCGTGAGCTAGGTTTTACATTCAGTTGCAACTAGTTCACCTGAAATACTACCCTAGCAATTGTGATACCGATGAATCACAATGACGAGATACGGTGAGTAGCGGGGGTTCCCTATTCCCTAGGCGTCTTTATTTGATTTTATATCTCTTTACATTATTTGACGATTGTGACAACATCACCGAAAGGCAAATTCCTACTCTTCTGTCCCTATAGCCAGGTTGTTCGGAGAAGGCACTGTCATACGTCCTCCCTGTGTTCGATACCCGCTCGCCGCTATACCGTGCGCTTGCGGTAAAACTACACGGTCGCTCTTTAGGGTGTACGCCCGGGCGCGATCAACATGATATGTTATGTTTCTTGTGGACATTAGTGTTTAGCCTAATGATTGACATACATGTTTGTTTGATGTAGAATTTGTTGGATATTGAGTCTCCACCCCATGGTTATTTTGATGGTGAGCAACATATAATGCTACTAATATTTTCATTGAGTTTGAGTGTAAGAAGTGCATTTTTAATGTAGGTGATGAAGTATGGAATTTTAAGAGCCATAATTGAAAGAATGAAAGTGAAACTTATATGTTGGTACAAGCAAACCAAGGAAGGCACAAGAAGTTGCATCCAAGGCTGGAAGGCTAGGAGCATTGAAGAACAAGCGCAAAAACTATGTGGATCAAAAGCTCAAGTGAAAGCCAATGCAAATAGACAAAGAGTTGCATGCTAGCTCAAATAATGTTATGTAATGTTTTGAATTTTATTAGAGTCTTATGAATTTGTTAAGGCCTTTTGATTAAGCCCACATGTGAGGGACCCTGCGGGGCTACATACACACACTAGAGGAGGGGGGGATAGTGTATTGACAAGCAAAGTGCTTAATTAAAAGTTACTAAAATTAAAGCACACTAAGCATCAGAAATTAAACAGAGTGCTCAACAACAACAATCACAAACTTAAGGATTTTACCCTGGTTCCGCAAAACTTGGGTACGTCCAGCCATACCAATATTCACTATAATTCCCACATAGAGAAGTGAATACAATCTCACACAGAGATACCTCACACAAAGAATTTGGATTCTCACACAGAGAAATCCTTACTCTCACACAGAGAGACCTCACACAAAGGATTTGTTCTCTCACTCAGAAAGAACCAAACTCTCACACAGAGAGTAACTCCCACAAAGAGAGTAACTAATTCCCACAAAGAGAATTAGGGGTAACACAAAGGTGAAACGAAATAACACTTACCTATGCCTTGATATGATCTTACCAATGTGAAGAAGAAGGCATGAAAGTGAAATAAAACAGACAGTCGACTTTATATCCTTCATCAGGTGACTGCTGTAGGGGATGGAAATAATACAGAGAGATGCAATTTTCGCACTTACGCCTTTCAGACGACTGCTGATCATTTCACATGCGACTGTAAATACTTCATCAGTCGACTGACTTGCAAATTGGGATGAATCCCAGAAAATGCAAGTTGCGCACAAAAAACTGTTGAGCAATTCACAGGCGACTGTAGAAACACAAGCGACTATAAATTGAACATCAGTCGACTGAGGCGAAAAGCTCAAGAAGGGTCAATAAAAATGTTGACTTGAGCAGTGCACTATAGTCGACTGTAGAAGGCTCGACAGGCTCCTGGAATCACCCAGTCGACTGTAAAACCTTCATCAGGCAACTGTTGGAGAGCCAGAGACTCCAATTGAGTCTTTGGGCAAGATAACCCTATTGGGTTAGATTCTATGATAATCCTAAGGCCCACTAAGATTGTTAAATGCATATGCATGAACGTATGACCATCTATCAAGGCATTACAATAATCCTATACTCAAAAAGAGTAATGTAAGTAATTGAAATTACATGGATTACATATTGCATCTCCTAGTGTCTAAGTCTTCAAGCTCATGATACCTTGATGCTCCCAATCATCTCCAAGCTTTGGCACCCCTTGATGAGCTTCCCTTCATCAAGCTCCAAGCTTTGTCATTGCTCCTCTAGATGTCCATTCATCATCATGATCCAAGCTTTGGCTTCATTAGATGATCTTTATGACTTCATCCAAGCTTGAGCACTCCATCACTCTTGGAGGTCTTTAAGATATCCCTTGTAATATCCTCCAAGCATTATGCTTTGACTCATCAACATATAATCATAAGATAAAACTGAGACTAAAACATAAGATTGATTAGCATACTAATATAATGTATTGATCATCATCAAAACACCGTTAGTTTTGAACCCAATAACTAACAATCTACCCCTTTTGATGATGACAATCCATTATGTCAAAATATAATAAACATTGAAATAAACAATGTGAGCTAAAAAACTCCCTCAATCTATATGCAAATGTGCAAAAAATATAAACATGAAAAGCATATATCATATTTATGGGTGTTATGCAAAAACATACCCATAGATAATAATGCATCAAAAGCATAATGTATATTTTTACATAACCCATTTCTTTCCCCCATTGGCATATCAAAAAGATGGGTAATAGCCAAATAGGAAAAAACCAAGGGCAAGAGAAATAACTATCACATATGCACAAACATAATGTGAATGACATACAATGTGACATATGAATGGAAAAATATTGCTATCAAGCAAAAATTCCATACCCCCTATAATCATTCAAAACATGCAAACATGTGAGTACTGGACACACTCACGCAAATATGGGTACAAAATGTAAACATACAAGTATGGTACTCAAACAATGAATAACAATGTGAGTGAGCTAATAAGGTGGAAACCAAACAAAAGTGGAGTTTGGTTTCCGTATATAGTCATATGGAAAAATAACATGATGAACATATGATTCTATATACGCATTCCTATCAAGCCTAGAAACATTCTTAGGAATCCACAAAGAAAGTGATTTGTGATTCTTAAGAAGAGGTTTAGTTAAGGCATGAGTAGGAGGTGAGGGTGCACGCTTATGAGGTGGAACATAAACATTGGCATGCCCCGTGTGTGTACCATGCAATTTAGCATTAGAAGCATTCACACAAGCATTTCTACCATGCATAGGAACATGTGAAGCATGCAAAGGTTTGTCATCAATTCTAGCATGCAAGCAATAATACGATTTCCTATGAGTAGAAACATTATGCATAGCATTCAAAGAAGAAGCATTCATATCAACATGTTTTTGAATAGGCTTCTTAATATATGCAAGACCGGAATACAAAAATGCATGATTTCTCTTTGGCTTAGAAATAATAGTTGATTTTAGGCCATAAGAGTTGGATGTGATTTTCTCATTAGAATGCTCCCCGATAAAATTTATTTGGGTCCTTCTAAGTGAAGAGCTTGGTTTGTTCACCTTCAATGAAGAGGATCCCAAAACCGTGTCCTTACTCAATTTGAAAATTTCAATTTGAGTAGACAATAGCTCACATTTCTTCAAAAGTGAAGAAATTTTGTCATCCCTCTTGGATAGACATAAGCTAAGCTCACAACATTTTGACTTGACAGCCAATGTCTCATCTCTCAAAATGTTGTAATCACGCTCCGAGTGCACCGTCTCCATTTGAAGTTTGAGAGAAGCATTCTCATCCCTCAAGGCACTCAATTGAGAAAGAAGAGTATCTTTCTCGGTATGCAAAGAATTAAGTTCAACATTATGCGATGCATACAGACTCTCTTTCACAGATTTGTGAAAATCACGATCATACTCAATATGAGCTTTAAGAGAGTCATTTTCTTTGCTCAACATGCACACATGAGAATCAAGAACAATCTTTTCTTGATTCAATGCAATGGTTTGTGTCTTATCACGATGTTTGGATGATAAAGAAGTGTGTGTGTGAGCATCTCTCTCAAGCTTGTTATTTTTCGCATTGAGAGAGTTCATAAACAACACATTATCAGTTTCAATAAAATTACTGTGGTGAACGAGAGAGTTACGAGATACCTCATTACCAACGATGCTCTCATCATCACAAGATTCCTCTCCACCATACTTTTCATCAAGATATTCCTATATCTCCTTGGCCGTCTCGAACTCCTTCACTTTCTTAGAAATTTTCGGAGAGAGAGCATGGAGCAAAGCGTTCCACTCTTTGGCATCTGAAGTAATTAAGGACTCCTCATGCACATCAAGCCAATGGAACAAGTTCTTCCTCCATATTGAGAAGTATTTGCCTTTGAAGATGGGAGGAAGGGAGAGGGGTTGTTGAAACTTTAGAAGTCATGCTTGCAAAAGCCACCAAACCAAGGCTCTGATACCAATTGTAAGGGACTCTGCAGGGCTACACACACACCAGAGGGGGGGATAGTGTAATGGCAAGAAAAGTGTTTAATTAAAAGTTACTAAAATTAAAGCACACTAAGCAGCAAAAATTAAACAGAGTGCTCAACAACAACAATCGAAAACATAAGGATTTTACCCTGCTTCCCCAAAACTTAGGTACCTCCAGCCACACCAATATTCACTATAATTCCCACACAGAGAAGTGAATACGATCTCACACAGAGATACCTTACACAGAGGATTTGGATTCTCACACAGAGAAATTCTTACTCTCACACAGCAAGACCTTAAACAGAGGATTTGTTGTCTCACACAAAAAGAACCAAACTCTCACACAGAGAGTAACTCCCACAAAGAGAGTAACTAATTCCCACAAAGAGAATTAGGGGTAACACAAAGGTGAAACGAAATAACACTTACATATGCCATGATATGATCTTACCAATGTGAAGAAGAAGGCATGCAAGTGAAACTCAAGTGCTTGAGATGAGACTTTGATTGCACTTGATGATCTTTCTCTCTTCTTGGAATGAATCCTAACACTTCTCACTTGAGTGTATGAAATGAAGAGAAGAAAGATGATCTCCAAGAAAGGAATGAGAATTAGTTCCCTAAGAGAATTTCCCTATGAGCTAGCTTCAATGCATGAAGAGGAATGTGCTCATGAGAGGGAAATGGGAGAGATTAGGAGTGGCTATTGATTCTCAAAGATATTCAATATTAACCAAGAGTTCTAAATGAACTAAGCCATCTCTTATATATAGGAAGCCAAGAAGAGCCCATAAGACCAGCCAAAACCCCAAAGGGAAAAAATCTGCAACGACTAGATTTTGGCAGTTTACGGCATAGACAGTCGACTGATGAACAAGTGGCAGTAGACTATTCAACAGCTAGAAAAATCATAGCGGCTATAATATAAGCCAGGACAATCGACTGTAGAAGACTACACAGGCGATTGTAAAACAGACAGTCGACTGTATATCCTTCATCAGGCGACTGCTACAGGGGATGGAAATAAAACAGAGAGATGCAACTTTCAAACGACTGCTGACCATTTCACATGTTGCTGTAAATATACAGGCGATAGTAAATACTTCATCAGTCGACTGACTTGCAAATTGGGATGAAGCCCAGAAAAATGCAAGTTGCACACAGACGACTGTTGAGCAATTCACAGGCGACTGTAGAAACACATGCGACTGTAAATTGAACATCAGTCGACTAAGGTGAAAAGCTCAAGAAGAGTCGATAAAAATGTTGACTTGAGCAGTGCACTACAGTCGACTGTAGAAGGCTCAACAGGCACCTGGAATCACCCAGTCGACTGTAAAACCTTCATCAGGCGACTGTTGGAGAGCCAGAGACTCCAATTGAGTCTTTGGGCAAGATAACCCTATTGGGTTAGATTCTATGATAATCCTAAGGCCCACTAAGATTGTTAAATGCATATGCATGAACGTATGACCATCTATCAAGGTATTACAATAATCCTATACTCAAAAAGAGTAATGCAAGTAATTGAAATTACATGGATTACATATTGCATCTCCTATAGTCTAAGGGTCAAGCTCATGATACCTTGATGCTCCCAATCATCTCCAAGCTTTGGCACCCCTTGATGAGCTTCCCTTCATCAAGCTGCAAGCTGTCATTGCTCCTCTAGATGTCCATCCATCATCATGCTCCAAGCTTTGGCTTCATTAGATGATCTTCATGACTTCATCCAAGCTTGAGCACTCCATCACTCTTGGAGGTCTTTAAGATATCCCTTGTAATATCCTCCAAGCATTATGCTTTGACTCATCAACATATAATCATAAGATTAACTTAGACTAAAACTTAATATTGATTAGCACACTAACATGATGTATTGATCATCATCAAAACAACGTTAGTCTTGAACCCAAGAACTAACACCACACACTTAGGATTATTCCAAGAATGAATTAAAATGTTTTAAATATTTTTTTTCCTAAGTTTTCGAGCCCAAAGCCTATACTGGAAATGCTCTGGGAGTCGACTACCACCTTGGGAGTCGACTACCAGCAGACATCCTGGCATCTGGGTCAAACGGCTAGATTTTCAAAAGCACTTTAATTATTGCATATAGCTATTGGAGAAATATTTTGAAAATATGTTTGAAATGAATGACATATTTTTCAAAAGTCTCCTTGATTCATGGAAACATATTTTGGAAATATTTTTTAAATGGATTTGAAATTATTTTCAAAAGTCTTATTGTTTAAATGCTTATAAATGTTGGAAAAGTCTTTTGGAAATAATTTGAATTTCAAATTTCAATTCTCCTTGATTAATGCAAACATATTTTGGAAATAATTTGAATTTCAAAATTCAAATCTCCTTGATTGATGCATTTTTGAAATAGTTTTTTGAAATGATTTTTATCTTTATAAATAGAGGGATTGAGCTTGGATTTCAAAAAATAAGATTTTTCGTCTAAAATTATTGTTTCAAAAGGTTTTTCAAAGTTCTTTCTCACGCTCTCAAAATCTTCTCTTGGCCATATTTTAAATTGCTTTTCAAATATTTTTTGGCCTTATTTTCTTGATCTCCCAAAGCTTCAAAATTTCTTATCTTTGAGATTAAGATCATCATATAGCTATACTTCAACACTTGGGCTTCAAATTGAAAAGGCTATATGTAATCCTACAAAAGCGTTGTAAGTATTTTTCTCACTTGGGTGTAGTGAGTTGTGAAAGTCATCGGATTGTGAGGCAATGAAAAGTCCTCGGTTTGTGAGGCAAGAGAATATCCTTGTTGTAGGTAAGGTGGTTGTAAATCCTCTTGGTGGGAGGTGGTTTGTACTATTTACCGATAATAGTGGATTAAAGCCAGACAAGAGTTTCGGGGACTAGACTACCAGGGAGTGGGAAACCAGGATACATCGTGGTGTTCGTGGTTGTTATCTTGGTTTAATTCCTTACTTGCAATTTATTATTTCCACTGTGTTTATTTCATTGATGCAAGATTTGTTGATTAAGATTGATATTATGTAATTCTACATTAATCTTAGGGAAAAAATTTCGAGATGAATTTTAATTTCTGAAAACACTATTCACCCCCTCGTAACCCATACATCCATTCGTAATTGATTGCGTAGCTAGCTATTAACCCGAAATCGAGCTAGCACTCGATCACCCAGCCTCCCTGCGGACGACCCATAACGTGCTATGACGACACCATGCGCTTGCGGTTATAAAATGTTAAAACTTCTATCACTCACTCCACTCTTTACGCTTTCTTTTTTTTATCATTTTTGCTTGCTTGGTTACTGTAGTTTGGTTGCTTGAGCTTTGTCACCATGCCACCCAACAATAGCCCTAGAAAACCCCCATCTTCACAACCCCTTCCAAGGAAGGAGCAAAGAGCTTCTACTTCCTCTACTAGGGCATGTCTTCGCACACCCTCACCAGAGCCACCACCACAACCATAACCACAACCCCCTCCACCACAGCCTAAGGTCGCTCCCGTAGAGACGTTCGCCATTGTATTTCGTGACGACGCACATCATCACAAGTCTGATGAACTCTCTAAGCGTCCGATTATAGCCACCAAATTTGCAAACTTAGGAGCCCTAGAGCAGATAGGGTTATTGCCAGGGGTCCAATAGCTTTATTGCAATATAGGCCGAGAGCACTTCCTTGGTTTGACAGTGAAGACCTACATTCGCCTTACCTTGGAAGCTCTTAGTTCTATGCGTAGGATCGACGATGGGATATCATTCAATCAACTAGATACCATGATATCTTTTACTTATGGAGCGCTCCGTGATTTTTTCCAGTGGCCTGATGTACTCCTGTACTCCTTCTCCCCCTATTTTTTGGTGCCCATCTGTTCACACTGGGCCCAGTATCGTATAGCTTGGGGGAGACCTATTTTGATGTGTCCGTCGTCTGATCATCATCGTCATCATCATTTGCATGTTTGCCACATATATTCACATTAGGATTATGCATTTGCATTAGCTTATAGTTTCCTTTTATTTTTCTTACTTCTAGGATTTTTTATTTTTGTTTTATTTTATCCTACCCACCCACCCTTATCATTGTTTACCAACTTTACACACATGTTCTCAGCATCGAGGACACTACTGTGTTTAGCTTGGGAATGAGCGCTATCGCTTTTATTTTTCACTTTTTCTTTTTCTTTTTCCATCTTTACACCTAATTTTTCTTTTTTAGAATCATCAAGCTTTTTCTCTTTCATGTGCTTGCATGTTGTTCTTATTTTATTTTCTTTATTTTCTTTTTTCTTTTGCTAGGTGAATTCTCTATGATGATATATTTTATGCTTTCTTTGCTATCATAACACTTATTCTTCATGCCATGCTACTTAGAGAATTTCATAATCTTAATCTTCATAAGTACTTGATAAATTTCTTTTGTTGATCGCTCTAGTGTAAGTGCATGAAACCCATTGAAACTGAATTTGTAGAGTAGTATTTAGTATTCTTTCATTGGATACACACCAAGATTCACACATCACTACGATAACTGAAGCCATGCTATTATGTCTTATTTGAAATTCTTGTTGCATGCTTGATTTGAAAACTTTACTGCTTGACTGCACTGCTTTTTGATAGGATTAGGAATACCCGTGCTTATGATAGAGTGTAGCTGATGTATTATCTTACTGAACCATTTGTGCACAATTTTGAGTGAACCGAGTGTTTTCATTAATTCCTTCTATACTAAATCTTGAAATTCCCCACTTGTCAACGAAAATCCTCCCCAAAATTGTCTATGCTTTGCCCTTTTCCCAAACTCCTACATATTCCCTATTGGTTTAAAAAAAATCCAAAAATTCAAATATTGACTCAATTATCCAAATACAAAGGAGCCAAAAATCCATAAATAAAAAATTGACTCAATTATCCAAATTCAAAAATCAAAAGCTCCCATGACACAAAAAGAAATCAATGAGTCAAAAATCAAAAATTCAAGTTCAAATTCCAAAAACTCCTTGAAGCAAAACCAATTCCTTGGGAAACAAACCCAAAAAATCCTATTCTATCAAAAATATGATATATTGAGCTAGACAAGCTTGGGGGGAAAAATCCAATGACCAAATGAGTGAGTTGGACATTAGAGTGGAGTTGTGCACGAACGGGAAAGTTCGATAATCCTGAAACTTAACGAACAAATTGAGTTTCATGGATTTCCTATGATTTGATATAAGTATGTGTACATCTTGACTTTTATTCTATTCTATGATGTATGCCTTTTATGAAATTTCTATGCTTCAGTTATAGCTCATGATTGAAAAGTGTGTCGTCAATGTTATTTATACCCGATGCTATAAAACATGGGATGTGGATATAGGTGAAGTGTATGAACTCTAGAGAGATCTCTTTTACTCAATCCTAAACTCTTAAGTATTTCACTTTTATAAGATATGAAATCTCTAGGTAGCGTGTGAGTTATTTTCAGAGTTGTTGTGATATGCAGTGAATAACCTGAGATTTGAGAGAATAGCTTAGCACTTTTCTTGTCTTTGCGATCTTTTTCATTTTTATTAATTTTATTCCCCGGTAAGCTCCTCATTCGTCTTACTCGGGATGAGTAAGGGGTATGCTTGGGGGATTTGATGTGTCCATAACTTCAATCATTTTCATGCATATTTTCATACCATTTTATCGCTTGAAGTTCACTTTTCAGTATTTAATCACGTATTTCATGATATTATTGATTCTCGTATCGTAATATGGATTTTCAGGAATTTCGAAGCAATTTGGAGCTATATTGGACGATGGACACGAACACCGATGTTGTAGCGTCAATGACATCATGCTTGACATGTTTTTGCTGCTGGAGAGGAGCAAGAGAAGAAGAGAAGAAGAGAAGAAGAGAGAACCGAGAAAAGAAGAGAAAAGCAAGAGGAGCTGGTCTGGAGCTGCCAAACTCCAGACAGTTCGGCCGAGTTGGTATCATAAGGAAGAAGAAGAAAGTGACGGCCAAGATGAGCTGACTGGCAGAATGTCATTCAGCTGAGCGACCCATGCGCTCGGGCGAGCGACCCCCTTGACTGACCTAAAATTCCCTGTCGCCTTAACTCGCTCGATTACCATGGCTGCTCAATCGAGCTATAGTGCTCGTGCCAAGCAGCCATCCCGCTCGGTCGAGCTGCTTCCTATGCCAGATCCAAGAAATGTGAGCATTGAGATGGCACTCGACCGAGCGCTAGGGCGCGCTCGGCCACGCGCCATGCTGCTAGAATTTAAGTGATTGGGTTTTAAGTGGGGTTTGGGTGTTTTTCTGGATATCTGTGAATTTTAGCAGGTTTGTATAAATAATAACTTTTAATTAGGTTTAGGGGATCTTAATTTCTACAACTTTTGTGAGCCATCACCTTGGAGAACGAAGAATGTTTCGATCTTTTGCTACGATTCGATCTCTTGTGAACGGTCAGATTTTAGATATTTTAATATATATCTGTGTTATTTGTGATTCTCTGTCTTTTGATAACATTTTCAAAAGTTTACGATGTCTCTTGCTATTTTTATATTGCTTTCGCTATGATTTCCGTACCCATGCTTGAGTAGTGCGTTTCTAGGGTTTAGGGATGAACCCTTAGGATCCTAGGGATCGAATGCTAGGTTGCCCTTAGTTGAATGAACCTAGGGTTATGCTATGATCGATTGAACCCAGATTTTGGTGATTAGCGCTAGAAGTGGAGACTCGTGAGAACGACTCCAGATCTAGGAAAAATCCATACGTATCTGATTAGGGTTTAGTAGTCACTTTCTAAGGCTCGTGCTCACGAGAGTGGCACGTGCACTATGTGTCACTACTAACCCCTAATTCGCTAGTCGAGAGTAGACCGACTACTAGAGCCAATCATAGTGTAGCGTCCCAAGCTTAGTCCATGGTAGTAGATGAGGGTTGTGACACGGAAATTTTGTCAAGCGTAATGCACATATCTACATGTGAAGCCAAATGAAAGTGATGCGACACATTGAAATACGTTAGATGGGTAGCTCAATGGTGGTTGACTACTTGTTCTCATTCTCGGATGTGACACTCTCACCCTAACTCATAATTCAACGATAGGATTCTCAACCTAGTGTTCGAGCCTGAACGACCTATTGGGGATTCCTGTTGCCCCTAGATCTTTTAAAACTTGTTGAAACCGGTCGTCATGACAACGATTTCTCTTGTAACAATCCCTGTCCACGTCTTCTCTCACTCCTCATAAACTAAACATATAATGACTTCCTCCCCAGAGTTCGACACTTTTTATCTATACTACACCACCGTACATTTACAGTGAGTCATGCTTCTGGGTGAAAATCCGGAGCCGAATATATATCACTTTTGAATGCTATGACATAACACGTGGTATGCCTGATAGAATGATAGATATGATATACCTTTTCATTGCCTTTGTCACACTATTTGTTTTTGATCGCTTTGTAATAATGTCAAAAGGTGAAGATATATATATATATATGTATTAGGTTAATTTGTTGACTTTGAACTCACTTTAATCTTGTACACTCCCATCTTTGATACATGAATGATACATGCTTTACATTTACTTATCACTAATAAGCTTTGATGCATAGGGAGTTTAAAAAATCATTTGCTAACACCATTCATCATTGTATGGGAGTAAGTATCTTATCTTTATAATTTCATTCTTATGTATCAAATTGTTTGCCATCATCAATAATGAGAAGAATGTTGGATATTGCATCATCCTTAAGCTATTTTTGATGATAAACAAACAAGTATGGTTGCTAATGATATTTTTGTAAGATGATTTTTGAGTAGAGGAAATCAAGTCAACAAAGTCATAAAATTTACTCAAGCTTGCTAGAAATAATGATACGGAGCTAGAGCTTGATTATGAAGAGTCAAGAAACTTGGAGCTCAAATTAAAAATCAAAAGCTCAAGTCAAGGACTCATGGAGGTGCAAGAATTCAAGACAGGTTGGTCAAGCTAAATGAAGACACCATGACTCCAAAATAAAGTGTGAGTAGTGTGTCATTTTTGTAAACTTGTCTAAGAATGTTAAAGCTATTAGTTGAAGCTTGCACACACACTTAAATAATGTTTTTAACTTCTCAAAATATTTTGAAACCACTTTTGAAAAGATTAGATTGAGTTTTAGTACTCAATTTAGATATTTTTCCTTGTATCGAAATAGGAGTTGACTACTGGTTGAGTAGGAGTCGACTAATTTTCTTTGGAAAATATTGAAAATGTTCTGTCCTAAAAAATAGTCGACGATAGTACTATGTGGAGTCGACTACCATTATATGGATAGTCGACTACCAACCGTATATGAGTCGATTACTTTTTCCCAGCAGATCAACTCGACACAGTTCCACGTTTTACAGAGAGCTGTCTATTTTTTCATTGGAGGGGCATTTTAGGAAGCAGTTTTCAACGGATTTGCTTCCCTATTTATGCTGAGAGAATTGAGGGTATTGTATTAACCTTATGAGAAAATAATCTAAGTTTTAAAGTTTTTCTAAGCTCTCTTATTAAGCTATATCAAAAAGATATTCAAGGTAATCGTTTTCATTCCTTCAAATGCTTCAAGCCATTGATTTGTTTTGCTAATTTGTGTGTCTCTCAAGCTTAATCTTGACTTATATGAGAACAAAAATTAGAGTTTCTTT
This sequence comes from Scilla litardierei, assembly GCA_030789695.1. Lineage (NCBI taxonomy): Eukaryota > Viridiplantae > Streptophyta > Magnoliopsida > Asparagales > Asparagaceae > Scilla > Scilla litardierei. The sequence continues at coordinate 157,115,446 of CM061141.1, forward strand.
GATAGCATTGTTTTAATCTTCATTTCTTTGAGATCAAAAGAATTTTTCCATATCCACATTTATACACTCTCAAGAGCTTCAATTAATTGGCTATAGGAAGGTTGTGATTCATTTTCTTCATCAAGCTAAAGGTTTGTAAATCCACAAAATGGTGTTGGTGGTAAGATTTCTTAGTCGTAAGTGTTGGTTGTGAAATGCCTCCAGTGCTGAGGTCCTCACTTGGTGAGGTTGTGTTGAGTTGTTTTAGAAGACCACTCATTGGACAAGTGGCATTGGAGATTTCTAATAAATGAAACTACATAGTTGTAGAAGCCCTCAAGTTGAAACAAGTGGCTCTCTAGTTTGAGAGTTGATTAGTGGAGAAAATCCCAAGAAGGTTGGGGCTGGACGTAGCCAACATGAGGGTGAACCAGGATAAATTCCTTTGTTTGTGTGATGATCAATTGTCTCTCATTTCTCATTTTATATTACTTGCACTTGTGTTTAGTTTCCGCTATGCACATCTCTCTATTGCAAGTAGTTAGTTTGTTGATTAAGTACATTAAGAGGTAACTCTATTAAGAGACTAAGGCATAGCTACTTTAAGTTTTATTTAAGCATTAATTTTTGAACGCACTAATCACCACCCCTCTAGTGTTTATCTTCCATCTACATAGATCCCAACAAGTATTTGAGCTAAAATATTGAATTCTAATTTGATTAGAAATCCTAATGAACAAGCCTTCTTCTTCTTGAAAGCACATTTACAGATAAAATTGTGATCCAACTCCAATTTTAAATATGATGCAGATTTGGATGACCAAAAATATTATATAAAGAAGCCATCTCCCCCCTTTCAGAGCAACAAAAAACACACCAAAAGATCCCAACCTTGAAGATTAAATATCAATCATCATATATCTCTTTTATGGAGAAATTCAAACCTCTTTAGAGGAGAATCTCTCGCACCAAAATAAAGTTTTTCCTTATTATCCTCTTAAGCCCTAGCCAAAAGTTTTAGGAACCAGTTCGAGTTCGAGAAGAGCTTATGAATCATGAAGGGGTTGTCATTGGTGTGATTCATCTATGGCAATTGGTTAGTGATCGAGGTTAAGTCTGCACCAAAAAAGACGTTGGATCCATGTGTATCGCTTAAGTACCGTAACACAAAGGTATTGATTTTTAATCTCAACATTAATTTATAGTTTGTAGCTTAATCTTGTCTTGTTGCATCCGAGAGTAGAGCTTTTTTTATTTTTCATATCTTCTAAAGCTTTCTAAAACGTTTATAAAATCTAGCATGTTCTCTTATAGTGGCTTTAAAGCTATGCTACAAAACAATGTTTTATGCTAAATTTAAAGAGTTTAAATCAAATAAAAATCAGATTTTTACATATCATAAACCCAAATTGCGTAAATCGCCTGATTACCTGATTAGTTGACTGGTGAGTAACTATTAGTCGACAAATGGTGTGATTAGTCGACAAATGGTGCGATTAGTCGACAAGTAGGTGATTGCTGGTCGACTAACATACCAATAGGAAATTTACGTAACTTCTCTATTTACTGGTTAGTCAACTACCCTTTGACGACTAGTTGACTTTAACATTATGATTAGGTGACTAATATGTGACTATTTGTTGACTAACAGTATGGATTTTTCAATTTGGATAAATGGCAAAACATGTGATATTTAAAATTTTGATTTTCTTCTGAATATTTTGTTTTCATGCTTTGTTATGACATAACAATCTTGCTTTTATGAAAATTAAATCTTTGGAAGTTTTTTTGAGATAACATTTTTTGATAGAGTTTAAAAGTTTTTCAAAATTCTTTTGATGATATGATCATATTTGGTATGTGATATCATGTGTAGCCATATGTTATGATTATTGGCTAAAAACTTATAATGATTCTATGACTGCTCTACCATTAGTAATCTAACCTCACAGTGTATAACATCGCCCCATGTTTCAAGTAATTATTGAGTGATTTTATTATATATGATTGCTGTTGAGTATTGGATCCCCCAATTTGGTTTTTATGATGAGAAAACATAATTAATTGTGACTAATCCCTTCTTTTGTAGCTAATGAAAGAATCGTCAATTTAACTCAAGAAATATCAAAATGTGACGATTGCTAAAGTCAATGATGCAAGAGGAACAAATGATGAACTGAAAGAAATCAGATGGAAGTATTGAAGGCATTCAATAGGAAGTGAAGGGGATCAATATGGAAGTGTTTTATATCTTCACCTTGTTATTGAAAAAAGAATGTTAAGCCTCGAATAAACTTGATAGACACTTCCATAACACTCACAACATTAAGGTTCATTCATCATTTGATTTCCATAGGCTTAGAACTCATAACAACATAAAGTAGAGTTTTTCAGCCTTTCCAGACGTATGGGTTTGAGAGGACTGGTACTTGAACCCCAGACGTCTGGTGTGCATGCATACTTCAATAGCTGAAACCTAACCTAGACTAGACGTCTGATGTTTTCATACCAAATGTTTGCACAGTGTGTCAGACGACAGGGTGAAGAACTCCAGACGTCTGGCTACTCTTGAGCTAAATAACTTCAGTAGCTCTGTTTTGTTAAGTCATATTGACCAAAGGTCTGATGTTCACATCCCAGACATCTACACAGTGAGACATACGTACGGGTAATGAACGTCAGTCGTATGGCTCCTAATGTCCAGTAACCTTGTTTTTACTGAATGACTGATCAGACGTCTGAAGTTATCATCCTAGACGTCTGAATGGTGTGTTAGACGACTGGGTGATAAACTCCAGACATCTGATGCTTATCGACCAAAATTCTAGTAACTTTGATAGTTTTTCATGCTAACTGATCAGACGTTAGAAGATTTACAATAAGGCATTTGCACATTGGCATAGCTGACTGGATGATGAACTCCAGACGTCTGTCCATTATTGACTGGCATTTCCAGTAACATATATTTTGAACCCAGTCTGGCCAGGCATCTTAAGCCATGAACCCAGACATCTACATAGTACCCCAGACGTCTGAGAAGTATCCTTCAGTCGTTTGGAACTAGCCGTTTGACTGCATTAATTACACTGTCAATCAATGTCTCAGCCGAATGGTTAGTCTACTCTAATCGACTGATGACTATGATTCATGGTCGTTAATTGCTATTAACAACATTAAATGCGTGATATCTTTGTTGGATTTTGGTTTCGATCCTAGAGCTTTATATACATGGTTTGTTGGCATTTATTTCAGTTCTCCTGGAACATTGTAGAGATCAAATTCCCTATATTGAATAGCATTCAAAACCTCAACAAGCCTTCAAGCTTACAATCTTCTACAATTGTCTCTAGAAGCATTCAAGGTATTCAAAGCTTATCTTCATCTTAGCTTTGATCCTCATTTTGAGACAAGTAGTAAGTGCTCATACTCTTATCATTTAGAGCACAACACACCCACCTCTTTGCCTCATACTATTAAGTCATTATTTAAGGAATTGGTTGTGTTATTTATTTCATATTGAATTGTATCAATTCTCTTCCCTCTAAGTTTTGAGATTACTCTCGGGTTGTGAGAGTAAACCATTCTCGGGTTGTGGGAAGTGGTGATAAAAGATGTATTGGTTTTACACTTGTCGGCTTTTGGCAAGTGGGATATTAGTGGATAGTAATCATTATCAAATTTTGCTAGTGGGTTGCTGGAGTAGGATTCCAGGGAGTCAGGAATTGACTCAGGAGAATCCAAATCAGGGTACATACTTTTTTTGCGCTTGCAATTTCTGTGTTGTTGTTATTACAATATCTATTCCGCACATATAGTTGCATTAGGGATTTTAATTAGGCGTAAATTCCTTTTTATTATCATAAATCACTATTCACCCACCTTCTAGTGTTTTCTCCCATAGATTCAGGTCCTACAATTGGTATTAGATCGTGGTATTAACTATGGCAACTAACGACAACAACAATAATCATGATAGTACTACATCCATTACCGAAGGACAATCCACCATTCGACCTCCTCTATTTAATGGATCCAATTTTCTATATTGGAAGGCTAGAATGATGATATTTCTCAAGAACATTTCCTTATGGAGATCTGTGTAAACTGAGTACAAAGATCCCCTAGAAGAAGACTTCAACAAGTGGTCCCCCGTTCAAGTAACCGTGGAGGCCAACAATGCAAAAGCAATGAGCTCTCTTATTTGCTTATTGACTAAGTACTCCATCTTTGACTTAGTCCAATATTTGTAGCCATTATCTCCATCTTTGACTTAGTCCACTTTGCTAATGCATAGCATATTCTCCATCACTTTAGGCACTCAGGCTTAAATACATGACCAAAAAACCCAAAAAATCCAGATCAAACTGCCACTGCACAGCCAGAAACCGTAGTTTTCATGACTGGCTGTCGACGCTACTCTGCCGAGTGAGAATTTCACTCGGTCGAGTGCCAATTCTGCAGAACAGGCAGAGCTATTTGCATTCAGGTGCTCATGCCACTCGGCAAAGTAGGATTTCCCACTCGGTCGAGTAGGACAGTATGCAGATCCCTCCAAAAAAAGAGAAGTCGCCTTGGATTTCTTCAGAATCTTTGCCTACACTCGGGCGAGTGGAGTTCTTACTCGGTCGAGTGGAAGTTACCGCTCGGCCGAGTACATTTTGGCACTCAGGATGGAAATGATCTTCGTATCAGCGTTACTCAGCTGAGTAAGCTGCTTCACTCGGACGAGTGAGCTGCGTCACTCGGCCGAGTGGCCTGTTTCTGAACTCTTTTCTTCTCCTCCTCGCTTCCTCGTCAATTCTTTCGACGTTCTTCTTCTTCCACTCATCCTCCAGCACCGTTAGCTCTCCAATATGGTCATGGACGATGCTCCGGCACGTGTGTATGTTCTCTAGGCTCCAAATTTCTCCCGATTGCTCCATATCTCGTGAAATCAGACGAAACCAAGAAATAGTGAAAAGTATCGAAACATCGTCCAATAGTCGTGAAAATCGCAATATGAGCAATCAAAATGACATGCAAATATGCAGAAATAAAGTGTAAAATATGAGCCTATCAAATATCAGAACAACAAAGAAGGTCATCATTACACTTTAACATCCAGATTACTTGTACACACAGGAATTAAGGCCTAGCATGGCCATTACAAACAGTTACACAAAGTGGAATTACACCTGAATAAAATACAACAACAATATTAGACTTAGTCCACTTTGACTTGTAGCCAATGAAAGCATTAGGGATGAACTCAAGAATACTGACTAGACGTCTGATGCTTTGTTTTGTAGCCAATGAATTGTGAGTAATCCTTTGTTTTGTAGACAATGAAAGCATTGCCAATTTAACTCAAGAAATATCAAAATGTAACGATTGCTAAGTCCATGATGAAAGAGGAACAAATGATGAACTCAAGGAAATCAAGTGGAAGCCTTCAAGGCATTCAATATGAAGTGAAGGGAATCATAATGCAAGTGTTTTATTTCTTCACCTTCTTATTGAAATAGAATGTTAAGCATTGAATAAACTTGATAGAATCACTTCCATAACACTCACAAGATTAGAGTTCGTTCATCATTTGATTTCCATAGTGTTAAAATTCATAAAAGCTCAAAGTAGAGTTTTTCAGCCTTCTAAGACGACTTGTACTTGAACCCCATACGTCTGTCGTGCATGCATACTTCAATAGCTGAAACCTAAACTAAACCAGACATCTGATGTTCTCATACAAGACGTCTACATAGTGTGTCAGACAACTGGGTGAAGAACACCAGACGTCTGACCACTCTTGAGCTAAATAACTTCATTAGCTTTGTTTTCTCAAGTCATACTGACTAGATGTCTGATGTTCACATCCTAGACGTCTGCACAATGAGACCGATGCATGGGTAATGAAATCTTGTCGTCTGGCTCCTAATGTCCATTAACTCTATTTTTATAGATTGGCTGATCAGACATTTGAAGTTATCATCCCAGATGTTTGCATGGTGTGTCAGACGACTGGGTGATGAACTCTAGACGTTCGATGCTTATCGACCAAAATTCCAGTAACTTTGATAGTTTTTCATGCTGACTGATTAGACGTCTGAAGCTTTACAACCAGACGTCTGCATAGTGGCACATACGACTTGATGATGAACTCCAGACGTTTTTCCATTATGGATTGGCATTTCCAGTAACATATATTTTGAACCAAGTCTGACCAGGCATTTGAATCCATAGACCTAGACGTCTACACAGTAACCCAGACGTCTGGAAAGCATTCTTCAGTCATCTGGAACTAGCCGTTTGACTGCATTAATTACCCTGTTAATCAATGTCTCAGCCGACTGGTTAGTCTACTCCAGCCGACTGGTGACTAGGAATTATGGCCGTTAATGGCCGTTTACAACATTAAATGCATGATATCTTTGCTGGATTTTGGTGCAATCCTAGAGCTTTATAAATAGGGGTTGTTGGCATTTATTTCAGTTATCTTGGAACATTTTAGAGATCAAATTTCCTACATTGAATAGCATTCAAAGCCTCAACAAGCCTTCAAGCTTACAATCTTCTACACTTGTCTCCAAAAGCATTCAAGGCATTCAAAGCTCATCTTTATCCTAGATTTGATCCTCATTTTGAGACAAGTAGTAAGTGCTCAAACTCTCATTATTTAGAGCACAACACACACCCCCTTGCCTCATACTATTAAGTCATTATTTAAGGCATATGTTGTGTTATTTATTTCATATTGACTTGTATCAATTCTCTTCTCTCTAAGTTGTGGAGATTACTCTTGGGTTGTGAGGTGGACCATTCCCGGGTTGTGGGAAGTGGTGATAAGTGGTGTATTGGTTTTACACTTGACGGCTTTTGGCAAGTGAGATATTAGTGGATAGTAATCACTAGAGGGATTTGCTAGTGGGTTGCTGGACTAGGATTCCAGGGAGTAGAAAATTGATTCAGGGGAATCCGAAGCAGGGTACATACTTTGTTTGCGCTTGCAATTTCTGTGTTGTTGTTATCACAATATCTATTCCGCACATATAGTTGCATTAGGAATTTTAATTAGGCGAAAATTCCTTTTTATTATCATAAAATACTGTTCACCCCCCTTTAGTGTTTTCCCCAAAGTTTCCGGTCCTACAATTGCTTGTAGGGTTGATTGAAAAAATATAATCGCTTGACGTACATGTTGTTGCTTGCTAAAATTACTCACTTGCAAAATTGCATAAAAAGAAATGTTTTTATAACCTAATTAATTGGATTAATTAGTATATGTAAACTCAATCTAAGTTGGAATTACAAAAGGATTGTAAAGTTTATTGGCTTTAAAATTCCGCCTTTTCACAATGATATCAAAGAAAGACATGTTTGGAAGATGTTCTTAAATTAAGGAACATGGTTTTGGTGTTTCAACATTAGAAACCCTCCCTCTTCTTACATAGCTTGCCTGGATAATTAATTAACATTGAATTTCTTATCCATTCGTATTACATAACTTAGTTTTTCTAATTACATCAGCTCCATTTAGTTTAAAATCCTTTTAAGGATTATCCCTAGCCTACCGTCATTTCAAAACTATAGAGTACTTAGTGTCAGTGTTATTGTTATTGACAGCGGTCAAGCATTATCATTTCAACAATAGGTTATGCATTTTTGCTATCATAAGATGGACTTGAGGGGTTAGAATATGACCTTGTTGACGAAGATCAATGTCATATATCTCTTACCCTACTGAATATGAAATGTACAGATTTGACTTGTCTAGAATTTGTGGCTTGTTGACAGTGGCAAAGATCATAAATGCTAGAGGCAAAAACCAAAATTAGGAATTACAAGTGTTGTAATTGATAAAGATTTTGTCAACCCTCTATGGAAAAATATAACTTATTGACATCAATCAAGGTTATCAATCTCATGATAGTTGGATCCAAATTCCCACTATAAAATTATGTCAATAATTTTTGTCTATCTTTTGGATTGACGATATTCATAAAACTAGTGGGAGAAATAATGAGATAAAAGCCAATCTAATTATTTATGAACATCTGCTTTTATTATCGTAAGTATATCTTTTTGCCGCATCATATCTGGTTTAAATCTTATCCTTCAAAAGAACCAACTCACTGGCCCTAATTATACTAATAAGCAATGAAACGTAAATATTGTGTTAACTTTTGACAAGCTAGCAGACATCTTGGATGCAACCCATCCTGAATCCCCACTAAAAAATTCCACAAATAAGTAGAAAGAGTTCTTCAAAATTTGGACTCAGGACTATGCCACTGCACAGTGCCTCATACTACCTGCATGCATAATTAGTTGCAAAGTAGGTACAAGAATATGGATATCCATTCCATATTTCTTCATGTAAAAGATTTATATGTATAGTAATCTTAAATCACTAGATTTGAGACTTTGAAAAAAATTGTTTCATTTGAATATGGCAACTAGTTCATCAGTCCATGATCATGTCTTTAAGATGATCAGTTATACTGAGGAACTTTGGGGTTTGTCATAGATAATGAATTATATGGGGATATAATTCTTCAATCTCTTTCCAGCACCTTCTCTCAGTTCATATTGAATTTCAATATGAACAAACTGGAATATACACTTTTGGAGCTGCTTAATATGTTGATGCAAGAAGAGGGCTCCTTTTCAAATAAGAAAACATCAGTTATGCATGCTAGGACTTCTTTTCAACCTAAGGATTTTGTCAAAGGGAAGAAGAAAGCTATTAAGCCTAAGGGTGGCATCAAGAAGGTGAGAGCAAAGAGAGAGGTAGTTGCATCAGTTGGACACTGTCATTACCATAAGATAGTCCACTGGAAGAGGAATTGTAAGGACTACTTGGAGTCCTTTAAGAAGAAGGGACACGGTGATGCCTCATTTTAAGGTGTGTATGTCGTTCAAAATACACTTTCTTTTTTTTCTACCACTGGGGTATTAGATACTAGAGCTGGTCTTACATATGTAATTGTCTACATAGACTGAGAAGAAATAGGAAGTTAAGCGAAGGTAAAATCTATTATACATTTGAGGACCTTTTTTGAATCTTTGTCCGATGTGGTTGTGTTTGTCCCAGTCATATTTTGGCTTGATGACTAGGATGATGACTAGGATAAGATGATGTGTTAGAAAAAAGTTTTTGGGGAAAAATTGAATTTGAAATTTGAAAATTTGAAAACTATTTATTGAAAAAGGGTTGTCCCATGTGGCACCCCTTTGTCCTACTAAGACAAAGTGTTTGAGAGAGAGTGGGGGGGGCAATGGGGTATGGGTGAGGGGTTGGGTGTGGAGTTGGGTGTTATGGTGGAACCCCGAAACAAAAACCAACCACATTCCACTTATTTGCAAGATTGCCATTGCTTTTTCATAAAACCAAAAGTTTCCTTATCTTACCCTTATTTACGGGTTTGCCAGCGCTCTTTTTCCACTTTGCACACGTGATTTTTTGCTCTTTAGTCGCTACTTTTGTGCCCTTACAACGACTCACCCGGTGTTTCTTTTCGTTGTCGGTATTGTGCCCGGAGACGACTGTCCCTGTCGTTCTTTGCACCCGAGAGACGACTGTCCCTGTCGGCATTTCACCAGTGATCCAATTGTCCCCATCGGTTTTGTGCCTGGGAGACGACCTTCGCTATGCCCTCTGGGCACGTGCATTTTCTAGTGACTCAACAAGCGGTGATTGTAGCATGAGTTGCTACCATCGATGTAGGAGAATTCCACCTTAGATTTCCAAATAGCAAATTATGATATTACAAAACTGTTACTATGTACCAAGCTTGATATGTAACATTGTATATATTTCCTTATTAGATAAGGATGGCTACAATTTTGTATTGAAAGACAATTTATAAAATGTAATGCCCCGCTCCCCAAGATACCCGGAAAGTACGAGTCCATCCCATGTATTCCCAGAGCAGCGAGTGTTACTAAGAAAGATAAAGAATGAGAGAGTACAAGAAGAATATGCATGTCATTGCGCACATGTTGGAAAGTACGAGTAATGCACCAACACAGAATATAAAGACGATAATGTACAAGTCCAACATTCTTTTATTAATAATACAAAAGTACAATCTTTTTATACAAATCTCAACGCCAGGTACACAAGTGGAAACATAAAGGAATCCTAGAAAATCCCACTAGGGACAAAGATATCCACTCCCAGTACAACTCACTCCCTAGACTACACCAGAGAACCAACTGTACAAGGTCATCGTATGGAGGCTCCACCTTTGAGTAATCTCCTGAGTCAAGTCCTATCCTATTGGTACTGTGATATGCTCCTATTTTACATGTTTTATCGCATATCTTCAAGACACATTTCACCCTCCAAACCCCAATTTTATACGCTTTTACGCTATTATTTGGAATAATATGACTTTCGGAGCGTTTATGTCCATTTCAGGGATTTTGACGATATTGGAGCAATTTGGAGACAATAAGACGGTCGACGACGTGAGAGCACCAATGAGACTCATGATGACATGTTTGAGGTGCCAAAGAAAAATACTGGAGCAAAGAAGGGGTAAGAGAGAAGGTCGCTCGATCGAGATATGATGCGGCGAAGGAATCGAGCGACCCGAAGTGCTGGAAACAAGATAGCCGTGCACTATTTATAAATCTGCTATCACCTGGGATTTTTCACCATTTTTATGATATTTTTTCCAGATAATAGACTTCAAGACGGTTCTAATGCCACCAAGAACGCGCCAATCGAAGGTCGGATTAGCCTTGGAGAATTTCTGCAAGTTGACAGTGCAGTACGGAAACTGTTCTCAGCAGCCTACTCGGTCGAGCAGTACTCTACTCGGTCCGAGCAGTGCACTACTCGACCGAGTAGTGTGCAAAATGCTGCTGAAATGTGTTTTTGACGTCCTACTCGATCGAGCAACCTCCTGCTCGGTCCGAGCAACCTTCTACTCGACCGAGTAGTGTGAAAAATACTGCTGAGATGTGTTTTTGATGTCCTACTCGATCGAGCAACCTCCTGCTCGGTCCGAGCAACCTCCTACTCGACTGAGCAGTGCCGACCTGGGCCGGGCAGGCAGAGCTTGATTTTGGGAAGAGCTGCAATCTACTGACAGACTTGACCGAGCAGCCTATTACTCGACCGAGCAGTTGCATACTCGACCGAGCAGTTACGTACTCGGGCCGGTTTGGCAGAGCGACATATTTCGGAGAAGTTTGATTCCATGTCGTACTCGACTGAGCAAGAGGGCTGCTCGACCGAGCAGCCGGACGACTTGACCGAGCAGCTTTGTGCTCTACCGAGTCGATGTGGGCCAATTCTTTGAGCTGCGCCCGGATTTTTTGGGGACGATTTGGAGGGTTTTTTTGGGGATATTGAGCGGCCGTCATTGGGGGGCTCTACAGAGATTTTTTAGATAGATTTTTGAGAGGAGACTTAGAGAGATTTTTAGAGAGGAGTTTTTTTAGATCTTTTTAGGCTTTTGTGGAGACGATCTTTTGAGGAGTTAGGCCATGCCCTAGGCCCCTCCTTTGTATCAAGATAAGTACTTTTGTCTCTTTAGTTCTATTTTTGTTATTTCTTTGTGATTATTGATTGAATATCTCGTTGATGCGTGCTAGGATGAATTCTCTTGCTATTATTAAATCTTTTATTGTTTTTCCTATGATGCATGTGTATTTCTATCTAGGGCTAAGGATTAGCCCATGGATCTTAGGATTTAGATGTAAAGTTGGGATTTTTATGGTGCGTTGGTTATAAATGGGATTGTATTTTGGTTGATCTAGCAAAATCCCTAGGAGAACTCGTACTGAGATCATGCCCACGGTCGGTGGAATCGATTAGCTTAAGGAGTATCCTATGGATTTAATTAGGGAGTTAGTGGATTCAACCGAGGTACGTGACCATACCCGGCTCGTGCCTTGAGGGGATCCACCGACGAACTATATTACTAATTGACGGCTATCGCCATTGCGTCAATAAGAGCCACCAAAATACCTCGAAGCTCTAACCCACGAGAGTGGTACGAGTTGAGAGCGTTCGAGCCACGAGAGTGGTGAGAACTTTGTAGATCCTTAATGCACGTATCGTATGCGCCTATCGTGAGAGCAGGGTTAATACGATACGTTAGATTCATGATGCCTAGACGCATGAATTCACTTTCTAGCTGCTACAAATCCCCAATAAAACCAACGCAAGGTAAAAGTCTCAACCGAGCATCGACGTCTGACGATCCTAGTGGTGAGTCCTAAAGCCCTAGTCTTTTCTTTCTTTCTTCGTGTGGACCCACTTGTTTGCGATATCGAGTGACACGATCTTCGCATCCGTCACCATTACAACACTCCATACTCCACATCCACCAATAAACCCGCAATTCTAACTCAATCTAGGAGTAGATAGGTAGTATAGCACCGCTTCCCTGTGTTTGATACCCGCTTGCCACTATACCATGCGCTTGCGATAAACGACATCATTTCGAAGTTAGTTCCGGCTCGATCAAGTTTATGGTGCCGTTGCCGGGGAGGCGTTCCGCCATATTATCTATTTACCATGATTAGGTTGATTAGATTGCGAAAAAAACTTTTGAAATTTTTTTTAAATAAAAAAACCGAGAGATTTTTACCTGCCACCTGATATTATTATTATCTTTATCTCTCTTTGTACCACTGATGTCTTTTCCAGTTTGTCTATTTTTCTTGATCAGGTATAATTGATGCAGCGATGGTACTTTCAAAGACGCGACCGGGTTCTATACGATCCTATATATACCTTGCTACATTCTATCAGGCTGATGGAGAGTCCTTCAGAGATGCATTGTGCAAGTTCAAAAGAATGTTAGGGATGTTTCATACGGAGTCTGACCATGAGTGGGATGGTTCCAGGCTACTTGATATCTTTGCTGGAAGACTAAAGGGACCCTCACGGGAGTTTATAAAGATGATGCAAGTGGGAAAGTTCAGTGATCTGTAGTAGACAACGACCTTGGAGAAAATGATAGATAATGCTCGATCTACCGGTTCGCTAACCGTTATGGTAGGTAAACCATCAGACCAAGCATTCATCGATTTTGTTATGGCTAATGTCTTTGATGCAGGTACTATCATAGATGGAGTGTATGCTTCACTTGAAGGTGATCATATCCACCTTTACACCATTAAAACTCCACAAATAGAGACATCTGAGCTGTCAGAGGAGGACACTTATATGGACTTATTGAGAAGCATCGTGGACGCAGTTTGATGCACCGGTCCATTAATGATAACGGCAGGTGACCCTTTTGAGCTTGGATTTCAAAAGTTTATTACTCATCGTATCTCTTCTATAGGCACAATTGATGATGGAGTCTACGCTCTAGTTGAGGGGCACAAGACCTACTTTTATACCGTAGCCGCGATACATGAGCCCATAGAGCCACCTGCACCTACTATTGAGAGGGACAAGCCATGCAATCAGGTGCCTCGAGTCATAGGATAGAAACGAAGACATAGGCGTAGAAAGGAGAAGATGAAATTCACTTTGCCTACCATACCAGAGGAACCCGAGAGGAGGCTGAAGCAGTGCATCGCGAGGAGGCCGAGCTATATTTATTTTACATATTGCATGCGGAGCCAGAGACTTTTACCGAGGAGGTCGTGCGTCGGGATTAGGACACAGCCATTCATGAGGATCCCGAGCATCACCCTCCTCCTTCACAGCTTCTGCAGCCACCTCGTCCTTCCACTGACTCTGAGGACCACCCACCAGAGCTTACTGCCCCCCTTCAGGGAGATCTCTTCACCCCCTCGCCCTTTACATTTGTTTCCCCTCCCGTGTATGATGTTTATTATGATTCAGATTTCGATGACTCATTGCAACTTTTGCAGGATACACATACATATGATCAAGAGGTACAATGTGACGTATACGAGGAGGAGAGCGAGGAGTTAGCACACATGGATACTGTTGAATATGATCCGGAGGTGCGCTGGGATGAGTCTGACGATGATGAGGAGCATCTTGACGAGACCCACTCCATTATGCCAGAGTTACCTGAGGAACCAGAGGAAAACAATGAAGAGTTGAACGACGAGGTGCCTCAGAGTAGAGATTTATTTCCAGGGAAGTGTTGTCAACCATGTTTTATTTTAAATACTATTGTTGATGGCCCTCTCTGGAATACATTTATTTTGGGAAAAAATTATCCACTTCAGATTGATACAGCTTATCTCTTGCAGGGTACATGTGGAGTCCTTGGGGAGATGCTGGGAGCCGCATTGCTGGAGTCTGATGGAGTCCGTGGACACATGCACCTGGCAGAGCCACGGAAGGAGCAGTTGGAGCAGTTGCCTGCACCAACAAAGATTCTGGATCCGCCTTTTGCTACAGGTGGTACCAATCCAGTAGTGTAGTATTTTATGCTTTCAATAAACACGAATCTTCTCGATATCGAGAGGACCGTATAGATTTGCTTGAATAAATAACACCCCATATGATGGCACCAAAAACTTTTACACCCCAAACCCATTATTTTTATTAATTACCCTCTTCATATTTTGATATGTCCCCCCATTTTGCTAACCACTATCGAGCATTTCTTTCAAGGGAATACTCACTTTCTTATTCATTTGACTTGATCCCGCTTAGCGAAGCCGTGATTTTTTTTTGATCGAGTCATTCGAATATGATTGTTTGGTATAAGCTTGGGGGAAAGCGCTCTCATGCATCATTGCATGTGCATGTAGTTGCATTAGGATTTCATGTCATTCATTTCATCATTTTTCATTCCCCCCTCCCTATTTATCGTTGTTCCTCACCTTTTTCTTTTTATGATCACATTGAGGACAATGTGAAGATTAAGCTTGGGGGAGTGCATTTCCATGCCATTTAGTTGCATTTTTTTCTTCGTTCTAGGATTTTTCTTTAGAATTTTTCAAATTTTTGCATCATCTTTTTGTTTTTTCCATCTCATTTTCCTTTTTATGTGTGCTCAAGCATCACATTGTGTGCTTGTTTTTCTTTTATTTCTTTCTTCTATTTTTATTTCTCTATTTTCTTCTCCTTCTCTTGCTAGAGATGTTCCATATCTTATGCTTTCACCTTTCTCACAACGCTTATTTTTCATGCCATGCTACTTAGAGAATTTCATAATCCTAATCCTTATAAGTACTTGAAAATATTCTTTTGATGACTCTCTAGTGCGATTGCATGAAGCTTATTGAAACTAAATATGTAGAGTAGTATCTCGTATGCTTTCATTGGAAATACACCAAGATTCACGCATCACTAGAATATCTGAAGCCTTGCTTTTATCTCTTATTCCCATTCTTCTTGCATGCTTGATATAATTGAAACATTAATGCTTGACGTCACCACTCATTAATATGATTAAGGATACCCGTACTATTATACAAGTTTAGTTGATGTATTATTTTACAGAACCGTTTGTGTGCACTTTTGAGCGAACCGAGCGTTATATCTATTCCTTCTCCACATATACCTTATATTCTCTACATGTCACTTGATTTCACTCCCCAAACATATTTCTACCGCATCCATTTCAAAAAATTCCCTCCAAAAGAACAGCTTGCTCCAAAAGTCCTAAAAGCCAAAAGGGGCCAAAAACCAAAAATACAAATACTATTGCTCCTACAAAAATCCAAAAAGAAAAAAAAAGAGGGAAACAAAGCTCAAAATTCAGAGAAGAGCTCAATTTTCATTACTTAGAGCAATACATATACTATTGGGAAAACCGAAACAAAATTCCAAATCCACAAATACTTCTTTGGATGCGCCGCCTCAATTCAAGCTTGGGGGGAAATCTTTTGACCACATGAGGGAGCATGACATTAGAGTGGAGTCGTGCACGAACGGGAAAGTTTGATAATGCTAAAACTTAACGAAACAATTTAGTTACGGGGATTTCTTATGATTTGATATGAGGATGTGTATGTCTTTATTTTTATTCTATTCTTTATTGCATGCTTTGTGTGAATTTCCACGCTTCAGCTATATCTTCTGATTGAAAAGTGTGTCGTCAATGTTATGCATATTCGATGCTATGAAACATAGGATGTTGATATAAACTAAATGTATGAATACCAGAGAGACCCCTTTTATTCATTCTTAACTCTCAAGTACTTCGTTTATATAAGATATGAAATCTCTGTGGAAGTGTGTGATTCACTTTCTGAGTAGTGGTGATATATGATGAATGTTGACAAATCTGAGAGAATAATCTAGCGACTCTCTTTTCTTCGTATTCCTTTTTGTTTTCTTATTTTTACCTCCCGGTGAGCTTCGTATTCGTCTTCCTCGCGGACGAGTAAGAGGTAAGCTTGGGGGATTTTGATATGCTCCTATTTTACATGTTTTATCGCATATCTTCAAGACACATTTCACCCTCCAAACCCCAATTTTATACGCGTTTATGCTATTATTTGGAATAATATGACTTTCGAAGCGTTTATGTCCATTTCAGGGATTTGGGCGATATTGGAGCAATTTGGAGTCAATAAGACGGTCGGCGACATGAGAGCACCAATGAGACTCATGATGACATGTTTGAGGTGCCAAAGAAGATTACTGGAGCAAGGAAGTGGCAAGAGAGAATGTCGCTCGATCGAGATATGATGCGGCGAATGAATCGAGCGACCCGAAGTACAGGAAACAGGACAGCCGTGCACTATTTCTAAATCAGCTATCACCTGGGATTTTTCACTATTTTTTGGTATTTTTTCCAGATAATAGACTTCAAGACGGTTCCAACGCCACCAATCACATGATAATCGGAGGTCGGATGAGCCCTGAGAAATTTCTACAAGTTGACGGTGCAGTGTAGAAACTGTTTTCAGCAGCCTACTCGGTCGAGCAGTACTCTTCTCGGTCCGAGCAGTGCACTACTCGACCGAGTAGTGTGCAAAATGCTGCTGAAATGTGTTTTTGACGTCCTACTCGATCGAGCAACCTCCTGCTCGGTCCGAGCAACCTCCTGCTCGGTCCGAGCAACCTTCTACTCGACCGAGTAGTGTGCAAAATGCTGCTGAGATGTGTTTTTGACGTCCTACTCGATCGAGCAACCTCCTGCTTGGTCCAAGCAACCTCCTACTCAACTGAGCAGTGCCGACCCGGGCTGGGCAGGCAGAGCGTGTTTTGGGAAGAGCTGCAATCTACTGACAGACTCGACCGAGCAGCCTATTACTCGACTGAGCAGCTGCATACTCGACCGAGCAGCTACGTACTCGGGCCGGTTTGGCAGAGCGACATATTTCGGAGAAGTTTGATTCCTTGTCATACTGGACCGAGCAAGAGGGCTGCTCGGGCTGCTCGACCGAGCAGCCGGACGACTCGACCGAGCAGCTTTGTGCTCGACCAAGTCGCTGTGGGCCCATTCTTTGAGCTGTGCCCGGATTTTTTTGGGACAATTTGGAGGGTTTTGGGGGATATTGAGCAGCCGTCGTTGGGGGGTTCTGCAGAGATTTTTTAGATAGATTTTTGAGAGGAGACTTAGAAAGATTTTTAGAGAGGAGCTTTTTTAGATCTTTTTAGGCTTTTGTAGAGACGATCTTTTGGGGAGTTAGGCCATGCCCTAGGCCCCTCCTTTGTATCAAGATAAGTACTTTTGTCTCATTAATTCTATTTTTGTTATTTCTTTGTGATTATTGATTGAATATCTCGTTGATGCATGCTAGGATGAATTCTCTTGCTATTATTGAATCTTCTATTGTTTTTCCTATGATGCATGTGTAGTTGTATCTAGAGCTAATGGATTAGCCTATGGATCTTAGGATTTAGATGTAAAGTTGGGATTTTTATGGTGCGTTGGTTATAAATGGAGTTGTATTTTGGTTGATCTAGCAAAATCCCTAGGAGAACTCGTACTGAGATCGTGTCCATGGTCGGTGGAATCGATTAGCTTAAGGAGTATCCTATAGATTTAATTAGGGACTTAGTGGATTCAACCGAGGTACGTGACCATGCCCGGCTCGTGCCTTGCGGGGATCTACCGACGAACTATATTACTAATTGACGGCTACCGCCATTGCGTTAATAAGAGCCACCAAAATACCTCGAAGCTCTAACCCACGAGAGTGGTACGAGTTGAGAGCGTTCGAGCCACGAGAGTGGTTAGAACTTTGTAGATCCTTAATGCACGTATTGTATGCGCCTATCGCGAGAGCGGGATTAATACGATACGTTAGATTCATGATGCCCAGACGCATGAATTCACTTTCTAGATGCTACAAATCCCCAATAAAACCAACGCAATGTAAAAGTCTCAACCGAGCATCGACGTCCGACGGTCCTAGTGGTGAGTCCTAAAGCCCTAGTCTTTTCTTTCTTTCTTTGTGTGGACCCACTTGTTTACGATATCGAGTGACACGACCTTCGCATCCATCACCATTACAACACTCCATACTTCACATCCACCAATAAACCCGCAATTCTAACTCAACCTAGGAGTAGATAGGTAGTATAGCACCGCTTCCCCGTGTTCGATACCCGCTTGCCACTATACCGTGCGCTTGCGGTAAACGACATCGTTTCAGAGTTAGTTCCTGCTCGATCATACTGATCCTAAACCTGGAAAAATAAATGGGGCACGTCAACGTGCGACCCGGTAGAAAATCCTAACATCGCTAGATATGATCCAGTTTCAAAACTGTTCTACCTAACTACGGTCTGGTTTCAAATGGTAAACATGTCACTATTAAAGCATGGAGAATAAAATATTCAGACAGATACTGAAAGGAAGACAACTGAATTAACATGTGTAAAGAGAAACCACACCACAAGCAGATAATGAGTAATAACAACTGTAGAGTTAATATGCATATGATAAAAGCAAACAATCTATGCATATGCATATGATGCATGCGAATGATTATGAATGCATATGCAAGACCTAAGGGATCCCATCTATGCAAGCGTGCCTACAAGTACACATCTCCACTATGGCGCCACGATGGATTCAAGAGGTGGCCCTCGACGATTTCCCCCGATTCCTACTATGGCACTTTGCTCCATTGTGGGTGGTACCATCAGTGTCCTAGTTTTCACATATCACATTTATTTCATTACATTTCTCTTCCTCATTTCGTTCATTTTCCATATCACATGTCTCATGCCACTTTTATTTCATCCTTGCTTTCAGACCACATCATTGTATCTCATGCATAATGAAGCATTTTAAAGGAGATTAACAAGAATGTGCAAGGATATGGCATGGTTAACATGAATGGTTGCATAGTGGCAAACATGGCCATTAATATGGAGCATAAAGATATACTACATAGAACATGGAATACCAGAAATGGCATTCCATGGAGACTAGCATAAATCTTGGCATATTAACATAAGTTGACAATTAACAACATGACATAATTAATATGAATGATAGCAAAACATGAGTATATTAAGATTTGCATGGCAGTTAATGAAATACCAAGTTGCAACATGTGGGCAAGGCATACATAAACAATCATGGACTTTTCCACAACAATTTTAGAACAATAAGTTCTTTAGCATGCTATGGATTCGTAATATAACACATTAACATATTGCTACCAACATTAGCTTACAAGCCATAGTATGTCATATACAAAAAATAAAGATGCTAGCATTAACATATGAACACATTAATAGGGCATGTGAATATTAGAGATACTAATTTAAGCATCTGACCCCTTTATTACTAAAACATTGTAAACAACCATGGGCTTTTAACATATCCTACTAACATGGCACCAGTAACACGGCTAGTATATCTTTACAAATACGACTACAATAGCATGTCATTACTACCATAACATATTTTAACATCAATTTATAAAGCTTTCACCTAACATTGCATACATTAAAATTGCAATCTTCATATCCTCAAAGAAATATAATATCCTCAAAAATATAATTCACCATAGTAGTGAAATCCCAACACAATTTATTCATGGGTACAAATCAACTCCTCTAGTAGCATGTCATATTGAACTTTAGTTATATTACAACTTCATGGGAATGAGCCTTTCTCTACTAAAAACATAGCATATTCCATATTTACAATTTAAATTACTACATGAGCATTCATACCATCAATTCAAAAATTGAGACTAACTAAATTGATTTGAATACTTATTACATGCAAATCCTAAAACTAAATCCTAACCAAGGATGTTAGAATCCTACCTCATATGGTCTTCTTTCCAATCTTTGGCCCGTCTTCTCCTTGTTGATCTCCTTCCTTTATCAAACTTCTCCTCCTTCTACTATCAATCACCATGGTACCCAAAACAGAAGAGGGAGGGCACTAAAGTGTGCAGAGTGAAGGTGGAGTGGCCCGTAGAGTGGCCCATGGAGTGTTTGGCATCCATGAACTCCAATGGTGAGGTTCGGTCTTCACCATGAGGATAGGGAGAGATAAAATGGAGGATGAAAACATATGGATGTTTGGTTTCTTTTCTTTCTTTTCTTTTTTTCTTTTTCATTTTCCTTCTTTCCTTTCATTTTCTCCTTTAATTCCGCATCCAAATCCCCATACACATTAGGAAGAAGACATGTGTGTGCTATGTGGCACGTTGAAATAAAGAAGGATTTAGAGAGGGACACCTAAGGGCTTGTATGTCATGCATATAAAAATCCAATTTTCTAATTTTTGAAAAAATGTAAATACACCCACTCATACTTCATGGCATACAATATACAATGTATTAGACCAAATACTTCACATATTACACATCTAATAATGTTTAAAAATATTAAAAAATAGTTTTATTAATATAATAATTTTTGAAAAATTAGGAAAAATCCCCAAAAAATAAATAAAGACATACGCATATAAATACGATCGAAAAATACGTAACTAATATCTATACATATGGAATCATGGTATTACACGAACATTTTCAATAAAGGCATATTTCTTGATTTTGGTTCAATGGCGTATACATTTTGAATGTAGACACCATTTTAAATATTCATAACATGAATAAAGAAAGATTCCAGGTGAAACTGAAGCCTACTTGTGTAGACTATGCCATATTGGTGATAAAAGACTTATAAAGTTGCATAAGAAAGGATTCTTGAATCGTTTTGATTTTGAATCATTTGTAACTTGTCAGTCTTTCCTCAAAGGTAAACTGGCCAAGACACGCTTTGTAAGACAAGGGGAAAGAATTAGTGAACTCTTGGGACTTGTACATGCTGATGTATGTGGTCATATGTCTACACAAGCAAGGGGAGGATACTCCTACTTCATTACTTTTGCAGATGAACTCTTTAGTATAGATTTGCATTCTTCATGAAACACACATCTGATGCCTTTGAAAAGTTTAAAGAGTATAAGTGTGAAGTAGATAACCAGATAAGGAATAGTTATACAATCCTTGGATTAGATCGAGGAGGTGAATAATTAGGTCTGGAATTCCATGCATACCTAAAAGAGAATTTGATTCTCTATTATGTTACACACCCTTACATACCACAACACAATGGTGTGTCAAAGAGAAGGAATCACACCCTCTTAATATGATGCAATCCCTGATGAGTAATGATGAGTTACCTCTTTCCTTCTAGGGCTATGCCCTAGATACAGTAGTACACATATTCTTTATAGTTCCATTCAAAGTCGTATCTACCACTCTATATGAGATATGAAACGTCAGAAAGCACAATCTTATGTTTGGTAAGATATGATATTATACTGCATATGTGAAAAGACACAATCCAGATAATCTGGAGGCTAGTACCATAATGTGCACATTTATGAAATATCCTAAGATTTTTCAATGATATCTTTTCTATCAACCTGAGGAACAAAAGGTATACATTGCTCAACATGCCACATTCTTGGAGAATGAGTCTCTTGATGAAGAGACAATAAGCAAGGAGATAAAACTGGAAGAGGTTCCAGAAACATAAACTTCAATGATTCAAGGGATAGAACCAGGCAACAATGCTTCATTATATGACCTTCAGCCAATCAGAAGATCTAGTAGGCATATCCATCCACCAGAGAGATAATATGATTTACTCGTTAATTGTGGAGTGGATGATAACATCATGGTTAAAGGTTGATTTAAGTTTCAAACTAAGTTGACCAAAGAAGATGTATATAAACAAATAAACAGGATGTTACTACATGTGAGGTATGAAGATTGTTTGATGTTGGCTTTATTTCTAAACTCCATTATCTTCGGTGGCTAGCCAATGTGGTTTTAGTTTCGAAGGCAAATGGAAAGTGGTGTATGCATGTTGTTTTTAATAATCTAAATAAGGCATGTCCAAAGAACACGTTTCACCATTTAATGATTAATGAATTGGTGGATAATCCTCATGATACTAACTCTTGAGCTTTATTGATGCATTCCTAGGGTAGAATATGATAATGTGGACCCTGGAGATAAAGAGAAAATGGTATTCATTATGGATGATTGAATGTTTTGCTACAAATTTATGCCATCTGGGTTAAAGAATGCAAGTGCAACGCGCCAGAGGACAATGCACATGGTCTTCTATAATCAAATGGATAAGAATATACAAGTTTATGTCAATAACATGCTGGTAAGTCTAAAGACAAAGCCAAGAATGTTTAACTCTTAATGAATATTATTGTGGTTCTTCAATAATATCTTATGAGGCTGAAGTTGAAGAAGTGCGTCTTTGAAGTCATTTTAGGTACTTTTTTTAGCTTCATTATCACTAGTAGAGGGATCAAAACAAATCTAGACATGATCAAGATGATATTGGATATACATACCATGACTTTATGGGACATCCAAATTCTAAATGAACAATTACTGGTCGTAATTTTTATTCTTTCCAAATCAGCTGAGAGTGTGTTTCCCTTCTCCAAGGCTCTATGTGTCACTGGAGTGGTGGAATGTAATGCATGAGAATGAACTAAATGAACATAGGAATGCCAAAAGGAATTTTGATAGCTAAATGAGTATCAGTAGTAGTCTCCTATCGTTTATTGGTTGAAAGATATCAATCGTCACCTTATATCTCTTGCTATCCCTAGAAGCACTGATCGTAATACTAATGAATGAGTATGATGATATTTAGAGCCAGGTTTACTATGTTAACAGAGTTTTGAAGGCAGTAGATCTAAACTACAGCCCCCACAAGAAGTCAACCTAAGCAATGGTGGTGATATCAACAAGCTTCATTCCTCAAGAACATGAAGTTTGACTGCAGATGATGTTGGATGCAACGATCAAGGATCTCTAGTTTGATGATAACAAACCACCATGAAGCTATTAACGTGTGTGCTAAGTGTGTTTCAAGAATGGCAAAGCGGTAAATCCTCAAAGTGATGACTAAGTCAATCGTTGGAGGAATTTCTATTCATATAGCAACTTGGAAGAGAGATGAAGGGTTGTTCATAACACAAGTGGACTTGGTCAAATACAAGATGGGATGAAGAGTATCTCATGAGATTTATTGAGATCAATTAGTGGATTTGTTCAAACCATATTCCATCCCTAATTCATATCAATTTAGATTTGACTTGGTCCAACCCAATCCCTACTAGCAATCAAATCTTTCTACATCTTTCAATTAGAGATTTCCTCTCATATCCTTACCAACCTCTCTCCATACCACAATCTATAGTCCTACCCTAAGCATGAAACCCTAGGCTACCCTATATATATACTTGCGACAAACCCTAAAGAAAGGGGTGCGGCAACCAAAAATCAAAAGGGCATGCCAAAAACACTATTTCCCAAGGAGATCTCATTCAAGCCTTAGCATCAAAGCATCATTGTCATCAACTTGCTGCAAAGCTAAAGCAGACACGAGCAACACAAGCAGCCCACGCATCCATAGGAGTTTTTGCAAACCAAGTGAACGAGCCCGCATCCGAGCAAGCTCCCGTTTTCGTCAACATCTCATGCAAAGGAGGCCTTGCCGCAAGCTTCTCCCATATCGAAGCTCTTCGCATCATCTCTAAGGAGCCACACCAAGCCTGTCACGCCCCATTTCCCTAAAATGGAGGCGAGACGTGAGAAGGTCCGCTCAGACTTGGAGCTGTGAGGCTCCAGTCTGTAAAGCGTCTGGATTTAAATCAAGTAGAGGTCCCTGCAAGTGCGATATGGAACAAAAATAATAATAAAGAAAGAGACGTAAAATAGCCAATCTCAGAATGTCCAACAATAAGTTTCAACATCACAGAAAAGCCACCAGGCTGGAAAGAAAAAGAGTCTACAGGCCCAAGCATGGCCAACAAAAGTACAACGTACGAAAAACAAAGGTGCTACGCACCGACAACTAACAGCATCCTAAAATAGAAGTAACTCAGAACAGTCTCTAAGACTGGTCATCGGTGTCCGCAAACTCCTCGTCAAACATAGGCTCAGGCTCAGCGTCAGCGAACACCTCGTCCTCAGCAATGGTCTCTGGCTCAGGGTCTAACATGTGACACCCAAAAGAGCAAGGGGCACATGTCAGCAAGTCTACAAGAGACTTGTGCAAGGAAACTGAAAGTAAAGCAAGGCAACCTAGCAGTTCTAGCATGATGCAATGACATGGCAGTTAAAGTATGAGTGCAACAGGTAAAGTAAAGTACAACAAGCATCTAGCATGGCATGGCAAGAGTAGCAAACTACTAACATTCACAAGTCACGTTTTCATGTCGTGCACAGAGTTCACGCCTTACAGCTGAAGTGGCTGTACGGGCACACTTCTACGCTGAGTGGTCGCTCAACCCTACCCCTCCACGTGTATCGAGCCAGGGCTTTACCCCCGAACATGAATGCTCGCTTCTGGATCACGAGCCAGGAAGTGTTTTTCAATATGGCATAAGGGTGCACCTAGCCTCAACAAGCAAGTACAAGTATAGTAGCGTGTGCTACGAATGCAACAATCAGACATGGATGGAATGACATGGAAAGCTGTAATTTAAATGCATTCAGATACGGAATATAAACATGGCAGTTACAAATGCATGAACAAAACAAGTTAAAGGGGTTGGATCTAGCTTCGTTGTCAAGCTAGATCAAATGAGGTGACGGATCTAGTTTCGTTGTCAAACTAGATCAAATAGGCGTCTAGGCAGCTATTGTAGGATCCTGCCAAAACAGAGTTAGGATCGATAAATGAAGTTGAGACTTACGCTTGCGTACACGGCACGGTAGTCTACGAACTTCGCCTTCGGATTCGCCACAACGGATCGAGTCTACTCACGAACGGAGTAAGGCTACTAAATCCACAATCTAAATCTCTACTTTTAGATTAAGAACTTGGATAAAGGGAGAGGAAGGATTTCTGCAGAGCTTCGCTAGAATGAAGATGCATGCATGAATGCCATGCAAAGTGTAAGGAAATGGCTTACCCTTGGGTCTTATTTATAGCCCCCAAGGTAGTTATTTTAGGGTAAGTTGTTCCTTTGGAACAACTTAATTAAGGTGTACCATGATACATGGCACATTATAAGCTTAAGTTGTACCATATGCATGGTACAACATAAGCTTAAGATATTCCCCCTTTATTAGCCATATTTCGCATGCACTTATGCACATATAATGCGACTTTCCCATCAATCTAGAGATCCTCTCCGAAAGGGAACATATTCCCTTTGCGCACAACTTCGTGTACGCGACGTTCGAGGTCCGTATTCCCTCGTACATCCCCCACAAGGGTGTACTAACGTCTTCCATATCCAACATCTCCCACTCACACTTGAGGGGATTGTAAGAGAACGTCTTTCTCTTAGTTCTTTCATCTATCATACCGAGAAATAGACCGTGCGACCGTCATGCGCGTAGAGTCTGTTGTTGTGCACTTGTTAGAGATACACAACGACCTCGAAGGTGCAAAGTTGAGTAGTTCAACGCATGCTTTACCCTAGATTATTTCTTCACATTTCTTATACTTTATATTCAACAATTGAATCCCATCTGGATTACAATTGGCTGGCCAGCTCTGAATCATTAAAGTCCAAATGCGAATATGAAATCAATCTTCCTCTTCTTGCGAACCTTCTGATCTTGACTAGACTCGCTTTTCTAACATGCCCCGCCGAGCCGAATTATCATAGCCCATAAGTAACACGCTAAGATAGCGATCATTTCGTCAAATCTAAAGGAACCAATTGGAGTCCTTGAGGGTAAGAGTTAAGGCCCATATGGCCTTTGAGTCTCACATAATAGCAAACACTATTGCTACTAACTCAGTGGTCGAAATGCATACGTGGTATGAACACGTATTACAACATCACTCCTTTCCCAGGGAGAGTATGTCTTAATGATATTGTACGGATGAAAGATCAGACACCACAGTGCCTATCTTTTGAGTCCCTTTACTACCCTTGAAATATTCCCGGACTCTCATCCTGCATAAGACAGATAGGATTTAAAAAATCCAATGAGATCTTTATATCCTTGTGATACAGATCTCAGATCTTTTGTAAGCATCCATATGATGCAGATCTTTCATTCGACTATCTTGTTAAAGTCATGACTCTAAATCATTCGTCTAATGATTTTGACTTTAAACTAGTCTCATCTCTATCTTATCCATCTGATAAGATAAGGCGGTTGCTCATGTGAGAGAGCCAACCTTAATCTGTCCGACATACATACAATTCAGCTGAGATTTCAAAAATGGACACAAACATTTCTTAAGAAATTCATATGCAATGTTGGAAAAAGAACTTATTCTTTTATTAATTTTGATCATTTACAGACATGGGAATTTACATTGGTACAACTCAGCTCTTACGCAATCCTTGAGATGATAAGTGTTTGTAAAACACATCTCTGGGGATCGCCTTCGTAAGCGAATCCGCTATCATCTCATGCGTAGATATGTACCTTATGTCTACCTTCTTGGTCTTATCATTGTCTTTTGCAAATTTGTAGCGGATATCTATGTGTTTGGTCTTACAATGGAATTTCTGATCTTTGACATAGGCTATAGATGCTTGACTGTCGCTGTGTATAGGTACATCACCTGAGTCACTTGCATTAATTAGCCTGTCTAAGAACTTCCTAAGCCAAACAGCCTCTTGGACTGCCATGCTAAATGCTACAAACTCGGCTTCCATGGTTGAAAGTGCGATGCAGGATTGTTTCTTGCTACTCCAGGATATTGCACCAGATCCGAGTAAAAAAACATATCCTGAGGTCGATCGTCGCTCATCGAGATCACCCGCCCAATCAGCATCAGTGTAGCCTTCGAGCCTCAAGGCATCTCCTTGATAGCATAAAGCAAAGTCTGCAGTTCCTTTGAGATATCGCATTATCCTCTTAACCGCTTTCCAGTGTACTTGCCCTGGGTTGGATTGGTAACGACTTACCATTCCAACGGTAAAACAGATGTCCGGTCTTGTACACATCATAGCGTACATTAGACTACCAACTGCACTGGAATATGGAACTTTTTCCATAATCTCCTTCTCTTTTTGGTTCTTCGGACATGATTTCAGACATAAATTGTCGCACTTGCTTATTGGAGTATCAATGGACTTGCAGTCCTGCATATTAAAACGTTCTAGAACCTTCTTTATATAAGTCTCCTGTGAAAGAGAAAGAAGTTTCTTCGAACGATTCCTTGAAATCTTAACTCCAAGGATATATGCGGCTTCTCCCATGTCTTTCATCTCAAAAACTGATGAAAGCCAAGCCTTGATATCCATCACAAAGCCCTTGTCATTTCCGGCTATTAAGATGTCATCTACATATAGAGACATAATAACATACTTGTTCTTATTCCTCTTGATATATACACAGTTATCTTCATCAAGCATGGAAAATCCATTTGATAAGACAACCTCTTGAAATCGTATATACCACTGCCTCGAGGATTGTTTAAGACCATATATGGATTTAAGAAGTTTACAAACCTTATGTTCGTTTCCTTCTTTTACAAACCCTGTTGGTTGTTCCATATAGATCTCTTCATCCAATTCTCCATTGAGAAAGGCAGTCTTTACATCCATTTGATGTAATTCGAGGTCTAAGCAAGCTAACATTGCCAGAATCAGGCGAATTGAGGTAAAACGAACAACAGGTGAGAAGGTCTCTTCGTAGTCTATCCCTTCCTGTTACGTAAAACCTTTCGCGACAAGGCGAGCTTTATATCTGTCAATAGAGCCATCAGCCTTATGCTTGATCTTGAGAACCCATTTGTTCCCAATAGCTCTACGTCCTCTGGGTAAGTCAACTAAGTCCCAGACTTGGTTAACTTTCATGGATTCTAACTCCTCTTGCATCGCTTCCATCCATTTGTCTTTAGCAGGGCAAGATACGGCCTGTTTGAAAGTAGCAGGCTCGTCATCTTCTTGTAGTAAAGTCATAAAGGTTTGCGGAAATTCATCCTCAAATCTTAGAGGAGCCAACCTTGTACGACTACTACGTCTTATTTGAGATTCTTAAAGTCCTTGTTGACTTGAATTTAGATCAATTCTAATATCACTCCCACTTGGAATGTCGTTAGAATTGCTCCCACTTGGATCATTATTCCCGTATGGAATAGGATAATCGTCATTCGTATAATCCATTGGTGAAGGTTGAAACGTATTTTCATTTTCACCAAGAATTCTCCCACTCGAATGAGGTAATCCTTCTTGATCATAAATCTCAAATAGAGATAAGTCCTGACTTATCTCGCCCTGTCTTGGAAACTCGTTTTCCAAGAAAGTGACATCCCTCGACTCAAACTCAATTAGCCCACCATTGTCTTCCTGACTAACAAAAACATAACCTTTGGAGTTTTCTGCGTATCGTATAAAGATGCATTTCCTTCCTCTTGGCCCAAGTTTGCCATACTTATGGGAGGAAATATGTGCGTAGGATGCACAACCCCAAGGTTTTAAAATGTTTAAGTCAGGAGACCTTTGGTTCCACAACTCATAAGGAGTGGAGCTAACTGATTTCGAGGGTACACGGTTTAAAATGAAAGTGGCCGTCAATAATGCATCTCCCCAAAAGGTGATTGGCAAGTTAGCTTGCGCCATCATTGAACAGACCATTTCCATTAAAGTCCTATTTCTCCTTTCTGCAACACCGTTTTGTTGAGGAGTATAAGGCATAGTTACCTGATGTACTATGCCTTTTTCATCACAAAGTTCCTTCAGACTTATTGATTGATATTCACCGCCCCTATCGGTTCGCAAGACCTTAATCTTGCGATCTAATTGATTCTCCACTAAACTCATATAGTTTTTAAAGCAAGCCAAAGCTTCACTTTTGTGGGATATCAAATAGATATGTCCGAATCGGGTGAAATCATCAATAAAAGTGATGAAATAGGACTTTCCGCGTCTTGTCTTGACATTCATCGGACCACATATGTCCGAATGGATAAGCTGTAATGGAACCTCGGCCCTTGTGCCGGTTCCAAACGGCTTGTGACAAGATTTCCCCACAAGGCAATGTTCGCAGGTCGACATTTCAACCTTTGAAACATTGGATAGAAGGCCACGTTTGGCAAGTCTATCCATACGCGTTGGTCCAATATGACCAAGCCTTGCGTGCCAACAATTCACATCAGACTCATAAGTCTTAGAATTTGCAATAAGGAAATTTTCATTACATGAGGAATCATACATTGTACTCATTACAATAAATCCTTTAAATACAAACCCAGTACCAATAAGAGTATTATTACAACTTAAGTCCACATTACAATCATGAAAAAACCAGTTATAGCCAAGACCCATTAATACAACCACAGAAATTATATTCCTTCGAATATCTGGAGCGAAGAGGACATCATGAAGTAGGAGAGTGCGGCCGTTGTCCAAGACTAGCTTGCAAGTCCCAACGCCTTTCACTTCAACACATGTGTTGTTTCCTACATAGATCCACTTCGTTCCTTGGGGTATCCGGTGATACTAAGGACCGTCTGTCCCTTGCTATGTGGTTGGTGGCACCTGAATCAATTATCCAAAATGGATTAGATTCCACAAGAAATATCGAACTAGAAACACATATGTAACTAGTATATTTACAAGTTACCTCGTCCCCTCCACTCGTACACGAACGAGCATAGTGACCGAGCTTGTTGCACTTGAAGCACTTGATCCTCTTCAAGTCTTTCTTCTTGTGCCATTTCTTGTGCCCACCCTTATGTTTGGGTTTCTTGGTAGACTCAGGTTGCTTATTATGTTCATTAGTGAACTTCGAACGATTTTTCCGTTTCTTTCCCCCGTGTGAGGAACTAGCAACCATGTGCACTTCTGCATTTGGTTTGGCAGCCGCAAGCCGCTCTTCCTCTAATTCGAGGTGCTTGGAAACATCGCTGAAGGTCTTGATGCTCTCATTGTGAGTGAGATGCATCTTCATTTGATCCCACCCATTTGGTAGGGAACGTATAACTGCTTGGATTTGTTGCTCATCAGTGAGCACATGACCTGCGTCCTTTAACTCCGAGATAAGGTTCGCCATATGTCGCAGATGTTTCCCCATGGAATGATCTGGACGTTTCTTATATGTATCGAACCTTATAGTTAAGGCGCGAAGTTTGGACACCGATGTGCCACCGAACTTCTCCTCTAGCTTGGACCATATGTCCATGGCTAGGTCATGTTCTCGGAAGATGCGCATTACGTCATCAGCCATACTGCTTAATAACGTAATGCGCGCTATCTTGTTCTTCCGAGACCAAGCATCAAAAGCTTCCTTGTCTCGTCGGTGTTGGGCCGTAGTGCCCAACTCGGGTTCAATCATAACGTTCTTTAGAGTTTCGAGCACTTCTTGCTCCTCTAGAACGTATTGTATCTTTATGGACCAAAGTTTGTAATTATCGCCGTTGAGTTTTTCACCTTTGTTTAACTCAGCGACGATATTCTTTGAAGCGGAAGACATTTTACTTTTAAAATGCTGCAAAATACATAAAACCAAAGGTTTGATCAAAAATTTGCATTGAAAAATTCTTAGAATACAATTCCCATTTGAAGTGAAAGTAGAATATCCCTTTTGGATGGTTCTAATTTCAACTCCCACTTGGAATGATATTTATAATTTGATAAGTTACTTTCGAAAAATATTGAAGATGTTACTCTAGAATCGGAAAGGTCACTATGTTTCCAATCACCATCTAGATTAACTTTCAATATTTCTCCCTCACTTTATCAAAAGTTAGTACTCTTATAGTACTTCGCAGCGGAAAAGCGTTTTTGAAAACGTATTTTTCAAAACGTATGAAAACGTATTTTTCAAAAAAAATTATATTTTAACTTAGTACCCTTATGATACTAGTGAAATATTCGACACTTCCTGACCATTTGTCGGGAATGAGTCGTAGCCGTGCCTAAGTCGGATCCCCCTTTTGGGGATTCTTCTACAAATTATCGTCACCGGCTCCCGTATGGATCCAGGCGTTTCCCCCCGTATGAGAGAATTTTGACGCAGACGACTGTTGTTTGGCCCCGTATGGGCTAGTTGGCACGTTCATGTTCAACCAAGGCCTTTTGCCGAATTGGTCTGAATCACTGCCGGCCAATGCCGATCAGTCCGGCCCCCGGCCAGACCCTGACCGCTGCCATGGCCGACCGTGGCCCTGGAAGCGGCCAGGGCCGGCCATCGGCCAGGCCATGGCCGAGGCCAGGGCTGGCCAGTCCCTGGCCTCTGCCAGGGCCGGGGCTGGCCAGGCCCTGGCCTGAGGCCAGGGCGCTGCCCTGGCCTGAGGCCAGGGCGCTGCCCTGGCCTGAGGCCAGGGCGACCAGGCCCATGGCCTGAGGCCAGGGCGCCGCCCTGGCCTCTGCCAGGGCGGCCAGGCCTTGGCCTGAGGCCAGGGCGCCGCCCTGGCCTCTGCCAGGGCGGCCAGGCCCCTGGCCGGGGGGCCAGGGCCCCTGGCCGGGGGGCCAGGGCCCCTGCCCTGGCCCCGGCCAGGGCGGCCAGGCCCTGGCCTGAGGCCAGGGCGCCGCCCTGGCCTCTTCCAGGGCGGCCAGGCCCCTGGCCGGGGGCCAGGGCCCCTGCCCTGGCCCCGGTCAGGGCGGCCAGGCCCTGGCCTGAGGCCAGGGCGCCGCCCTGGCCTGAGGCCAGGGCGCCGCCCTGGCCTCTGCCAGGGCGGCCAGGCCCCTGGCATGAGGCCAGGGCGCCGCCCTGGCCTCTGCCAGGGCGGCCTGGCCCCTGGCCTGGGCCAGGGCCCCTGCCCTGGCCCCGGCCAGGGCCCCGGCCCTGGCCCCGGCCAGGGCCCCGGCCCTGGCCCCGGCCAGGGCTGCCTGGCCCTGGCCTGGCCGCGGCCAGGGCCTTTTGGCCCTGGCCGTGGCCGGCCAGGGCCGGCCCTGGCCTAGCCGTGGCCGGCCAGGGCCGGCCGGCCATGGCATATTGGCCTTGACCGGCCATGGCCCTTTGGCCATGGCCGGTTTCCCCTTTCATGGGGTGGCCGCACACCCCCGCCGGAGGGGGTTGCCGCGGTGGTTATTGGGCGTAGCCAACCCTCTCCGCATGGGGAGAGGGGTGCATGGTCTTCATAACCCATTTGGCCATGGTGCACATGCACTAAAATTCATCTTCCCCGATGGGAATAACCACCACCTTCTTCTCTGGTGAAGCACCCGTTCGTCGAGGAAGTAGTTGTCCTCCATTGGCCGTGTGCCAAAAATTGAACCCACTTCAAAAATTCGTAAACTACGCGCTCCACATGAAGAGAGCGCCCATTCCCTATGAATGGAGACTCAGCATCCATGAAGAGAGCGAGTTTGACGATATGAACGGTCGGTTCTTCCCGTCACGGAGAGTTCCTGCCATATCCGTAATGACAGAAGACCCTAACGTGAAAAGAACAACCGCTGTGTTCTCTCCGTCACGAAGCGTTCCTACCATATCCGTAATGGTAGGATACCCATCCGTGAAAAAGACAACAACTCGTTCATAGTTTCTCCGGGGCGAACCCGTATGGCTCTGAGACCAATGTAGGATCCTGCCAAAACAGAGTTAGGATCGATAAATGAAGTTGAGACTTACGCTTGCGTACGCGGCACGGTAGTCTACGAACTTCGCCTTCGGATTCGCCACAACGGATCGAGTCTACTCACGAACGGAGTAAGGCTACTAAATCCACAATCTAAATCTCTACTTTTAGATTAAGAACTTGGATAAAGGGAGAGGAAGGATTTCTGCAGAGCTTCGCTAGAATGAAGATGCATGCATGAATGCCATGCAAAGTGTAAGGAAATGGCTTACCCTTGGGTCTTATTTATAGCCCCCAAGGTAGTTATTTTAGGGTAAGTTGTTCCTTTGGAACAACTTAATTAAGGTGTACCATGATACATGGCACATTATAAGCTTAAGTTGTACCATATGCATGGTACAACATAAGCTTAAGATATTCCCCCTTTATTAGCCATATTTCGCATGCACTTATGCACATATAATGCGACTTTCCCATCAATCTAGAGATCCTCTCCGAAAGGGAACATATTCCCTTTGCGATCCTCTCCGAAAGGGAACATATTCCCTTTGCGCACGACTTCGTGTACGCGACGTTCGAGGTCCGTATTCCCTCGTACATCCCCCACAAGGGTGTACTAACGTCTTCCATATCCAACAGCTATCATTTCACTGCCTACACTACAAAAAAAGGCGTTTCTAGTGTCCAACATTTTCGACACTAAAAGGGCAAAAAAAACCGACACTATAAGGTTCTAGTGTCGGTTTTTTCTAGTGATGGACCGTCACCTAAAGGGGCGTCTCTAGAAGTAAAACCGGGTTTTAGTGTCGACATTGGGACTGACACAACAACATAGGTTTTTGTGACAGATTAAGTCGACACTACAGTAACATTCTAATGACGGATAATGTCGACACTAGAGTACTGTTCTAGTGTCGAAATAAGTCGACATTATAGTACTGTTGTAGTGACGGAACAAGTCGACACTAGAGTTAGGTTCTAGTGACGGAACAAGTCGACACTAGAGTAAGGTTCTAGTGACGTAACAAGTCGACACTAGAACAAGTATTCTTGTGTGGGAATAAATCGACACTAGAGCATATGCCATCTAGTGTCCACAAAAACCGACACAAAAAATAGATTCGAGATAACTGATTATTGACACTAGTTCCCAGTTTGTCGACACAAAAAACCTGTTTACATAAAAGCTAATTTCCGAAGCTAGGCAATTTCAAATTCATATTTTTTTCAAATCCATGTTCATAAATAAAAATGATACAATAAAATGGATAAATGAAAGTAGAGAGTATTCATTACTTGCATTATGCAAACATTCTCTTAATCAAAATAGTTCCAACATTATTTTTCAAAAAAAAATACAAGCATTCACCAAAAAGTATCTTCTTGCCCTTGTATTCACCAAAAAGTATCTTCAACCTTTAATGTATCATCTCTCCTTGCCCTTATATCACCAAAAAGTATCTTCAAGTTCTCTAGAGCATCCTCTTGTTAAGCATTTGTACCAAAAAGTATATTCAAATCCTCTATAACTCTAACCCTACAAACAAACAAAGTATATGAAAATAAGTTAAAGAACACACATGTTACTATAAGAGTTCTAGTAACATGTCAAAAAACAGTACATATGAAATATAAATATTAAATATGTACCTCGCGGTGGAGTTCTAGTACCATGTCACGAAGTTGTTGCATTTGTATATCGCTTACTAAATCCCGTTTTCGATTCTCATCTATAATTTGTTTTTGTTCTTCCTCTCTTCACCTATATTCCTCCTCTCTTCTCTGTTGTTCATCCTCTCTTCGCCTATATTCATCATCTCTTTTCATCTGTTCCTCCTCTCTTCGCCAATATTCCTCATCTCTTTGCATATGTTCTTCCTCTCTTGCAAGTTCTCTTTGACGATATTCCTCTAATTGCATTTGCATGGACATGATTTGAGAGGATATAGTTCCACTGGATTATGTAGAAGTAGAACCAAAACGAGTCTTTGCTGTCACACCATGTCCATAAGAACGTGGATGACCACTATGTTGTGGAGGCATCACCTGATTGTATGTAGCATCATCTATAGACGTGGGTAGGATTCCTCCATTCTTTTCTGTTGCCACCGCATGCAGTTCATCCTGCATTTTAGACAAGCAATCATAATCCTGATGATATGCATATAAAAGAAATAGATAACTAAAGTTCGAAATATTTCTTGACATACAATCAACTCCTTCGCTTTTGGATCAGATGCCACATTATTGGAGCATGAATGCAAATGGATGAACATATCTCCATCTGATGGTGCCACACCATTTGTCTTAGTCTATTCACAAAACACATAATAATTATTTCCAGATGAAATGAAGTTAGAAATAAATGAAGTATATGCTTAATTAGATACCAGATCGTAGCGGTAGCAAGCTGCACTTTTAGTCCCTCCAATGTTTTTGATTTCTTGTTTACTTCGATTTATGGCATTTTTTTCAGATATTACCTACACAATTCCAAACTATATATACAATAGTAAGCTACCTACCTCAACATGCAATTTTGGAAAAAAAATGTTGATTTATCTATCTATCTACCTCTATTGCTTTTAAGTGTTGGTATCATCTATATCTACCTCTATTGCTTTCACAAATATATTGTATACATGCGCCTCGGGAGTAGCCCAAACTTGCATTAGAGCAACCCATTCATCCATCACACAATCTGGAGGTTTATTTTATTTACGATCATCATCAGTGTTGTAGCATGTATAATGCTGGCACTTCCATCTTGCTTTTGTTTTCCTAACCTTTTCGCCCATATGTGTGTGAATAACAACTTCCTTCATATTCTCTTCAATTTTCAATCGATCCTATAAAAGGTTCAAAGCAAATAATAAGTATATTGATATAGCAAATGTAAAAGGAAAATAAGAAATATATCAAACATCGTTCATGTGTTTACCTTAATTGATTCCCAAATCCAGTCCTTAATAAAGTCATCCATCAAATCCCAGTTCTTTTTAGACCAAGGAACCCTACCTGGTGTTCTCAAAATAATGTCACATGTATGTGAAAATGTAGATGCTTCTGTTCCCACATGTTGACCATCTTCATCAAACTCGATCCGTGGTTTTGGTTCACCTTCTTAATCAAAGCTTCGGCTCATGCACAAAGAACATAGTCAACAAAAAACTTTAATCTTAAAAAGAATCACCCAACAATTTTGTGCAGCTGTCAACAGTTCAAGACCGGCACCCTTGCTTTTGCTTCTGCTCCTTGATGAAAGTTCTATGTTCGTTTGTCTCCAAAATAAAGTGCAATGCTTTAATAACCCAGCCTCTGTGGTTGAGAGTTTCAAAGATAAGAAATCAAGAGGATCATCTTGCAATGGAGAACTCGACAGGCCTTGGGAATTTTTTATTGGAGATTTTTCAATGGAATTTTTGAAGGGGACAAAGGTTTTTGGCTCTTCACAAAAAAAGGGCAGGGCTTACAAATTTTTTCGGCTCCCTTAATAAATGTTCCTGCTCTTGGGATTTTAGAAAACAAAGTCGGCTGACCTCCAAAAGTTGCGGCTAGGTTAGATTGATTTTTTTTTGGTGACTGCCCTATTTGATGAGGCGACTCTGTGAAAAATAACAGGGACAAAAAAATCGGCCAAGGGTTTTTCTAATAAGCAAAGTGCGGCTGTCTTCAAAAATGTTTATTAGCTCTTGCTTATTTTGAGTTCCTCTCTTGAAACAAAAAATCCCATAGGCTTCTTTTTGTTGCGGCTAACCCTAAAGAGCAGCAACTCAAAATATTTCGGCTGTCCTTTTTTTTCTGCTCCTCATTACTTGCTTAAATATAGTAGGGTATAGGATATTGTACGGCAAGGATGAGGTTGATTTAGGGCTAGGATCAATTCGGTAGTAGGATTAGGGTTTAACTCCAATAGATATGAGTCAACTCAAGCTAGGTTCTCTCCCTTTCTCCTTTGCACATTGACCAAGTCCTTTCGTGAATTAATCGCACGTTCACCGTTCCTGAAACACTTAACACACACGTTAAAATGTTCACATGCGTTTGTTATCATCAAACAAGAAATTCATAGATCGTTGCTACCAACAGACACCTTTCACATTTTGTTAAGCATGGTTCAATGTATTTACCGGTTTGCCGTTATAGTTGATAAATTTAACAAAGGCCAAATCTATTTAGCGCAATGTGTGACGTGATTAGCAGACCTTTTAAGTGCGATCTGATTTTTATCAAAATTAAGTGCACTTCCACTGCACGTGCACATGTATAGTTTAATTTTTAATTTTATATACCAGTAAAAAGTATACGTTCTAGTGTCGACCTGTCACGCCCCGCTTCCCAAAAACGTGGAGGCGAAGCGTGAGAAGGTCCGCTCAGACTTGAAGCTACAAAGCTACAAGTCCGATAAGCGTTAATCACTTTAAACTGCAGGTCCTTGCAACGCGAAACGAAACAAAGATAATAATAACGAAAAGAGACAAAAGGAACATCTCAGAATATCCATAATAATAAATCTCAACATCGCAGAAAAAGCCACCAGGCTAAAATAAAAGAGTCTAAAAGAGGCCCCAGCATGGCCAACAAAAGTACAAAGTACGAAAACAAGGTAATGGTGCAAGCACCGACAACTAACAGCGACCTAAAGCAAAAGTAACTCAACAGTCACTAAGACTGGTCTCCGGTATCCTCGAACTCCTTAACGAACGTGGGCTCGGGCTCAGCGTCAGCAAACACCTCGTCCTCAACAACTGTCTCTGGCTCAGGGTCTAACATGTGACACCCAAAAGAGCAAGGGGCACATGTCAGCAAGTCTACAAGAGACTTGTGCAAGGAAACT
The DNA here is from genome assembly GCA_030789695.1 of Scilla litardierei. Taxonomy (NCBI): domain Eukaryota; kingdom Viridiplantae; phylum Streptophyta; class Magnoliopsida; order Asparagales; family Asparagaceae; genus Scilla; species Scilla litardierei. The sequence goes on from CM061141.1 coordinate 157,153,053, forward strand.
GAAAGTAGGTAAAAGTAAAGCAACCTAGTAGTTCTAGCATGATGCGATGACATGGCAGTTAAAGTAATGAGTGCAATAGGTAAAGTAAGGTAAAGTACGAGCATGACATTTAAACATGGCATGAATCATTCACAAGACAAGTACAAGACAAGTAAAGAAAGCACCTCGTGCACAGAGATTCCGCCTTTTGGCTAGAGCGGCTGCGCAGGCCAACTCCTAAGCTCAAGTGACCGTTTATCCCTACCCCTCCACGTGTATCGGGCATTGGTGTTCAACCAACACATGAGGCCCGCTTCTGGATCACGAGCCAGGAAGTGTTTTAAACAAGTATGGCGTTGGGGTGCACCTAGCCGGACAAGGAAGTACAAGTACAAGTATTGTAGCGTGTGCTACGAATGCGACATTCAATGCATGGATGACATGGCATGGCAAGTAGTAAAGCGTACAGGTAAGGAACGTAAACGTGACAGTTTAGTATGCATGATCAACAAGTTTAAAGAGTTGGATCTAGCTTCGTTGTCAAGCTAGATCAATTTAGGTGACGGATCTAGTTTCGTTGTCAAACTAGATCAAGTAGGCGTCTAGCCAGCTATCATTTCACTGACTAGTCTCTTTTACGCTAAACAAGGAAGTGGCCCAAAAACATGGCCCTAAGCAAGATTTGGCAAGTTTCACTTGCCTGCAAGTATCACGTCAGAGAAACACCGTCCAACGAGTCCAAATTCACAATTCCTACGTGCACAAGTCCACCGGCCTACATCCGTTTTATTAATCTTGATTAGTGATTGCTAAAACATTTAAAATGCTTTAAAATACTGATTTTTAGTCTTGGTTAGCATGCAATTGGGTTGGGGGTCCTAGGGGTGCAAAGCGTTACCTCAACACGACTCGAAAGCTACACTGGCGTCGGGTAGCGACGCCAGGGGTTGGAATAAAAGATCGCGCTCCAAGTCCAGATTCCAATTAGATTCCTCGCTGGAAATTTCAGAGCAATCAACCGGAGCAACGATTCCAGATTCCAAAGCCAGCACGTGCGACGACGGCTACGATGTGTCGCAACATCGTACGCGGCAAACCCTCGAAGATCAAACACCTAGGTGATCCCACAGTAGTCCTAGGGACCTATGGGGGACCCACAGTGGCAAGTGGTGCGACGGGTGCGGGGTTACGACGAATGGCTCTCGGTCGTACACAGCCAATGCGGGAGGTTGGCTCAGTCAGACACAGGGGAATGGGCTGTGCGGCGCTGCGGTCGTTGCGGGGCTTGGTTCTCTCGGTCGGTGCGGAGGAGCGGGCCGGTCGTGCGCCTTGGATGCGGGGATTGGAACGTTGCAACGTCGCAACGTTGCAACGTCGGTCGGTGCGGGCGACCCGCTCGGTCAGACACGAGCGGAGGTGGGCGAACGGTGCGGGCGGTGGCTGCAACGTGCGGAGCGGGCTTGGTGCGGGGCGGGGCTTCGGTCTGAGCGGGGGAACGGAGCTGTTTTCATCGGTCGTGCGGCAGAAGTTCGTCGCAACGTTGCGACGATTCGTCGCAACGTGAAATTTGAGTTTGGAAGCGGCTAGGGTTATTTTCTTACGAAAATAGGTCTTCCTAGAGGTTGTTTATATAGTGTGGATGGGTTGACTTGGTCTAGGGCTAAATCTAATAGGATTAGAAGTTCAAAAATATTTAAAATTTGAATCTCAACTTCTCCAACTCACACAAGGATTTGATGCGGTCCAAATGAGCTGGAAATTGGATCAAAAATTCTTTAATACGTTTAAAACTCAAATAAATTTTATTTGGCCAAAAATAATTTAAAAATTAATTATTAAAAATATTATAAACCTTGTTAAAAATATAAAAGTGGTCAAATAAACTCCAAAAATTATAAAATAAATATCGGGGTGATCGTGATGACGAAAGTGAGCTAACTAAGAAGACGGATCTCAATTTTAATGTCGGACGACGAAACTAAAAATAGAAATGTCTCCCGTCAAAAGTGAAAATCGTCACGTCTCATCGAGTAAGATTAAATTATGGAAAAACGACTCGAGAAATGTCGTTCCAAGATAGTGCCACTATTTAATACTCTCAGAGACGTTCACAATGGCATATCACACAAAAGTGTTCACAATCAAATAAAGTCTAAAATAAACACGTGCACGGCCAAAAGCACGTGCACGAACAAAGTACAACGAAAACTGGTCGTTACATCCTCCCCACCTTAGAAATGATTCCGTCCTCAGAATCAACATCAAGCACTGCTCGGGAAAAGGTGCGGGAAGCGCTCTCTCATCTCATCCTCACGTTCCCAGGTAGACTCACCAGGGGAACCGTGACGCCACTGCACTCGAACCAAGTTGACGGTCTTATTCTTCAGCTGCTTCTGTCGATGATCCAGAATCTCAACTGGCTGCTAATCATAAGACAGATCCGGACGAACCGTAATCTCCGAGAAATCCACAGCATGGGATGGATCACTAACGTATCGACGTAACTGGGATACGTGAAATACGTCGTGAACTCCCACCAGCGACGGCGGCAACTCCAAGCGGTAAGCCACAGCTCCAACTCTCTCCAGAACATCAAACGGTCCAATGTACCTCGGACTCAGCTTGCCTCTCTTCCCAAATCGAATAACTCCGCGGTTCGGAGAAATCTTCAGGAAGACATGATCGCCAGGGTGAAACTCCAAAGGTCTCCGTTTAGCATCAGCCCAATGCTTGAAACGGTCATACGCAATCCTCAACTTCTCTCGAATATTCCTCATAACATCCACGGCCTCCACGATCATCTCCGGTCCTAACAACTCCCGATCTCCAATGTCATCCCAGCTCAGTGGCGATCGACATTTCTTTCCATATAGCGCGGCGAAAGGCGCCATTCCAATACTCGCCTGGTAGCTGTTATTGTAAGCAAACTCAACGTGATGGAGATGATCCTCCCAAGATCCCTTAAAGTCCAGCATGCACGCTCTCAACATATCCTCCAAGATCTGAATCGTCCTCTCGGACTGGCCATCCGTCTACGGGTGGTACGCCGTGCTGAAACTCAGACTCGTACCCAAGCTCTTCTACAGACTCTGCCAAAACTGAGATGTGAATCTCGTGTCTCTGTCCGACACGATACTCACGGGGACTCCGTGAAGTCATACGATCTCCTGCACGATTCACGTTACATCACTATCTAAACTAGGAAAAGGAAATAGAAACGGAGAGTAAACGTATTTACCTCCATGTATCTCCTCGCTAGCGTCTCAGTAGACTGTCCCACTCGGAAGGGAATAAAGTGCGCGGATTTGGTCAATCGGTTTACGATCACCCAAGTCACGTCATTCTGTTTCGGACTCCGAGGTAGTCCAGTCACGAAATCCATAGTGATGTGTTGACACTTCCACTCCGGAATTGGAAGCGGTTGTAGCAACCATGCCGTACGCTGATGCTCCGCCTTTACTTGTTGGCAAACCAAACACTTGGCTACACTCCGAGCCACACTCCTCTTCCTACCATGCCACCAAAAGTTCAGACGAAGATCCTTGTACATCTTGGTCCCACCAGGATGTACAGAATACGGTGAACTGTGTGCCTCCACCAATAATTCCTCTCTGATGTCTCCAGCCGGCACACACAACCTGGCTCCAAATCTCAATGAACCATCCTCGTGAATCAAAAAGTCAGTCCGCAGACCGGCTTCCACCTGCTCCCGAATCTTCACAAGCTTAGCATCTCCAGCCTGTCCAGCCTTGATCCTATCCACGATCGTCGACTGTATCTACATACTCATCAACGAAGAGGTATCTCCAGGAAGAATAATCTCGATACCAGTCTCGCAAAAATCCTGCTGCAATCTCCACTGCGAGGTCAACATCATCACCGCTGGAAGTCTGCTCAGCGCATCCGGAACCACATTCACCTTGCCAGGGTGATACTGTAAATCGATCTCATAGTCTGCCATGAGCTCCAACCATCGACGCTGTCGCATGTTGAGCTCCTTCTGTGTAAAGATATACTTCAAGCTTTTGTGATCAGTGAAGATCTTCACCTTCTCACTCAACAGGAAGTGCCTCCAAATCTTCAGCGCAAACACAACAGCAGCCAACTCCAAATCATGTGTCGGGTAATTCTTCTCATGAGCCTTAAGCTGACGAGAAGCATACGTAGCCACATGCCCATGCTGATGCAACACACATCCAAGACCCTTGCCAGAAGCATCGCAAAAGATCTCGAATCCTCCACTCCGATCAGGCACAGCAAGTACATGGGCAGTCGTCAATCTCTCCTTCAGAATACCAAAAGCCTTCTCGCAATCATCAGACCAAACATATGGTACATCCTTCCGCGTCAGTCTGGTCATCGGCTCAGCAATCCGGGAAAAGTCCTTAATGAAACGTCGATAATATCCTGCAAGTCCAAGGAAGCTCCGGATCTCAGACGCCGACTACGGAACCGGCCACTCTCTGATAGCCACAATCTTCTCGGGATCCACAGAAATTCCATCACCAGACACCACATGCCCGAGAAAGGCAACTCTATCCAGTCAGAACTCGCACTTGGAATACTTAGCATACAAACGATGCTTCCTCAAAATCTCCAACACTGTCCTCAAGTGAGAGGCATGCTCTTCCTCCGACTTTGAATAGATCAGGATGTCGTCAATAAAGATAACGACAAACTTGTCTAGAAAGTCGTAGAAGACCAGATTCATCAGGTTCATAAATATTGCGGGCGCATTGGTTACACCAAATAGCATAACCACGAACTCGTAGTGACCGTACTTCGTCCTGAAAGCTGTCTTCGGGATGTCGTCCTTCTTCACCTTAAGCTGATGGTAGCCACTCCTCAAATCCAACTTAGAGAACACCCTCGATCCTCCAAGCTGATCAAAGATGTCATCTATCTGAGGCAAGGGATATTTATTATTGATAGTCACAGCATTCAGCTCCCGGTAATCCACACACATGTGACGCGAACCATCCTTCTTCTTTACCAGCAACACCGGTGCTCCCCACGGAGACACACTAGGATTGATGTAACCCTTCTGTAGAAGCTCATCCAGCTGCCTACGCAACTCCTCCAACTCTGCTGGAGCCATCCGATACGGCGCCTTCGAAATAGGCTGCGCTCCCGGAACAAGGTCGATCGAAAACTTGAGAGCTCGATCGGGCGGCAGTCCAGACATCTCCTCGGGGAAGACGTCGTCGAATTCACGTACCACAGCTGGTCTATCATGCTCCATCTGCATAGCAACAATCTCCACCGACTTGGCCCGAAACCTGACAGGACCAAGCGAACTGCTGCCACGACTGAACTCAAACACCGGGTGCCCAGGGACCTTGAACACCACCTTCTTCCTCCGACAATCGATCGTAGCATAGAAGCTCGTAAGCTAATCCATTCCAAGCACTGCATCGTAGTTGATGATGTCGTGGACAATAAAGTCAGTGTAAAGCTCATGTCCACAGACCACCAAAGGGCAAGAATTGCACCCACGATGCACCGAGATCACGCCATTTCCTGTAACGATATTCCAACTCTTGGGAAGAGGGGAAGTCGTCAAGGAATGCTTCTCCACGAAGCTCCGAGAAATAATGCACATCGATGCACCGGAGTCAAAGAGGACTCGTGCAAGAAACGTGCACACCAAAATCACACCTAACAAACAATCTAACAATCAAACTCTATTCTAACAAACAATCATATGCAATCAAACAAACATAAGCTAACAATCAAAACTATGTAAGGAAGGAAACAACTAGTTTGAGAGTTACCTGCGATAACCTCATCCACAGCCTCGCTCTCCACTGCCGTCATCAGGTAAGCCTGCCTCCTCGGCTGCACGGCCTGCTGAAAAGCCTGCCTCTGAGGAGCGAAAGGTGCTCCACGACCTGCAGGTACAGGTGCTCTCTGCTGCAACGGCTGTGCTGCGACTGTTCCTTCCAAGGTAGCTTAGACTTTGGGCACTCCTTCATAGCATGAGTAGGGTCTCCACAAATCAGGCACTGTCCCAACATCTTTCTACACTGATCCTTGACATGCCCGGTCTTGCCACAGAAATAGCAAGTCTTCTGAGGAGGCACACCTGGCCTCTTGAACTGCACTGGCTGATTAGGCCTAGTCCCAGGCCTAACCACTCCTCTTACCAGCTCCACAGGCCTCTTCCCAGCTCCAGAAATCTGTCCTCTCTTCTGCCTCGCAATCAGCTCATGTCTCCAAGCAGCTACCAGCAACTTCTGATATGACTCCATGTCCGTCGTAGACATCAGACTCTGCAAGTCTAGAGAAAGATCCTGCAGAAACCTCTGAGCCTTCTCCTCAGCATCCTCTACCATCTTCGGCGCGAAGCGACTCAATCTAGTAAACTCCTGGTGGTATTGGTCCACCGTCAGATTCCCCTGCTTCAGCTCAATGAAGCGCTGCAACATCTCCCTCCTAGCAGCCTTCGGAAAGTACTCCTCATCGAAACTGGACTTGAAAGTAGCCCAAGGTATGGGGCTCACCAACAGCTCCTCCTCTGCATCCCACCAATTTCGGGCATTATCCTTAAGCTGCTTCTTCGCCAGATCAACCCATCCATCCGGGTTAACCTTCGACATCTTCAGATTATCCTCGGTATTCCTGATCCACTCCTCAACAGCCAACGGTCCCTCAGATCCATCGAAGTAAGTCGGGCCCAGCTCCCGAAACGGCTTCGCTCCTGGCTCGTGGCGAGGAGCACTCTGAGTGTTCTGGAGCATGCCCTGCTGCACCTGCATCATCTGATGCATCGTCCTCATGATCTCAGCATTGGTGGGCTCTCTATCCGGTACCTCAGCACGATTGGGCCCATTGCCAGATCGGGTCTGTCGTCGTCCAGCCGTCTAAGGACATAGAAAACGAACAAACAAATTAGACTCAAAGCTTAATGACTTGGATGTTACAATTTATTTAATGGACATTCCGTTTATTATCGTTGTGCCGTTAGTTCACAATCGCAAGATAGGACCTGCATGGGCCACCAACAAAACCTGTCACGCCCTGCTTCCCAAAAACGTGGAGGCGAAGCGTGAGAAGGTCCGCTCAGACTTGAAGCTACAAAGCTACAAGTCCGATAAGCGTCAATCACTTTAAACTGCAGGTCCTTGCAACGTGAAACGAAACAAAGATAATAGTAACGAAAAGGGACAAATGGAACATCTCATAATATCCATAATAATAAATCTCAACATCGCAGAAAAAGCCACCAGGCTAAAATAAAAGAGTCTAAAAGAGGCTCCAGCATGGCCAACAAAAGTACAAAGTACGAAAACAAGGTAATGGTGCAAGCACCGACAACTAACAGTGACCTAAAGCAAAAGTAACTCAACAGTCACTAAGACTGGTCTCCGGTATCCTCGAACTCCTCAACGAACGTGGGCTCGGGCTCAGCGTCAGCAAACACCTCGTCCTCAATAACTGTCTCTGGCTCAGGGTCTAACATGTGACACCCAAAAGAGCAAGGGGCACATGTCAGCAAGTCTACAAGAGACTTGTGCAAGGAAACTGAAAGTAGGTAAAAGTAAAGCAACCTAGCAGTTCTAGCATGATGCGATGACATGGCAGTTAAAGTAATGAGTGCAACAGGTAAAGTAAGGTAAAGTACGAGCATGGCATTTAAACATGGCATGAATCATTCACAAGACAAGTACAAGACAAGTAAAGAAAGCACCTCGTGCAAAGAGATTCCGCCTTTTGGCTAGAGCGGCTGCGCGGGCCAACTCCTAAGCT